>CM026416.1:12949634-12961799 GCA_014858505.1 Corymbia citriodora subsp. variegata
CGTTGTTAATCAACTGTAGTATACAATATCTTCCATGATCACGAGTGTTTTCGCTGTCGGACATGGTCTAAACAAGAGGTGATCATGTACCTTCCAGCTTCCAAGCTCCTTCGTCCAAACTCACTTGGATAAGGGTATTAAGCTGATCCTAGGCCAGGTCCAAATACGGACCGAGTCCTGCATGAACCGGGCAACCTAAACATATGCGCAGGTCATGATTGATTCAGACCTTTTACATAAGGCAACAACTCCCATACGAGGATTAATCTTGACGGAATGCTTTTCTCTCTCCTATCTAGTAAAGATCCGGCGGGCTTTGATTGATTGAATAAATTGGAGCATGTGCAGATAGAGCCGATGTCCCTTTCTGAGCACATGAAAATTCTCGATGGCAAGATGCAGATGAAGTAAAAGCAAGTCCAGGTGCAGAGACCCGTATCTCCGTTGTCTCCAGGATCTTTGAATTCCCAGCGTGGGAGTCCCCGAAGAAGTGCTTGCAAGCATCATGGCGAGGCGTAGTACAATCTAGGTGCGATCCCACCACCGGATGTCTTGACAATTTTTGCAAGCTACGGTCCAAAAGTACAATAGTACAGTACGCGTATATCTATGTATGCAAAATGCAAGTTTTGGCTTAGAGAATGTACGGTACATGGAGCGTGGGGTCATTCGGACGCTTTAGTCCAGAGGAGTATTCCTCCCCCGTCGGGGACGCTTGCATTGAGGCAAATCGACGAACGCGTAGCCGACAGAGCAGCATGGGTATCTGTTCCTTGGACGACCGTATCTCGGGAAAATCTTTCGGGGCAAATTTTTGTGGGGGTCACGTATTTTATTATTATTTTCGGAGCACTTTATACGTCTTTAATGCCTAAAGTAGGAAAAATTAAAAAAGTAGTATTAACTTTAATTTGCCCAATACGATTCTAGAACTTTAACCCAATATATAATGACGTTCCTGAACTTTTAAATTACCTGATATAATCCTTAAACTTTTAATAAATATTTAATGTAGTCTTTAAAATATATGAAAATATCTAATATTATCCCTGAACTTTAATTAACGGAATAACAATATTGAATATTTTTATATAGTTTATAGATTAAATTGAACATATACCATAAGTCTAAGGATCATTTTTTTATAAATTAAAAATTGATGGATCGTATTGCACATTGGATAAAGTTCAAAGATCATCTTAAACAAATTAAAATTTAAGGACCACATTACATATTGAGCAAAAGCTCATGAACTATTTATATCATTATCCCTTGAGAGAAAAATAAACATTATATATTGCGGGAAGACTTATTGTATTTATGTTAATTCAATTTTAAATCTTTTAACTGCGTCAATTGAATCATAAACTATATGACAATTTGCCAATTTTTGTTGTAAATTATTAATCTGATGCAGGCTATTTTACATGACACATCAATGTTATTACATACAATTTTTTATTTTATTTTTCTTCTTTTCTTTCTTCTTCTTTTTTTCCTTCCTTCACTAGTCATTAGGCATCAACAACTAGCCATAGGAGAAGGTCGACCTCATCAGCCTCGAGTGAAGCTTGAGCTCACCGAAGGCGAGCAAAGTCAAGCCTCTCTCGATCTTGGCAAGCTTGAGCCTCAAAAGAGGCCGACGAGGTCGGACCTTGCTTGCTCCTGGCAAGCTTGAGCCTTGCTAGTCCTCTCCTATGGCCAATCATCAGCCATAGTCAAGGATCAATGATTGACGAAGGAAAAAAAAAAAGAAAAAATATTAATAAAATCAAAAAGTTTAAATTTTTTTTACAAATTATTTATGATGGAATCAATCTTGCCATGTAAAGCTCTTTAAGTTCACGTCATCAATTTCCAATCAAAATTAATTAGAACAATTAAATTGACAAATTATTAAAAAGTTTATGACTTAATTGATATAATTGAGAGGCATTAGATTCAATTGGCGAGAGTTCAATAAATTTAAAACTTTCTTAATAATTTCTCGATACGTTGCGAACGATTGCGAGGGGATATGGTGCGAAATTGAGATGGTTGATGGCAGACCCACTTTGACCAGGGCACGAGGAGTGTGCTTTCAATGTTATAATTATTAACGATTGACCCGAAGAAAGGCGACGCCCCATCTGATCTTTGGAGTTGGTGGGTATAGTGGTGGCGACGTGGCTCGACGGCGGCTGTGTGGAGGAGACGGCCCCTACGGAGGGACAGTCGCCGCCAGCCCAAATGAATCCGCCCCGGGTCATATTATTGGATGATTAATAAGAGGACCACTATTAAACATATGGACACTGATTAATACATTTGACAAATACTTATTTGATTTCGAAACCCCACCGGTTCATCTAGGATTTGTTAATGTTTAGAAAAGGTGAAAGCAAGCTTTTATGATTCGACTGTTATTACTGAAAATGATCGGTTCTAAAATAAATCGATTTCCATCTTTAAATCAAAAACTGGCCCATCGATTTATGGAGTCACCCCACAACACGGATCCAATTCGATTCCTGAATGGGTCTAGGAACCGATCGTGATTTATGTCGATACATCACATTTGCCATTCTTAACCTGAACGATGTAGACATATTAATTCACACCTAATCATCATGAGAATAGCTGCTCATTATTCACTACAGAGAAGGATTGAGGACTTTTGAGAGAGGGAGCGACGAGTGAGGCTGCGAAAGGACCGACAAGCGTCGTGAGTAGCAATTGAGAGTAAGAGAGGCGCGAAACTAGAAAGGGGCAAATGGCAATTAGGGTTTTGAGTATGATGTCTTTACGGGATGTGGCTGGTAAACACCCCCTCCTCTCTCCCTTTTCTCTCTCCCTCTCTCTCTCTAATGAAGTGTGAATTAAGGTTTTTATTTCTTTAGATGTATATATATATATAACCGTCTAATTTGGATGAATGGGTACACATATAAAATCGGGAATCAGATTGGTTCTTGTAGAAATTGCCCGGAACTGAGTGGTTCCAGTTCGATCCAATTCTTTACATTTGTTCTGAATTAGTATGTTCAAAATAGTTGCCGACAAAACATTTCATCGATCAATGTCAAGCAAACTCTCTTGCCTTATATGATTGGAACTTTTAAGGTGTGATTAGGAGACCATCTTTATCATCCAAAATCAATCTCTTAACTTTTCATTTTTTGAAGACGCGATTAATATAATATATTTATCCTCGGGCAATTGCAGAAATCTTTAGAGTTGTAATCCTTTTTTTCTAAGGAGAAGAAGATACCTTAGCTAAATAATGACCATATCCGATGGATTGGGGCAAGACTTCGACCATTTCTAATGTGAAATTTATATTTCAAAATAAGCTTAGAATCACTCTTTTTCTTTGGTGAGTGATACCATATGAGACAAAAATTCTATTTGCAGAATTCCAGAAGCCAATTCCAAGATAACATGTAGTATCATGAGTACATGTGTGAACCTCATAATGTAAAGGGAAAAGTGTTTAAAAAAAAATCATAAACACATTAATTGTACTAATCTAGTCCTCAAATATTTTAACTTAGAGCCAATTCAGTTTTTTCAACTCATTTTCCTAAACCTCGCCTTAGCTCCAGCAATGCCTGGTGTGTCCGCCCTAGGCTAGGCAAGAGTTGACTTTGCCAGATCTGGTCAAATTGACATCCAACAAAGACATATTAGATGGTAAGATCGTCCAAATGATCTCTCACTCCCTCCCCCCTTCTCTCTCTCCAGTCTCCAGTACCAAAACAAAGATGGCACTATAAGTCACGCCAGCAATTAGGCTTAACTCTTGCAAAGTAAGCAAGTCGCGAATAAAATCATAGATACGACAATCCATCTAGCAGAATTCCTCACAATGAACCAAATTTGAAAAATCGAGTTGACTAATCAAATTAAAAGAATAAATTAAAATTTCTTATCATTAAAATAATCCCTCCAACAAAAACATTTCATGGAATGGTGGTGGAACTTCTTTCTTTTTATAACAAAAAGTGGGGAGAAAAATGGGAGAAGGAACCAAAATTCATGGGGTACATGACCAGTCAAATAGAGGATGCTTTGTCTCCTAAAGTCAAGGCAGGCTTTAAATATCATTATCTCCGACCCTTTTATTTTTCCCCTTCGAAATTATTAATCGAAGGCCATGTGATTTGTACATGTAATTGGCTTTATTCAAAGTTTCTCTTGTTTTCCTCTCAAAACTCTCGACCAGCGAGCGGTCCCAATGTCCCGATTCCTCTCCGCATGCCAAGTGTCCCACTACCACCTTCCCACCAAATTTTCATGACAGGTGTCCACAAGATTAAGCTTTGAGGATGGGGTTCGCAAATAAAAGCAACGTCAAAGATAAATTTTAAGGGAAAAAAGCCATCAAAAGATATACCGAAAAATTCCAAATTTGGACACATTTACCCTCAATTTTCATCATTGAGCACCATAAAATATCTATTTACATGAATGACCGACGCCAAATGGTGTTGACATGGCGCTCGACGACGTCGTTTTGGTAGGAAGATAAACATGTCCCATGAATGCATATTTGAGGTTTTGAGGTAAAATTGTCTAGGAAGTCTTAAACAAATTACACTTTTACCAATTTAGTCATGAATCTTTCAATTTTGTCAATTAAGTTATAAATTTTTTTGCCTTTTGCCAATTTAATTCATTCAGTCAAAATTGACCGAAAATCGCTAATATAGACTGCCGGTGCCATTGTTGACATTTCTAATAATATATTAAAATTTTTTATGGTTTTCTTCTTCTTCTTCTTCTTCTTCTTCTTTATTTTCCTTTGTTGTTTTTTTTTTTTTTGATTTTGGAGTTAGGATTAGTGAGCCTCGCCACCAAAACCGGAAAAAAAAAAAAACAAAGAAAGGTAAAAAGAAAAATTCATAAAATATTATTTAAAAAGTGCCACGTCAGTACTTGTTGTCCACATCAACAAATTTTGGTCAAAATTGGTCAGATAAACTCAATTGATAAAAGATAAAAATGTTTAGGATATAATCTGCGAAATCGAAAGGTTTAAGCTTATGATTTTTTGGATAATTTTCTTGAAATTTTGATATCACAAGAAAATTTTTAAAGTAAATGTGTAATAACGAGCATAATTTAAGGGTTCTTGAATTCACAAAAAAGCTTAAGGTAATTAAGTTATAATGAACATAATCCGAAGATTTTTGGTTGCTTTTTTTCCCCAAAGTTTAAAAGGGAAGAGCCCATTAAAAGATTGAATTAGGCCACGATTGTAAAGAGCCCATTAAAAGATTGAATTAGGCCACGATTGTAACATTTGGACCGACCCAGATGGGTTTTGTTTCATGGGCCTCGCCTAGTCATGTGAGCTGAGTGGCTATATTAATCCTTCATACGCAGCCCAAGTTCTCAAATTCGAGGTGCACTTCTCCCAAGCGATTGCTCTCATATGCAGAGAGTCCTTCAATCGATCCATTGCGTTGTGTCTCCATATCAATGTTTGAAGATGGACAATCTCTACAAACCATTTTCGTAGGTAAACGGACCGTAGATCACGCCGTATTTGATCATTCAAAATGGCGAAATACTACAATTCGCAAATTAAAATCAATCCTGCGAATTGCAAACCTTGGTACGAAGAGCAAAATTGGGCAACGGAAAATTGACTTCGAGTATTGCACACCGACGATGCAAAATAAGCCAAACAATCGATAGAAAAGGGAAAAAAACCACAAAAAACCCCTCAAATAATTTTCATTGTAACACATTCACCACAAACTTTTTTGTATGACATTAAAAACTAAAAATTTATATTTGTGCGACACATTTACCCAATATTATTTTTTATCACACAAAAAAATTCCAAATTTGTACTCATATAATCCCAAATTTTGAAGTAAATATGTTGTATGAACATAAATTTATGATTTTAGGCGTCACAAAAAAATTGGGGGTAAATGCGCCACGCTGATATAAGTTTAAGATTTTTTAGGTAATAAGAAAATTTGGGGTAAATATATCATAATGGATATCATATACGATTTATGGTGACATTTTTCTTTAAAAATGAGAAGAAGTTATCCAAAGAAGCCCCGGCGAGGATTGAACTCGCGACCTTTCGCTTACGAAGCGAACGCACTACCACTATGCTACGGAGGCCTTGTTAATAACACCTTAGTCCGTGTAGATCACCAGGAGGTTTGATTCCTAGGCGTTGTTTTGGTATGATTTTTAGGCTTCGTCCCTTTTATTACCCAAAAAAAAAGGAAAAAGAGAAGAAGGTATCCGTTCAAACGAATTTCGAGACGAAAATTGGAACGAAGTCATCAGCTTTCTTTTTTGGGGAAATTTCCCTTTTTCCCGGAAAGGGAAAGCCAGCCATCTCGGATCTTCGCATGGGCAACGTACGATTCGGCGATTAGCAAGAGGCCAGTACGACTCGACCTCATCGTACGATCGATCCGATGCCGCGAATACCCATCGCGCTTGGAGTCGTACACGCGCGTGTACTACTGCAACTAGCGCAACCGCTTGCCGTCTCTTGCATTTGCTTCCATGCGAAAGCTTAGGTTGATTTATTTTTTCTGTCCAGTACAACGTCGTCGGAAGTACACACTTGTACTCGCGGCTTTGCTTGAACGTGTGGGAATCCCTCGCGGGCGAGTCAAATATTTTTGGCAGTACAGTCGGGCGCGGTACCGCATCTTTGGGGCCCCTCCTCTCTCGCCTATTAAAGTCGGAAGTAGGAATCCGCAACCGGAAAAGCACGGCGTCGTTGTCGATCGGCGGTGCATCCGCCGGGAAGGTTACAGGGGAGGCTCGGGCGTGGGTTTTGGCCGAGGGCCCTACAGGAGTGACCTGAGACCACATGCGGGCGCGTGCATCGGCTGCCCCGGTAATATGCCGTCGCACCCCGGCATTTGCGTCGCGTGTGTTCTCAGGTCGCCCCTGCCGGGCCGTCCTCGGCAGTTGGCCAACGGAGCGCGGCGGTTTAGGCAGCGCATCTTGGTTGGAGTTGGGATTTCCCCGAGAGGTAAACGGTGCTCGATTCGATTTCTAATGGTCAAAATTGGGGATTTGACTTTGTTGAATAAGCAAATTTTACAGCTTCGATGTACTGTATCGTTTTATAGTTGTCAAATTCAGATTCTCATTATTATTCAATTTAAATTTAATTTGAGCTTCGAATTCATTGAATTTGTTGTATAATCAGATGTGAAAGATGATGCTCCGGTGCAGTTTTGCTTAAGATTTTGTTGACAAGTGTCCTAAGATACTTATTAAGCAAGCAAATTTTGCAATTTTCGATGTATTGTATCATTTTATAGTTCTTAGATTTAAATTCTCATTGTTATTCAATTTAAATTTTTATGGTCAGATATATTTTGGTGACATCCTAATCCGAGATCTGCAATAAAAATGAGATTCGGAAAAATGATCGTGATTGTAATTTTTTTTTTTAATTGTATGACGTACAAAACAGTATATCTATTCGAAAATTTATTATAGTGGTGTTGGTTGTGGTTGGTTGGGTAGTTCCTCGTTATTCTCGCAAGGTGCGTTGAAAATGTTATTTCCAAGTCACTCGTGGTGGTGGGTTTGGAATTGGTTGGTGAAATAATTTTTGACTTATTGAGATAAGAGTGACATGAGGTCCCACATTTCAAAAAGCGTTTCACATTTGATTTAATCTCGGCCCATAGGACAAAATAAAATAAAAATTAGTACCACGAAAAACTCCAAACTAGTAAATCTATGCAATATTTATTTCAAAATTAATTTTGTCTTATGAATAATGTCAAACTGATATAATTGTGCCATATTTATTATAAAAAATTAAAAAAAATTATCATAATTTGTAGTAAATGTGGTATGGATATATCGGGCTACATTAAATCCAAATTGAGATATTTGAAGTAAATGTGATACGAAATGTACTAATTTGAGATTTTAGATGGTATTAGCCTTTAATAAAATAATCTCGTTAAGCAATGCCATGAGCTCGGTACTTTGCTTATAAATGCGGGAAATAAAAGAATTCGGGAAAAATATTGTCAAGGTGAGTTTAACATTTTGGTTGTGCTACAAAGAAGCAACATTCGCACTTAAACTATATAACCCTTATGACTTATGTAACCCTGTTTTTTTTAGGTCGTACGTTTTTAAATAAAACATAGCATCTGACAATTCGAATTTTGTTATTATACAATGATAATTCAAAAGGATATTATCCTTACTCATGTGAACATGACATGATTTTTAGTCAGTATAGACGCAGAAATGAAGTAAAAATGTCGAAGTAATTTTTTATTCGAGTATATTTACGCGACCTGTTTTGTACGCAAGCGCACGACACGTTTCGCTATCGAAGGACGAGAATTTTTCCTTAAGCAACGTGGGGGAGACGGAAGTGTTATTGAAAATGACGCACCGAGCATGATCACAAGTTAAGCCTTGCATTAATTGAAAATTGCCAGTACATTTGGATCGAATTGCTAAATAAAATTTCGGTAAATGGCCTAGTGAAATATAAGTCCAATTGACATCTTGCCATGACAAGAGCGCCTCATAAATTCGAGCAAAATGACTGAAACGAATAGTTTCATATCACGTTAATAGGGATAATCGTCCAAAAAGCCTCAAATTTATTAATTATATGACAATTGATTCAGTCTTAAATTTTTGAATTAATTGTTTTAGTTCTCAGCTTTTCGACGATTTGGTATTGTAGTTAATCCGATCAAATTTGATTGAAAATTTCTAATCATGATAAGGTCAATGGCTAGTGCCTATATAAATAAATTTTACAATTTTTCTCCTTTTTCTTCTCTCTTTTTTCCTCCTTTTCTCAGCTTGACATATGCCACCTAATTGGCAGAGGGAAATAGGAAAAAAAGAAAAAATAGCAGAAAAGAAAAGGAAAAATCAAGCGTTTTTTTAAATATTACAAAATTCATCAATGTCAACACGGCACATGTCATATAGGACTGCTAGTATTGATATAAGTAATTTTCGATTAAAATTGACCAAAAGAATTGCATTAATAGATCATCAAAATATTTAAGACTATATTGACCGAATAAAAAAGTTTAAGATCGAGCTGACCACCATATAATAGATTTAAACCTTTTTAGATAATTTTCCGTGGTTAATCTAATAATAAAAAGTCTGACAAAAATGGAAAATCTGATAACAAGAATAGACAACGTTGCAACACATAGGAAATTGCAACGCAAGAGGCACACGCACTTGGAGAAAGTCCTAGGGTCACCGTGGCCGATAAAAAGGGCACAGCCTTTTGCAATGCAATACCGTATCCCTCGTCCATGTTGAATTCATCCCCGCCGGCCGGCGACTTCCAATCAAACGACTGCACCATCGTCCTCACTAGGTATTCGAGTAGCATCGATCCCCGTCCTCGCCCTGGGGCAGATCTTCCGCCCGGCCCCGAATGGGATCGGCTCGAAGTCGTTCCCGCCCAGGTCGGTCCTCGCATTCCTCCTGCTCATGAACCGCTCTAGGGCAAAGTCTAGAGGATTCTCCCACAAGTCCGAGCGCCACCCGACCACCCGTATGTTCACGGCGAGCCTCGTGTTCTTGGGGACGTGGTAGCCGCCCACTTGGCATGCCTTGACGGAGACTCTTGGTATGTTTAACAGCGTTGATGTATGTTCTCGGAAGTAGGGGTGTCAAAACCTAATTGAAAAACTTAAACCAAACCCAAATTTCATGCATTTTTTATTTGGTTCGGTTTTCAATTTGGATAACCGAAAAATTACAGATCTTTATTTTGGTTCAATTCTATTCGGTTAATCAAACCAAACTAAAATTCTTAACAAAAATTAAACATTCAACTTATAATCTCTTTTTTTTCTCACCCTTTATTCAGTTCGGTTCCAATAAATAAGGTGAAAATAGTAACTTCGAAAAACTGAACTAGGTTTTTGGTTTGGTTTGGATCGAACTAGCACCCTATCGGTTCGGTTCGGTTATTCAGGAAAAACGAATTGAACTGAATTATTAATACTCGTACGCAGAAGGTTTCCTTGCATATATGGCTCACAGGTACGGGAGCTTCACGAGGTCGGATATTCCTTGAGGTGAGGAGTTGGGACGAGGAAATTGTTTCCCCACCTTCGAAGGTAGTTTTGCCATTTATAGAAAACGTTTTTCTTGACTTGTTTATTTTTCATAAATTGAATGTCGAAAAATTTTGAAAATATTTTCTTAAAAGTTATTTTTTGTAATATTAAATCGCGTTTTTTTGAAATTTATTTTTTGAAAAAATTAACGAAGCTGTTGTTCATGAATTTTTTTTCTCTTGCAAAACCATCCGTCTAACAAATTTTGATAGGTTCGAAATCACTATGAACACTGGCAAGAACTCAAGCAACGACGGTGGGAAAAAAATTCACATCCTATCTCGATGATGAATCAACGACTTAAAGTGTTTTACTTTTTGCGAATTGAACTCAGAAAATCTGAAAAACATTTATCCGAAAGTTATTTTTCATGAAAACGAACAGAGTCTTTGTTCATGAATTTTTTTTTTCTCTTGCAAATTTTGATAAGTTTGAAATCACTATGAGCACTGGCAAGAACTCAAGCAACGACAGTGTGGAAAAAATAATAGCATCCTATCTCGGCAATTAATCAACGACTCGAAGTGCTTTACAAGCGTATTCTTTATAAGCCACTTGACGAAATAATTTTATCTTCATTTTCTTCGAAAAAAGTTCTCATCATATCCGAATAGAAATTAGCAAAACAAGAGAAAATTAAAAATATTTGTCTCTGCGATGTTGAGGTTTGATCTTGACATCCCTCGAAAATGCAAAGTATAGCATTTGACAGTGAAACATCTATTTTTACTCGAGCAGGGGAGTAAACAGTAATCCCCAGAAAGGGCGAAACCTCAACCCGACCCAAACCGCCTCGAAATTCCTTAACCTGGATTACCCCTGGCTGGATTTTCGGGCTTGATTCTGTTTTTAATTCGGGACGGGCCATGTATTCGGGCTTCACCGTGTGTAGCCCGAAATGGCCCAGCTCGGCCCCTTTTTTCCTTTTTTCAATATCTTATATATTTTCTATAATTTTTAGTATTATATCATTAGTACTCTTGTTAAGCTTTGATCAAACTTCTAGTTCACGCCATGACCGAAAAAAGAAAAGCATGATTTGTAAGTATTTTTTAAGTTACCATTAGGATATAGGACTAATTTTGTAAAATCTCCAAATTAGTACTCCGATAATATTTTTTTTTAAATAATTTTTTAACCATAAAAGCCCCAAACTAATACACACGTGACATATTTATCCCAAACTAATTTTTCAATAACTGAAAAATTCAATTTAATACATTTATGACAAATATACCTTAAAAAATTTATATACAGGTACATTTGATAAATATGAAGGGTAAACTCTAAATTGATACATCAATTAACTGCTATATGTCATTCAACTTAATAATTTCATGGTAAATTTTAACAGAAATCAGTGAAAAGTAAATTTATCATAAGTATACAATTTTAAAATTTTGTCACGATAAAAAATTAATTTGCGTTAAATTTATCACAAATATACTAATTTCTGGTTTTTCATTGCATTAACTCTTAAAAACACATGTAACTTCTGCCTAGAAATTGATTTTTGAAACATAAATAGGTTTTTCTATTTTTATTTTTTGATGAGTTTCTAAGAAAAAAACGTGTTTGATAACGAAACAAAATTTCCATTTCTAAAATAGAAATTTATTTAATAATGACGTGAAATTTCTCCCTCTTAAATGGTGGTGACGGGGGAGGGACAATGGTGGCCAACTACTAGTAGTGATGGGGGGAGGGGATGGTCGCAAAGGTAAGCGGGCAACCGATGGGGGGAGGCAGTGGTGACACTCGGCTATCGGAGGTGAGGGAAGGGAGTGGTGGCGATCGAAGGTAGAAAGAGGGGGCGGTGGCAGCTGACAGTGGGGAGAGGGGGCAAAGGTGGTGGCAGTGGCTGGTGATCGACAGTGAGGGGAGGGTGGTGGCGACAGCCGGTAATCAATGACCAGCAGCGAGGGAGGGGATGGTGGTGGCAGGTAGTCAGTGATTAGCGGTGAGGGGAGGGAGTGGCGGCAACTAGTGATCAATGATCGACGGTGAGGGGAGGGGTGATGGTGAGTGGTTGGCAACCGGTGATGATGGGGGGAGG
>CM026416.1:12963434-13096883 GCA_014858505.1 Corymbia citriodora subsp. variegata
ATTGTCGAGAGCTGTTTGTCGGGGCTGTCCTGCTACTGTTGTTTTAGGGTTTGAAGCAGGGAATTGCCATTTTTTACAGAGGTATTTGGAGTAATCTGCTTTTGGGGAGTCTAGGTGAATGTTGAGAATCTTCTGGTTCTGTTTTGGGTATTCAAGTTCCCTGGAAAGCTCATTTTTTTATGAGCTCATTCTGTTTGATCTTGGCCAAAAAAATTTACTGGCTTCTTCAAGGAACCTAGTCTACTAAATAAACTCTTTGATAAGAATCCTCAAGAATTTTAGATGTAATTATCATCCCTTTTCCGGAACATGTAGATGTTGTGGGCTTGCAACTCAAAGCCATTCACGTAGTGATGTAGTTCTCATTCTTTCAAGTGGCGATTCTTCCGAGATGAGTTCTGGGGGATCCCACCACCCATCTGTGCCCCTCTCGATTGCCCTTCACAGCAAGTCAACTTGCTAGGAATGTAGCATAGCCATTTTTTTGATATACTTTTTCTAAATCCTTCTTTTCATTGACTCAACTGATGTGAATATATACTATGACTCAATGTGTCAATTTGATGGTTGAATC
Source organism: Corymbia citriodora subsp. variegata (assembly GCA_014858505.1). Lineage (NCBI taxonomy): Eukaryota > Viridiplantae > Streptophyta > Magnoliopsida > Myrtales > Myrtaceae > Corymbia > Corymbia citriodora. The sequence continues at coordinate 12,964,009 of CM026416.1, forward strand.
TATGATTCATCATTGAGGGGACATAGAGAAGATCCTTCCAATCAGGGCCCAGTCCTTAAGAGCATTGCCTCTGAGCAAGCTTGCTGAAATTTGTAAGCAAACGAACTTGCTCCAAAAACATCAAGCCTTTATCCTGAGCCATCATAACCCCTGTGAATACCATCTGCACCTAGGTTTGTGTTCAAGAACGTGAGTGTAGAGATTTGTAGGGGGTGGCGAGTGGATACGTCAAACCCTCTTTTTAACTTCAATTCACCCCTTGCAAGTGAAAAAAGAAAAAATTCAGATTGATCATGGTCATACAGAATAAACAACTCAGATCATCTAAAAACCATTTTAAAGTTGAGAAGAAGAAAGACGAAGTCCGGAGCATTTGTATGGTATGCTTTTGCCAATGAGTGTTGGCCTTCTACATTGTTTCCTGAAGTATCAATTTGATTACTTGAGATCCTATGATTTCCAGTCGGTATAAAAGTTTCGGTTCTCTTTGCCTTAACTCCCTTCAGTTTTTCCCTTCTTTCAGTTCTTTTTTAGAACGAAGCCTTTTGCACCTTACCGTGGCAACCTAGTTCCGAAGCTCTTTTCTCCGAGTGTCTCTTCCTTTTCTTTCTGGCCAACGTTTTCCTCTTGTTGAGTCAGGGTTTCCCGTCTACTAACTCGAAGCTATTTTGTTCCTCGGCATTCTCTATCCATATCTAAGCCTTCGTCACCAGCGAAGGGAAATGGAGCATACAAGAAGTCGTCTGGTTTAATGTTCAGAGAGAAATATGGGATAAGTACCACAAAAGTCTTCAACTTATTGTATTGAGTATTAATTCAGTCATGAATCTTTTAATTGGATCAATTCAGTGTTAAAACATTTTTGCATTAGTCCATCTGGCTGATTTTGATAGGAAATTATTGATGTTGACATTGGTCGTTGTATATGACACAATCAACATCGATATAAATATTTTTAATATTATATTAATTTAATTTTTAAATCATTTTTTGGGTTTTTAAAAAAAATTCTTTTCTGTTTTTTACTACTAATTTTTTTGCCGAGGGCCAGCGAGGGCCATCGAGCAATCCTTGCTGACTTTGGGCGAGAGATGCAATGCACTAGCCTGTGGCCGATGGTTCATCTTCTTCCTTGTGCTTGCTAGTTAGTCTTTGAGGTTGAGGTCGAGGTCGCTTGTAGCCAAGGTCAAGATCGAGGGTCGTGCATGCTATCGAGCTACTGCCTTTGTCGGAGGTGCTGTCTTCGCCTGAGCTTCTGTAGGTCGAGGTCAAGAGTTGAGTGTCCCAAATTTGGTCCTTCGGGGGATGGCCAAAGACGAGCCGGAGGTGGAAGTGGAAGAGGAAGGAGAACGACTGCCTCTTGGATGGGATTCCAGACCTCCGCCATAGCTAACATCACCTCACTCTGCTAGAATCAAGACCACCGCAGCCATTGAAGTAGTTGAAGGGAAGGAACGGTCATTGAAGTGGAAGAGAGAGAACAGGAAGAAGAAGAAGCAGACGATCCACCTCCTGGTTGGATGAAGTAGACAACCCAGATTTGGCCCTTCGACTCTCGAACTTGACCTCGAGAGGTCTCATTAGAAGCTGGTGAGGGCATCTTGGCCTTTGTCAGCATCTGGCGAGGACTGGGTGAGAGTCTCCTCTTCCAGCCCTCGCCAAAGTTCAGTGAGGGCCAACCTTGCCTATGATCGGCGAGGGTGTCTTGGGACTTGCCCTCACTGGCAACCGGCGACCTTTGCTATGATGGAGGTTGGCGACTTTGATTGGTGGAGGAATAGGAAAAAAAGAGAAAAAAGAGAAGATAAAAAGGGAACAAATAAAAAAGTTAGATAAATATTTGAAAATTTTAAAAACACATTGTTAGTGTTGGCCATGTCATTTAACATGTTAGGTGTCCGTGTTAGGGATTTTCGACTTAAATTGATCGAATAGACTCAATTGGTATTAATATGAAAATGTTTAAAACTAAATTGGTTTAATTAAAAAAAATTATAATTGAATTTATACTTGTCGCGACCTATTTTTTTCGTCCCGAATGGGGGAAAGGAATATCTGAATAAATAGGTTTAGGGGTATTGTCCAAAAGGTGGGTTCGGGACCCTCATTAGACATAGGCTCTCCCAAGCCCATGCCCCGCGTGACATTGGGTGTTCATGAAAATCTTTAAATGAGGAGTCGCCACTAGCCTATTGGGGTCGGCTAGAAACCAAGCAAGGCATGAGAGTGTGCCTCACTTTCTACGCAATCAGAGATTCTAGGGTCGGGGACTTGATTACACTAATTAACCAATTAGTGCCATTTCAGTACCTAATCTTGTCCATTTCAAAAAGACTTTTGTCAAACAGTTTGGATTGATTTTAGACTTAACCACTAACATATGAAATGATCGCACGGGTGCATAGTTATCAAAACAACAATCAGCAATTGAAGAAAACATTCAATAAATTACAAGAGAAAATAAACACCTAGCATCAAGAGATAAATAAATAGCAGTCCTAATTAAGCTAAGGGAAAGTCATAATCATCGCATTATAAGTATGCAATCAAAGGCAATTGTATCTGAGAATACTTAAAACCTTAAGGTAAAGTCGTAAGGGCTTGCCTAGTTTTGAGCACGATTTTAGATCGATGATTTTCTGACATTTTTTTTAAGAGAAAATGGTCCAAGAATTATTTTAGAGCTTTTTGGGAAACTCTAAAACAAACTTGAAGTTTTTGGGATTTTTGAAATTTTTTTTGGAATTTTCAATATTTTAATATTTTTTTGATTTTTTTTAATTAATTTTATAAATTTTCGGGGTTCTGAATTTTCCATGAATTTTTCGGAATTTTCGGAATTTTTTATGATTTTTTAATATTTTTCATGTTTTTTATGATTTTCTGAATTTTCGATTTTTTTAAATATTTTTAAAGGAAATGATTCGGACCGGGTCAGGAAACCCGGCCCTGCTGACCCGATTCGGACCCTGCTGGTCCGGGTTGGGCTAAAGGACCCGGACCGGCCTTAAGCCCGCTAAAAAAAACAAAACAAAAGGGCCCACACGAATTTCTTAAAAAAAAGCCCAATTTTGATTTCTAATTTTTTCTAGCCCAACTAAGAAAACCGGCCCATGACCAAACTCAACCCAACTGAAGCAGGCCCACGGAGAAGCCCATCCTCTTCTCCTACTTTTATTTTTTTGGCCTTTTTTTATCTTTTCTATTTTCTTTCTATTTTTTCCTATTTCTTCTATTTTTTAATTCTTTTCCTGTTTCTCTTTTTTCTCCTTCACGTGTTTCTGCATCTCCTGGTCTTCATGCACCCCCACGCCCGAAGCTTCGCTCCTTGCGACTCTTCTTCCCGAACCGACGCCGAGCGCCGCCGCGAGTCGTCACCGGCCCTCGGGAGGTCGCCATGTCATCGCCTAGCGTCGGTCGTTCTGTCCGACCGATGCCAAGCGCCGCTGGCCGCCGGTTGGCTGGCATTCTGAGGGTCGCCGAATCGACTCCGGCGGGGTACGCGCACCTCGACCCGGGATCATTTCGCGAAGACCACGCCAAAACACAGTGACCACGCAAACAAAAAGTAGGATACAGCAGCTATGATCGCAAGCGCAGATCGATTCCAAGCTAAAAGACGGGCTGACCTTTCAGATCTCTTTGAGACATTTTGTCGAACATGTAAGGTGCATCGACCAAAGAAGAGATATCGGATCCGCTAAGAACTCAAACACGGGCTTTGACTCCTAAAAAAAACATGCAAGAACGTGCAGCGACATCAACGGACGCCGTTGGGGCCGAAACTCGCGCGAACTGGTCGGCCACGAGCCCCGGCCCGGCGCCTTGCAAGAAAGAGTGACTATTCTCGGTGGGAAGGCTTACCTGGTTTGGGAAAGGGCTGCGGCGGACGAGGGGCAAATGGACGGACCTTCGGTGACGACCCAGCACACTCCCGAGTTCTCTCTCTCACGCTCGAGTTCTCTTTCTCTCTAGTTTCTTCTCTCTCGTTTTTTTCTCTGTGCGAATTCTCTCTCGGTTCTGCCTCGGATCTTTCTCTGAAGAACCTCCCACCAGCCGCTCTCTTTTTCTCCTCTTTCGGTCTATCTTTGCTCTCTCTCGGTTTCCCTCTCGGATCCGCCCGAAACCAGCCGAGGAAGACACTCCTGAAGAAGCAGCCCCTCGTGCCGCTCCCTCCTTCTCGAGCTCGTTTCTCTTTTCGTTGTTCTTCGGATCATCGGCCTCTCTCTCGTTTTTCTCTCTCGGGTTCAGCTTCGAACCCTCGCTCTCAGATCTGGTTTTCTCCTTGTCTCCGGTTTTTTCCGAGCCCCCCCCTCAGCTTTCCAGCACCCTCTCTGGTTTTTTTTTCTTCTCCTCTATTTTGCTTGCTCGCGTGCTCTGACTTGCTGCCCTCTGCTCTGAGTTTTTGCTGCTGACTTCCTGCTGTTTCTGCTCTGCTGCTGTTCTGACTCGCTGCTGCTATGCTGACTTGCTGCCTTCTGCTTTCTGCTGCAGGTCCCACGCGTGGAGGAGAAAGAAGCAAGAAGCAAGCGGACGGCCGGGCCGGGAAAGGAAAAAAAGAAGAAGGAAATGGGCCGAGCCCGTGCGAGGAAAGGGAACGGGCCACGTGGGGAAGTTAGGTGGCCCCCAGCCTTGGCCCGTCCTCTTTTCGAATTTTTAAAAATTTTTTTTTTAAAATAATTTTTTTAATTTTTTTAATAATTTTTTTTATAAATTTCAAAACTAGTGATGCAAATGGTCCTAATGTCTATATGCAATGCAATTTCAATGAAAGAAATTTTTGTTAAGAGATTAGAAACTAATCTCTAATTTTTCAATGTAATTAATAAATATTAAAACAAATCGCCAAAATTTAAGTGTCAACAGTGGTCAATGGGGCGTTCGTGATCGAGGAAGAACGACCAAAACACCCCTCGAAGGATCCATGCACTTCCGGAACATTCTCAAGGATGGACGATTCTGTAATTGCGCCATGATCTAGAATCTTCTTGTCATAAATGTCTATAGATGGTAGGTGGGGCGGTACGATCTCGTCCATCGGATCGAAACTCGATCAATGGTTGTAATCTGAGAGCCTCAAGTATAAGAAGGGATCCCCTCCCCCTCATTTAGAATCATCCAACCATTAGCAATTTAAGCTCATTTCTTTCGTTTAGAGTTTCTCTCTCTACGATCTAGGTGAGTGAGTGATCGATCGATCTGAAGAAGGCTTGGCTTAGGCCCCGACGATCCGAGCGATCCGAAATAGCCTAAGTCGCCGCACGGTCGTGATCCCAAACGATTGGCCTGTGACACTTGAGTATAAGAATATCAATGCCTAGGCCCAGGCCCCAAAGGCCTAACTTGGTACATCGGGGCCTATGCCTAGATCCCTACAAGTCGGGCTTGAGTCTCTTAAGGCTAGTATAGGAACACTGGTGCCCATGCTCAAGTTCCCGACTTCCATGCCCAAGTCACAAGTGTCTAGGTCCAAGTTCAACAAGGCTGGCTGCAACTCTTTGATAGCAAGTCAAGCCCACGTAGGCTAGGCTTAGGTCCCTCATGGCCAGATTCAAGACTTTGTCACTAGTGTCTCAGTCCCTGATAAATGTGCCCGGGTACATAGTTCCCGTGCCTAAGTCACGAGCACCCAGGCTTGCAGTCCATTGAGAGTAGTTTGGTGTCTCTCAAGATCGGGATCAAGACCCTAGTGCCTATGTTCTAATGTTGCCAATGACATTGTTGGACTCTTGTTGATTAATGGTTGTTGCCACCGTAGTCTCCTTGAATTAATAAAATGTGTTCTACTAGGTATGCTAAGAAAAATTTGTTTCACCAAAAAGTGTTGATGAAATATCTTTCAAGAATATGGATAGATCGATATGAATCAACAAAGATTGCGAAGTTCCTTTATTGATTTTGAACAAGAAAGTAAATGACAAGAAATTTAAACATACGAAGACAATCATAGCCCATATTTTAAATTGCAGAAAAGTAAATTTGCGAGAACAATGAGTTTTTTTTTATTGTTTGTGGTAAATTTACAAAGAGTATATTTGTGACTATTATAACCCATAATCGACAATTACGAGTGGTTATTGAATTTGAAAATGATCGTATCCTCATTTCCTAATCCTATTTGCAGTAAGAAGAACTTATAACAACACCTATCCACAAGAAGTTACAAAATCCTTAAATAGTGACAATAAACATAACCATCCAGCAATTGCCTTTTTGTGTTGAGTGCTTGTTGTTCCTTGGGGAGTTGTTGATGCTCTTTAGAACAAATAACTTTTGTTGCTCACCAAACTCTATTATTATTGACTAAATCTGTCACTTGCGACATGGGACAAGGAATCTTGTGAAATTAGATTCCAAACTCACCAATTAGATTGGAGTGTTTAAGCCCACGGACGTAGTATGGTCTTCGCATAATCAGTGTTCACATTTGGTCCATGAAGAAGCTAGAGCATGTACTTGTGCTTTGAGTGCAAATGGCGTGTGCCTCGCTTGTCATTTAAACCCATCATGGAACCAGACGGATCGAGCATAATATAGACAACATGAAAAAGATAAATTAAACACCAGATTATTCATGGGACATTGTAAGTTACATGGATAAGGAGATTGACGCAAAGATTGCAATACAAACAAGCCGTATAATGCATAGTCCAACCATGCAGTTTACCGGAATGCTTTTTGGATTTTTCGTTTCCTCGTCAATATAGACTTGGCAAGCTGGGTCGGGTTTTAATGGGTCGAAAATAGTTTCCACCCAAATTGACCCATCTTTACGCAGTTATTTCTAGTAGATTATATCAGACCTGACCTCGATCCAGTCCGCAGCCAATTTAATCCAAGCTACAACCTTAGCAGTTTTAACTCTTAAGTATGGAAAATAGCATGCTGAAGGAAAAAAAAACTAGTCAATTAAAAACAAATAAAACATGAAAGAAATTAGCAAATAAGAAAATTACTGAAAATTTTGATGAATCAAGTTATTTTGACACATTTCCTTTTATTTCTTCTAGCTAGAAATCTGGTCTAATTTAGAAGAAGAGACCATCCTTAGGACAATATGTGTATAACAAATTTCTACTATCGTAAGCATTAAGATATGAAAATATGGAAACCTATCAAGATTTGTAAGATTAAGACTCTGTCCAACACCCTACGCTTCGATAAATGATTTTGATGTACGTCCACCGACCATGGCATACATCTAATTGTGGTTTACTTAAATATAGTGTCTTCAACGTCAACAAACATTGTACGATGCTATTTAAAATAATCTTCTAGATGACGTGACCATTTTAGTATTTTAAACTTTTCGAAACGAAACTTGGAGATCATCAAGACCGTTTCAAGTCATGTCCTATGCAAATGGCATATTCTGTGGCAAGGAGCAGGTTTCTGGNTTTTATTTCTTCTAGCTAGAAATCTGATCTAATTTAGAAGAAGAGACCATCCTTAGGACAATATGTGTATAACAAATTTCTACTATCGTAAGCATTAAGATATGAAAATATGGAAACCTATCAAGATTTGTAAGATTAAGACTCTGTCCAACACCCTACACTTCGATAAATGATTTTGATGTACGTCCACCGACCATGGCATACATCTAATTGTGGTTTACTTAAATATAGTGTCTTCAACGTCAACAGACATTGTACGATGCTATTTAAAATAATCTTCTAGATGACGTGACCATTTTAGTATTTTAAACTTTTCGAAACGAAACTTGGAGATCATCAAGACCGTTTCAAGTCATGTCCTATTCAAATGGCATATTCTGTGGCAAGGAGCAGGTTTCTGGGCATAGTCTAACTAAAGCAAATTACAAAGTATGCCAAATCACGCAGCATCCGAATTTTTTTCTTTTTTATTTTCGCAAAGAAACAATGGGAATTAATTTTCTTTTGGAAAGGAGGACATGAATCTCTTTTCCCAAGATATGCAGGCCCTAACATAAATTTTGCAAAAATATAATTTTCAGGGAAATTTTATATAAGAAATGATATATTTATAAACCTCAACAACTTCATTAGTAGTTAGGGAACTTATAGATTAGAATAGATTCTTCTAGATAATGTTGCATGTTTATGATACATTCTAGATAAGATTTCCTTGTCAAGTTAGGATGGTTTGACTAGATTGGATGTTTGGATAGATTCTAGAAGAATGGCATCAGTGTCCGATTTAAATTAACATTTAGCGTAGTTTATTTTCTAGTTTAAATTAGATAATATTTTAATCTTGATAATTGATTATGATTAATTTCTAATTGCGAATTTAATAATAATAAAAAGTCACCCTCAACCTTCGAGTACATGAGCACCCCTATTTTCTTTGATCAAGTAAATGCGATGTTTCAGGACACGTCGCCAACCATTCTTTTTATCTTACAATTATGAGCATTCGAAAATGGATATTAAGCCCTAATCAAATATCAACAATAAAGATAGTCAGGAAGATAGACAATTCAAAATAACCTTATCATTTTATTTATTACTAGATTAACCTTGGGGAATAGATACATGTACAACCCTATCATTGCTATTCCAACATCCATCAAAAAAATATAAGAGGCAAAGGGATTATCTACTTTATCCCTTATGGGTTGAGGTTTGGTTAGTCCAAAAAGTCAATTGCCATGTGTGCCCATCAAGGACTTGAAATGGTTAAATCACAACTAATAAGATAAAATCTCGGTGGATTAAAACGATAAGTCTTAATTAGAGTACCAATTTGCCTCGAGTGTGCCTAATAGGTAAAACCATCATAATAACCACAATCGAGTCCATTCATAAGTAACCTTACATCACGGCTGCACATACCCTACATGATGCCAATCACACATTGCATAAATAATTGAAAAGACAACCATATAATCAGAACACAATATATGCATCTCATGCACACAATAGTCAAAAGGTGTTATAATTATTTCAACCCATTTTGTTATGACACAACTTGAAAGTTGGCGGTCTTTCGATCTAACCAAGTACCGTTCTATCCCATTGGACACAACATCATCTAGATCTCTTGCCACAGATGGCATTCCTAAATGGGGCATTGATCTGGCATCGACCGCAATACGATATCCAGGCTTTCACCAAGCATCTGATAATATAGGCATCATCTCCCAAAACTCCTGCTAGGTGACGAGTTTAATTAATATGTTCGCACAAACACCTTAGAATGTTCAATTAATATTTTAATTCTCAAACACTCGCACCTCGTTCCACACAGGACACGCATAAAAGTCTACATACAACACAGTCAGTGTCCACATAATATCCACAAAGAATTCCAATACTATAATCTAGCATTTAACTATTCACGAAGGTCCAATTTCACATAATTAATTATTATGTAAAATAATTAATTTACGCAAGGAAAATTATCATAATTAATTATTTATAGAATAATTAATTATCACTAAAATAATTATTCTCAAATATTTATTACAAACAATAATTTATTAACACTACAATTATTAAAAAATATTTAATAATTTCCAAAAATAACTATATATAATTAATTATATTAAATTAAATTAAACTTAACCTTATAATTAATAGAATTTACCCTTAAACTATGGTTAAATAGCGCTAAGCAGAATTGTAAAAATTAAACATCATTAAACTAAACTAACCATCTAAACCTGATTAACCATAAAGTAATCTAACCCTAAATGAGATTAGCACACTAATCAAGAGATTAGTGCAATAACCTACCGTTTGGCAATAACCCACCCTTTCGCAATGGCAGCGGCGAGCGGATGCGAGAGTGCCTCCGGTTCGGCGAGCTGAGGTGGCATGGGAAGCAGATCTCGGCCGAGAAATTGCTGCCCGTTAGGTAAGGAGCCGCGGATGAGGGAGAGGCGGCCGGCAGTGGCTGCGATGTGGTTGGGCGGACAGCGAGCAGCGGCCAAGCGGGGGCAGCAGCTCATGGACGGACGACTGTCGGCTGGACGGAGGGCTCGAGGTGGCGGCAAGGGTGGCTGGCCGATGGTGGTGGCCGTCTCCGCCCCAAAACCAGAACCGAAAGGGAGAAGGAAGGAGGAGGGAACAGCGGCAGCGGCGAGGGTGTGGTGGCTCGGACGGGCAGATAGCAAGATCCGCAGTGGCTCCAGCGCGTGGCTGGGCAGCTGCTATGGTGGCTGGGCGTCGACTACGGGGCGGCCAGGGAGAAAAATGCTGCAGCAGCAGCAGCAGGAAGAAGAGAAGAAGAAGGAAGGGTGGCCGGTTCGGGTGGTTCGCCGGTGAACAGGCACGGCACGGCAACTCAGCGGTGAGCAGGCGGCGCGGCTGAGCCACGGTGGCGCAGGTGGCTGCCGGGTGGGTCAAAACAGAAGCAAGGTTGCAGCAGCGGCAAGGAGGAGGAGATGCAGCAGCCGAGCGAAGAAGGAAAAGAGGAAGAGTACGTGCGGCTGCAGGGGTCATGCGTCCACAGACAGAGAGAGAGAGAGAGAGAGAGAGAGAGAGAGAGAGAGGGGGGGAGGAGGAGGAGGAAAAGTCAAAAAGAGAGACGTGCGGGAAAAAAGAAAAAGGAAAAAAGAAGGGGGAGGGGGAAGAGAGGAGGAAAAAGCGGGAGGGGACGGCTGCACCTTTTTTTCCCCTCTCTTGCTTCATTCTCATGATGGATGGGGGCAACTTTATTCTTTTTTACACCAAATTGGTCACCTTTTTCAAGATTGCCCCTGGTCGAAAATAAGAGGTGGGAAGTGTTGGATTTAATTTTTCGGCCTGTCGATCCTTTTCTGGCTTTTTGGCGCGAATGGAAAATTTTGAAAATTAATGAGGTAAAAAATATAACAATTTAGTCTTGATGTACCGAAAAGTCCAATAACTGTACTTTTGATTCAATTTACAACTAAGTCAATCAACTCCAATTTTAGTGCTCCTCAAACTTACGGATAGCTGTCTGGAGTCATGTGCACTCAACCTATGATCAAAATAATATTAATCCATGTATGATGTCGGTTGTCATGTAATTGCAGGGGCCCTCATCAATCCTTATGATCGAATCGTCATCCATAGTTGAGTTCTCTGGTCATGCGCACAAATGAACTCTTTAGTAGCCTTTGCCCCTTGGTTATATCTCATGGGTAATCAATTCAAAGCGAAATTCAATTAATAATGCATTAAGGAAATATACATTCATAAAATTCAAAATAGGTCAAAAAATTCAACACATCACACAAAAACGTCATCTTCGCATAGAGTAGATTCCTTTCCTAGATAAGATTGCATGTTCAAATAATGGAAATATTTATTCCGAATTTTATTAAAAAAATAAAATAAATAAACATATGTATGTCATATAAAATTAATTGCATCAGGCCTGCATCATCACTGCTTTGTCATTGCTTGCGTGTTATTTAGAGGTTGCATATTAGGTTTGTTTAATGAAAATCGCATGTCATGCTAGGATAGTATTGATTAAAACCGCATGCCATATTGGCGTAATTGAATATTAATTTTTGGCCGCTATTAGAGTTAGGTTGTTTAATTAAATTGCATGCATGTTGAGGTACATTTATTTTAATTACATGCCATATTAGAGTAGTTAACATTTTCTACATCATTGCTTTTAGAGTAAGCTATATTCCTTAAATTTATATAGTTTAGTTTTCATGTAAATAATAGAACCTTTAAAAAGTTTATTGGAATTGCGTGATAGTTAGAAACCATGCTTAGAGGCGAGTATGTGTTTCTAAATTATTATTGCTGCGTATTGCTTTGCATGGGGTAAGTAAATCCATCCCCTATCTTAGCAATTTATTTAAGGTTACGCTGATCAACTTAGATATTAGTGGATGAGTTAAATTTAAATTCAAGCTACCTGCAAAACATTTCTCATAAAAGAAAAATATACCGAAAGGTCATTAAAGTAATCTAGCATAATCAAATCCCTAAATCCATATTCTATGATTCATATGAGTAAAGTAATTTTCCCAATACTTTACTTTGGTTTCTAATGACCCATCAAAAAATAGATTAGTGGCGATTCTTAAATGAAAATTATTTGTCATATCAAATAACTTAAACATTAAGTCTCGAATTGATATGGTCTTGAGAGAGCCTGAGCTAGGTGAAAACTTATTGATACATTAGTTGAACCCTGATGCCCAAGCTAGCCATAGAGGCCCCATGATGCTATGATGCCATCTGTATAGGCCGTGTTGTTCAGTTATTATTTGGCAAGCTAGCCACACCTCTGCTTGTTGTTTCCCCTCTAATTCTCGGCCTCTCACGCATCATTTTGAGAAGCCAACACCATTGCTAGACTAACCCGCCCACAATCCAGCTAGATCTAGAAGTTTTCACCACAAATAGCCGTCAAATGCCGCCTCATCTGCCATGTCTTAATTGCTAGAGGTTGTTTGACTTGATTTCAAACTTAGGCGAATCACCTTAAGTTTGAGAAATGTTAAGAGATAAATAGGGATTTTTCTATTACTTAGAGATATTTTGATAATTCTATTGATTACTCCTATCTCTCAATATTACATTGTATATTGCACATATATTATACGTATATCTTCCTTTAATTGTGCATATCTTAATTGAGATATTATCTCAATTAAATATATTCAATAAGTATCTTTGAGATGCTCATTAACAATGTTTTCTATCGATAGATTACTTCCTTCAACCAACGACCATGTCCTCCATTATTTCCTTTCCTGCCATTATTGTCATTCAATTCTTTACAAGAAAATACAAAGCGTAAAAGATAAAAAGGAGCTAAACAGATTACCTTAGCAAATTAGAATTATTGGGAGCCAATTCATTCTGTCGGATTGACATCCCCTCGTTGAAAGGTTGACCCCCAACCGATTGGACGTCACTGTTTTTATATCTAATCCGATGGTGATCGCTCACAAGCCACGACGGAAGGTGGGCGAGACGCGACGGCGGCCAGAGCCACGACGGGGATGAAGGCGCAGTGGTAGTGGTTGGGGGTCGAACTAACATATTGGCAATCTCTATAATTTATATGTCACATAAGTTGATGTTAAAATAGACCAAAGAAGGGCAAAACAATAACACCTATTATAATATATAAAGAAGGGCGTAACAATAACACTTATTATAATATATATATATATATATATATATATATATATATATATATATATAAATTTCGTTTTAATCCATCCATCTTAGGAACAGCCATTTGGAACAAACCCTAGCTTTCTTCCGGCAACATCATACGCAACTTCAAACGTTCTCTGCTGCACATTACCATAGACGACAAGATCACTATCAGCACCATTCGCTGCAAACGCTAGGCAAAATTGCGATGCCGTCACCATGTATAATATCCCGCTACGGTCCAAATCAATGTCGACTCCCCCAGCGAAAGAGAATTTTATAGATGGAACCGTGACTGTGCTCTCTTTGCTAAAGTCATAGCAAGTATCGAACGTGGAAACTGCCGGTGCTGTCGTGTAATTCACCATTGCTTTCCTGAATGCGGTTCTCAAGGCACTATAAACTGTTGGAGGTAATTGGGTAATAGTAGTTCCCGAGTCGATGATGGCGCCTGCACTTGAAAAGACGGTCGATGGTATCGATAGAGGAACGCCGTTTACGCTGATTCCTACAATACTTATTCCGTAGAATTCTTGTTGGATCTTTGATAATGGTGTGAACCTAACTGAGCTCAGCGCCCTGCCATCCTTGCCGAAAGTCAAGTGTCCGGTGGAGCTAGCGGAAGAGGGCAAGCAGTAGGAGAAATACTTGCCATATTTGGCCGCTGTTTGTTCCACGAAGGAGATGTTATTGTCTGAGAGTCCAATCAACCCTGCTGCTGTGCCGAAGATGCCTGAGTTGTTCTCGCCACAGCCAAATTTGAAATTATCGATCACCTCCGTTGGTGATATTGTCAACTTTTCGGTTGCGAAGAAGCCGATCGAAGTTGAGTTGTCCGCGTATATGAAGGAATATTTACATGTTGATCCGAAGCATCCCCAACCTAAAGAGATAGGAGCACAGTACATTGCTTTAATTAGTTCTAGTTATTCTAATGATGGTATTTAATTGTAAAAAACCAAGATTCCTCATCAATTGTGATTGATTATTACCGAGGGGGCAAAATGTCGAGGCGCATGAGATATTAGCATAGGACGATGATTGAGACGGGTTAAAGATCGGGTCGGACTGATTGTAGCAAGATCCCATGCACGGTTTGCACTGGGTCCACGTGAGTGCGCTGCCGGTGTCGAAAAGGAGAGTCAGGTCCTTTTTGGGCGTGCCGAGGCCGATTGTTACTACGTACTCACCGTCGGTGATGTCAGGCTTTGCCGGAAGACTGGCTGCCACCGAAGCTTTTAGGCCGTAGCTGCTGTAGGAGGATTGGGACCGAATCCACTTGACCCTTGATTGATCTCGGAGCAGGATTTCAGTGACATTTAGAGGATTGTGGTCTCGAACAAGGGGAGAGCATGGTCCATGCCTGTGAACTACTTTCAAGATTGATTTTCGATTGCTATCTGAAAGCATGTCATGTAATAGTAAGAGATTATGCGAATTAGTATGTTAATAATGCATTGGTCGAAAATTGAAAAGATTGTTATAAATTTCCATTCAACAAAGACTTGTTAAAAGACTATTGCCCATGGCAATTCTTCATTTTACATATTGAGAGAGAGAGAGAGAGAGAGAGACCCACATTTGGTAGTGGAAGTTGAGCAATTAGGAGAAGGCAATAGAGAGCTAACGGGCACGGTGTGGCTTGCAATCTTCCCTTCTACTCCATAAGTATAACCTTGATGCACGATGCAAGTCATGAGGACGTGGAGCAAAAGTACGAGGAGAGCCCTGTTGAACACACGAGAAAAGGAGCCCTCCATCATTCTGAAAGAGAAAGGAAGAAAATATTGAATTGCTTTTCCAGATTACTGCCAACAATGCTCTCTCGTTCAGCATTTTATATAGGACCTTTTGGGCGGCTATGGCACAAGATGATAGAGCCATACACGGCATCCTTCCTTAAAATTCATCACTTTTTTCAGTCTTTTTGGTTATGTTATATGTAGTTCTAATGAGTTACTGAAGGAACAAGTCACCATTAGGAATTAGTCGCCTTCCTCCGCTCAACTTTATTTTTGTTGATAAACCATAGTTGTTGAGCACCAGAGCCGGTCGTACATATGAAGAGACAAACAAGTTTTTCTCCGACCCTTGGTGGGAAGAGTCCGACCATACCTTCGATTGGTAAGTCACTAGTAACTCTTGTGCGAACTTAGTCCTAATAAAATGTGGGTAATGTCCCCACATATAACCACCAATCGGAGGTATAGTTTGAGGGAGTTCGCACCGACTAGAGTTATAGGAAAACACGGCCTAAAATAAAATAAACGGACAGAACATATGACTAACATCCCATGATGCTCATGGGGCAGAATGTCGAGCAGATAATTAACCACCAAGATGTGCACAAAATAAGTGTAACGAGATGAGCCTTGTTGAATGTACGAATATGTGAAAAAAGAATATCATTACAATATAACCTTACCCAGTGAAAAGTTCATAGGTGTGGCTGGAATGGGGAATAAGGTCTCAAGTGCCCATTATTTCGAATTTGCTTGATGTGACATTATATCGACAAATATTGCTTTCTATTACAATTGGTCGGCCATGGTTATATGAATAGATGTTGCTCATCGTGGATGGGAAAATATATGCACGTTTACTTTGAATGACCAGGAAATCGTTGTTTTCACCTGCTAAGCCTACAACTTCTTTTAAGATAACTAAGCCTCATCTTTCAATTGCATCATCTGAATCACTCTTTTTTTTTTTTTAAACTATGATGAATTTCAAAATTTTCCATCAAGGGAACTTGATGATGAATGTTTTGTCGATCCTGTTAGAGAGATTGTTGACCTTTTGATTCTTTAATTGTTAAAATGTTTAAATAATAAAACATGTCTTTGTCTTATAACTTAAGCTTTTAAAGTAATTAGAAGTGGTTTTACAAAATCTGACCTTATTCTTATCCCAAATTTTTTTATTCTCCATAGGCTTGGTCAAGCTTTAAGAAGTTTAGACGTTATAAAATATTTTAAAAAATCAGTTTCTGAAATTTCTTTGTTGCTTGGTCATGAAATTACAGTCAATCAATCAACTCAAGAAAATTCTTTTGGCCAAAAATTAGGGACAACTTCTTAGGTTCGCAGATGTCAAAGTTCATGAAAAGAGGGATTCAATGTACATATAGATGAAAGACATTGAATTCGTAAATATGCTTGACAAATTCGACTGGTTGGAATATAATTATCTATGTTGGACATTTGGAACATAGTTGACAATGACATGTCGTTGATGTTAGGTCCGGTGGAAACGACCTGAAGCTCATGTCAAGTAATGCATATTTAGACAGGAAATAATTGGACATAAATTCCATATGAGGGAGGTGAAAAGGTTAGGTATCAAGTGGAAACGGTCCGAAGCTCATGTATAAGGAAAAGGTCTTTTGCGGCATGCGAACATTCCCATGGGGTGACCTCCTTAAAGTACTTTGTGCAGGGACCATTTGGGGATGATCGGCGACTTATGTTCTTGTCGGGATTAGCCCATGGAGTCCAGAACGTCAAACCTGCGACGGGGCAATTGGGATAATTCATTCTACCTAATGCTGTAAAACCTGTATGTGATGCTGTACCGGCAAGGCGAATGATACGCGGTCAAGCAGTTGAACCGAAAAATCGGGTGGCTTGAAAAATAATTAACATGTATACTAAATTGTGGTACGTCACACGTGTGCATCCATCGCTGAGTTGGTAGAGTTGCCTCCGTATTTTGGAGGTCAAGTTATTGAATCTCACCATATGCAGCCAAGCCCAAATTCGGTCTAGAAAATTATCTATTCAGTTAGAGATTTATTTTATGGATATCAACTCAATCCTAAACTTTCCAATTTTAATTATTTAAATGAACAAATTGTTTTTAAAGACTCCATGCAAATTGCAAGCACAGTGTATTAGTCATTTTAAATTGGAATATCAATGCATTTATGAGTTTTCAAATATTCTAGTGTTTGTCTTTATGAAAATTATTTTCTTGAAATGATTTTCCAAAATTTTATGTATTTGGTTCGCTAAAATTGGATAATCATCGGAAAAAAGTCTATTGGCAAAGGGAAAAAAAGTTAAAATTAAGGAAAATGATTTCTACGTCCTAAGAAGAAGAACGCGTTTCCTTAGAGCTTCTTTCCCATATGTACGCTCACACAGAATTGAGAACCTTTCTTGCTTCAAGCGAGCATTAAGAGATTAAGTTTGTTAATTATCTGCGTTTTCTATTACTTTTGGCATCTTTTTTTAGGTCATTATATTTGATGATAAAAAATTAAAATTTATACTACTTATGTCGGTAATATCTTTGACAAGGATTTCGATATCATATTGGTATCTTATATTATGAACAAAGTATAAGCATAACAAAGAGAATAATTTATGCAAGTAAAAAGTACTAGTACAAAATTTCCATTTCACTTTCAAGTGTACTACCAAACAATTGGGAATTAATCCTTTTCCTTTGAAATAATTTTCAAGGAAAACATCTTCCTCCATTAAGAAGGTTTCTGTGTTATGTTTGCTTCAAAGAAAACTTGATGATAAAGTAAAATTCTCTTTAAGAAATCATTTTTTAATAAAGTATTTTCGCCTTTTTATATTAAGGAATTTATTTTCTTAACTTTAAGCACGCATATTTTCTTTAATAATAAATGATTTTTCATTAACTGATCATTTTTAGCAAACCAAATACATAAAAATCGAAAAAACTAATTCGCAATAAATTATTTCACTCAAACAAATACATCAAAGTGTAAGTTTCATTTTCACCATAAAATCCATGCGGAAGTTCAAAGACCACCTCCTTGGTTTTCCGTGTTATCGTTTTCATCTAACATCGGTACCTCTAACTCATATTGGATCATGCCCCCATTAATTATTTCCGAAAATTAGATAACATAGGTAATTTTTTTTTTTTTATATCAATACAACATGTATTAGACATCTTTCATGATTTTCCTATGTTGCAATGGATAAGGAGATTCACAAAAAGATTGCAATACAAACAAGTCGTATAATGTATATTCCAGCCATGCAGTTTACCTGTTACGTCTCGACTCTCGAGCTCACGGCAACCCTATTTCCATGGTCAATTGAAAGCGACATCCCAGGACCCGTCGATGATCCTTCATTTTAATCTTTGATTATTTGCAAGCAGAAAACGAACCATCCCTAAACAATCAAGCAATCAAATAGGGATAGAGGGATGAACAGTAAGAACAACAGCGAATACTCATTTATTCAATTTATAAAATTAAACAACAGAGGATCGTTTTCCGATTTACAAGCCCGACAAAAGAGGCCGATCCATCCTCTAAGCTAAACCAAAAAGAAACTAGGCTAATCCAATTATACAAAATGAACCCTTGGGTTCAGCGCCATGATCACTCGGACCCATCGGACTTAGGCTCTGTCGGGTCGATTATTGGAGGAGCGAGGGCAGGATCCTTCATTGTGAGTACGCCATTCTAGGGGCCTAAAAGTGATTATACAATAACCATGAGATAAAATCTTAGCGAGTTCTCCCCCTAAGCCCCGGTTAGTATGCCAACTCAACCCGAGGTATTTCTCAGAACTACCCCTCACACAAGCCAACAGCAAGCAACCAGCAACCTGCAAGCAAATAAGAGACAGGATCAATCAACAATCAAAAGTCGGTTCGCATGCAACCTTACCCGGTATGCCATACCCTACATATCAAATCTCATATAATGCAAGCATGGCACATGGTCATTAGATGATACAGCTCATCAATCACATGCGAATCGCGTCACAAGCGATTTCACCTTGCCATTACCACACCCTGCACGACTGTTAATTCATGCATCAAATCATCATGACATTAAGAGCATGCGAATAATCAAAGCATTGCACACGGCTTTCTCATATCTCGCATCCACACATGCTCCGATTATTACGACCCCTTCTCCTAGGCCACGGCACAACCTTATAGTTAGCGGTTACTGGCCAAACCAGCTTCATCTTCTTTACCTCGAGGCATGGCGACATCAAGGGCTCACTCCCAAGACAGCATTCCCGAAGGAGGATAGGACCCGCCCACTACCGTAGTCCCGCAACTGACATAGGCTCAGGACCCACCCCTTTACCGCAGTCCCACATAGAACCCCTCCCTGTCAGCCAACCTACTGAAGTCAGGCGACCAACTAGCCACGGCACAACCCCATAAGGATTGGTGGTCTTCCAGCAACGCCGGGTTCCCTCTCTTAATGTGATCATGCAACACATCATCAAGCAATTCATTTATATCTTTGCTCTGTCGTGAATGCAACATTGCTCATGCTCATGCGACATGTCATTTCAAATAACCCACGTAATATGTCACGTGGTATCACTTGATAATTCCAAAATTTTAAATCCAACCAATCAACAATCACGTACATTCCCTAATTCTCAGGAATAATTCAATAAACCAAATACTTTCACTTCCACTCAGTCTTTGATCATGCATTTCATCATTAAAGATGAGTATAATCGGTACTTCAAGAAAGCATAACAATCAAGAGTACATCAAAATAAGACAAAAATTAGCTTCTATATGAATAGTTCTATGAACAATAATCGTGAACATAGTTTGTGAACAGTAATTGTGAACAATAATTTTCGGAATCAATTAATTGAAACACTAAATCCAAAAATTAAACAAAACATTAATTAAAACAATTAATCAATCAATTTAAACTAAACATGTTTAATTAATCACCTAAAACACACATAAGCAACAATTAAGCATAATCAAGCACAATTAAGCTTACTAAGCAAAATTAAGCTAATCTAATCTTAACCATCTATCTAATCACCTGTCTTAGGACTAATACAACTTAATTAAACTTCATAAACCAACCTTACCACTAATTAACCCAATCCTAAGCAAATTTAGGTACTAATAAGGAATTAGGGGCTAAACTCACCCGTTAAGCGGGCCGGCGACACGAACGCAGCGACGCCAACACCCAGGGACCTCTACAGTGTTCCAAGGTGGTCGCAGGGTCAAAACGGCAACAACAAACTCGAAATCCCCACTGCAAGCTAGAAAAATTGATTGCATAGGAGGAAAGTGGCTGACCGGAGGAAAATGGGCTACCCGAAGCTCCGACGAGTGATTGGCCGGCAACTAGCAGCACCTGGGGGTCGAAGAGGAATTGCTGGTGGCTAGGATGGGCAGTGGTTGGATTGAAATAGGAGGAAAATGGCTGAAACAGGCAGGACAAGTAGGGACAGGTGGTCAAAAAAGGTCAGGCCAACGATGACTTATGGCCGACGGCGGCTTGGCTGGCGGCTCCAACCGGCAATTGGCCGATGCTGTCCAAATGAAAATTCTCTTCTGAGTACAATGGCGGGTGGCACAGGCCGTGATTCGCACGAGAAGGGCATGAACAACTCGGTTTTTCGGAGGAAGGTCAAAAGGAAAAATAGAAGGAAAGAAGGGAAACTAGGGAGAGAGTGTGTGCGGTTTTTGGAGGAGATGAAGGGGAGAGAGAGAGTGAACTGAAGGCTAAAGTCAAGCCTCATCAAGGCCAATTAATGGCTTGCCCAACTCCCCAAGCAAATGATATCATCTTTTCTCTCTTCATTTGTCTTTTTCTTCAAAATATCCAAAGGCCAAATGGTCATTTCCACTTTCCACAATTCCCAATCTGCCCTTAGGCTAAAATGAAGGGCAAGCCTAAGAAATGGGCTAAAAAATGAATAGAAATGGGCTCGAGAATTTGTTGGGCTCGAAACAGCTCAAGGTTAGACAACGGATTTGGAAGGGTAAATGGTCGATTTGGTTCAACAAGTTCACTTGCTTGCCTTGGGCCTTTCATGGCGGTTGTCCCACTTTGGGCATGAGGCCCACATTGATATTGCTCAGCCCATGTCCTCGTAAACTCGTTTCCTGGTTAATAAATCCCTTTTTCCAAAAATTCGGCTTAATTGCCACTGTTGACTTTCAAAAAAGCATCATCCAAAAGTCCATCTTGGATGTTCCCGAAAATTCAAAATCCAATATTGGATTCTCATGTCATATCAATTTCGCCTGAATGCCATTTTGGTACTACTCAGATAGACAAGTAGTTTCAAGGATTCACGCGTAATCGACTAATACCAATTCACGTTCAGGATATCTCCATACTTGGACGTCCTTGACTACATGGAATTACGAATGATAGGTTCTTATTTCAAAGTATACGATTATCAATAATTGACATAGGGCCATTCATGAGTTTGATAATAGTAGAAGAAATCACCCGTCGTCCCATTATTTCTGTCCACGAATTGACTTCTAGTCGTTCCTGAAATCGGCCTACATATCTACAGGATCGTCTTTACGCAAGTCTCATGGTCGAGTCATTTTCCAAGGTCAATTTCTTTAGTGCCGCTGTTAACACCTAAATTTTGACCTAACACGTGGCTATATTTGCAGGCTGACTCGATCCTTAAGCAAAATCGGAAATTATGTTCAGCCTAATAAGGGACCATGAACCTCGCCCATAATATGAAGAAAGGGATAGATAAATTGCACACGGGAGGATAGAAAATTTGGAAAGAAATCAATTGGATACTAGGGGGTCGCAATTTTCACAAAGACTCTTCGAAGGAATTCATGGGATAAGACGGACGAAATGGAGGGAAGAAAATGAAAACATTTGTGGCAAGTGTGGGCTATGGAGACTTACAGAAGGAAGCTAATGAGCTGGAAAATAAGAAGGGATCAATCTAATTGGCTACGCAAGGAAGGTGGGAATCTTGGTCAACCATTCTTGTTCTAATGGATATTCGAATTTTGGTAAATAAGGATCCAAATTTCTGATTAAGAATCAAGAGCCAAAATATCAGGTGAACAAGAAGGCAGGAAATTCGACAAAGGAATGAATCAAGACGTGAAATAGGAAAGATTGAGCTGGCCACCAAATTGCGTACCAATTTGCAAACCATGAATTAAGGCAATGAGAAAAGGAAACTCAAAAATTGCCCATAGAAAGAGACGCTCGAGGCCATTATAAAAGGAGGGGAGAAGAGCATGAGAGGATCATCAGTTTTCTCATCACCATACGAAGGTCTCTCGTGTTTTCACAATATTGTGGTGCCTTGCATACATCACAACGCAGTCCTTTTCTTGAGTTCTTAGTCTTCAAATGAGTCTCCAATAGCAGCTACAAAAGCTCTGTCCTCACTGAAGATCTCCATCATTGATCATTGCTGCTGTTCACTGCTGGTCACTGGTGTTGGCTGCTCGTTTACTGCTGTTCACTGCTGGTTTGCTGCTGATTTGCTGCTGGTTTGCTGTTGATTTGTCGACGTTCGTTGCTGCTCTGGTGCATTGTTGTTGCTACATTGCTGCTGGTCGTTGTTGCTACATCCCTTTGTTGTTTCTTATAATGTCGTGCTTCCGTTTGTGCCAATCTCTCTTAGTTTACTCAAACTAAGAAACCCTGTGATAATGATAATATCATTTTTTTTAAGTATGTTCAAGTTCATATTTTTTTCATGATCATGATCGTTGGATGTTATTTTATTGTTTGCTCAATTGCTTGGTCATATTTTACACGTTAATGGTGTAGTGTTACAAAATCCAGCAATGGTTGTATGTAAAACATTTTTTTTTTAAGGAGAAAAGGTACAAGTCCCTGAACTCATGATTTTTGGAAGTAAAATGTACTCCCACATTTTACTTGGGTGTTTAATCAACCCGAAATCAATTAGTGGCGGCTCCAATAGGTAAGATAAATATCATGGTTGAATCAAGTACTAAGTTGTGATTGGTAGGACCTGGGAGAGTCCGTGTTAAGTACTGTGCTTAGTAATCCATCAACCTCCTTCGGGAGGGTCGTGACAGCTTGGCGACTTCGCTGGGGATTTGAATTAAAATTCGTAGAGGACTTAAGGCCTAAATTTCTCTTGTAAAAAATGTTTTTGCTTTTCATGCGCGGTGACCACGTACGCCACTAATTTTAGGTGTTAAATGGTTTTGCAGGTGAAAGTTATATAGGGTAGAGTATATGTTAACCCTTATTTTGCAGGGAGGTGTTGTAGATAAATGATTTAATTTATTGTTGAAGCAGTGTATGTATCATATAAATTGTTGTGCCTGTTTTAAATGTTTCAGCACTACACCTTTACACATACGTCCCATGACCGGACCTAGGTCACATGCTAGGAAAATAATTAGGATGGTGTTAAGAGGATTTGGCAATGCCTGCAGACATGCAGGGGGGGCCACCCTCTTTAACCCCGCTTCTTTTAGGTGTCGGAAGTGTTCATCTTTATTCGCAGACACGCGATGCTAAAGACAACCTTCTAACTAAGCCGGTATCAAGAGGGCCTGGTTTAGCCAGCAGACACGTTCGGCTAATTGGTACACCCTCTTGAACTATAGTATCAAGCTTTTTAGTACATCCCACCTTTAGGCATCAAACCTCACATGTACATGTGCATGTTTTTATGTATTCCTAAACTCCGCTATTATTATTCTATCATCTTTGTCCTTATTACGTCATGTTGTCCAATCATTCTATTTTGATCAATTATATGCTTTCATGATCAAGTATAATTATTTTCAAAATAATGGGGCATTTGTTTTGATCAATAAGGAATACCTCTTCAAAGATACTTTCTTTTCTAATGAAATCCTAGCAAAAAAATTATATCCTCGTTTACTTTGAAGATAAGTGGGTTGCTTCGTTTTCACTCGTAGAGATAGTCTCATTGAAGACCCCAAGTCCCTTTTTCTTTATCTTTGCACTCATTTTTGTCATTGACTCAAAATGACACTAAAAAACTCAGTTTGTTAAATCACCTTTTAAACTTGTCTTTGAGGAAATGGTGATATCAGTTCCAATTTAAACTCAGTTTGCCCCAAAAGAACTCATCACTTTTTTATCAGTATTTGCAAAGGTCAATGTGGGGCAAAACCATCTTGATTATTCGATCCTGCAAGGTGTGGAATAATGGCGTAGGAATGAGAACACACCTTCAAAAAGAAAAAAAGGTACAATCTATGGTTCCTCAAACACATGTTTGAGATAGGTTAACAAACCAACATTACATGAAGGAGGACCAAATCAATGCAAATATGTCCTCGAAGAAAAGGTTGTACTTGTTCCAATTTAAGCTTAACTTATTATGAGAGTAAGCTGTTTCTTTTCTGTTTTTCTCTTTTCCAGAACCTACAAAAGTAGAGGAAATTAAGGTGGAGGCAAATCCCAAATGGATAAAAGGAAAAGTGACCTAGATGAAAATGAAGCCTTCTTCAAAGAAAAAGGGAGCATCCATTCCAAGTTAAATCAGTCTACTCATGAATTAACTAAGATCATTCATTCTTGTAGGTGATAATCATGGAAAAGCGACCATGCCCGCCTCAAAAAGCAAAAGGGAGTGTTCATTCCTAATTTTAACACTTCTCGATTTCAGATTTGACACTGTTCTCTCCTTTCAAATTGGTCACAAAAGGAAATCAAGATTTTTGCAGATAAGGAGATACAAAGGAATGAAAATGCAAGAGAAGCATCCAACCTTGAAAGGAAAAAAGAAGAGTGCATCTTGTTCCTAAACCTAACTCAATTTTTTTTTTATGAAAATGACACTTTTTTGGATGACAAACTGGAGGGACACATCATATTTTGGTAGCAACAGCGAACTGACTAATCAAGAAAATGCCCTGATTTCAACTGAAATGGAAGACTGAATTTTCCTCAATCTTAGCTTGCATTTGCTCTTGTATAATATCTCTTGGTGCCATTTCCCTTTAAATAGGAACAAGCTACCATGAGGGGATGTAAAGGAACTGAGATAAAAAATTCACCAAATTTTCGGAGAAAATGGTGTATATCGTGTACGAACATAGCTTGATTAATGACACTATTTTCATTTATAGGTGGCAAGCTCAGGGGCATGGATGGTCGAGGTTTCCCAAATTCTGCAGGGGTAGAGAACTGAGTTAAATTGGTGAATAATTGAAGATTCAATGTAGAAAACCTCTATGAGCTCATCGTCGAAGAAGGCAAGAAACGACACCTAATGGCTCTGGTCATAAGATCTGACACTCTGTCTTTTGCAAGAATAGGTCCAAGTCCTCTTATGCTTGCTTGTGCTAATATTGCGATGTTTATCATGCTAAAAGTTGATGAATCCTTGCACTGCTTATATTCTTCGAAGTGAGAATTTTGCACGACAATTTTGCCTATTCAAATCACCAATTTCATTTAAAGCTTCTTTAGTCAGACGATTCAATGAATTATGTGTGTCTCTAAGAATGCCAAATGAGAAGTGTCGGGATGACGAAAGGCAATCCCTATCATACACACGGTCCCTTATACACTGAGATGAGTATAAAATATTCCATGTTCTCGAGGTAAAGAGTTTTCTTGCAAAAGGTACATAGACTAAAATGATGAGGGGCATCTTATTTCTCTTCCTTATACAATATAGGTAACCATTGTTTAACCCCTTTGAGCTTGAATGTCAGAAGAAATTCTTTCAAAAATAGCCCTATCAAGAACCACCCCATATTGGGACAAATTGGAGGTAAGGGTGCTATTACAAGGTGGAAAAATGGATAGAACTTTCTTGCCTTCACTTGTATCAGTCTTCGAGTGTCTTTAATGCAAATTAACTCAAATGTGAATTTAAGTGCCTTAAAATGATGAAGAGCATTCATTTCTCTATCATACACACATTTTATCCCTTGCATAACCTAATTGAGCCTGTAAATTAATTTCTAAAAAAAAACCTAGTTGGTGATCATCCCCACACTGGGGCAAGGTAAATGAGTTACCATATTGAGACAATGTGGTTTGGAGTGTAGATTAAAGATGTAGACCCAAGAGTTCAAATGAACTGAATTGTCCAAGAGTTGACGGCACCATAAAAGCCAAAGTTTTTATATTCCATTGGGGCATTACAAGAAATGCATCAAAAAAGGAAAAAAAACGAGAAAAAAGGGGTGAGAGAAAAACTATTAAAGCCCAATTTTTGAGGTCGAAGGCCAAGTTTCTGAAACTCATCCTCTAATGGAAAGGCAATGATTTTGTAAAGATCAATATTGGACTCTCATGGTTGATAAAGTATCGACACAAGAAGACAATCCTGATGCCAAGGAGAAGATTGGTAATGATGCCAAGATGATCACCTTAAAAACCCTTCAGTCAAAAATCTTTGAGCCTAAAAAATCCTAGCCTATGTTACATCCCTTTAAAGTCTCTTCAGATTATGACACTTAAATTAACATAGGAGTTTTAGATGTCAAAAGCTTCGCTCAAAGAAGTGCAGGCAAGATTGTTTCTATTTCATTTGCAGGGTTCTTGATTTGTAAACCAAGTGGAGATGATGCATGAACAATCAAAGCCATGAATTGAATATCCTTTGACCAAGCCTACATTACGGTCCTATTAAAAGACCCCTCAGATCGGTAAGATTGTACCGCTTGCAAGAAAAGCTCGGACCCTTGTTAACATGATGCCGATGGTGAGATAGAGTGATCATTTCATTTCCCGCAATAATGAAACAGCATCTCAAAGAGTGAAAAGTCCTTTTAGACTGGAAGTCTCTTATTTGGCATTTTGAGTAAATCCATGTCATGAATAAAGGTTGTCTTGATAATGATTTTCTCTTGTGAAATTTGGTGATGCAGACATGGTGAAATTGATATGCTTAAATCTCAATTAAGTAATTTAATTGTTTTTTTTTTCAAAGATATACATAGGTATTTAATCTAATAGAGACAAGAGCCATGTGGCGAATACTTTGCTTACCTTTGAATCATTACCCGATGAAGATTCCATGTATATCATCAAGACAATTCAGATACCTAAGGTGAGTTCCAGGTACCCTTCCAGACTATATGAGGCGAGTTCCAATAGTCTGTCTATTATACCTGAGGTGAGTTTCAGGTACCTTTCAAGGCAATCTGAGGTGAGTTCCAGATGTCTATTTAATACCTGAGGTGAGTTCCAAGTAGCCTTCCAGACTATATGAGACAAGTTCCAATAGTCTGCCTATTATATCTGAGGTGAGTTCCAGATGTCAATTTAATACCTGAGGTGAGTTCCAGGTATCCTTCTAGACAATCTGAGGCGAGTTTCAGTAGTCTGTCTATTATATCTGAGGTGAGTTCCAGATGTCAATTCAATACCTGAGGTGAGTTCCAGGTATCCTTCCAAACAATCTGAGGCGAGTTTTAGTAGCCTGTCTATTATATCTGAGGTGAGTTCCAGGTACCCTTTAAGGCAATATGAGGTATTTGTCTAGACTTTCAACAAATAATTTCATACTTGAGTACACTTTTTAGGACTCCAGATCAACCTTGATAGGTACACATTTTATCTTTGTACTAGCATCATTCTTAACACATTTCTGAAATTTAGGTGTCATGAATCTTTGAAGGAAACCTCTACGAGACTCCCTTTCAAAGAGGGGCAGCTGTTGACACCTAAATTTTGACCTAACATGTGGCTATATTTGCAGGCTGACTCGATCCTTAAGCAAAATCGGAAATTATGTTCAGCCTAATAAGGGACCATGAACCTCGCCCATAATATGAAGAAAGGGATAGATAAATTGCACACGGGAGGATAGACAATTCGGAAAGAAATCAATTGGATACTAGGGGGTCGCAATTTTCACAAAAAATCTTCGAAGGAATTCATGGGATAAGACGAACGAAATGGAGGGAAGAAAACGAAAACATTTGTGGCAAGTGTGGGCTATGGAGACTTACAAAAGGAAGCTAATGAGCTGGAAAATAAGAAGGGATCAATCTAATTGGCTATGCAAGGAAGGTGGGAATCTTGGTCAACCATTCTTGTTCTAATGGATATTCGAATTTTGGTAAATAAGGATCCAAATTTCTGATTAAGAATCAAGAGCCAGAATATCAGGTGAACAGGAAGGCAGGAAATTCGACGAAGGAAGGAATCAAGACGTGAAATAGGAAAGATTGGGCTGGCCACCAAATTGCGCACCAATTTGCAAACCATGAATTAAGGCAATGAGAAAAGGAAACTCAAAAATTGCCCATAGAAAGAGATGCTCGAGGCCATTATAAAAGGAGGGGAGAAGAGCACGAGAGGATCATCAGTTTTCTCATCACCATACGAAGCTCTCTTGTGTTTTCACAATGTTGTGGTGCCTTGCATACATCACAATGCAGTCCTTTTCTTGAGTTCTTAGTCTTCAAATGAGTCTTCAATAGTGGCTACAAAAGCTCTGTCCTCATTGAAAATCTCCATCGTTGATCACTGCTGCTGTTCACTGCTGGTCACTGCTGTTCGCTGCTCATTTGTTGCTGTTCACTGCTGGTTTGTAGCTGATTCGCTACTGGTTTGCTGTTGATTTGTCGACGTTCGTTGCTGCTCTGGTGCATCGTTGTTGCTACATTGCTGCTGGTCATTGCTGCTACATCCCTTTAGTTGTTTCTTATAATATCGTGCTTCTGTTTGTGCCAATCTCTCTTAGTTTACTCAAACTAAGAAACCCTGTGATAATGATAATATCATTTTTTTTTTAAATATGTTCAAGTTCATATTTTTTTCATGATCATGATCGTTGGATATTATTCTATTGTTTGCTCAATTGCTTGGTCATATTTTACACGTTAATGGTGTAGTGTTACAAAATCCAGCAATGGTTATATGCAAAACATTTTTTTTTTTAAGGAGAAAAGGCACAAGTCTCTGAACTCATGATTTTTGGAAGTAAAATGTACTCCCACATTTTACTTGGGTGTCTAATCGACCCGAAATCGATTAATGATAGCTCCAATAGGTAAGATAAATATCATGGTTGAATCAAGTACTAAGTTGCGATTGGTAGGACCTGGGAGACTCTGTGCTAAGCACTGTGCTTAGTAATCCATCAACCTCCTTCGGGAGGGTCGCGATAGTCGCGTTTTGTCCTCATTAGCCTATTAACAAGTTCAGTATCTCGAGAGTGATCAATTCCAAGTGAGATCAATCAGTAATGCATTGACGAAATTCATGTTTAGTCATTCCTCAAAGGGCTCGAATTTCAGGACGTCACATTACCTGGAACGCTTTTCAGATTTTTCGTCTCCTCATCAATATAAATCTAGCAAGCTAGGTCGGGTTTCAATGGGTCCAAAATTGTTTCCACTCAAATTGACCCATTTCTACACTATAAATTCCAGCAGATTATATCAAACCCAACCTCGATCTAGCTCGCACCCAACCTGACCCGAGCTCCAACCTTAGCAGTTTTTACTCTTAAGTATGGAAAATAGCATATTGAAGGAAAACAAAAAACCTAGTCAATTAAAAACAAATAAAAAATCAAAAGAAATTAGCAAATAAGAACATTACTGAAAATTTTGACGAATCAAGTTTTTATAACACATTTCCTTTTATTTCTTCTAGATAGAAATCTGATCTAATTTGGCAAAAGAGACCATCCTTAGGACAATATGTGTATAACAAATTTCTACTATTGTAAGCATTAAGATATGAAAATATGCAAACCTATCAAGATTTGTAAGATTACGATTGCGTCCAACACCATACGCTTCGATAAATGATTTTGATGTACGTCCATCGACCATGACATACATCTAAATGTGGTTTGCTTAAGTATACTGTCTTCAACAGACATTGTACGATGCTATTTGAAATAATCTTCTAGATGAAGTGATTATTTTAGTATTTTAAACTTTTCGAAACCAAACTCGGAGATCATCGAGACCGTTTCAAGTCGTGTTAAAATAGCAATCTTCTGTGGCAAGGAGCAGATTTCTGGGCATAGTCTAACTAAAGCAAATGACAAACATGCTAAATCACGCAGCATCCGCATTTTTTTTCTTTTTTATTTTCGCAAAGAAACAGTGGAAATTAATTTTCTTTTAAAAAGGAGGACATGAATCTCGTTTCACAAGATATGCGGGCCCTTAACACAAATTTTGCAAAAATAGAAGTTTCAGGGAAATTTTACATAAGAAATGCTATATTTATGAACCTCAACAACTTCATTAGTAGTTAGCAAACTTACATATTAGAATAGATTCTTGTAGATGATCTTGAATGTTTATGATACATTCTAGATAAGATTTCCTTGTCAAGTTAGGATGGTTTGAATAGATTGTACATTTGGATAGATTCCAGAAGATCATCATTAGTTTCTGATTTCAATTAGACAATTCAAAATGACATCATCATTTTATTTACTAATAGATTAACTTTGAAGAACAAATACATATACAATCCTATCATTGGACACTATTCCAACAGCCATAAAAAAGATATGAGGGGCAAAATGGTCAATTTACTTCATCCCTTATGGTTCGTGGTCTGGTTAGTCCAGCAATCAAGCGCACCCATCAAGGACTTGAAATGTTTAAACCATAACTAGTGAGATATAATGTCAATGGATTAAAACACTAAGCATCGGTTAGGATACCAATTAGCCTCATAGGTGCCTACCAGGTCACAATCTCATGGCTGCACATACCCCCCCCCCCCCCACAAGACACCAATTACACAATTTAGAAATAATTAAACACACAACTACTTAATCAAAGCACAACATGTGCATCTTATGCACAAAATAGTAAAGGCGTATTGTAATTATTACGACCCCTCACAGCACAATTCAAAAGTTGCCAATCTTCTGATCTAACAAGGCATCATCCCATCCCGTTGTGCATGACGTCATCTAAATCTCCAGCCACAGATGGCATTCGTGAACAGAGCATCAGTTCGGCATTGACCACAAAACAGCATTCGAACTTCCACTGGACGTCCGATAATACAAGTATAGTCTTCTCAAACTCTTGCTGGATGACAGATTCAATTAATATATTTGCACAAATACCTCATAATGTTCAATTAATATTTTAATTTTTAGACACTCGCACCTCATTCCACATAGGATATGCATAAAAGTCCACAAACAACACGGTCAATGTCCACATAATATTCACAAATTATTCTAATACAATCAGTGTCCACAAATAATTCTAATACAATAATCTAGTATCTAATTATTCACGAAGGTCCGATTTCACATAATTAATTATTATGAAAAATAAAATTACCGCAAGGAAAATTATCATAATTAATTATTAATGTGAAATAATGAATCTCAATTAATTATTACAAACAATAATTTATTAACACTACAATTATTAAACAATATTTAATTATTTCCAAAAATAATTAAATATAATTAAATAATTAAATTAAACTTAACATTATAATTAATATAATTTACCCTTAAACTATGGTTAATTAGCATTAAGCGGAATTACAAAAATTAAACGCCATTAAACTAAACTAACACCTAAACCCGATTATCCTAAACTAATCTAACCCTAAATGAAATTAGCACACTAATCAAGAGATTAGTGCAATAACCCACCGTTGCGACTGGGCAATCGCGACAGCAGTGGCGAGATGGACGTACGGATGCCTCTGGTTTGGAGGGCTGAGGTGGCACGGGGAGTGGACCTCGGCCGAGAAATCGCTGTCCGTTAGCCGAGGAGCTGCGGACAAGGGAGAGGCGGCCAGCAGCGGCCCCGATGCGGTTGGGCAGCTTCTGTGGTGGCTGGCCATCGACTACAGGATTGGCCAGGGAGAAAAATGCAGCAGCAGCAGGAAGAAGAGAAGAAGGAATGGTGGCCGGTTCGGGTGGTTCACCGGCGAGCGGGCGGCGTGGCTGAGCCGCGGTGACGCAGGTGGCCGCCGGATGGAGGAAAAGTTCGTGCGGCTGCAGGGGGCATGCGTGCAGAGAGAGAGAGAGAGACAGACAGACAGACAGAGAGGAGAGGAGAGAGGGTGGAGGAAAAGTCGAAAAGAGAGAGATGTGATGGGGTGGGGGAGAGGAGAGGTGAGAGAGCATGGGGAGGTACGGCCGCAGCGGGGAAAACGTGCGGGAAAAAAAAAAGAAGAAGGGGGAGAGAGGAGAGAGGAGTGAGGGGGAGGGGACGGCTGCGCTCTTTTTTTTATTCCTCTCCCGTCGACCCATTTCTAACTTTTTGCGCGAACCGAAAACTTTGCAAATTAATGAGGTAAAAAATTCAGCAATTTAATGTCCACATTTGCATGAACTCGAGCCAAGAAAAGCTTTAGTTGTCATGTAATTGCGAGGGAACGATCATTCGACTCTCGTCAATCTTTATGATCGAATCACCAATCATGGTTGAGTTTTCTAGTAGCATTTCCTCTTCAATTAATATCTCGTGAATGATTAATTCAAAACGAGACTCAACTAATAATACATTGATGAAATATACATTTATAAAATCTAAAATAAGTCGAAAAATTCGGGACGTCACACAAAAACATCATCTTTGCATAGAGTAGCTTCCTTTCCTAGATAAGATTGCATGTTCGAATAATGGAAATATTTATTCCGAATTTTAATAGAAATAAATAAATAAACATGTGCATGTCATATAAGATTAATTGCATCAGGCTTGAATCATCACTGCTTTGTCATCGCTTGCGTGTTATTTAGTGGTTGCATATCAAGTTTGTTTAATTAAAATCGCATGTCATGCTAGGATTGTATTGATTAAAACTGCATGCCATATTGGCGTAATTGTATATTAGTTTTTGGCTGTTGTTAGAGTTAGGTCGTTTAATTAAATTGCATGTCATCGAAGAGATTGCATGTTTAGGTACATTTATTTTAATTACATGCCATATTAGAGTAGTTAATATTTTCTACATCATTGCTTTTAGAGTAAGCTATATTCCGTAAATTTATATAGTTTAGTTAACATTTTCTACATCATTGCTTTTAGAGTAAGCTATATTCCGTAAATTTTATAGCTTAGTTTTCATGTAAATAATAGAACCTTTAAAAAGTTTATTGGAATTGCATGATAATTAGAAACCATGTTTAGAGTGAATATGCGTTTCTAAATTATTATTGCTACGGATTGCTTTGCATGGGGTAAGTAAATCCATTTCTTATCTTAGCAATTTGTTTATGGTTACCTGATCAACTTATATATTATTGGATGAGTTAAATTTAAATTCAAGCAGCTTGCAAAACATTTTTCATAAAAGAAAAATATATCGAAAGGGCATTAAAGTAATCTAGCATAATCAAGTCCATGAATCCATATTCTATGATTTGTATGAGTAACGTAATTTTCCTGATACTTTACTTAGGTTTCTAATTGACCCACCAAAAAATTGATTAGTTGTGACTCTTAAACAAAAATGATTTGTCATATTAAATAACTCAAACATTAAGTACCAAATTGATGTGAACTTGAGAGAGCCTGAGCTAGGTGAAAATTTAGTGATCCATTAGTTGAACCCTGGTGGTTTGTTCCCAAGCCAGCAATGGAGGCCGCATGATGCTATGACACCGCCGTGTTGCTCAGTTATTATTTGGCAATCTAGTCGCACCTCTGCTTGTTGTTTCCCCTCTCATTCTTGGCCTCTCACGCATCATTTTGAAAAGCCAGCACCATCACTAGACTAACCCACCCACAATCCAGCTAGATCTAGAAGTTTTCACCATGAATAGCCATCAAACGCCACTTCTTCTGCCATGTCCTAATTGCTAGAGATTGTTTGACTTGATTTCAAATTTAGGCGGATCACCTTAAGTTTGAGGAAATGTTAAGAGATAATTAGGAATTTTTCTATATGTTTATTTAGAGATATTTTGATAATTCTATTGATTATCCCTATCTCTCGATATTATATTGTAAATTGCACGTATATTATACGTATATCTTCCTTTAATTGTGCATATCTTAATTGAGATATTATCTTAATTAAATATATTCAATAAGTATCTTTGAGATGCTCATTAACAATGTTTTCTATCGATAGATTACTTCCTTCAACCAACGACCAGGTCCTCCATTATTTCCTTTCCTGCCATTATTGTCATTCCAATTGTTTACAAGAAAATACAAAGCGTAAAATAAAAAAAAGGAGCTAAACAGATTAGCTTAGCAAATTAGAATTATTGGGAGCCAATTCATTCTGTCGGATTGACATCCCCTCGTTGAAAGGTTGACCCCCAACCGATTGGACGTCACTGTTTTTATAACTAATCCGATGGTGATGGCTCACAGGCCACGACGGACGGTGGGCGAGACGCGACAGCGCCCAGAGCCACGACGGGGATGGAGGCGCAGTGGTAGTGGTTGGGGGTCGAACTTACATATTGGCGATCTCCATAATTTACATCTCACATATGTTGATGTTAAAAGACACCAAAGAAGGGCATAACGATAACACTTACTTTATTATATTTATAAATAAATTTCGTTTTAATCCATCCATCTTAGGAACAGCCATTTGGAACAAACCCTAGCTTTCTTCCGGCCACATCATACGCAACTTCAAACGTTCTCTGCTGCACATTACCATAGACGACAACATCACTATCAGCACCATTCGCTGCAAACGCTAGGCAAAATTGCGACGCCGTCACC
Source organism: Corymbia citriodora subsp. variegata (assembly GCA_014858505.1). Taxonomy (NCBI): domain Eukaryota; kingdom Viridiplantae; phylum Streptophyta; class Magnoliopsida; order Myrtales; family Myrtaceae; genus Corymbia; species Corymbia citriodora. Next base: position 12,998,493 of record CM026416.1, read on the forward strand.
ATGTATAATATCCCGCTACGGTCCAAATCAATGTCGACTCCCCCAGCGAAAGAGAATTTTATAGATGGAACCGTGACTGTGCGCTCTTTGCTAAAGTCATAGCAAGTATCGAACGTGGAAACTGCCGGTGCAGTCGTGTAATTCACCATTGCCTTCCTGAATGCGGTTCTCAAGGCACTATAAACTGTTGGAGGTAATTGGGTAATAGTAGTTCCCGAGTCGATGATGGCGCCTGCACTTGAAAAAACGGTCGATGGTATCGATAGAGGAACGCCGTTTACGCTGATTCCTACAATACTTATTCCGTAGAATTCTTGTTGGATCTTTGATAATGGTGTGAACCTAACTGAGCTCAGCGCCCTGCCATCCTTGCCGAAAGTCAAGTGTCCGGTGGAGCTAGCGGAAGAGGGCAAGCAGTAGGAGAAATACTTGCCATATTTGGCCGCTGTTTGTTCCACGAAGGAGATGTTATTGTCTGAGAGTCCAATCAACCCTGCTGCTGTGCCGAAGATGCCTGAGTTGTTCTCGCCACAGCCAAATTTGAAATTATCGATCACCTCCGTTGGTGATATTGTCAACTTTTCGGTTGCGAAGAAGCCGACCGAAGACGAGTTGTCCGCGTATCCGAAGGAATATTTACATGTTGATCCGAAGCATCCCCAACCTAAAGAGATAGGAGCACAGTACATTGCTTTAATTAGTTCTAGTTATTCTAATGATGGTAATTATTGTAAAAAACCAAGATTCCTCATCAATTGTGATTGATTATTACCGAGGGTGCAAAATGTCGAGGCGCATGAGATATTAGCATAGGACGATGATTGAGAGGGGTTAAAGATCGGGTCGGACTGATTGTAGCAAGATCCCATGCACGGTTTGCACTGGGTCCACGTGAGTGCGCTGCCGGTGTCGAAAAGGAGAGTCAGGTCCTTTTTGGGCGTGCCGAGGCCGATTGTTACTACGTACTCACCGTCGGTGATGTCGGGCTTTGCCGGAAGACTGGCTGCCACCGAAGCTTTTAGGCCGTAGCTGCTGTTGGAGGATTGGGACCGAATCCACTTGACCCTTGATTGATCTCGGAGCAGGATTTCAGTGACATTTAGAGGATTGTGGTCTCGAACAAGGGGAGAGCATGGTCCATGCCTGTGAACTACTTTCAAGATTGATTTTCGGTTGCTATCTGAAAGCATGTCATGTAATAGTAAGAGATTATGCGAATTAGTATGTTAATAATGCATTGGTCGAAAAATGAAAAGATTGTTATAAATTTCTATTCGACAAAGACTTGTTAAAAGACTATTGCCCATGGCAATTCTTCATTTTACATATTGCGAGAGAGAGAGAGAGACCCACATTTGGTAGTGGAAGTTGAGCAATTAGGAGAAGGCAATAGAGAGCTAACTGGCACGGTGTGGCTTGCAATCTTCCCTTCTACTCCATAAGTATAACCTTGATGCACGATGCAAGTCATGAGGACATGGAGCAAGAGTACGAGGAAAGCCCTGTTGAACACACGAGAAAAGGAGCCCTCCATCATTCTGAAAGAGAAAGGAAGAAAAAATTGAATTGCTTTTCCAGATTACTGCCAATAATGCTCTCTCGTTCAGCATTTTATATAGGACCTTTTGGGCGGCAATGGCACAAGATGATAGAGCCATACACGGCATCCTTCCTTAAAATTTATCACTATTTTCAGTCTTTTTGGTTATGTTATATGTAGTTCTAATGAGTTACTGAAGGAACGAGTCACCATTAGGAATTAGTCGCCTTCCTCCACTCAACTTTATTTTTGTTGATAAACCATAGTTGTCGAGCACAAGAGCCGGTCGTACATATGAAGAGAAACAAGTTTTTCTACGACCCTTGGTGGGAAGAGTCCGACCATACCTTCGATTGGCAAGTCACTAGTAACTCTTGTGCGAACTTAGTCCTAATAAAGTGTGGGTAATGTCCCCACATATAACCACCAATCGGAGGTATAGTTTGAGGGAGTTCGCTCCGACTAGAGTTATAGGAAAGCACGGTCTAAAAGAAAATAAACGGACAAAACAAATGACTAACATCCCATGATACTCATGGGGCAGAATGTTGAGCAGATAATTAACCACCAAGATGTGCACAAAATAAGTGTAACGAGATGAGCCATGTTGAATGTATGAATATGTGAAAAAAGAACATTATGACAATATAACCTTACCGAGTGAAAAGTTCATAGGTGTGGCTGGAATGAGGAATAAGGTCATAAATTGAAATAATCGCCTAAGTGGTGTCTAAAAAGTCTCCCATTACGAAATTGGTATAGTTTAGAGTAGTTAATTATCTTAGGGTGTGTAAGATATCATCATTCATGTTGACTCGGATGCTATTAGGGAACGATTTCCATCAGGGGAACTTGATGATGAATGTTCTATCGATCCTATTAGAAAGATTATTGACCTTTTGATTCTTTAATTGTTAAAATATTTAACTGTTAAAACATATATTCGTATTACAACTTAAGCTTTTAAAGTAATTAGAAGTGGTTTTACAAAATCTCACCTTATTCTTATCCCAACTTTTTTCATTCTCCAAAGGCTTGGTCAAGCTTTAAGAAGTTTAGACGTTATAAAATATTTTAAAAAATCAGTTTCTGAAATTTCTTTGTTGCTTGGTCATGAAATTACAGTCAATCAATCAACTCAAGAAAATTCTTTTGGCCAAAAATTAGGGACAACTTCTTAGGTTCGCAGGTGTCGAAGTTCATGAAAAGAGGGATTGAATGTACATATAGATGAAAGACATTGAATTCTTAAATATGCTTGACAAATTCGACTGGTTGGAATATAATTATCTATGTTGGACATTTGGAACATAGTTGACAATGACATGTCGTTGATGTTAGGTGCCGGTGGAAACGGCCTGAAGCTCATGTCAAGTAATGCATATTTAGACAGGAAATAATTGGACATAAATTCCATGTAAGGGAGGTGAAAAGGTTAGGTATCAAGTGGAAACGGTCTGAAGCTCATGTCTAAGGAAAAGGTCTTTTGCGGCATGCGAACATTCGCATGGGTTGACCTCCTCAAAGAAGTACTTTGTGCAGGGACCATTTGGGGATGATCGGCGACTTATGTTCTTGTCGGGATTAGCCCATGGAGTCCAGAAGGTCCAAACTGCGACGGGGCAATTGGGATAATTCATTCTACCTAATGCTGTAAAACCTGTACGTGATGCTGTACCGGCAAGGCGAAAAATACGCGGTCAAGCGGTTGAACCGAAAAATCGGGTGGCTTGAAAAATAATTAACATGTATACTAAATTGTTGTACGTCACGCGTATGCATCCATCGCTGAGTTGGTAGAGTTGCCTACGTATTTTGGAGGTCAAGTTATTGAATCTCATCATATGCAGCCAAGCCCAAATTCGGTCTAGAAAATTATCTACTCAGTTAGAGATTTATTTTATGGATATCAACTCAATCCTAAACTTTTCAATTTTAATTATTTAAATGAACAAATTGTTTTTAAAGACTCCATGCAAATTGCAAGCACAGTGTATTAGTCATTTTAAATTGGAATATCAATGCATTTATGAGTTTTCAAATATTCTAGTGTTTGTCTTTATGAAAATTATTTTCATGAAATGATTTTCCAAAATTTTATGTATTCAGTTTGCTAAAATTGGGTAATCATCAGAAAAAGGTCTATCGGTGACGGGAAAAAAATGTAGTTAAAATTAAGGAAAATGATTTCTGCATCCTAAGAAGAAGAACGCGTTTCCTTAGAGCTTCTTTCCCATATGTACGCTCACAAAGAATTGAGAACCTTTCTTGCTTGAAGTGAGCATTAAGAGATTAAGTTTGTTAATTATCTGCATTTTATATTACTTTTGGCATCTTTTTTTAGGTTTTTATATTTGATGATAAAAAAATAAAATTTATACTACTTACGTCAGCAATATCTTTGACAAGGATTTCGATATCATATTGGTATCTTATATTATGAACAAAGTATAAGCATAACAGAGAGAATAATTTATGCAAGTAAAAAGTAATAATAAAAAAATTCTATTTCACTTTCTAGTGCACTACCAAACAATTGGGAATTAATCCTTTTTCTTAGAAATAATTTTCAAGGAAAACATCTTCCTCCATTAAGAAGTTTTCTGTGGTATGTTTGCTTCAAACAAAACTTCATCTTCATGATAAAGTAAAATGCTCTTTAAGAAATTATTTTTCAATAAAATATTTTCCCCTTTTTATATTAAGGAATTTATTTTTCTAACTCTAAGCATGCATATTTTCTTTAATAATAAATAATTTTCCATTAACTAATCATTTTTAGCAAACCAAACGCATAAAAATCCAAAAAGCTAATTCGCGATAAATTATTTCACTCAAACAAATACATCAAAGTGTAAGTTTCATTTTCACTATAAAATCCATGCGGAAGTTCAAAGACCACCTCCCTGGTTTTCCGTGTTATCATTTTCATTGCTCACTCACAAGCGAAACATGTCCAGCAAACATAACGTCATAAGCACTAGTAGAAAAGATTAATCCAACTAGAAGAGTATGACAAGTTTAATCCAACGATAAGCACATGAACAGCAGAGTCAACACGGTTCCGCTCGAATTTAGAGAAAATACTCCAATATTGATTTAGTTTCATATAGGACTCGTGCAAGAATGGACAACGGCCAATCTACCACCAATAAAACTAGGACCAATATTCTTTAGAATCTCAAAGCATGAATAGCAAACGGAGAAGATGTTAGCCGTGAACATTTAGCTAAAAAATACTTGCTTCTTTACTATTCACTCATTTATTCTTTCCTCATACTTTTGAATGTTAGTTCATGGCAAAGAACTTAGGGTTAATATCATGAAAATCCACAAGCTGGTATACTTATAAAAAATTTACTCTTTATTAGTTTTCGTTAAATTTTACTATTAAATTGCCGAATTATATGACACGTGATAGTTGATAGGTTTACCAATTTGGGATTTTACCTTCCAATTATCATAAGTGTATAGTTAGTAGTTTTTCATGGTATTACTTCAATTTAATGAAAATGAATGGAAGGTGAATTTGTTAGAAATGTATCAATTTAGGGTTTTTAATTGTCAAAAAATTAATTTAAGATAAATTTATCACAAGTGTACTCATTCAGGGTTTTTTGTGATCAAAAATTAGTTTGGGTAAATTTATCACGAGCATATTCATTCAGTTTTTTTCATGATATCAATCCTATAAAACTAATTCATCTAACGTAAGACCTTCCAGGCTCTCCATAGATTCAAGAGTAAGATATCTCTCCTCTTTACTCTGATCAGAATTCACCCGTCCATGTATTTCGCACGACAAACAGTTCTACCTTCCAGACAAGACCACATTATAATGAAAACCACTAGGCACATCTGCCTCTTGAGAAATTTGCTATTCTACCGTATCAATATGAATACTTCCTCGGCCACTACGAGGCATAGCAATCAGCGCAATTGAGAAATCCTCAATCAGCCCACGCGACAGCTCAAAAAAAAAAAAAAAATTCACAAGTGAACACTTTGTCCCCCGTAGGCCCGATTGGATCAGCCCGAATTTTCAAGTCTAAATAGGCCCAAGCCGATATTTTGGACTCCCACCTTTTTTTTCCCGGGGAGATGTGCGTCCTTGGGCTTGAGAGAGGCTCCAAATGATCCAAACAGCGCAAACTATTTTTAATAAAAAATACATTACAATATTAAGTATAAAGCATAAATAATAGTAAATACACTATTAATACTAAAACACTTTAATAAATTCATAAATAAGTTACAGTAAATATGTAAAAAAAAAAAAGAAGTGATTTTTTAGGCCCAAAATAAAATGACTGATGGACTTTTACTTTAAAAATGAAAAATGAAAATTTTGGGCTAGGTCTGAATCTGAATAGGCTAGGAACAGTCCGGTCTAGCTTGGTTTAGGCCTTTTAATTCAATTCAGCCTAGGCAGAGGTTCCATTGACTTGTCAATTGTTACATAATTGATGAGTTACCGAATGACTCTTTTTTGGTTGGGAGTTGGGTAATGGTTGTCAACGTACATGACATGTCCGATGGAATTTTCACTTGCCGCTATTTTTCAATTTCCTAGGAGTGTAAAACAACTATCAAACTCTCTAATGCTTCTTTCTCAAGGCAAGAAAACAATATCATGTGACTTGACTGAGACAAGAATCAACATGAGGTGTCCCAACTTTTTAGAATAGAGAATTACTCTTCGAAACCAAATCAATCATTCTGGGAAATCTAATTTATATTTGCGAAAGACAGTGATATCAAGAATCTGGTTCGAATTACTAAATTGAAGCAATTCGAATGTAGGTATATCTCACTAAACTGAAGTTGTTTAGATACAATTGACTACTAATCCCTTATATTTTGGGCCTCACAAATCACTTAGCTTAAAACGACTAGTTCAACGAGTATAATCTTTGCCATGTATCTCGACAGAAGCAAATATTTTTAGAAGGCTTTCTGGTAACTTAGTCTAAAAGATCATGTCATAAAAAAGCACCAAGCATAATACCTCATGTATTTTTATTGATATGTAAAATCCCACTCGTTCTAGTCACTATGCAACTCATCTCTCTTGGCCACTGATGTTCAAGTCTCCACGTCCTTTCTTCCACCGCTCATGGATAGCCATCCAATCGGGGCTGTTGTGGAAGCTGAGGTTGCCCTTAATGCGACAAGTCCTTCTTGATATGGGTAGTTTTCTGCATTTTATTGTTCGTTTAATCGACCAGTCGCCATTCCCAACCGCTGGACAAACATTTAAGCATCCGTAAGATGGCTTTAATAAGGGTAGGTGAGAGGGAGACAGTAAATGAGAATAGTTGGAAGAGCTAAGACCGCATTTAATGTACTAAGATTTACTCAAATTTACCAAATGAAATGGTGCCCAGTGTGGTATGTGCCGATGTGGCCAAATAAATGTGAAATTAGATTTAAAATGAAGTTTGTCGAAAGGGGGAATGGGATAAATTGAGGATTATTGTTTAAAAAGGTCTAAATATTCTAATCATGCTAATTTAATCCTAAAACTTCATATAATTTATGAATTTAGTCCTAAACTTTGATAACTTAGTCTAATCAATTTTGATCGGAAATCTCTAACATAGCACTAGTCTATATTAATCATCCTATCTAGCACAGTTGGTCCCAATGTTGATATTTTTTACTATCTTTTTTTTTTTTTTCCTCTTTTCCCCTAGTGAAGGTCACCGGCCTCCTTAGCCTAGGCCTAGGTTGACAATGGCTGCCCTTACCTGCGAGCCTCGGAACCCTCATCCTTGTAGTTTTCGTAGCATAATCCAAAGCATTAGCAAATCAATTAGACTATTCTAATTCAAAAGTCACTTGTAGTTTTCTTGAATCCAATTACACGGGATGCAATCTCTTTTCCTTGAAGGGCTTAGGAAATTCCCAAGTGCTATTTTATGACTTGAACAAGAAAAGCATTGGACTAATTACACAATGCACCAACAATAAAAATGAGTTTTGCTTCAATAATAGTATAGATTATGACACACATATCACACCATGATTAATAAATTAAAAATAAATTACTTTTGATATAATAAAAGTGAGTTTTGCTTTTAGATTGAAAAGATATCAAAATTGACCGAAATGACTATATTGACAAATTGTCAATAAGTTTAGGACTAAATTGACTAAATTATTAAATTGACTACTGTACAATAGGTTTATGGCTTTTTGGACAATTATCCAAAAATCCCAGTGCAAACACGCATTTCCTTTCTTTTATCTTGTGTATTCTATATGATCCATCCTCTACTATTTGAAAAGGTTTATTTGAGAAGGTTTATGTTATTATTAGTTAATTTTTTATGACCTCGTCCAGTTTATGGCGACTAACCTTTATAATTAACCAAGTTAAAATATTTATAAACTACAATAATTAACCGAGCATGTTAATATGGTGATGACGTGGTCTGCAAGTTAGCATTTCCATCCATTTATTTGACGGATGAATCAACTCAAACAAAAGCACATATGTTTTGAGGATCCGATTGCACAAAAAAACAAAGCTAAGGGACCTAATTGAACATTTTGCAATAGTTTAAGGATCTCCTTAGCAGTTCAAAAGTTTTTTCATTACATGCATCAAAGTCACGACTCATTAAAGAAACCTAACCATGTATAGCCTAGTTCTTTGGCATTTAACATGAATGGACGTAGATTTCTTTTCTTTTAAAAGTTCAAAAAGCCAATATTAAAAACTAGGGAAACCAATACAAATGGTTCCTAAATTTTGGTTCAATATACAATGCCATCCTCGAATTTTTAATTTAGTCAATATGATCCTTTGAGTTTTGATGCTATTTGCAATGCTATCCTTGTGCTTTTAATTTGTACTTCTAAATATTTTCATATAACTAAGAGACAACATTGAATATTTACCAATAGTTAAGGGGCCACATTTGACATATTAAAGTCTAAGAGGACATTGCATGTTAGGTCAAAATTTAGAAATCACATTACACAAATTAAAAATTCAGAGACCACTTTACTTATTGAACTAAAAATCGGGGACCATGTGTGCAATTATCCCTAAAAACTAACACGTATAAGAAATAAGACTACTGTGGCATCCGATGTTACTCACAATCTAATACTAGTTAGGGGTCTCTAACCGATTCAGTTCTACCCGTGAATCAAATCAGACCACTAATAAAATCAGGTCCAGTTCTCGGGATCGATCACCCCTCATACAAGAGCGGTAGATACCAATGAGTAAGCCAAGGTCAAAGCTCCGAGGATTGAGTCAGCATTCACATGCCGAAACAGCCATGGAGCCACACAAATCGAAATAAATGCAAACCATAGAAAAAACTCATGACCAGGGGAAGTGAAGCGAGATGATAGGCCATTAAATTTCCGCAACCGCGACCATGGGGGATGGGGTTTTTATGATGCTGCTGGGACCTGCGATTCTCACGGTGGCCACATCCGCACGTTTTTATCTTCTTCGCACTCACGTGTCGCACGGGCAAATCCTGACAGCCACCTCTTGCTGGGGAAATCATTTTTGTACTTGGGTAGAACAATGAAGTCAATATAAATTTGAATCAATAGAGCAATCAAATCAGACTTTAAGGCGTGATATCACTTTCTTTAAGGATTTATTTGCCCCACGAAATTGCTAATGGTCACTGGCAAATATCTTCCAGAATACAATAGAGTCTTAAATGAAAATACTATATAGCAATTCTAATATTTTTCTAGGGCCTCTCTAGGAAACAATTGAAAATTTTTTATTGTAGTTTTGGAAAGAGGACTCGAAAATTATAATCCATATATGGTTTTTCAAAATATATATATATATATATATATATATATATAAACATAGGCAACTCTTTATGAAAGGTTGCAAAAATTAATAAAGATATCTGAACAGATATAACTTTCCAAGGATTAAGAAGTTATATTTGAATAAGTATGAACTCTAAGATAACCGTTAGAAGGAAAAATAAAATTCGAAATAAATAAATAATAAATAATCACAACTTCTTCATGAACAGTCACACTATTTCAATATAATATTATTGTTAATTTTTATAAAAATAAATCCGAATTTTTTTAATAAATAAAAGTTAATGATTATAAATCTCGTTCACATGCGCACTCACATTTTTTCGATATGGGACAAGGCACCTCTCAGTTTGTTTTACGAACAAACTACCAACACTTCTATCGGAAGAGAGCTTGAAGTCGCGGCCGACCGATTCTACTCCGCCTATGATATTTCTTGCTCAGTGAAAACAGCCACCAACGTTGCTTCCGTTGACTGCTCAATTCAAAGAGGCAGTTAGAGAGAGAGAGAGAGAGAGAGAGAGAGAGAGAGTTTGCTCAGAGTCGCCGCCGACCAATTCTACTCCGCTTATGATATTTCGTGCGCAGCTAAAACAGCCACCTACGTTGCTTTCGTTGACTGCTCAGTCCAAAGAGGCAATTAGAGACACTAGAGAGAGAGAGAGAGAGAGAGAGAGAGAGAGAGAGAGAGAGAGGTTTCCTGTACTGGACTTGCAAGTCTCTGCACCGTTTTTCTTCACCTTGACTGGTACCTCCTCCTGTCTTCTCTCACAAGACCCTCCTCCTGAATTTCTTACTTTATTTTTTATATTAGTCAATAATTGAATTGTGCACAGGAGGGAGGTGTTAAATGCAGCTAAGCCTGAGAGTGGGTCACTAAGAGGAGATGGGCAAACAACTGTTTCTTATGCTCAACTCTGCCCTCTTGTGGTGGTGGAGCTCAATCACGATCCCCGGAGCATGCTTGCAAAACCAAACAGATCGGCTCGTGTTAGCCGCCTTCAAAAGCGCAATACATGAAGACCCGTTTGGAGCCTTGAGCTCTTGGAATGATTCTACCCATCATTGTGAGTGGCAAGGTGTTTATGCAGCAAAAGGCACCTTGGGAGGGTCACATCCTTGTTCTTGAGATCACAAGGCTTGGGAGGTTTCCTATCTCCTCACACAAGTAACCTCTCTTTCCTGAGGGTCATGGTTTTGCATAACAATAGCTTCCATGGTGAAATCCCACCACAGATTGGCAACTTGCTTCAACTCTGTGATCTCGATCTTAGTAACAATGCATTTGGCGGGCCAATACCCTCCAATCTTTCCCATTGCTTGAACCTCGAGACCCTGAACTTCTCATACAACCAACTTGTAGGGGGAATTCATTCCAATCTTGGTAATTTACCAAGGCTTAAAAGGCTATCCTTGGCTAAGAATAGTCTTGTAGGTCCTATTCCTCCATCAATCGGAAATCTCTCGTCTTTACAATGGCTCCAGCTGGCAAGCAACAGGTTGCATGGAGAAATACCTGAGGAATTGTCAAGACTCGAGAGGTTGGTTTTCTTCCGACTACAATGCAACGAACTAACCGGTGAGATTCCCCCAGGGATTTTTAACATCTCCACAATTAATTACTTCTCGGTTATGGTGAACCAGTTGCGGGGAAGCTTTCCCTCTGATATCGGCATCACTCTTCCTTCTCTCAGTTACCTTAGTGTAGCCAATAAATTGTTCACTGGGACGATTCCATCATCGTTAACAAATGCAACCTGTCTTTGGTTTTTTGAAATTTACAACAACAGTTTCCATGGGCCGATACCAAAAAATCTGGGATGGCTAAAGGACTTTCACATAATTTCGTTGGCTTCTAACCGGTTGCGGGATGACTTAAGTTTTATTTCATCTTTAACTAATTGCTCTAACTTAGAAATTCTCTCACTGAGTTCAAACTTGATTCACGGATTGTTGCCGAGATCCATGTCCAATCTCTCCACTAGCATTAAGCGAATATATTTGTCAAACAATCAGATCCAAGGAACTATTCCTTCAGCCCTCAAAAATCTCTACAACTTGTTTTTGTTGACTTTAGATGGCAACTTTCTAACCGGTCGCCTTCCTAAGTCCATCGGAGCACTTTACAACATGCAGCAACTTGATTTGGACGGAAACATGTTTACTGGAGAGATACCGTCTTCAATTGGTAACATGACATCCTTAGCTCTCCTTGACCTTCAATCCAATAATTTGCAAGGCTACATACCGAAAAGTCTTGGCAACTGCAAGCAACTAAATAAGCTCGATCTTTCGAACAACAACCTAATTGGCTCAGTTCCACTCGAAATCGTTGGTCTTTCTTGCTTGTCAATCCTCTTCAGCTTAGCACATAATAATTTAACTGGATCTCTTCCATTGCAAGTTGGCTCTCTAATAAATCTTGCTGAATTAGATCTGTCTTACAACAGATTGACCGGCTTAATTCCGGCCTCCATCAGTGGGTGCTTGAGATTGGAACGGCTTCACTTAGAAGCTAATTCTTTTCAAGGTCAAATCCCCGAAGCTTTACATTCATTAAGAGGTCTTGAAGAGCTGGATCTTTCTTATAATAATTTTCCTGGTCCAATTCCAAGCTTCCTCGCAGACCTCTCACTGCTCAAGTACTTGAATTTGTCCTTCAATGAACTAGAAGGAAAAGTTCCGGAGGGCGGAGTTTTCCTTAATGCAAGCGCTGTATCGATTTCTGGAAATAAGGAAATCTGCGGAGGTGCTCCAGGTCTAAACCTTCCTCTTTGCAAATCACCAGGCTCTAACAAGTTTTCATCAACCAAGGCCATATTGATATATGTGGTAGCTGTCAGTTTGTCAGGTTTAGCATTGTTGTTCCTGTCTTTCTTCTGTTACCGCAAAAAGAAGCATACGCCAACCAATGCCTCCACTTTATTGTCCTTCACGAATCAATTCTTGAGGATTTCTTATGAAGAACTCTTGAGAGCTACTAATAGATTTTCCGAGACCAATTTGATTGGTGGAGGGACATATGGCACAGTTTACAAAGGGATTCTTGACAGCAGTGCCATAGTGGCAGTGAAGGTGCTCAATTCAACGCAAAGAGGTGCTTCGAGGAGTTTCGTCTCGGAATGTCAAACTCTGGGAACCATTAGACATCGAAACCTTTTGAAGATATTCAGTGTCTGTTTGAGCATGGACCTTCATGGCAACGACTTCAAAGCTCTTATATATGAGTTCATGGCTAATGAGAGCTTGGGGGAGTGGTTGCACCCTAAGACCAAAGGACAAGATGATGAGCATGGCGAATCGAGAAATCTAAGACTAGCACAAAGGTTAAACATTGCCATTGACATTGCTACTGTGATAGAATATCTCCACAAGGGTTGCTTTCCAGCAATTGTCCATGGAGATCTAAAGCCATGCAATGTGCTTCTAGACCACGACATGGTGGCTCGAGTTGGAGATTTTGGGCTTGCGAAGATCATTACCACGATGCCTGCCGAAGCCACAGGTGTTCAGGATCAAGGCGATTCAACTTCCACCGCAATTAGAGGATCAATTGGCTATGTGCCTCCTGGTAAGCAAACAAATTCTCTCATGCTTCTTCATTGGCTTCACATTATAAAGTCTATCTTTAGGCTACATTGTTTTATAAATAAGAGTGACTAGTGATGACAAAGTCTAAGAAAAGAGAGATTCAGATATTTATAAAATTCTCATGAGGCAACATATATTTTCTATTGTTAGATTCTATCATATTTTCTTGATTAGTTTTCGGTTGATTGCGATTGTCGTATATCAGACCTAGTGTGTAAGCAACATGAGAGAGAGTTAAAAGTCCTTTTATTTTATATCGTGTTCTGTATGTTCAGAGACCTCTTTCTCACAACATAATCTCCCATTCTCCCTATTAATAACATTTTGCAGAAAATGAGCATTCGTAGCTTTGTATACAAAAAGAATAATCCTAGTGTGTCGTAATCATATTTTAAGTACAAATGAGAATATAGCAATGCAATTTTGATTAATAGATGGAAATATTATTGGGGAAAACTGTCAATCCTTCTCACTAAACCAATTACGCGTATTGTCTCATGCCTTGTTTGCATATTCTTTCTTTAATTCATATTCTATCTCATTTAATGTTCATGCCGTGAAAGCAGACTATCTAATATCTTAATAGAATCAATTATGGTTGAGAATTGGATGAGAACTTGTAATTCTTTCGTGATATCTTACCATTTAAATTCTTGGCAATAGGTTATTGCCCCTTGCCATGGATCTTTTCCTGTTGACTAGAGCTGTAACATACTTGGAAAATATACTTAGATGACATGAAATTTAATTCAGAAGGCATTTGTGGTCTTGAACCCATAAATGTACAATTGTATCACACAACATTCACCAATACACAAAACGATAGGCTCTATCCAACTTTCACTCTACCAAAACTTCAAGAAATAATCGAGTTTAGAGCATATTAACACCAAATATATGCATTTACAAGTATGATTTCATCACTGTCGACCCATGTTTGACCACAAAATCAATCCAACTCATCTTTTCTCCCCCTTGCGTTCGTTTTTCACCTGTTCTACTAGGCATTTTCAATAGCGTGGTATGTGTATTGATCTGAATCCGGATTATGAGAATGAAGAGCCTTATGTGAATTCCATGTATGTCCAATCAAATCCGGCAGTTTAACTTTAGGACATTCTTTTCTGTACGAACGCATATACATATACATACATACATATATAAATATATATATACATATGCACACTTCTTTTTTTGTACCCACTTGAGGACATTCACTTTTTATATTTAAGCAATTTAGGAAGCATGTGACAACTTTGGGTGTGCTTATTAGTTTTGGAGATGGAAAAGTCCATAGGTCGTTACTAATATTTAGTGCACTTTGCAAATCCTAAAATTTCATTCCTCTATGGTTGATGCATTCCAACTTTTGTGACAATTTTTACCATTTTAGAACACGGTAGGAGCTGAACATCAGCCCTAGCAAATAAAATAAACAAAACAAAAATAAATAGACATGAATAATCTTTTTAAGAGAAAAAACCAATTGGACATTTCGTGACCCTCTAACTGAGGCCCTTTGCCCTCTGCCATGCATGGCAAGCTCGACCGTGAAGTGAGTGAGGTCTTGCGAACCATTGCTCTATGTTGGGCACAGCTAGTGCAAGCCCTCACAAATGTCCATGGTAGGCTCCCGCAAATGGACATCAAATAAAACCCATGTCATTTAGGAAATTTTTTTATGTAATTATTTTTGAGGAAAAGTATAATGCATATCCCTATTTATTGTCTGAATGAAATTTTCAGAGTATGGCATGGGACATGAGGTTTCTGCACTTGGAGATGTATACAGTTATGGCATTTTATTATTGGAGATGTTCACTGGGAAGAGACCCACCGAAGAGGTCTTTCAGCCCGATCTTAACCTTCATAGCTTTGTTCGAGTAGCTCTTCCGGATCGAGCAATGGACGTCGTAGACTTAAGGCTTTGGAGTGAAGCTAGTGATCGACAACAAGAGATTAAGATCAGAGATTGCATGATCTCCATATTCGAAGTTGGAGTTGCATGTTCGATGGAATCCCCGACGGATCGGATGGACATGACCGAGGCCATCAAGAAATTATACTCGATTAGGGTGAGTTACGAAGCCAAAGAGAATATGAAAAGTATATAGCTAAGTCAGTTTTCTCGTTTCATCTTGGAACTCTTCCACTAGTAGAGAAAATCGTCATGCAAAGGCAGTGCTAGCAAATTGACATGAATGTCTCCATAACTAATTTGCCTACCCTTGGCTGTTATGTGTATTTTTAATGATGACACCAATATCTATATTTAAATATAGTAGAAAAATGGATGTAAGGATTTATAGTCTATCTATTTCCACAAAGTAACCATGTAAAATTTCATGAGTTCGCTTATTTGCAAGGTTCTCTTCATTTCCTTTGCACTATATACCATAGGATTGATGCGTTGGTTGGACCATTACCCTCACCCCACTCTCTCGAGCTTCTCTACTCATGCGCTTGTGCACTAGAACGTGACCTCACCATGAGGTCATTAGCTCAAGGCTGACTCTTAATGTTGTGCTTAATCGTGAGACCACAATCATTTGGAGACCAAGCTTGATCTAATAGTTACATAACTATTTTGATCAAATCCAAAGATCACGAAGAGGCAGGCAATCTCATCGTGAGATCTCAAGCCTCACTCTCGATATCATGGTTGAGCAAGAACTAACTATCAATTGGAAGCCACACGTGATCAAATTTGGGCAGCATTGCCAATGAAGTTCTGTTGTGGTCATGTTGCCGACATCGGCAGCCACCAAAGATACATATTTGACAAACACATAAATGTGACAAAATTAAAAAGGAAACATGGATGCATATTTTATTGCACTCCTCAATGTGCTGATCACATTGTCTAATAATATTTGTTAAGTCTTCTCATTCAGGCAACCTTCTCTCTTTCTTCACCATTAGTCACCATCTCCGGCCATTGTGGCCACCTGTCATCACCGTCTTTTCCTCCACATCTCACCGCTCATGTCATCCACAACCATCTTTACTTTCTCTATTTGCTGACTGAAGACACTCTCTCCCTTTTCTCAGTCTCTTCTCTTGCAGCCAATTCCTTGTAAGGCCTCGGGACCACCATTGATGATTTGATCTAGCCATGGCCCTTGAGATCTCATTGAAATCTCAATGGACAAGCTAGATGGAGAAGGCATCCCTAGATCTTGAGAGACCTTCTCGTCTCATCATCATCAACAAATTAATTGTAGATGACGAGAGGACCTTAACGCAAGGTCTCAAGACCCACCTTGACATTCAGGCAAGCTCAACTGACCTTAAACAAGAGAGGGAGAGAGATAGCAACGCCACAACAATGACAAGGATTGACATTGAAGCAATAGGGTAGAGAGAGAAAACAGAGCATGATATGATCCCTCATCCGCCCTAGTAATAAATGGTTGAGCAAGGAACTTCACGATTGATATTGGCAATGCAGGCACACCAATGACACAAGCCGTGTGTGGTAGTGGCATGCATGGTTGCAAGGGCTCATTAGGTGGAGGAGACAGAGTGGGAGGAGAAGAGAGATTGGTGTTGGGATCTTGAGGATTGATTGGGTAAGATGTAAAATCAAGAAGAGAGACTTGTGTCTTGATATGCTATTGGGACAACAAATAAGTACACAAATGATATAATGGATTTGCATCCAAGAGGCATAAATAAGGATGGTGAAGGCAATAAAATTCTATGCCCTAGGTCTTGCATAAAAATATGTAAACACGATGGCAGAATTGGGAAAACAAGAAGCAATCATAAACTGACTCATAGTATGGATGACATAGGTTATGTCATCTTACAATAGCTTTCCACCAACAAACTCAAGTTTGGCATTGAGATCACCAATATCAAGAGGTGGTAGGCTTCATCGGTTGAGATCAAAACAGAAACAATCTAGCTATAATACCAAGTTAAAATGTGGAAAAATATTAAATTGTGTATTGCTTAATTGAATACAGTATTACATTGTACGGGTACTTGTATCTAAAACAATAAACACAAATAGGGAAGTAATCTAATAAAGAAGTTAGTTAACTTAGGAATTAACAGAAAAATTAGCGTCAATTATAGTTGTTGACACCTAAATTTTGATTGATTATTCGTAATTTTTAATGCACAAATTTAGGGATTAATTTTAACCCCTAAACAAAAAATACTAGAATTAAATTGCATATCATATAGTTTTAAAAGCATTTATTATTATTGCATTTGCATTGGACATGTGACAAATGAGCTTCAATTGATGGTTCTAAATTTTAATTTAACGAGTTGGACTAAGCCCATAGGGAAAAAGAGAATTTGGCTAGGCTCGTTAAGGAGTGGCGAGTTGGAAGATAGGAATATTCCTGAGAATATTTGCATTATTCTTCTAATATTTAGGGAAGGTTTCAGATGAAATATTAAAAAAATATTGCACGTGGGATACAATACATAAATAGTTAATATTCAAATTTATCATATTTCCTTAAATAACATAGTCCCCTCACCTATAAAAAGGGGGCCACACAATTCCATAGACACAAAATATATATATATATATATATATATATATATATATATATATATATATATATAGCATATTTGAGAGATACACGTGAGAATTAAGAGAAGAGAGGGAGCTCTGTCAAGAATTCTTCATGGCCACAACGTCATTTAGTTGGCGCCTCACTGTTGAACAATGCTGCTGTGATCTCTACCCGCAACTGCTACTTCCCGACGAGTTTGCTGCCGAAATCCCGACTGTCAACTAGCATCAATGAGGCACTAGACCTTGCTAAAACTCAAAAAAATCCAGTGCCAGCGAGTCTCAAAATCTGGTCTTCGTTCCCTCAACGTGCATGACGTCCTCTAAAGATACAAAGAGAAAGATGGCCCCAATAGAGAGAGAAACGTGGCAGTGATGGTGATCCAACATTGATGTTCGTGGTCTTTCTTGTGAGTGCGGTTTGACTTGGTCAAGCATCCCCTCTGCGGTCATATTCAAGATGCCCACTTGGAGGATTTTCTCGTCCCTTGCGCGACACGGGTGAAGAACGGATGCTCCCTACATGCTCGCAGCTTTCACCTTGTCGTTGGCTATAACTGCACCTTGTACTCACGCGACTTCGGCGACAAGTCTCGGCCACACAACTCTAACGACACCGAGGCTCGCTACCTTATACGATTCATCACCACGAGTCCTCGGTTTGGCCAACGAACGCCGGAGTCGCCGTCTCGCATCATGAGACTCCCTGTGCCTTGAGCACGACTCCACCATCGAGTGCAACAAGCCACGCCACTGTGAATCATTCATTGCAAGCTAGCTGTTGTGAAGCATAGTTGATCGCAATTCCCTCGATCTGTTACCATATGAACTTGGAAAGAATAGACAAGGTAGGTAAAGTTCCTATCTAAATTAATTTTTGAATATTTTGTTTTATCATTTGAAGTATTGCATGCTTGATTGAATTCACAATTGAGGTAAGCTTATCCAATGTTTCTCAAGTAGTCTTTCAAATTAGGAATTTTTCCTAATTTCACAACGTGCGTATGATTATCGGTCTGATTTCATGCTCAAAATATGACTTACAATCACACGGAAAAATAGTTAATCTAATCTCATGCTTGAGATACGATTCGCGATTTTCTGAAAATTGGTCAATACGATCTCATGTCCGAGATACGATTCGTTGATTTTATTTGTTTCCAAAATTAAATAGATATGGATGATAACTTGGGTGATAGATTTGATATTCTATTTGATTTTATTCAATCTTTGTTCTTATAAAAAAAAAATCTCCAAAAGATGTAAATAAGATAGAATAGGTTTTAATTGACATAGATTGCATGCTAGGAAAATGTTTATCAAGTTAGAGATAATATAAATTAGGATTCGGTCTAAATTAACCCTTAAATTGAATTAGATAATTTCTAGAACTAGGAAATTTATTTGCTTATTTTAATTTTGCAATTTCATGAAAAAACACAAAAAGAATATCACTACATGTCATGTAGTCTAGGTTGCATCATATTGCTATATCATGCATGTGTCGTGTAGAATTACACCATCCATTGCATGTCATCTAGTCATTACATGTTTAGAATTATCTAAATATGTGAAACATTAGGATAGTCACATTTAATATATTTCCTAGCATTAGATTAGGTCCAATAACTAATATCACGACACATATAATTTGCATATTAGGTTGCACATTGCATATTATTATAATTAGACACTTTTGCACATTATCGAATGCATTGCACTTAGTTTTTTTAGGCCTCATTGAATAATTTAAAACCTTAAAAAATAGTTGAATGATTGTATGTTAAATAGAAATCATATCTAGGATTAGTGATGTGATTTTTAAGCTAACATTGCAGATGCTTTCGTTACTTCGAGGTAAATATCTCTTCCTTGTGCTTGCAATTTATTTATCGCTTTGCTTTATTGATTGTTAGATAATGGTTGCACACTTGCATGATCGCATTACATATTATGGAGTAAATTAAAATCAATACAAACTGCTTGCAAATCATTTTTTTCAAGTAAAAGAGAAAAGGTATCAAAAGGGCATTAGAGAAATCTAATGTAATTAAGTCTCCGATCCTGTGGTCTCTTGTTTGTAGAAGTGAACTAACTCGTTACTTTACTTGGGTTTTTAATCGACCCACAAAAAAATAGATTAGTGGCAACTCTAAGTAAAAATCATTTGCATACTAAAAACTTAAACCCTATGTCGCAAATTGGTATGGGCTTGGGAGAGCCCGAACTTAGTTTAGGCTTAGTAATCCATTAGCCAAACCCTAGGTGGTGCACTCGAGGTAAGGTTGCGACAATAACTAATTACAATCAACATGACATCGTATAATCTTGAACATTTCCTAACAATTGAAATCCATTGTAACAATAAACATGAGACCCAGACACCTCAAGTGTCAAAATTTGGCACAGGAGGATACTTAAATGCCAAAAATTCGGAAATGTATATTTAAGTGACAAAATAAAATAAAAAAATGGATCATCTAAGTACCAACGGTGAGAAATTCCAACCAAAATGCTGACATGACATTTCTGCATGACTTTGATACAAATTATGAACGACGCTAAACCGAATCATTTTCATCTTATACTCAGGATTATCAATTGAGCCCGTGGGATCACATGACAATCGATGGACATCCTTGACTCGAGAATTGGCATACATGTGGATTAAAGAATGGTTACCACGGGTCAAATGTAAGGGAAATTCCTAAAGGGGTGCCCAATAATCCAAATTGTACTACGGTCCCAATCAATTCAATTTAACCCCAATTTTAATCCGATTTTTGGAAACCGACTTTTTAGTGATGTTAAGACTATATATGTGGACATCGCCTCATTTTCCGTTGGACTTTAAAGTGTAGAAAAATGAAAAATTGGACTTGGTTTCGGGCCCGTAGGTGGGCCAACCCAAGACCGGCAGCCCAATAAGCCTTGTGCCCATCCAGCCCAGCCCAATAAGGGCCCAAGCCAGCCCAATCTCTCCTCTCTTCCCAGCCCAATGGGCTTCTCTTCTTGGCCTTTTTTCCTATGGTGCCCAAGTGGGCTTTGTTTAAGCTTTGTTTTGGTTGTTTTTTATTAGTGCTTGAAGCAATTGGGCTAGCCACTTACGTTGGCTTCTTGATCAAGTTCTCTAGCCCCTCTCTCTCTCCTCCTTTCTCCCAACTTAGCCGCCCAACCCCCCAGCCTCTCTCTCTCTCCCTTTTCTCTTCATTTCTTCTCTTTCTTGTTCTATCTTTGCTATTCACCGCCGGAATCCACCATTGCTGCCGCCGCCGAAGCTGCTGCCATTGTCTAGCGTGGAGCTATCAATGTCTGGAAGCCAACTGCCCCTAGTCCTTGCCAATAGCCTGTCCGGCCGCCCAACCGCCATTGTTTTCCTTTTACTTGAACAGTGCTCTTGCATTGTTTTGGCAGGTTTTAGCCGCCATTCGTCATCCGTCACAGTCCCCGAGCTAACCTCACATAGCCCTCACTCTTATCTTCGTGCCAGTGTCGCCGAATTTCCAACCTAAGTGAGTTCATTTCCTAATCCTTAATTAGGGGTTAATCTTGCTTAGGTAGTTTAATTGGTTTAAATTATGCTTGGTTAATGATTAGTTAATTTGGTAATTGAGGCTGATTAAATTAGGGCTGACTATGGTTAGATTAAAGTAACTATAGTTAGTAATTAAAGTAACCATGGTTAGTAATTAAAGTAACTATGGTTAGGGGTAGAGTAACTAAGGTTAGTTACTTAACCATGGTTGAGTTAATTAACCCTAGTTAGGTTAAATTTAGTAACCATGGTTAAGTTTATTATTATTTAATTAATTTCGGATTAGTTACTATTCATAGTTACTGTTCATGAAGTACTGTTCACTTGGTACTATTCATAAAGAAGCAAATTTTAGTCTTAATTCAATGCGTTCATGAATGTTAAGGCTTATTGAATTGTTGATTGTGAATTTTGGGTTGTACTTGGTTGTTGATTGGTTATAATTAATTTTTGGTTTGTTGAAATTTTCATAAGTGATTGGACTATACTACTATATGTGATTGTCGATTATTGCTACATTTCATTATATGTATCTTATTTGCGACATCATGTCCTGTGAGTACGAATTATGTTGCATTCATGACCAAGCAAAAGCAAAGACAAGAATGAACTGCTTGATAATGTATTGCATGGTAAGATTAAAGTTGATAGCCCGATATAGCCGGATGATTGCCAATTCTTCAAGGTTGTGCCATGGCTATTGAGTCGCCTGACAGTGGTCAGATGCAGTATTGCAGTAGAAGGCAGGCCCCATGCTCCTTAGGGAATGCCATTGGTGGGAGAGAGTCTATGACGTCACCATGCCTCAAGGAAGAGGACAATGCCTAGTCTACAACTAGTTGATCGCCAACCATAAGGTTGTGTCGTGACCTTAAGGGTCGTAATAATCGGAGCACGTGGGCACTAAGATATAAGGAAGTTATATGCAATGCTCTAATTATTTGCATGCCTCTTACTGTTGTTGTGATGTGATTAATAGTTTTTGCAGGTCGCATGTACCAAGGCTAGGTAAGGTCGCTTATGGTTGCATCTATTTATTAAACTATCTTCTGTTACTGTTTCTTTGAGATGTGGTGTTGGATGATTTGGCAAGTTAAGTTGTATGTTAGATTCTCAATGCGAGCGAAATTCCTAACCGAGGCTTAGGACTTTAACTTGTTGAGTTTATCTCAAACCATAGTGGTTAACTTTTTAGGCCCTAGATGATGTAGTACCTAGTGCGGTTCGGCGTCCCCATGGATATGAGTACCACCGTGACTATGCGGCCTGCCTTGGGCCTCAATTTTGTATATGAACACCACGTGATGACGGTGTAGGTGAACGAGGGGTTGATGGACCATTACGCACCTCACGTCTTCAAGGCGTGGTTCCTCATGATGGGAGGTATTTTGTACAGTCCCCTTTGTAGTTTTGATGAATTAGTCCTTCCTGTGGGGCCGACTGAGGAGGTCTAGGATCCCATGGACTTAGATCCCCTTGATGGCAAGACCTCTGACTCGACAACTGGAGAGACTAATGCCTTAAAGGACAGCAAGTAGGTAGCAGTAGCTTATTCCTCTTTTTGACGAGCCCCTCCCCCACTTGTACAATGTTAGGTTAATCAGGCCAGTCTCTTTTTGAGTAGGCCTTAGCATGTCACCTATAGTAAGGCATGTATATATGTGCTGTTGTTTAGGCTAACCTTACAGATAAATAAAATGGTGTTTTTGTCTTTCCTTTGCTATTATTGCTGCTATCCCTATTGTTTATCATTGGAAGTTATGTTCGCTTCTGCATGTACTTAATTACCAGATCAAATGAATTAGTCAACGATAGTACTTGGGACGTCGTACAACTAGACCTCAAGTGAAATGGGATTGTCGCGAGCTCGAGAGTCAGGGCGTGACAACCCTGTTGATTTTGGTATCAAAGCCTAGTTGACTGATAGAGTGATAAGGTGCAATGAGTCTTATGATGATGCGTGGGGATAGTTAGTAGGAAAGACAATTTCCTTACTTGTATGTGATTGATTACAGGATCCTTCGTGGTCCTCTATATTAGGGTTGTCTCATTTTCTAATTCTGTGTTGGGAAATTGGAACGCAGGTAAGGAGAGTCTTGCAAGATGAGCAGTTTGGATCAAAGTACCCTCGGATTGAGACCCCAGGTTAGAGGGGTTAGAGAAGGAGGACGGCGCAGGTCCCGACCGATGGAAGAGAGGTAGCATCGAAAAATCTAAGAATGGATGGGATTATGCACACCCTTGAGGCTCTGATAGGATAGCAGGCTCAGACTCAAGTCGTCGTTGCTGTTGCTATAGTTGCTCCTATAGCTAGGCCCGGGACTGCTAACCGGCCTATGCATTAGTTGGTGGAGTAGTTCATGAAGCTGAAGCTGCCCAAGTTTACTGGGGTTAGCAACCCTGAGACAGCAGCCCTTTAGATAAGGGAGCTGGAGAAGATGTTCACCTTGCTACTACTAAGGCAAGTGGTGGACTCTTTCATTAGGGAAGGGAAGAAGGGGCCTAAACATGGCGGATGGGAGAAGCGGGCATTGATAGCTTTCCAGAACTAGTGGAAATGAACACCACCCTTGTTTTCAAACAAATTCCATCTTGGGCTAAGCGTTGCTAGCCGGTAATAGCCGAAGGCAAAAAAAATTTTTTGGAATAAGGGTGAGAAGGAAGAGAAGAAGGATGAATAGTTGCCCCGCACCTGAACCAACTCAATTTATTGATTAACACCCCTTCAGGGAGGAAGTGCTCTTGGTAGTTGCGGTGGCATGACATCCGAGAACTCAGTCAATAAATCTTTTATTGCTTTCCGAATTTTGGCTTCCCCAACATTTTGTTATAGTAGCTAGGTGGCTAACTGTCCCCTTTCGCGCACTATCACGAATCTGAAGTGCAGAAACCAACTTTATCCTCTTATATTTTAGCTACCCAAGAAAAGGTATTTCCCAAGGGTATAGCCAAGGTATGGGATACCTTCAGGGAGGCTTTCCTGAGCAAGTACTTTTCAGACTACTCGAGAGAGCAGACACTAGCAGAATTTCAAAGACTGCGTTAGAATCAAATGATAGTGGACCAGTATGAAGCCAAGTTTGCATAATTGTCGAAGTATGCGCCATGGATGGTCGAGCACTCATTGGACAAGGCCAAAAGGTTTCGAGATGGACTGAAGATGGAAATTAGAGACCACTTGGTGTCTGTGAACTTGAAAGATTACAATGAGCTATATGAGAGAGCTCAGATGATCGAGAAGCACATTGTAGAAAAGGCAACTGCATCTGTATCGCGGTTTGTGCCTAGAAGAGACAATCGTCGGTTTGTGAAGAAACCGATGGCGGAAAGAAGGTATCCTCTTCCACCTAATAGAAGGGACAGTGTAGGAAAACCGTTGCTGAGTTTCTTCGGAGGATGCCAAAGGTGTGGTAAGAAGCATGGGAATGCCTCGTGTCCTCCACAGATAGGAATCTATTTCGAGTGTGGTCAGGTGAGCCACCTAGTGAGGGACTGCCCATGCAAGCCCATGATGCTATTTATGCCACGACCGCCAGTCGGACCGCCGGTTAGAAATGTCCAGCTAGGCAATCAATATAAACCCCTGGCACAGAGAAGGGTATATGTGGTCATAAGGAAGGAGGCAGAGGATACACCTGCTGTGATTATAGGTACGATATCTCAACATGACCATGCTACTTATATGCAGGAGCCTTGCACTCTTTTATTACTAAATGATTTGTAGAATTAGTGGGACTAAGACCAGAGTCGTTAGAAACAGTTTTTGCCATTTCTACTCCGTTAAAGGATTCAGTTTTATCTACAATAGGTTGTGCTAGTTGTAAATTGATCATAGATGTTTGGGAATGAAGAATTGATTTGATTGTTTTAACAATGTATGACTTTGATGTCATTATCGGTATGGTTGGCTAACCAAGCAATGAGCTACTATGGACTATCAGGAGAAGAGAATTTGATTTAATCCAATTGGAGCTAGTAGCTTCCAGTTTGTAGGGAGTCGTGGAGGGTCCTAGATTCTCTTGATTTCTTCTTTGGAAGCAACCAAGTTGCTAGGGTCAAGATGTCGAGGTTGTTTGGCCTCTGTGAGCAATACGTCGAAAGAAGAACCAAACCTGGAGGACATCGCAGTAGTATGAGATTATCCTGATATATTTCCAAAAGAATTACCAAGACTACTATCGATCAGAGAGACAGACTTCGTGATTGAGTTGGCTCTTGGGATGGAACCAATTTCGAAAGCATCGTATAGGATGTCGTCGTTAGAGTTGAAGGAATTGAAGGTGCAGATGCAAGAATTATTGGACAAGGATTTTATTCGCCCGAGTACATCGCCTTGGGGAGCGCTAGTCTTGTTTGTTAAGAAAATGGACGGTTTGTTGAGACTGTGCATCGACTATTGACAACTTAATCAAGTGACGATTAAAAATAAATACCCAGTGTCAAGGATTGACGGCCCGTTTGACCAACTTCAAGGAGCGTCAATGTTCTTTAAGATAGATCTAAGAATGGGCTATCATCAATTGAGGATTCGAAAGGAGGACATACTGAAGACAGCTTTCCATACTCGCTATGGTCATTACGAGTTTATGATAATGCTGTTTGGATTGACAAATGCCCCTGCTGCTTTCATAGATTTGATGAATCGGGTGTTTAAGGAATATTTGGATCAGTTCGTGATTGTGTTTATCGACGACATTTTAGTGTATTCGAAAAGTCTGGATGAACACGAACAATACCTAAAAACCGTGTTGCAAACCTTAAGAAATCACAAGTTGTACATGAAATTTAGCAAGTGTGAATTTTGATTGGCTTGAGTGGCTTTTCTAGGCCACATGATCTCAAGTGAAGGGATTTCTGTGGACCCAACCAAAATTGAAGCAGTCATAGATTGGGCGAGACTGACTTTAGTAATTGAGACTCATAGTTTTCTAGGACTGGCTAGTTATTATAGGTGATTTGTGGAAAGATTCTCTTCAATAGTTATGCCATGACACAGTTGCTGAAGAAGGACAAGAAATATGAGTGGACGAATAAGTACAAGCATAGTTTCCAAGAGCTTAAGCGTAAGCTAACTACTACACCAGTTTTGACTATTCCATCAGGTTCAAGACGATATGAGATTTTTAGCGACGCGTCATATAAGGGACTTAGTTGCATTCTAATGCAATATGGTAAAGTGATAGCATATGCTTCCAAATAGTTGAGGCCTCATGAGCTGAATTATTCGATGCATGACTTAAAGTTGGCAACAATTATATTTGCGTTGAAAATATGGAGACATTATCTCTGTGGAGAGAGATTTAAGATTTTTACGGACCACCAAAGTTTGAAGTACCTGTTCTCCCAAAAGGAATTGAGTATGAGGCAGCGCAGATGAATGAAACTTCTTAAGGACTATGACTACGATATTCTGTACCATCCTGGTAAAGCCAACAAAGTGGTAGATCCATTGAGTCGCAAGTCATCGGTTGCTAGTATGATGGTTTAGGGTGGCCTTTGGAGAGACATCTGAAGGCCAGATATGAGGGGAGTAGAGAGAGATTGGCAGGCTAGATAGGGGGAAGTTGGGAGAAGAGGAGCTAGAGAGATAAGAGAGAAAAACCAGAAGAGAGTCCTTGAAAAAGTGAGATCTAAGAGAACAAAGCTGAAATAGAGGTAGGCTCCCTGAGAATCTCGACTTGGAGGTTCACGAGGTGAACAGACGTAGCTTGACCTTCGAGCTAGTCTGCCATCTGACGCCACGAGTCACGTAAGGGACCCTTTGTCGACCACCCTTGTTCTGCTATCATTTTGTGCCTGGCTCAAGCTCATCAGACTAGGCCACCATCGCTTGTTGCCTACGAGTTTCGACCTCAACTATGATGAAATTTACTACTGTCGGGTCGTTGCTTGTCTTTTATTGTGTATATTGATCCTCTTGTAAGGCCCTGTCAAGTTTTCATTCACTCCTCAGATGGCGCATGCCACCTGCTCGACGAAATGCATGCTGAAAATAGATACCCGTTCGTGTCCATTGTTATGGCTGAGATTTGTTATTTTCCTTCTTGCCTACACTAAGTGCACACGGGTCGTCCCGTTTGCTGAAATCAAGTCCCGCTTGTTCATTATTTCCTAGTTTTGAAATTTTATTTTTATGTCTTGTTTTAGCGTTTGAACATGTGGTCCATCAGAGAAGGTGAGGGCGGCAGTGTTTCGGCTTATTTCGTGCAGAGGGAATGAGAGACGCAAGGAGAGACAGATGAAGAATAAAAGAGGAATAAACAAAAAAAAAAAAAGAGAGAGATAAAACAGGGGGAGGGGGTCGGCGGCTAGCATTGGTTGTGGAGAAGAATGAAAACAGAAGAAAGGAAGGGCAGCAATATTATAAAATAAATCTCTTTTTGTCTCTTGGCTGGTCATAGGGTGAAAGAAGGCAACCACAAGCCTAGGCGATCAATAAGGTATTAAAAATAGGTTGTTTTCTTGGTCTGATTTGTGCAGAAGAAGAGATAAGAAAAAAAATTCAAAATGGGATGAAGACAAAATAAGTTAAAGGAAAAAAAAAGGAAAAAAAGAGGACGAAAGAAATCCGAGAGGGAAAGAGATCTAAGAGAGAGATTTGAGAGAAAAGGTGAGGTCGGAGACAGAAAGGTAGACGGCCATCCACCGCGCCTGAGTTGTGACCGACGACCTTCCGACGATGACATTCCCTTTAGCCGACATGGCCAAGCTGACCCTTGTTCCGTGCCCCGCTTTTGGGCGTGCCGAACTGGAGCTTGTGGCCAGCTGGCTCATGCAAGCTTTGGCCGCTGGCTATCCCTCGTTAGGCTGAACTGAGCCTATTAGCCGAATTCAGCCTAGCTAAGGAGCCTAAGGGCTCTGGGAGCCTAGGCCTTGTGCCGAGCTGGTCCTGACCTAGGTTGGATCCCGAAGAGATCCGAGTCCGATCTGATTTGGCTTATTATTATAATATTATATAATTATTTTAGTATTAAAAAATCCAAAAATAGTTTATATTTTTCCAAAAAAATCAGAAAAAGTCTAAAATAAATTTTAACTAATTTTCTCAACAAGTGCTTGGAAAATCCTTGAAAAAAAAGTTCAAATCTTAAAGTTTAAATAAGATTAAGTATCGAGAGAGTAGTAATTGATTAACTAGTGTATTAAGTCTCTGATTACTTGGGTTTTTAGTCGACTTAACCTAAACTGATTAGTGACAACTTCTTTTTAAATGAATTTGACTTATAGATTAAAAACTTAAACTATAAGTCGCAAATTGGTAGACTCGGGAGAGCCTAAACTAAGCCCTAAAGCATTAACCGAGTAATTAATTTTCGAGACGTGAAAGGAAGGTCGCAACAGTCACATGTGTATTAGTTTAGGGTATTTTATGGTATTAATCCTTTTTAAAGATAAGGACTCGAACCAGGTCCTTCGGCCTGGTTCGCATGCAGACTAGAATTAGAATTTTAGGGTCTGGGCTATGGGCATAAATGGACTCTATTCTCAGGCCCTTTCAAAACAAGACCAATGAAGCCCGATATGTCAAAATCAAATAGGCCCGAACCCATCAAACCCAGCCCAGATTCACCTAGACCAAGCAAACCCAAATTTTCTAAAGCCGAAGCTCATTATAAAACCTATTCAAGCCCAATGTTCACTAAACCTAATTAAGCCCATCTTATTATTTCTTTTCTACATTTTCCATTTAGTAATTAATAACAATCTTTTTCCATTGTCTTCTTCCAGCAAAGCTTACCATACCAGCGCAGCAACAATCAGAGCTTATCACACAAGTACACTAAATTATCAAACGTATATACTTGATAATCAATCTCCTATATCCATCACAAGATCTAAAAGTGTCAATGATTTGGTTCAAGTTATTGTTAGGCATGCGTTTCCTAAAAGTGCATGAAATTTTGAGTTTAGTCGGGTTTAGTTTTGGTTTCAATTTGGTTTAGACACCCCTAACCAGACCTATTCATTGGCTATTACCTTCAACCATTGTAGCTCGCTCAGCGTTACCCCTTTTAGTGTGACTTACCGAAGTGGAGGAAATTGAGGACACGAAGTAAGACCACCATGTAGAGATAAACTTGAAAATTTTATTAACGATCGGCAAGTGTGACATCAACTCTAGCCAAGCTTTCACTTGTTACCATCATTTACAGGCATTGGAAATAGATTTAGCTATTGAGAAATCACTGGAACTCATACGTAAATGACTTGGAACCCAGTAAAGATCATTTAATCTAAGCCGGTATACTTTCGGATTATACAAAAAAAAGAACAAGGTTGACTTGCACTGAATTTTTAATAAACATTTAATCGAATAGAACATGTCTCAACTGAATGATCTAGATGCAGCGATTCATTTCCGTATTGATACCAAAACTGCACAATAAGTTCGAAATACTTAAAGAAACTCATTTTCATTGATCTAGACGTAATGAGTTCTAAACCGCTCCTAGCTAGGTTCTCAGTTGTCACCAGTTTATACAAAATGCTAGAGCTTCCAAATTACTTTATTTCTATAAGATTAGATAAGACAATCAAAACTAAGCAATCGCCATTGTAGGATCAAAGATGATTTTACAATTTAAATAATCTCATCTCGTGTTTCATTCAATTGATTTTTAGGGAAAATTACATTATACTGGAAAAAATGCGATACTCTGAAGTTGTGTGTGTGATCTCCATTATCAAATGATGAGTAATTCCTCGATGTTAATAATAATGTTCTCTCAACAAGACTTTGTTTGACAAAATGAACTAGCGATGTGTTTGTTTCATAGAAAATAAATGATTTGGTAAAACTGATTATAGATATTGCTTAAAATATTAGACAATAGAAAATGATTTCATTACGGATAATAATTTATGTCTAAACACATTTGAGGAAGATGAAAATATCTTTCGTTTGTGCATTTTAGTAAAGTGATACAAGCAATCGTTTTATGGAAATTGTTTTTCAAATAATGTATTTTTGGTGAAACAAACCGAGCTTAGATTATAGATCTTCCCGTCATCCTTCTCCAAACTGATTAATTACTGATTCTTCTTTAGTAATGACATTTTCACAATCAAGATATCTTCTTCCACAATTTTTTTTTATTCTATTGTTTGATTGGACTGATTTATTTTTAAAAATTCATCCACAATCTCTATGAGGATCCTTGAACATTAAAAAAACAAATCGACCTAATAATAATGTAATTTAAACTTACCCTTTTCTTTCTCCACTTTGTTTTTTTTTTCAAAGTGCAATGGCCTTGGCAAAGAGTCATCGGTCTAATTTTGTCTTGAGGCCTCGAGCAGTCATGGGGTGTCCAGTTGCATATTGGCATTGTTTTATATATATATGGCGGGTTTATCTCTTTAACAGCTTTCGTTTAACATAGCTTGGACTTTAGGTCATGTTTATCATAAATAGAATGAAAAAGACAAAAAAAAATGATAAATGAAAAAGATGAAAAATCGGAATTGCATTTAGTTAGTAATTGCCTCCGGGATCCACTTGGTGCAAGTATAGTTTCACTTTAGTTGGTTAAATACCTATCTCATTGACATTATCTACCATAGGGAATTTGCATTCCTTAGTCTAGGATGTCTAATTTATGCGTAACTCATAAGCGGTCCTATCTTGAGGCTTAATAATAAGATGATGTGATATTCTTTACCCGGTATGATCAGGTTCTACTTTATCATACTTTAATTGTGTTTATGTCGCTTATCTTGCTTGATTAGGGCCTTGCTTAATTTTCAATATATGAGCACACTTACGCATAACCACATAGATTCACATGTTTTAGGGATAAAAGTGGAAAGATCGCATGAAATGTTTTCCATAAAAGAGGAGGCACCGATTTTGGACATTAGATCAATCTTTAGTATAATCAAGTTCTTGTGCTCAAACATCTAGTTTGTAGAATTAAACGACCTTCCTTGTTTTACTTAGCCTTTAATTGACGTTTGTCACATTAGCAACAGTTCCTAAAGATAACTACTCGTTGTAATCGAGTAAAGTAATGTTGCAATCAATCAAGTTTGAAATAGCTTGTGTTAAGCGCAAACGCCCATCTCATGAAAGGGGCTACTTGACCTTTGTCTGGTAATCCATCAAATCCAGTCTAGAGAAGCCTAGTAGAAAATTCCCTAGACAGGATTTCGACAGCTTACTAGACATTGCCCTCAATGAAAGACTATGATTTGACCAAGGGATTTGCTGAACCTAAATTAGACGCTTAATCGCTCGTTAAAGGGTTAGTTTGGTGACCATCATTCCATCGATAAGCATGTGATGCCAATTGCCACTTACTAGTGCGTGGACTAAGATTAACTGTCGTTTTGTTTTGCCTATGTAGTGGCAAATAGCTATTTCCACGATCCCATGTCTTTATAGTAGCTATGATAGTTGTCTCCACAAAACCAGTTCCCCACAACTCGAAGGTGGGTCTCTCAATTGGACCAATCGCTCCCTCATTTGACCTCACTGGTGGAGCACTTATTTCCCCTCTTCGAGTGGCTATCGGATCATTGCCTCCTTTGAATGCGAAAACACTCTGGTTAGTGCAAAAATATGGACCAAGAAAGCAATTACAAGCTAGATCCAATTGCCAACTATAAGTGGACAGGATTAAAAATAGTTGTGGAGGTTTTCTTTTTTGTGTATTATCAGTTCTATGATCATCATTATGATTTACCGGTATATCGTGTTCAAATGTGCACATCATTGATTCTGGTAAAGACACAAAATTGGTATCTATATTGGGTATGGCGGGCTTGTCAAAAGGAAGTCTCAAGGATGGTACATTTTGGGTATGAGTGACAATTGCCAACATGGTTCTCTTCACGTTTGAAGACTATGTTTAAGATAACATCATGTTGGATCACACCGAGGAATGTTAATTTGAGCTACACTACCGCATCGATTGATGACAGGTAGAATTGCTTAGCATTTGTGATGATGGTTGTTCTACATGGATCGAGGGAGACTTTACGATGATGAAGATTCAGTGTTGGTGACTTTGCTGGTTGGAATTGTTTTTTGAGATGTTGTCTACAAGTATCCATATAATGGGAATCCTTCTTATTTTCTGTAATTAATAGATTTATATGAGAAATGGTCATATCTATAGTAATTTCGAAAGTTATATTTTGAATTTGGTAATGGATTTGATTCAAAAGATTCAGAATCATTTAATTTTTTGTCATTGATTAATATTAGTCAATATCATCTAACCGGAGCCAAATCATATCAATTTTTCCAACAAATCTTTTGTCATTGATTAATATTAGTCAATATCATCTAACCGGAGCCAAATCATATCAATTTTTCCAACAAATCGTTCCTGAATTCAAAATATTTTTATGGTTTGATTCAGAATGAAAAATTGCTTGTGTTTCAATGCAATCCTTTAATTTATTCTTAAGAACAAGAGATTTTCATTGACATTGAAGGACATATCTTAATTTATACAAGTTACGAATTTGGGTTTGATATAATTGGTAAAATACATATGATTGTGAGGAGGATAAAAATTCTTTGGATTTAATTAAGAGACTGCAAGTCATTTTACGAAATAGTTCTGCTAAGGTAAAGACACCCTTACTTTGGGGGAACGATGGAGGATTTTCCACCACTTGTTTCATTGCATCCCATCAGGCATTACATCACTAAAAACTGATTTGGCTAACTAACGAGATCACATGATAATGTTCGAGACGATGCACTTAAGCACCGAGCAAGTCGATTTGATAGATAAAAACATGAGATAAATGGAATATTTTTCAAGAACATTAAGGGCTCGTCTGAAGTGATTTGCATTTTCCATTCTTTTGCCAATTCTTTGCTTTTGACATTTGTTTTTTGAGTTTAATTTAACATCAAAGATATAAACCGTCTAGAAAATACGATTGCAATTATATAAAGTTAGTTACATTGAATGATCTTTCAAAGTTCTATTTTTTTCCGTGTCAAATACTTTTTCGATCTAAAACAAACAGACATTACTTTAATCGGTATTATAAGGCACTCACTCCTTACACCCAATATGATATAAAATACTATAGTATCAAAATACAATTCTACTTTGACTACACACACACACACACACACACAAAACACTATCATACCAAGAAAACAAAAATCATACTTTTGACAATGTGATGTATTATTTTCGCACGTTAAACATTTAATCTTAATATTATTGATGGCCAAGGTGAGGCTAGATTATGATATTGGATTTTTCTGCAAAAAAAAAAATAAGTGATAAATATTAACCAAAAAATTGTCGAAAACTTCCTTCTTTATTTGGATAAACTTTTCTTAATTTTTTGCAAGCCGAATGAGAATGTTTGTTAGAAACTAATTAGTGGTCTATGATGTTCCATCACGCTACTGAGAGTGATACAATTGTCACCTCCTCTTTAACCTTTGCAAAATTTGAATCTTTTTCAAAATACTTTACAATTAATATTGCCCAAGTGGGGGAGTGTTGGAAATTCTTATAAGTGTGGACTAATGTTAATCACATGATATTTTAGTTTGTGACAAATTATTATAAAGTTCGTTAAATATAAGAGATAATAGTACATCACCCCAAATACACTAATGTGACCGTATTATATTGGGCTTAGCACTTCTCGGTTTCGGCAACAAATGCGGTTAGATGGTCAGTTGATGGATGGGCTTGTTAAAATATACTATGTAAATTGGTCATAATCTCCTTCGCTTTCGTAATGTTGAAACACTTACAATTTATCCATCGAGGCCATCTAAAAGGGACAAGGAGATGAAGACCGATTCTCAATTTCGCTGTATAGATCGTTTCAATGATAATAACTTGCTAAACCAGTTACGTGAATTTGATTCAAGTTAAGAGGTACTCTAAACGGTACATACAGGCTTCGGATTGACGATTCTTCTTTATGTATTTCCAGGGAGGAAAATTAATCGTTTTGAATTGAGAGACATGTATACAGTTTGCTCAACATAGGTGAAAATAATTGGAACTACTTAATTTTGTCAAAATCTGTGTTCTTTGAAATGTTCCACTTTTCCGATAACAAAGAGATTTAACTTAAGAAAATATGTCGGATACATTCTAATGGTTTCGAAACATAAACTAAATGACGAGTTGCCTTAAAAGAATGTCAAAATAACCAGCATTGTCAAGCCTTTAGAAATGTTGTGCATTTTCAAATTGATAGAGCAACGCTATGGATATGAAAAGGTTTCTATCAGCATGGCTTCCAAAGACAGAAGTTAGGTATATTTAAATTATATTATCTGTAAAACTTTCCTTAGTAAATGGAGCATAACTTGAGTGTGCTAACTTTATTGCCTATGCTTTCACTGCAACTATAAAGAGGATTAAGGTAGCCGAAAAAGGGCTAATACCACAAAAAATTCCAAACTAGTATACTTGTGACAAATTTACTCTAAATTAATTTTTTGGTTGCCAAAACTTTAAGCTAATACATCTGTGACAAATTTAGCCTCTATTAGTTTCTGTTAAATTTTATTGTCAAAATGTTGAGTTAGATGACACATGATAATTGACAGACGTACTAATTTGGAGTTTTACCCTCTGTTTGTTATATGTGTAGTAGTTTGTGGCTTTTTGTGGTATTAATCCAATCTAATGGAAACTAAAGGAAAGTAAATTTATCACAAATGTACTAATTTGAGTTTTTGGCATCAAAAAATCAGTTTGAGATAAATTTGTTACATATATACTAGTTTGGAGATTTTAAAGGTCAAAAAAATAGTTTTGGGATAAATTTATCATTGGTGTGTTAATTTGGGATTTCTGACAGTATTAATATGCCCAAAAATGTTTAAAAAAAAGATAAACTAATGATACAATTTTATAAAACATTTGCTGATAAAAAAATTTCTAGATAACATTAAGAGAAAAGATCTTCATACTTTCCTTTTCCATATTGGAAAGGAGAAGAAGATAAATTGATAATTTATTATGGTCAATATCATGAAAATCTCAAATTGGTATACATGTGATAAATTTACTCGAAACTAATTTTTTGAACATGAAAAACCTCAAATTAATACACCAGTGACAAATTTACTCCGAATGATCACAAAAAATTGTAAATCAGTACACTTATAATAAATTTACACTCAAATAATTTTTTGACCTTCAAAAATCCCAAATTAGTACATTTGTGATAAATATTCCCTCTGTTAAATTGTATTAATACCGCAAAACCGATAGAACTGTAACAAATGGAGAGTAAAATCCTAAATTGCCATATCAATCAACTGTTATATGTCATCCAACTTAATAATTTGACAGTAAAATTTAATGAAAATTAATAAATGAAGTGTATCAATTTGGGGTAAATTTGTCAAAGATGTGTGTGTTTGGGGTTTTTTATGGTCAAACAATTAATTTAGGGTAAATTTATCACAGGTGTACCGGTTTGCAGTTTTTTGCATTCAATCTAAAAATAGCAAGTCCTGTCAAATGTAATGGTTTGATGGAATTTAGTATATTTATTAAATTTATGGAATATCTGTTTAGATCTGTAATTCTAGAAGAACGGAGTTAAGATATGATGACATGAACACAAACTTTGTGCCCAATTCGACCTTATTCCACCAACCGTGGAAAAGAGAGAAGATACAACAAATCATTCTTAAGGAAAACCAAAAGCAAATTACTCCCCAACATCATTTTAGTATGTCGGCCATAGCCCATGTTGTATGTCCATGATGAAATCAAAAGCAAGCGTGCGCAATGTCCACTGAGGACATTGCTGCAATGTCTAGCTACAGCATATTTTGTTTAGAGAAACTTCTTAATTACTGGTGTTGTGGTTGGACTGCAAGGCTCGCCACACAGGCGATGGAGAGTAATTATAGCTAAAATCGAACATTTTACAATCGATATGCGATGCTCATGGTAATGCTTGGATGGATCTCTAGTGTTGGTCGCTTGTTTCTGCTCTTTTATTCGTAAGATAGAATGAAGATATATGGATGGATTGGGACTTCAACTCTGAGGACAAGAACATCTCTAAATGACTCAGCAAGTAAGACTTCTTATAATGTTTGCAACAATTTCCATCATCGTCGCCAAATTTTTCATAAAATTTTGGCCCGTCTCAATTTGCAGAAAAATAATTCGACTTCTTATATTTATCCTCTCAAAATCTCGTTGTACCTCATTAACTAAATTCGACCAATAATATTTAAATTATTTAATTTCTAAAAGAAAAATTTGTGAATTCGCAGTGACTTTGAATTGGTAGTCCATTTCCAGTGCTCCAATACATAAGAATCGATGAATCATTAGAAACAGATTGCCAGCATTCTATTGAGATATCATGTGAATTGATTGTATCAAAGAATTAGTATGATACAAGCGTTAATTTATTCTAGTCCAATCTTAACTCAATGCCTTAAGGTTTTTAGTGAATGTAAGTCCAAGTTGATATATTGGTGAGCTTGGATTGGACTCTCTCTTGACGATTTCCTCATGTAAGCTATCAAATTTCTGCTCATTGGTCCCAATAAATGGTATATCGGTGTTCGGTGAATCTCATCACCAATTAATATATATATTATGCACCGATTATAATACTCTGTACTTTCTTCTCAAGTGGGTAAACATAACAAGAAAATTTAATAATATTTGGCACAACATGAGAGAATTATTTAATTTGACTTGCAGAGTCGGTATCCACACTATATATATTAAACCTCCCATTTTGTCCTTGAATTGCCACACATTCTGCTGAATCCACCTCAAGACATCCTCCCAATGGGTGGCCCCTCTGTTTCTCTTCTCAAACCCTCAAATTCTCAAATCATTTTCGTCGCCATCTTCGTCCTCCAAGCTTGTCATCATCATCTCATTATTTGCCAAGTGATGCCTCCATGTCCACCACCATCCCAAGATTTGATGTTCTTAGACAAAAGACTCGCCGCCGTATACCCCGTGATCCAGAGCTTCAAGAACACCGTCACCGCTGATCCGAGCAACATCACCGCCTCTTGGGTCGGCCCAGACATCTGTAACTACACAGGCTTTTACTGTGACCATCCGCCGGACAATCTCACAGCCACCGCACTTGCAGCCATCGACTTCAACGGTTACCACCTAGGTGCACCGACCCTTGAGGGCTTCATCGACCAGCTCCCAGACCTCGCAATCTTCCACGCCAACTCCAACAACTTCTCCGGTGTCATCCCACAGAAGATTGCACAGCTACCGTACTTCTACGAGCTCGATGTGAGCAACAACAACTTCTCTGGGGCATTCCCGGCGACGGTGTTTGGGATCACCAACTTATCGTTCTTGGACATTCGTTTCAATTCCTTCACTGGGTCCGTCCCACCACAGGTCTTCAAGCAAGCCCTCGACGTGCTCTTCATCAACAACAACAACTTCATGCAAAAGATCCCAATCGACTTCGGCTCGACCCGGGTACTCTACCTCACCCTGGCCAACAACAAGTTCACGGGCCCAATCCCGAGGAGCATTGCCAACGCCTCTTCCACACTGATTGAAGTGCTCTTCCTGAACAACTGGCTCACGGGTTGCATTCCTTACGAGATCGGGTTCTTGAGAAAGGCCACCGTCTTCGACGTGGGGGGCAACTACCTGACAGGACAGCTCCCATGCTCGCTCGGCTGCTTGGACAAGATTGAGCAGCTCAACTTCGCCAGGAACTACCTGTACGGCGCGATCCCGGAGGTCGTGTGCTCGATGCCGAACCTGTTGAACTTATCGCTATCGAACAACTACTTCAACCACATCGGGCCACTGTGCTGGAAGCTCGTGAAGAGCGGGGTGCTGGACGTGAGGATGAACTGCATCTTTGGGCTTCCCAATCAGAGGCCATACTACGAGTGCGTGAGGTTCTATTTTCACTCGTTCTGGTTCAATTGGGTCTGTCCGTGGCAATACCTGATGAGCGCTATTCCTTGCAAGATCAATTCATCTTACATTAGTCATCCGCCGAGTGCTCGGACAGCATCGGTCGCTTACCCTGCTCTTAATCGACACAGATTATAGGATGACTGGTGGTTGAGCGTGCGTTCTTCGTATTCATGGAGAAAATAATGATGGGTAGACGATCAATAATAACCACAGAAGACGCTTATATGGTTAGGGAAATGGGGTTGGCTTTTGCACTTGCCGTCGAGTTAATCGCACGCGATGTGCAATCTCATGCTCACTTCATAACTGAAGTTGTCCTCTTTGAATAAGGTTATTAGGTAAACAAAGGGTGATATGAGAAGCTGAGGCATTTTAGAAACTATATGAAACCTGGTGGGACCTTAATGCAGGTTCCAGTGTTTCATCACGAGCGATTTCTGTCTCATTAGTCTGAGTTTACTAAATAATTCCTCAATATTAGAAGAAATTTTCTCAATCATGCCCATTACTGATGAATTAGAAGTACAGACATCATTCACGTGCAGATTTAAATATGGGGCAATAATCTTTCCCAAGACATGTTGGAGAACATGTCGGTAGGTTACAAGATGTCAAGATCACCCTCTTGCAAATCTAATTAGAATTAAATGCTAGTGATTTTATGTTCGCAATATATCAGTCCAAAGTGTCATTGAAAATAATAAATAAAGGAAACGTCTACATTTGTACTTCACTAATAGTCGAGTACAGTTTGCCCCACATTCGTTGTACCCGCCTTTCGCATCCGTCATTCAAACATCGGATTTGCCCCACGTGTTCACTAAGTGCGTATTTGAGGACTGCAATTGAAAAAATCTCATGATTCTGATAGGAAAAGTTGGGATTGTGGAGAGGCAGCTTCACTGTAAAAGCTTTCAAAGTTCCAAAGATTGCACTAATGGATTTTAATCTGTTATTGAGCCATTAGAGCTGGGATAATGGAGGAGGTCAAGTGATAGGCCAAACCACTACAAATAGCTTTGCAAACTCTTCTATCTGTTTTTTATAGAAGATATTTGATCTGCTGTGCATATTTCGTCCGCAAACACTCTTTCATCCTCTACGCATTGTTCTGCACGAAAAAGTTTCTGAAGGATCCTACGACAACCATTTTACTTGTATAAATATTAGGAGAGATGACGCTAGTTGTCCCTGTACCTCTACCCAAAAGTTGAAACGTCACTGTTCTTTCTTTGATCGATTTATGCTGATGTGAACCGATAGAAATGGATCCTGGAAAAATGAAACTCAAACTAATCGAATGACACTTAAAGTATGTGGAAACGGCTTGAGGAAACATGTAACACTGATCGAAATGTATATCACTTAGATGGACATACCTTATTTGACACGAATGAAATGCCCCTTTTGCATCTTTGAGAGTTGTTAATTAGGGCATATCCCTATTCTTGAGATAGATTTTCTTTGTTTTTTTTTGCGGGAGAGACCTCAAACATGAAAACTGTTCATTTAACAAACATTTCTTTTTTTTCTTTTTCTTTTATTTTACAGTTTTCTCCCATAAAATAATTGCCTTGGTAGTTTACCTCCCTGATGAGCCATTTCAAAAAATTAATTGATGGGCTGGGTTTAGCCCAACATGAGCGGCCTATTATCAATGAAAAACCTATCATCTCCCACTCGCACGTGGTAGGTTAAACAAAACTCTATTTTTTCTGCAATGTTCATATAAGCAAATAATCCATGCGACCAGCATACTTCGAGAGCTCGCTGCCATGCATCTACTAGAAATACATAGCAGCTCAAATTGGGCATTATGTTCCAAGTAAATATAGTATGCAATGCCCTAAATCAATTAGTTATAGTTATATCTCTCTTGATTCTTTGCAATTATGATATTTTGTATTCACAATTATGAACTAATCATAATTGATTGACCAGTGAATACAAACAGAATGTGACATAAATAACAAATTGATCTTCCTCTTCCCTTAAAACTCTCAATTTCAATTCAACTTGCTTTTATAGAGATGTCTCATTAAATCAAATTAATTCATGATCATTGGCGACATTCTAAGATAGCAATCATTAAATAGAAATCTTGAAAATAAGTAAGAGTCATGAGGGTACTTAGTTGAGGAACTCTTTTCCTC
Source organism: Corymbia citriodora subsp. variegata (assembly GCA_014858505.1). Lineage (NCBI taxonomy): Eukaryota > Viridiplantae > Streptophyta > Magnoliopsida > Myrtales > Myrtaceae > Corymbia > Corymbia citriodora. The sequence continues at coordinate 13,038,559 of CM026416.1, forward strand.
AAGAGTCTCACATGATTTTAAAGTTGAGATCAAAATTTTTGCCACTCTTATTGATTGTCTTATGCATACGTAATATGAAATACTTATTATGGTATTAAATCCTTTCCCATAGAGCGTATGTCTTTATTTCAATACCCTACAGATGATGATTCAGACATACCTAATGTCTAACTTGAGTTCACAAATCTACTCTTTATAAAATAAAATAAAAAACCATCACAACTCACATTTGGCTTCAAAGACATATAAAGTATAATATGTAGGTTATTTTACTTTCAGGCATAGTAAATAGTATGTCTTCATCTTAACACTCAATTAAGGCGACATCTATATTTTAAGCTTGAACTCTCTAATATCACCTAGATAATAAGCTTAAAAATTGTCTCATCTCTATTTATCACATAGTAAATATATGCGATTACTTATGTAAGTGGGCCAATCTCTTATCTGTCCGACAAACTTTCTCAAACATAACACACTAAGCATTGAGATGTATAGATGTCAAATAAAACTCATAGGCCTTAATAATGATAGAAAATATTATTAACAATGAACACTTAGTGAAATCACAATATTTAGTATATCAGCCTCTACGTAATCCTAGAGATTTTACATGACCACAAGAAAAAATCTCTAGGTATTGGCTTTGTCATAGGATTTGCTATAATTCTATGCGTAAATATGTACCACAAGTTCACATCTTTTCGTGTAACCATATCCTCGACAAAGTTATACATTGTATCTATATATTTGGTTTGGCATGATATTCTGGATCCTTGGTGTATGTTATCACTGCTTAACTGTAAAAATGCCCCCACGGGCTCGAGACAAGGGCAAGCAAAATCAAAAGCATGATTGTCAAAGAGGGGATGGGGAGAGAGATAGGTAGATGAGCACTTGCTCGAGCAAGCCTTGATTTAGGGGTCACTCGCGCTTAAGCTAGCCCTTGCTCAGATCAGCGAAATCGGTGTTTGCTTGAGCGTGATTGAGCCCTAAATTGGCGCTCACACGAGCTCGAGTGGGTGGGTAGCTCCAGCGAGCTCAAGCACAAGCGAGCCTGCTCACTGGAGCTCAAGTGAGTTTGCTCGTTGGAGCTCAAGCGACTCGCTAGAGCTCCAGTGAGCTCACTCAAACACGAGTAGACTCGCTAGTGCTCCAGCGAGCAGACTTGCTCGAGCACTAACGAGTTTGCTCGCTGGAGCTTCGAAGCTCGCTCGAGCTCCAGCGAGCGAGCTCGAGCTCCAGCGAGCGAGCTCGCTCAAGCACGAGCGAGTTTGCACACTCAAGTTCTAGCGAGCTCACAAGCTTGAGCTTCAGCTCCAACAATCTTGCTCAAGCGTGAGCAAGCCCACTCACTCAAGATCTAGCAACCCTAAATGGGCACTCGAGCGGGCACCGATTAAGCGAGCCCTTACCCAAATTGGTTGCGAGTCAAAGAAGATGGGTACTCACCTCGAACAAGCAACTTGAGTCAATGAGGGAGCAACAATTTTTGTCATGAAGATCGCAAGTTTTGGAGCTTCAAAGAGAAGGGGTCTATCTTTGGAGAGGAAGGGCATGACCAGAGAGAGTTTTCAACGGAAATGAGAGAATGGTCTCACCCAAGAAAGCCTTTTGTTTTGTTTTTCTCTTGATTTTTTTTTTTTTTTGTTCCCAGGAATAAGAAGCAACTTTTTTTTGATTTTGGATTCTACTCCAAACCTATTCTGGGGAACGAATTTGTTCCCAAGAACAAAAAATTTACCAAACGGATTTCTGTTTCAAATCTATTCCTGAGAACAAAATAACATAATCAGTTGTTTCCAAGAGTGTTACCAAACAGACCCTAAGTTTCCGAAGAGGACCCTTGAGCTATAAATAGAAACTCAATGTAAAATCTCCAAAATAAAGTATTGTTTTAAACCATAAAGTAGATAAATGATACTTCATGAATATCGACTATATAAACTACTCTCCTAAAATGATCGATTACATCAAGAAGCAAAACATGCAATCTTGAGAAAAAAAATTATATTTATGAATATGCATGATTCCTAAAATACACTCCTAGATGTATATTTTTTATGAAAATGCAATTCATCTTTCTATTTTTTTTTTCTTTTTCGCATTTCCCCCTTATATATATATATATATATATATATATATAGTGAAACAAAATTAAACTAAAAACTAACTAAGTGCTGAAATAAATTTGAACTAGAATTTATAAGAAAAAATAATATGTAATATAAATCCGGATTTTCTTGAAAATTTCCGCTACGTTCCCTTGGAATTTCAACCTTAAACTTCTTACGAGAACGAGTTAGTACCAGAAAATAAAGAAAACTAAAGAGATATAATGCTATGAATTAAAGGGAAACTATTCCACTCTACGTGAAATAAACGGTGGATGAATACGTCTTACTAATTGCCGAAATTAACTATTAATTAAAAAAAGTATTATTTTTACACTTGTACCGGTCTGAATTGAATTAAGGTTGGTGTGGAAATGGAACTACATCATCCTGATTCTTTTACTATTTCCATGTTTATGCATACTGAAACACAAGGAACAATCAACATGAACTAACACAAAAAGCCACGCACGTGTTTGATTTTATTTCCTTCTTCCTTTCTTCTTTCTTTCCAGCCGTGCAGCAGAATTCCTTTTCACTTGTGCTGGCGGGGTCATTTTGTTTGTCGGGTCAATTAGAATTCAATTCACAACCAGGCTAATTTAAATGGGATTTATGGCCGGGCCTCATGTGCAAATATGTTATTCCCCTAACAAAATGTTGAAAGTTTCTAAATGCAGTAAATGCAAGTGTAAGAAATGCGCAACCTCAAACATTTAGGTGTCAATATTCTACACTCGGAACAATTCATAGATTCATACAAAATGAAAATCAAACCTATTTGAATAGGCTATTTCATGTATAAATAGTAAAAATAATTAGCAATATGGTTTGGTTTCGAAAAAGTGGAAACCAAACCAAACCACAAAAAACGCTTTGTTTCATGGACAAGATAGACATTGTTAGAGCTTAGAGGGGCCGTCGAGATGTGGGGCTCGGACTAAGACGAGGCTAGATCGATCGCAATGGATCAGGGAGATGGTATTCTTGCTCCTCGTGGTGTTTTTCTGCAAAAAATTCTAGAAAAAGGATAGAAGATTTAACGGTTCAAAAAATTAAAAAACGTAAGGCACACGTCCTTTGTCGATCGAGGGGATAGTACTCAGGTATGGAACCGACGCCCATTGTTCCCATCTTATCCTTCAAATGATCTCGTCCGTTCATTTAACCATGAGTTTTTCTGTGGGTGTTAGGGGTGTGCAACCGGACTGGGTTTACTAGGAACCCGGACTGGACCACTCGAAAAACAAGGTCGGGAACTGGTTCCCAGTTAAACCGGTCCGGGTACAGGTTCCAGTTTTTGGGAACTGGTTGAAACCGGTCCAAGAACAAAATCCAAGCAAAAACCCACCCAGAACTGGACCGGTTTTGGAACCAGTTTTTACCTTGTTAAAAAAAAAAATCATCTCTCTGTATAATGCTTTTGAGTCTCTTTGTCTTTGAAGAAATGTTAAAAAAACGAAAGATTTTCTCTGAATCAAGTTAAGAGAGAATTGTTTTGAAAGAATTGTTAAAAATAACTATTCTCATGATTTTTTTTTTTAATGATCCCACTGTCAACTATTACTATAGTCGCAAAACAAATGCTTCTAACTATTGTAGCACTAATTCTCAGCCCAACTCAAGAAAGATGTCATATTAATAAGAGCTCCGTCGCATATACATAAGTAAGCACATTAGGTCATATTAGAAGTATTTATGGGAATGAGACTAATATTAAATCTATATTTGTTGATAATGCTTATGCATTCTTAGGATTTTTGCTTTGTCTTATAATGTTAGGAGAATTACGTCGTTGTTTTTTCGCTAATTAATGTAAAATTCAACGCTGTATAGAATATTGAACGGTTGCAAAATAGGTTCTAATGAAAACAGGGTTGACCCTATTCCCGGATCGGAAAAACAGGGTTGGGTCCAAAACATGGTCCAATAAAAATAGGGTAGGGTATATGGTCTAGAAAAGAGAAACCGGTTATAACAAGGTCGGGTACAAGGTCCAAGTCTGAACCCTACCCACCCTGGACCTGATCACCTCTAGTGGGTGTCATTGGATAGAAAAAGTTATGACTAGCCAAAATTAGACAAAATTTTTGGAAAATATTATTTATAATTTCATTTGGAAAAAAGAGAGAAAGATGATGATGTTAGCCTGCTGTCGCCACCGATCACCACGTGTTGTTTTTGAGGTCAACCCAATGATGGAACAACGGCCACCAGCATGTGAGCCCAAACCAAGTCAGGCCCAGTCGCAACACTGGCCCAGAGCACCAAGGCCACGTGTCCTACCCCATGAATGGGCCCAAATGGTGCATTGCTGCACTGGGGCCTAAGCTATCTCAAGACCCATTTCTTGTGGAACTGGGCTTTTGAAGCCCAGTGCCGCACCTATAAAGCCCATTCCATCATTTTTAGGCATCATTTCCCTTATGATGTGCATCGTGATCCTTTGTTTTCAAAATCCCCGTACTTCGTTTGCACATTTCGACAAAGGTTATGCATTTCGAAACTCTCTCTTTTTCAATTTATTTTCTCAAATTCTAATAACTAACTTTACCTTATTTTATAAGGAAATCCTAGTGAGGGTTAAGCACGCAATTACTGTTGATCCTTAGTAGATACTAAGAAAATATGTTCATGTGATAGATAAGTATTCTAAATCCCTTAAATAAAATTGATATTGTTATATTGTTGGAGTTAGGCTTGAATTATTAAATAAATTGTTGTTACTCTACTAGTTTAAAATTACTTTTTTCATGAATAAATTGATGGTCGTAATGTTTAAATTGCTCTTTGAAGAAAATACAAAAATGTGATTCTTCAGCTATTATTCCACTTAGATAAAAGAATATCATAGTTTCTCTAGGTGGTTTTTTTAATTATGTTTAAGTGTTTGCATTCGAAAGTCCATTGCATGAAACCAAATATAGATCAAAAGGCTACGACCAAGTAAACTCGAAGTTGGAGACTAAGACCCCTGGGATCATGAACCGCTGCCCCAAGAATATCATGATTTTCTAGAATACTTTCGAAATGATTGTAGTTATTTTCCCTAAAAAAAATCTAGCTCTCCAAATCCTTATTATCTATAATTAAAAGGACAAAAATACCTTTGTCTAAATAGGCCAAATAATAACATGACTATGTCAATTTCAGAACTAAACATACGCCATCTAATTACTAGTCGTTAGTCAATTGCACAGGCATATACATCACAAATTATAACTCAAGCATATTATTACATGTCATTGCTTATTTTCAAAACACAAAAAAAACACGGCATACAAAGTCATGCAGTGGCATGAAATGACAAAGGAATTTCACTAATTACATCTCCAGAAAAATCATAAGATTTGTCAATAATATGAGAAATTATTTCAGAATTGATTTCAAAGGGTGTAATAGGAAAATGCGGTACTAAAAAAACGTTGTGGTGAGTCTAACCCCTCCTCACACATAAATGAATCCCTGGACCGCAAGTTTCTTTTGCTTTTGTAAATGACCATTGCTTTCACACATGCACCTAGTTCCCAATCAACCTAGTTTTCTTAAAATGTTTGGTCGCAACGCCATCTCCTTCTTTAAACAAAACCGTTGGGTTGGCCCAAAATTCCAAAACTCCTCTTCCGCCCACGCAGCTGCTCCTCCTGCTGAACAAAACCTCGGATCTCAGGAGTGTCGAACAAGGTGCTAAATGACCTATATGAAAAGACTTCAACATGTTGATCGAGTTTTGAGGGCTATATATTAAATCGAAGTGGCTGTTGAAGGTTGACCGAGTTGACCAAAACGCTCTCATTTTTCTTTTGTTTTGTTTTTTACTTCTTCGCTTATTCTTCGGAAAAGAAGGCATAAATCATGATTCTACTCATAATTCTTTAAGAGAATGTCGATGTAATTATTGCACAGATTGCCTTGAGCGTAGAGTGAAGTTAATTTACCTGTAGACCGAGCTACAGCTCCTCTTAAATTTTATTAAAGGCTTCAAGTATTGCATTAATGGATGGGAAAATTATTAGATGGTTATCAATGCAGTCTTACGTTTTCCAATTTAGCAAATTTAGTACTAAATATTTTGACAATGTTCGAATATATTCTATCCTGACAATATTGGTAAAACATCGTTGACATGGTAGTCCAGTTAGTACTAGCCATCTTACATAGCATAGTTGAATGATTGACCGTCGATGTAGATAATTTTTGCAATTTTTTTAATTTGTTAATTTTTTTCTTCCTTTTCTATTCCTTCATCTTAAGAGACCATGTGGGTCACTTTGATATCACCACTACCATGAATCTTGACCAAAGACACCATAAATTTTTCTAAGATGGTGACTCCAGAAACTCAATCAAACTTATTGCTTCCATTCTTCTTTTCTAAAAATGCAATGTGACTTTTACCAAAAAAAAAAGGGTAGAAATACAGCGCAAGTGCCAAAACTTGGAACGAGGGAACACATAAGTTCCAAAAGTTACAAAATGTATACTTAAGTGCCACTTTTTTTGAAAATTGGATCACTTAAGTGCCAACTCCGGCGAAGGCTGCCGAAAATCCAATGTGGCTTATTTTAATAATATAAATCGCTTACGTGGCTCATCGAAAGCTAAGTCAGCAAAAACTCAGCTAAAGCAACGTCGTTTTTTGCTGACGTGGCATTTAAAAATGTATTAATTAAATAATATTAAATAACTTAAAAATATAAAATAGATTTAATTATTAAAAAAAAAAGAGGAGGGAGAGATGGGAGAATCTAGCGAGAGCTGTGCAGCCCTCGCTGTCATCGCCTTCGTTGCCCCACCATTGCCGGGAAGGGCCAGTGATAGTGGGTAAGGGTTGAAAGAGGTCATCAGGCCCTGGCCAGTGGCCGGCGACCTCGGCCAACTTGCAGCAAGGGCCTGTAAGCCCTCATCATAGGTCGGCCTAATGAGGGTCACCGGATCTAGGGGAGGGTCGCGACCCTTGCCCCAAATCTGGACGAGGGCCCGCAAGCCCTCGTTGTAGGTCGGTTGGGGTCGTCAACCACTAGTCAAAGCCCGGCAACCCCAGCTAACCCTTGCCCCACCGTCACCAGCCCTTCCCAGCAATGGTGGGGTGGCAATGGCAGCAGCAAAGAGGGCTACACAACCCTCACTGAACCCTCCCCTCCCTTTTTAAATAAAATCGATTTTTAAAAAAATTTCTGACTTGGACAATTTTTTTTCTTAAAATTGCCACATGAATATTTTGTTTTGAAAAAAAAAATGCTTCGTCAACAAATGATATCGCCAGAAAATGACACATGGCAATTTGGCCGGACTTTTTCACCATTGGTATTTTACTGATTCTTTTTGCCTCGATTTTGGCACTTAAGTGTACCTTTCTAAATTTTTGGCACTTAATTGTCCCCCCGTGCCAAGTTTTAGCACTCCAAGGGGTCCGCATGTCTAAAAAAAAGTGAGAGAAAGTAGAAGGGTGAAAAGCAAGGGCTTCATAAGCTCTCATAGTCATCGGGTGGTGATTACAAAGTTCCATAAAAAGCGTAGTAGTTGAATGATTAAGCTTAGACTCCATTTATTTCGCACTATATGAATAATTTAAAAAATATTTTCTTAAAAATAATCACTTATATTGCTTGCAATAATTAATTAATGAAAAATGTATGCATTATCGAAAACAATTTATGTATAAATATTTTTGTAAATGGGGGTTGGGACACTAGGAGTGTCAAAACTTTCTACAGCACTCACTTTTGTGCTAAAACTTTTTTTAACTCACTTGAATGTCATAAGTTTGAAAAATCGATTATTCGATAGCCAATTTTGACATGGCCGTTGGAAAAGCCAACATGTCTACCAGTCATCTGGCATGGCCACTGGAAAAAATGACATGGACCAATGGCCACGTCAGACGACCAACGGTCGCATAAGCTTTTCCAACAGCCATATCAGAAGTGATACTCAAATAATCGATTTTTTAAATTTATAGCACTCAAATGAACAAGAAAAGGTTTTGGCATCAAAGTAAGCCCTATACAAAAGTTTTAGCATTCCTAGTGTCTTACCCTTGTAAATGATGATAATATTTTTTTTGTTCTTTACTTTTGTAGACACTACAACTGATCATTTAAACAAAAAATTTACTCATATTTACTTTTTGCAAGACTAACTCGCTCTTAACTTTCGTGCTTTTACCCTTTGACACTATAGAAGTTCGTTCCTCCGCAGTAACAGCACCCACTTATTCAATGAACCTGCAAAAAATCTAAAAGAAAAAGGAAAGAAAAACATTACCATTTAAGATGAATTGGTAGAGAATAATGAGAGCCGCAAAGCGAGAACAAAGACCATTCGTTTAGAATCGAAACAAGTTCGAAAGTGAGTACATAGAGGGTTCGCTGGGGAGATTCCAGATGACAACGTAGTCCCAAGCCATTGAGTCAACTGGAGGTGTCAGACTTTGAACCGACTTTTGGGGAGCTTTCATGGTTGATGCTTGCTTCTTCCCCAGCACTCTTAACAAAATACTACGAAGCTCCGCTTGCTTCTAGCTTCTTCCCCAGCTCTCGCCTAAATTTGCACGAGAGCATCGTGGCCCTTGCTGGCCATAGGCAAGAGTAGCAAGAGTCATTGCCATTGCTTTGATTTGGGTGAGGGCTGCCATGCCCTTGCCCTCACCAGCATCACCGAGGCACTAGCAACCCTATTAGTCTTTCCATGTAGGTGAACAATGAGGAAGGGGGAAACAAAAATAAAAAAAGTCTAAAAATGACATAATTTGGATCATTGATGGTCTATATTAGTATCGACTGTATCACATAATATATGATTGGTGATAACTAGACAACCATGTTAGTGGTTTCCGATCCAAATTAACTGGATGGGCTATATTGAAATTTTGTGCAAAGGTTCACGACTAAATTTGTCAAATTAAAAACTTTAGAATTAAGTTAGACAGTGTACAATCCATTTAGAACTTTTTGGACAAATTCCGCATTGTCAGACCGTTGCCATCGGGATAATGGAAGAGGCTAAATGAATAGGTTAAACCACTGTAATTTTTTTTTTTTGTTAATCCCACCTCTCCCTTTCAGACTCTTATTCTGCCTCTTTGCAGAGCATTAAAGTTGAATCCTGCATGCATCCCTAGCCCCCCCTTCCCTACCGGCAGAGCTGATACCTACTGGCTAAAACCAATGTAAGTTAATTTGTAGTCTCTTCTATCCATTACTCTCTTTACATTTTTAATGATTGAAGATATTTTTTATACATAGCATATTTTGTTTACAAACATCGTTCCATCCTCCACACATTGTTTTGCACTAAAAAAGTTTCAAAAACTGTAAAACAGCTAATTCACTGCCCCCTTGATTGTTTAGTTAAGTCCATTTCACACATAAGCATGATATATGTATAAATATAAGGTGAAATGGCGGTAGTTATCTGTTTATTCTGCCCAAAATTCAAGGCCATCCCTGTATCATTTTTTGTCCAAAATCATCCCGATACTTTTTTAAAAGGCTCGTTGCTCGTCCTTTTGTTATGTCGCTACTTTTTCTGGTCGATTTATGCCGATCTCCAAAGCAAGCTTGCATTGAAATTCAGAACGAGACAATTATTCTTTCTCAACGAAGTTTATATGCTCGTTGTGATTCTTCTGTCTGTGTATTAATTCTTATGGTCATTGTTGGTAGTTTGTTTGTAAAACAAACCAAGAGGTGCCTTGTCCCACATCGAAAAGATGTGAGTGCACACGTGGACGAGATTTGGCACTAACCAATGATCATTCATTTTTATTTATTGAAAAAATTTGGATTTATTTTTATAAAAATTAACCATAATGTCATATTGAAACAGTACGACTGTTTATGGTTATTTATTATTTATTTATTTCGAATTTTCTATACATGTCTTTTCAAGACGACTTTTGGAAATTATACTGGTTCAGTTTGCAACTTTCCCGAAGAGTTATATTGATTCATTTTGTAACTTTTTTTGAAAAGTCACATCTGTTCGTCGTGTAACTTCTTTCGAAGAGGTGTCTTTGTTTCTATATATGTATGTCAGTTTTGAAAAACAATGGTTACAATTTTCGAGTCTTCTTCCCAAAACTACAGCCAAGATTTTCTATTGTTTCCTAGAGAGACCTTGGAGAAATACTAGAATTGCTATCTAGTATTTTCATTTGAGACTTTGTTGTATCCTGGAGGAAATTTGCCGGTGACCATTAGCAACTTTGTGGGGTAAATAAATCCTTAAAGAAAATGATTACACGCCTCAAAGTCTGTTGCGATTGCTCTATTGATTCGAACACATTGATTTCATTGTTCTACCCAAGTACGAAGGTGAGTTTTCCCCAACAGTCATTATTCGGCATCTAGAAGATATGGGAAAATTATTAGTTACAATCCCCAGCTCAATCATCACCTTCGTCATCATCAACCCTCCCGTGCATCCCTGAATTATCCCTCAATTACGCCATTGATGTTGACAGACGAAGATGAATTGGCCGAAGCCGAAATCCTACAAAACTCAGTCATTAATCTCTCATCGCTTGCTCTCTCCACAACAAAATGCCCAAGCTTACCAACAACCTCCACCAAGTTGTCCCTACACAAGAACTCGTCGCTGTAAACTCTCTCCACCTCCCTGTCGAAGTCATGCACGAACACGTGTCTTGGCCACGCCGCCCTTCTTGCTCCTCGCCAGCACCGCCGCTGTAAATATTGTTGACATCCTCCCCGGTGCCGCCTCATGGTACCCGCTTGGCCCATCGATTAGTATCACGTCCCAACTCAATTCATACACGTGGTTGGGCAAGCTGTTCAATGCAAGCTTGCACTCCGAGAAAAGCAGCTTCTGCACTGGCCGGCACTCATTGCGAAACTCGCCTCTAGCTGACTTGAGCAGCCTTTTCATTTCGCCGACCCTCGTCTCGTACTGCACGTCATAGGCCTCGATTCCTGGGTGTTGCTGCTCAAACCGTGAGACGAGGTTCTCATTCTCATCGAGGAAAATGGTACGGCCATCGAAGTTGAGGGTTCTGTACAAGAGGGCCTCGTGGGCGAGGCCAAAAACTAGGAGGTTGCAGCAGCAGCACAGCGGGTAACTGCGGCAGTTATGGTGGCAAGCTCGATGGACGTCGCGTGGGTGGAGGTGGTAGTGGTGGCGTAGTGGAGGAGGGCGGCGGATATGGAAAGTGGAAGTGGGACTGAAGAGGCGGCAGAGCCCACGGCAGTGCTTGTGGCGGTGGGGGTGGGGGTGGTTGTGGTGGTGGTGGTGGTGGTGATTAGGGTTAGAGTGAAGGCGGTGCTGAAGAAGGTGATGATGAAGATGAGCCACAAGCGATTGGTGTTTGAAGATGATGATTGCTTTTGGATTATGGGATGGAGGAGTATTAGCCTTGTGCTATTCATCTCTTAATCTCTCTCTCTCCTTCTCTCTCTCTCTCCCCCTCTGTGAAAGCAACTTGTTCATTTCATGTAACATAGTCGGAGAATCGCAGCGAGCACCGTATATATTAGTGTGACTACACTGGGGAAATCATTGAGATGAAAGACTCCTAGCTCATAGAAAAACAAGAAACGGAGCAAAACAGATAAAATCGTTCAGTACATTCCAAAAAACCAGATGTTGGTACAAATAAAAAGAAGCATACGTTCCCTATTGACCACTTATCGATGGACAACACTTTGTCTGCTACATAGGAGTTTAGTTTAAAACATTAAAAGAAACATAACTCAAATATGATTCATGCTGGTAGAAGGAGTAATTAGCAAACAAAAATTTAGGAGGTTTGTTTCATGGAAATGAAGAATTTGAAATATATATTGCCTAAAAATAATCCTAGAATCAATGAAAAATCAATAAAAATGTTTAGTTGATACAAATAATCGGTTCTTAGGAAAAAAAAAATCATACCACATGGTTCCCACGGTGCAAAAACCTCTAACTAGATAGTTACTAAAAAGTTGAAATGAATCACCTTAAATACCAACAAATTTTCTAAATCACGGAAAATATATGCAAATAAACTTAATTGTAATCCTAGAAAATATTCACCAGATTTTAGGGTTTTTTAGATTAATATTTGTTCAAATTAATGAAAGAATTATGAAAGATCTTTCTTCTTCTTCTTTCCTTTTGGAATATGCATGTGTGAGCGTGTTTGCGTCCGCACGCACCATGTACATACTAATCGAGTTATCTATGTTTATATTGTTTCTATTGCATAGCGTAATTTATTTTGAAAGCACTTTCAATTAAGATATTGAGGGACCGCATCATATCGTTAGGTAATGAAAAATATAATTGGCCTTTTTGAAGTCGGATGATCATCATGATTTAATCATCATAATGAAAGAGTAAAGAGATGGAGAAAGGAGGCGCGGTACCGCTGTCATTTGCTTTGGCTCGTGCGCACCATTAACTCTATGTTTGATTGAATTATGGTGGGATTTGTTGTTGGACATGGACATCGTGTCATGTCTTTTGGGGGTCTATTGATGTTGGTGGCAGATAATGCAAATCGTTATCCCTAGCTTAGAAAAAGGTTACGGCAGTCTAGAACTTTTTCTAAGTGTTTATATAATATTGAAATATTTTCTATTTAAATTAATCTCTAAAATTTTTAAAATGGTTTTTTTTTTTTGATGACCCAGGAACCCCGCACCCCCGACAGCTAGGGGAGTAAACCCTGGGGGCCACACGTGCTAGCCACCACACACATGTAACCAGGTAAGTCACCCTATGACGAAGCTGGGATTCGAACTCTTGACCTTTGCGAGAGGAAGAGAGCGCGAACCAGCAACGCCACCCAAATGGGTGGTAAAAAAAAATGGTTAATATCATAAAAAGATCCTAAATTGGTACGTATGTGATAAATTTACCCAAAATTAATTTTTTGATCACAAAAAATCTCAAACTAGTATATTTGTAACAAATTTATCTTATATTAGTTTTCGTTAAATTTTACTTTCAAATTACTGAGTTGGATATGGATGACACGTGACAATTGTAGTGTACTAATTTGGGATTTTACTATTCTTTTGTCACAGTTATATTAGTTTTGTATTTGTTGTGATAATAGTCCAATTTAATGGAAGGCATATATGTCACATATGTATATTAGTTTTAGGTTTTTTATAGTTAAAAAATTAATTTTGGGTAAATTTGTCACGAGTGTACCAATTTTGGGTGTTTTGTAATTATTTAAGATAAATTTATCACAAATATACTGATTTAGAATTTTTTGTGATTAAAAAAATTAATTTGAGATAAATTTGTCATAGATGTACTAATTTAGAATTTTTCATGGTATTAACCCTTTTTAAAATCGACTAAAATGTAATTTTTTTGTTAATTGAAATTAATGTCACGGGTAATTCATCATTGATGTGGATTGGTTAGCTCAATTAAGTTTAATCTTCTTATTAAAAGAACTTTTCTTTTCTTTTTTCTCTTTAATTCTTCTAATATGTTCTTCAACGGTCGCCATCATTGGCCACTCCTTAAGGCTGGCCATCACTACCGGCGTCATCCTCGGTGTGGTCTTGTCGTGCCTCACCACCATCACTCTCCATGCCGAACCTTCTTGCCTAGCTCAACCCTCTCTCTCTCTCTCTCTCTATTCGTATGCGTGTGACCTCTAGTGGAGGTTGGGACTAGGCATGTGACCTCCATTGATGGACGTGCTCCGTTTCATATCTGGGTCGCACGACTTGTCCTCATATCCATTCTAAATTGAATCAGCTAGTTCACCGAGTCTACATAGGTGTCCTCGTTGACGTATTAAATGGCTAGTTAATAGTATTAACTGCCACATCAACAATTTTTGTTAACCTACTTAATGAATGACCATATTGAATCAAATTCATAAAGTACAAGTACCACTATATTGCCAAATATTTTGGGGCAACATTGAAAAATAGGGAAAAGTTTAAGAAGCGTGAGACCACTGTCAATTATTTTAAAAGCTTAAATTATTAAATGAAGATGTGATTTAATATTTAAATATTCTAACATCCAAACTATAACCGCAAAGCAAAAGAAGATAATATAAATCATCGAGATTGTCAATTAGGTACATAAGTAAGAGAGCTTAATTAATAGAGAAAGGTCATGTATGGGAATCGTATTTGCAAAGAGAGGACGTGAATAATGTATGTTTTACCTCTGTATTATATCATCTAATGCAACCGAGTGATGTCAAGAAGCTATTCTATTAATTTGTTTCAATCTCCCTTATGAAAACTAGTAGAAACGTTTTCTTGTAAATTACAAAAACCAATCTTCTGTTTTCAACTTGAATACTAATTTCCTATCCACTAATTTCAAAATCTACCCACACTTTGCAACAAGAGGTTTAAAAAAAATCTGCACTTCGCACAATCTAATTTCCACAGTTTGTTAGACTCAAAGATGTAAAATTTCGACCTTTTTTTTTTTTTAACATCAGGGCCCAAAATGCATGCTCAGAATAAATCATAATAAGAAGTTGAGAATGATTTTTATATTTTCCCTGCATAATGAAAAATGTAGTTGAGCCACATAAAAAGGGCGAAATAAGGACAAATGGCAAAATTGTCTGATTAGTATTAAAACCATTTTAAGCCAATTCAATTATAAGCGTTAGAATTTTATCAATTTTGTTCTCAACCTTATGGGAATTTCAATATAGTAATTCTAGTTAATTTTAACTAGAAGTCTTGAATTTTGCAGAAAGGTTTTAGTAGTAAAGTGGCACTATTTAATAGGGTTAGGATTGATTGGGTGATTTTCCCAAAAATTAACCATTCCATTATTTTCCCTTCTCTTATAGTTTGTTTAAATAAAAGAATAAACAACATATATATGTATATATATGTATATATACATATATTTATAAAGAAGTATATATTTGTATCTTACGGAAAAGAGATGTGATATCTTAATTTTGCCCAGCTGTTTTTCATTATGTTAGTAGCTTGAAATTTGTCCATGTTGATCATCACATTTGTCCACCAAAAGTCAACTTTCATGTTTGCTCCACTAATTTAGTATTTATGTCAATTCCAAGTTCTATTCTCACGAAAGCAATGCTTAATCATGCTGTTCTGTTTGAGTCCGAACATGTCTTTGATTATTGCTTTGCCTAAACTTTGTAGTATTGACGTAATCAAACCAATGATTATGCCGTTCACATAGTAAAATGATGTCAACTTATGCGAGGTATTATTATCTCATAGCCATAGAGAGAAATGTTTCATAACAATGCCAGAGTTTAGACGACAAATCCCAAAAACTTCCCACTTTTCTTTTGCAAGCTATCATCTTATTATGTAATAAAGCTATGGAAATTCTCTTAAGTTTGTGCAATGTCACTTTGAATTTTTTTTTTTTTTTTTGCAATGAATTCAGTTCACTCCAATTAGACCTTCCATTAAAAAAAAAAGAAAAAATGTTTATGTGACCATTAAGGGCGCGCATGGTAACCATTCTGTTTCTATTTTTGGAATAAATTTCTATTCCAAACCTATTTCTGGAATAGAAATCCGTTTGGTAAAAAAATTTACTTTTTATTTCTGGAACAGATTTCTATTCCAAACCTGAAATAGAAATCAGAAACAAAAATTTTTTACTTTTCTATTTCTGTAATAGAAATTAGAAATTATTTCTCATTTTTACTTCTCACCCAAAGGAATTTCTTGTCGTCCGCTGCTCACCACCACCACCCCTGCCCACCACTGGCCACCACCAGTTGCCGCTCGTTGTCGGCCGCGGGTTGTCACCCGCCACCGCTCGCCGGCTACCACCACCGCTCGCTGCTCGCTAGCCGCCACCACCACTCACCGCTCGCCGGCCGCCACCAGTTGCCGGTCGTCGGCTGCGACTAGTCACCGTTGCCCCTCCCATTACCGCCACCACTTAGGAAAGTGAAATTTTTTTGATTATCAAACGAATTTCTATTCCAAAAATAGAAATTTTTTGTTATTATCAAATGTGTTTTTTGGCTCAGAAACTCATTCAGAAATATAAATAGAAAAATTTATTTCTTTTTCAGAAATCAATTTCAGATCAGAAATGTTGTCATTCGCGTCCTAAATATCACAATGGCTCGTGTGTGACTGTCATATGGCTCCTACGTGCTATTCTTGAAAAATTAAAGATAATGAAAGTTAAATTTTCTTCTTAAAGGAAATTTGGAGCAACCACACCACTGCGAGCTCGAGCCCATGAGCAACTACTGGTTGTGTTCAAGTTTGATCAATGGAGTAAGGATAGAGATTGCAATCTTTTTCCAATAGAAGCCCCCTCGATCGACTTGACCTTTCGAATCTACAACAGTAGCATCTCAGCAAGGTGGTGATAGCTCAAATGGAGAGGCTCTCCTTCAACTTTTGATGGCTCTATCGATAGTGTTGCATTGAATTTCCAAGGGTTTCATGGAAACTGAAAATGACTAGAGATTCTTCACATCTTTTTCTCTCGTCATTTAAGTCAGTCATATTGGAGCTTGGCCCGGACTAAATCAGACGAGCTCGAAATAATTTATGCTGAGCCAAGAGGACTATTTAGGCTTGATGTAATTGTGTCAGGGCTGCTTTTCAATGAAAAGCAACTTGCAAACTCACATCATAATATGCCATTTCCCATGCAATGCTTTATCTACAGTAGACAAACAAGCATTCCTTTCCTGTAACATAGCTAGGATACAGACTTTCGCGGCAACACATTACCATGCAAATCACTCTATCGGATTGCAAAAATCAAAACGAATTCCATGTCTCAAGCTCCAACAAGGCTCCTCATACCCATCAGTTCTAGAAAGGAGCACCTGATTGTCTTTGGGAAAGCACAGTCAAAAAGCAAACGTTGACTAAGATTCAAGAGCTACTGAGCACAAGTCACATCAATCAACTACAGAAGCCCCATTTTTTTCGTCCTGCCAAAAGTCTGCAGCCTATTCAAGATTGCTAATCAACGGCTGAAACAGAACTTAGCAGTGTTTGGATTAACCAAAGTCATTTTATGACATACAACCTTTGGCCTTCTTTCTCTAACCAGGTTCCAAGCATCAATCCAAGTAAAACAACCAGATGCATTTCCAGTGAACATCACTATGATCGTCAGCAATAAGACAGTGCTAAAGTGTCCCATTTAACGCTGACTTGTATTTGCACCAATAGATCTGATCTTGTTGGAGGCAAGACACTCATCTCTAACCGGTAACCGCAGCTAGCAAAGAGTTGATATATCTAAAGCAGTATCATGGATCACTCTGAGAATAAACACCCTCTAGAAATGCCATGAGGGTGCCCTGATCACACCACAAATGAACTGTCCTGTCCACTACCAATCACTTGTCAAGTATGTCAAACTTAAGAATGGACCTAACTTTTAGTAGCTTCCTCCGAGTACAAGTGAGTTACTTTTGGGAGTAACAGATCAAATAGAAGTTTGTTTCAACAACAAATGGACCCTACTTTACAGATTCCTGAGAATGCAAGCTTTATTCCATGTTTCCAGTTTCTTCAAGCCTAAAACACCTTCACAAATTTGGAGTGCAAACTTCATCCAAAGACACCTTAGGACTCTGCGCTTCTCAAGATTTCCTTTCCACAAAAGAACCTAGTCTTTACTCTCAACCAGCATGACCATCTTCCTTTGGCAAAACAAACTTCTGATTGCAAAAATTAACGAGGCTATAGATTACAGCCTTGATTAACTAAGCTTTCCGGCATAGGAAGATGTCTCTTAATCTAACCTGAAGTTTCCTTTTTCTAAAACTACTCGTCAGCATCATAACTTGCTAAAAGAGCTTAGTTCTCAGGGGATCGAGCTTCAAAACTGAAAGCTCTTTGAATTCCAGAAACGAGGACAAAATTTTTTGCAAGCTCATGCCATTTATAGAAAATCATCAGCGAACTTCTCACTTTCTTTGGAATATAACTAAGATCATGTTATACCTAAGTTTATACTAGAGTTGAAACCCGCACTACGTGTGCTCTTGAGCGCACAATTGATCTCCCTTTTCAAACGGTAAAAATACATCATTGAAATGGAGAGACCAGTTTACCCATGTCTTGTTTTGTTTGTTTGAAATCCATAAATGGTGGAAGTTGAGATCAATGGAGTAAAGCCTAAGTCACATGACCCTAGAACATGTGTTTATAGCATTGTCTATATCATTGTCCAATCATTTGTTTTGATAGGGCATTATTCGAAAGATGTTAAAGGGAGAAATCACACTAATGCACAATGTCATATTTGGATATTTTATTTTTTCAATACAGTCATTGAACTATTCCTAAATACTTAATATAGTCTCTAAATTTTTAACTTGTCAGTTGGATCCTTCAACTTTCCAACCAAGACAAATCATCCCTTTAGTGCTATTCATAAGTTTTCGTGATAACATTATTACCCGAATTTCGGAATATCTTTTCATTTCAATCATTTTCCTAAATCAACAGCAAATATGCTCCTTTTATTACATTTTTTTTTATCTTTATATATTTATGATAGTTCAATTTAAGAAGAACTTCATTTAGGGTTCAATTTAGGGACCAAATCTGCCAATAACGTTAGAATTTGATCCCTAACCAAATACCCATACCCCGCACGATTTTTGCATTCATCCCTCGCATTCGTGATTAGAGGCATGCTGATTTTGATACCTGGGGCCCGGCATTAAAATAAATTTTGGACCGATGAAGACACATTCAAGGCCACTCAACATTACCGGATTGATTTGCTCCTTTTAAGTTGACCCATTTTTGTCCATTCCACCAAACCTCAGCTAACCTCATTGCTTTAGCCTCGTTGGGGACATGAAACTAAGTCAAGATATGGGCCATCTAGTCAACAATCGGCCAAGAGTTTCACCTGGAACCAGAGATCGAGAGCGTGCGAAACAGGAAAGAAAAGAAAGCAGAGCAGAGGGCAGTCTTGGGTGAACACCCCAAGGAGAGCAGAGGATAACATGCAGGGAATGTTTATCATTTTCCTCCGTTAATCTCACGTACCAACACATCATCGCTACCATCAAAGTCATTCTTTCTGAAACCCCCCTTCACAATCGTCGTTTTGACCCTCCACGGCCTGAACAATCGTCTTCTCTCAAATCTGTGGACTGAGCCATCGCTCGATGAGCTTATTGCTTCCCCGCCTGACCAGACAAATCCTCGCCTTCCATCGAGTTGCCACAGCAGCGTAGTTGTTGTATCACCGCACGTTACATGGGCTACTCCTCCTGGCTGCTCTTTGCCGCCCAAATTACCAGCGCTATTCGCTAGTTTCTCGCATATCTTTCACCATCCGGGGCGCTGGTTTTGTCCTCTGTCCTCCCCTGTTGACGGGATGTTTTGTTGAGTAAAAAGATGCCAACGTCACCAAGTGTAGATTGCTCTCCTGACCTGTCCAAAAGCACCATCGCATCGTCGTCTCGTGCTATCTCACTTCATAGACTTTGACGGCAACCACTAAGGTAAGTCAAGTATGTTTTTTCTTCTTCTTTTGATTTTGCTCGGTTTCCAACACTTGACCATGCGTTCTCTTTACAGAGTATTCTCTTCACAAGCAAATAAGTCTCTCGATAGATTCTGCTCCGCCACTTTTCAAATCGAAGTGGACAATATCGCTTTCACAAGGTACCTGCAACAGAGACGTGGGCATTCGTCAAGCTTCAAAGTCCTCCTCAGACAACCTGCACGATGCCACATCTATCAGGTTAAATTGTCCTCGCCCACTCCTCGCCTGATCCTCGTCTCTTCACGAGCTTCAGTCTGTCATCTCTTCTTTCCCAGGTTCCATCTTACATTCTACCAACCTTTGATCATGCACTTGCCATGTTCTTTTATGGAACGGCATTGGCAGGTAGATTTAGTAAAAGTGCCATGAAATATGTTAATCTATGTCTTCTGTCACGTGTAAGATTCAGTAGCTCGGAGAATATCATATATGGAACTTTGAGTAAGTGTTGTTTAGCAGCCCAATTTTGATATAGATATTGGTTATTGAATTGATTGTGGTAATCTGATTGCAAAGCATATTGAGCTAATTGATATGGGGATGTTGCAAATGTCTATTCTGCAATCCTTGTTGATATTTTTCGGTAAGCTCCCCTCTGACATGGATTTTGCAGCGTCTCTCCCTAACGGACTTAAGAAATTTACTGGTAAAAAGGAAAAGGAGCCAAATAGACGGTATACTTTCACTCGATGTCCCTATATTGAGGAATCTAGATTTAGTTGAGCCCGGTGAGACATTGTGCTAAAAAGATACTGGCACAGCTAGCCATGCTTTCTGCAATATCGAATGTTGGTATTTGATACTAACTCTACATTCAAGATTCCTTATTGTAAAGGTAGCTTCGACTGATAATCAATCGTATTCCGATTGGTTTCTTATGTTGCTGAATGCAACAGATGTTTGGACAAGATCTTGTCCGTTCAAGCAATTAAGAATCTCACCTTGAACATTAAGGCGCATAGCGACAGACGTCGCACAGCATCCTGAGAAATTACTGAGACTCCTCGGAGTGATCCACATGGCACTCTTGGTTGGACGGTAGATAAGGACCAAGTTTGAGCGACTCATTTTGTTCTTATAGGAGTACCGTCCATTTACCTTATTTTATTGTAGCCCAAGAGTGCAAAGACTGAATTACCAAATTGATTTGCAAGATGATCTGACAAACCGAAGCCGAATATTTAACAAATAAACAATAATTAACTACTCAACTAGAGTCCCACTTCTTTGAGTCAGTTTCATATCCTCAACCTCAGAATTGGTCATTTCTCATATGGCCACGTAAGGCCTGTATGGTTGTAAGCAGTACACAGGTAAGCACCCCCACAAATGAGCTTCAAAGAGCTTCTGCATTCATTTTAATATATTCTTTCTGGAAGTCATAAAAGCTACGAAAATTCTCCTACAGCATTCGTCGTGATGGTGGATCATAATGGTCCCTATTGAGCAAAAGAAATCAGTACATGTTCCAATGACCACATTTAAAGGACGAGACTAAGGCTCTATTTGGCAACATTTCTGTTTCCATTTTTTTTCTGTTCTTTTGTTTTCCGGAATAGAAAATGAACAGAAATCCAGTTAGTAACATCAACTGATTTTTCTATTCCCTATAATAAAAAGTTGTTCCCAATAATAAATTTGGAGTAGAAATGAGAAGTGGAAAAAAGTAACTTCCTATTTCTGGGAACAATTTCTAGAAACTATTTCTTGAATTATTACTCATGACTGATTGTCGTCCACCGACCATCACCCGTTGACCTTTGACCACCAACCGTCGACCGCCACTAGCCACCGGCCGTCGTCGACCTCCGACCACTGGAGACCATCGACCGGTGGCCAATCGCCACCCTTTGCTCGACGACCAGCGGCTTGATGTCTAGAAACTGGCGGCCTAGCGACTAGCATTCGGTTGCCTGGCTATCGACATTTGGCATCCAACGACTTGCGCCCAATGACAATGGCTCGGTGTCCGACATTCAATGGCTTGCGGCCAACAACCGACACCCTAGCGACTGGTGGTCGAGCAATCGATGTCCAATGGCGGTGGCAGCGGCGGCATTCGGCATTCGACCATGGTAGCCTCCAATGTTCGGCTGTGGTGGCTTTCGGCATTCGGCCACAACAACAAGGGCGACCGGCGAGAGCAGCAAGGGCGACTGGCAACCAATGACCGACAACCAACGGCCACCAACCAATGTCCGATGGTTGCCGGTTGCTGACCATCATCGATCACAAGTCGCCAATCACCAATCGCTGGTCATCGCCCATCAGTCGCTGCTAGCCCCCCACCACCGCCATCGAAGAAAAAAGAAATAAAATTCTTTGGTCGATACCAAATGCATTTTTATTTTTTTCTATTCCGAGAATAAAATTTTTTTATAGTTACCAAATATCTTATTTTACTCAAAAATTGTTTCAGGGAGTAGAAATAGAAAAGAATTATTTCTCAAAAAACATTATTCCCAAGAGTAGAAATATTACCAAACGCATTCTGAGTGGCCATAGTTTTAAGACATTCCTCAGGACCCATTTTAGACGTGAGAAAGTAGGAAGGAATTGCTGATTCCGAAGGAGAATCAGGCATCAAACAATGAAGCACTAAGTAAATGGAGATGCGCAACTGCCGGACCAAGCACCTGGCTAAAAAGTCGCTCACTTTTATCTCTTCTTTCGGTTCAAATCAGAAGATCGATGCAAAACGGAGAACGGGAACATGGGATTTATCATGAAGCGACGAGATCTGGTGTTCCTACTTCAACAGATATGTGCCCCATGTATCCAGCCAATTGTGCAGTTGGTCATGCAGTAATTTGACCTGTGGAATCTCCAAATCTCTTGGCTGCACCCATGAAACGGATACTGTCCCCTCAACTTGATCAATTATGCCATCTTTAAGACGAACCTAAGTTGAGACTCCAATGGTTAGGCTACAGTAAAAGAAATGTAATTGGTTGAATGTCGATTTCCATTACATATGCTACAGTAGAAAAGGTGCAAGCAATTACAACATCCAAGTATTTGCCATGATGGCATATGAGAAAAAGGCAATTATACCCTAGATATTTTAGCAACAGCACACTGACTTATATCTGAATCTCTTCTATTCTTACACCAGAAATAGTGGCAATCAGTCTAGAAGCATGAATAACTCAAAGTAATCATCTTTTACGCCCCCCAATTATGAAAATTAGCATCAATGTTATAAGAATAAAATGCTGATATACATCAACCACCACTTGTATAAAACTATTTATGGTTCATTAATACCAGCCAAGTCTCTTAATAGGGCGCACATTCAAAGCAGTCACTTGAGGCACATTCTGTGCGACCAACCCACAAATTTCAAGTCCCTTCAACCATATGCAGCAGACCTCAAATTGCCAATGAAAAATACATCAGACCAAAATATGAAAAATAACCTGGATATCCAATTTGATTCTGTATGATGAACCAAGAATAGTAGTATTGTTTGCTTCATTTTCAATCATTAAGAGCTCCTCACAGGTAACAAAGAGAGTGGGTACTCATTAAAGCGACCATTATCCAAACCTTAGAATATACTTGCAAACTCTTCATGAGAAGATGCTCAACGTCCTGCCTAGAAAGTTTTGTGCGCTCTGCAATAACATCCATGAGAATAGTTCGGTCCTCAGATGGTCGGCTGCAAACATTTACATAGCTGTTCTCCATCAAAGCTGTTTGCCGAATTTTGAAGCTTTCTAATCTTAAGTCAGCTCACCAAATACACGTAATGCTTGTAATACCCCAACTAACAGATGCACAACACGTCAGCACATGATTAAACTCAATCGAGCAGTCCACAAAAGCATGGCAACATAACTAGACTAAGCATTTTAATAGTCAAACAATTGCCAGAAAGCAGACCCTTATACAAGTATTACCATATAAAGCTAGAGCTAGAGCTCACGCTTAACTACGCAAAGATAAATCACACGATTACATTCAACGAAACACCAACTGCAACACCACTCTCACGTGTTCTTCAGCAATTAGCTAGCAATCCAGAGCTTGAGTCAAGGCCCTTGACTCCCGCCACTGATGGAGTTAATGAATGCACCAAATTCCTCCAGCTGAGCGGCACTGAAGAAGAAGATGTGCACTAGAGTGAAAGTGGCATTGGAGAAGGACATGAAGCTCACGGACATGGAATTTGAAGCTTGCGAAGGAGCTCTTGAAGCTTGCGGATGATGGAACCTGGGAAAGAAGAAACGATGGCGACCGCACAGCGAATGATGGACTGAAGGTTGCGAGGATCAGGCGACAGCAATTTGCTTGAGCAGCAGGAGAGAGGAATGAGAAAACACGAAAAAGAACCCTAATCCCAATTCAATTCGGGATTTTCTTGCTCTATCCATCGTTCATGAAAAACAATCCCACTTTCTTTCCTGCAGAAGGAAACGATAAAGTGAGTTGAGGTGAGGTCTCTTGGGCCTGAATTTATCTTAAGAAAGGCCTTTTGTTATAGATGGTGAGGGACGTAAGATCCCTAACCTCACCACCGAAGTGGACACACTCACAGCATATGCAGATTCTCAGTAAGATGGGGAACTTTAATAAGATTGTCCTTGGTTGCACGTTTTAGAATCAGTTCATTGTCTCTCTTCACTAGAATAAAGCAGAAATAGAAAGCAAGTAAAGCAAGAAGAAACAATGATAATCTATGAATAGAAAGAAGGCGCACCATTTTCTGTAGAGGATCCCCTGTTTCTGCTTTAGAGTCCATTGTTTCAATTTCAAAGCCCAAGGCTTGTTTTGTTCCATTCATAATGTTCTCTCTGTAAGACTCCCCAACAATTATCAATGTCGAGTAAGTCCCCACTACGATATTTCTATGCTGCACTCCTTTGGTATTTTTGAGCGCAATGCATCAAATATCCTCCTCATTGATCTGCACTCATGAATTTTCAACTTATGCAAAAACTTCAATTTGTAAATGCCCTCAACAACCTGCAAGTTCTCGCACCATTCAATATGTAACTGCTTCAAGTTCTTCACTTTTGACAAACCGCCTAACCTTTTTAATGATATGCACCGACTAACAGAGAATTCTTCCAAAGATTCCAACGCAGAAACAAATTGAATATCCCGTACCTCTGGACACTTCGACAGATGGAATTCTCGAAGCATGTTTAGGGAGCTTGGGATGAGGAACGCTCCTCTCCAACCATAAGTCAACTGGGAAGCTTGTTGCTCATTGTGCCTTAGCTCCTCCGATTGACAAACCAACCCCTCTAAAAATTTGCAGTCCTCAATACGTGGCCTCTTCATTGATTTGAAGGCACCGAGAGTTTTGTCTTCAAATTGCTCGTGGCAATCGTCCCCCTTGGATTCTTTCCGTTTTGTCAAATTTGATGGAATGGCTAATGTCTTGAAATCATTCCGTTTGACAGTCACTTTTTCTAAAGAGTTTGACGGAAGTTGTTCCAAAGTTTGCAAGTCTAGTCCATATAGAGTAAGTTCTTTCAGCAGAGAAAGGGAATCCAACTCAGTAGCTGGTGCACAGCCATTTAAAAAGCAAAAGTGCAGCTTGCTCAGTTTGGATAACCTCCCAATCCACCGCAAGTCGCAAGTTTGAAATACATTTGATGTGCGTGTAGTTTCAGTGTCATCAGATAGGAGCAATTCAACTAGATTAGTAAGGTATGAGAGGTTAGGGATAGTGAACAACAAAGTAGATCTAAGCCATAGAACCGTCAAACTTGTGGGGAGCATTGGCAACTCTCGTATCCAATTACAACGATCCATGTACAGTCTTTGGAGGTGAAGAAACTTGCTCATTGTACTGGGCATTCCCGCAATTAGTGTGAATGATACATCTAAAGATGACGGGTATGGTAGGCTACTGATGGAATCCGGTAATCTTGTAATTCTTGTGCATGATACATCCAGCATTGTTAACGACACTAATTTTGAAACTGAGTCGGGGAGTTCAACCAAGTTTTGACAACTCATAAGAGAGAGGTGCCGCAGTTTTCGCAGCTCCCCAATTTGTTCAGGCAATTTTCTGAGAGCCGCACATGACTCAACACTCAAGTCAGTCAGCCACCTCAGATTCCCAATAGAGCAATCGATTTCCATCAAATGGCAACATCCATAAATAGTCAACCTCTCTAAAACCGAGTATTTGGGAAAGGTTGGTGTCCCATGAATCGACCTGTTATGGACAAGAGTCAAAACCTTCAATTTCCTTCCCTACAAAAGCCAATAAAATATTAGGAAAAACAAGAAATAATATATACACTCCGGCTACCAATTTGGATCATATATTGTCAGATCCTCCCACTAAATGAGAAAATTAGATTATAAATCCATCAAATTTTGTGCTTCTTTAAATGAGAAAATTAGACTAAAAGGAAAACTGGCATTCCTTGATTAGGCTGTCAAATGCATCTTCTGCGAAATCAAGCCAATGAAGATTCACCACAACCACATTTTCTAGATGCAACAAATCAGTCGCTTCACAACATTGACCAGCAGGGTAATGCAAATCCATCCATTTCAACTTGGAAAGACAGCCCGTAAAGTCACCTTGGCAGTTTCCCTCACACAATGAAAGAAACCGTATACGCGGGAATCGCTTAATCCGAAGTGACAATTATAGGATCTTCTTCCAACAAATCCCCCGATTTCAAATGGAGTGCTTCAACGCTTCCCTTGGTCTGCCAATGACATTAAGGAGCAAAAGGAGAAATTTGTCAATATCCCACTATATTATTTCATAGAAGTGAACAAAAAACAAAACAGAAGAGTAGCTCCCAAATCAAAAACGTGAATCGTCAATTAATAAGAGGGTATAAGCAATTTTCTATTCAAATTTGGCCATACCTTACCTCTGTTGAGTTTAATTCGCCAATGATGTCATCTTCATCCCACAACCTGGTACATGGTTGTTTGGCAATTTCCCTTCCAAGATCTCTAAATTGATCATGCATCCAAAGGCTATTATCGTCTAACTCCTTTATCATGCATTTGTTAATAAGGACCTTGATGGCACTCTCTAGGTAAAACTTACAATCCTTCCACATGTACATTGGATTAGTCTTATTCTCACCAGCAAAAAAGCATGCAATATCAAGGAATATCTATTGTTCATCCTGCTGTAATGCATCATAGCTAATCTTTAGCTTTGCCAAGACATCCTTGTGAGGTGTTTCTTTTAGCTTCTATAGCATCTCTTCCCAAATTTCTCTCTTTTCCCGAAAAAGCAATGAACCTATCGCTTGAAGAGCTAAATGTAGTCCATCTACAGTAGAGACAATGCCCTTTGAAAGAGTGTAGTAATCAGTTAGAGGAGAGTCGTCATCAAAGGCATGCCTACTAAAAAGTCTAAGTGCATCTCTACCGCTCAACCCCACCATTTCATAATTCTTAAATTTATACTTCACTTCCTTGGTAATCAGAACGCCCTGGTCCCTAGTAGTAACAAGTATTCTAGTACCAGAATGCAAAGATTTCTCCCCGATTAGTTTCTGGATCTGGTCGACCTTATCAACATCATCCAATACAATTAGCATCTTCTTGTAGCAAATTGTTTCTTCAATCATATTGATCCCAATTTCAATGTCATTAATATTATGAGCCACTCTAGAATTAGAGATATCGGACAATAATCTTTTTTGTAGCTCGACTAAGCCCTTGCTTTTTTCCATTTCCCTCACATCACCAAGAAAGCTGCAATTTCTACCAAATTGAGGACATAGTTCATTGAAGATAACCTTGGCATGTGTCGTTTTACCGACACCGCCCATCCCATAAATTCCAATGAGCCACACACCACCAGAATCAATGACTAATAATTTTTTTATGTCCACTATTCGATCCTCCATTCCAACTAAATCTTTGGTTACACGTCTCTGTCTTGTCTTGAGCTTGGCCACAACCTCATCAACAACCACCTAGATAAGTTCTCCTTGGCCGCCACAAAGTTGAACAGTCTTAATTGAGCAAAGGTGACAAATTTGTACGTTGACCAACCATCTACTAACCAACCAGGTGGGAACGCAATCAAGTTTAAAAAATATAAAAGAGAAATATTTTAGAAGAATCAGAATTTCTGGCAAAAGAGGGTAGAAGAATCGAAATATAAACATCTAATATATTAATGTAATAGAATATTTACTTAAATAAAAAATGGCTCGATTATACAAAATAATTTTCTTGATCATGGTTAGATTGTTACCCTCGATCATTTCCCAGCTCCCACCCCGTGATGCCACCAACTTCTTTGAGAGCCTGCTGCCACGCCTTTATATCCTTGGAGCTGAACTTCTTCTTATGATCCTCCATCTCTTGTTTCAAATTCAAGATGGCATTTCTGTACAACAGGGTTTTCAACTTCACGTCATCAGGTTTCACATCGTAGAAGATGGGCAATATGTTCTTCTCTTTCCCATCTTCTTCAGATTTAGAGGTGTTTGTGTTTTCCACCATCCTGGCAAGCTCACGGAGGCACCAGTGACTTGAAGCGTAATCTTTGGAGAAGATGGGTATATAGAGCTTGGAATTGTTAATCGCTTGCAGAAGGTTGCCACTAATTCTTTCACCCGGTCGAAGCCCTTCATTATCGATGAAAACACAAATCCCAGCAGCTACCAAGGCTTGGTAGAGGACATCAGTAAATCCACGACGTGTATCAGGTCCTCGAAAACTTAGGAAGACCTTGTATTCATCTCCTAATGTATTGCTAGTGCTTGTTCCTGTCTCTGAGTTCGCCATAGGAGCTCACTTCGCACTTAGTAAGGTCAGCCCCCTTGGAATGAACAGCTTCTTCCGAATCTGTTCAACAAGAGTACAGCTAGTGAAATTCTCTCAATTCCACAGAGTACACAATGGCAATGGTGGAAACCCCAGAGTATACACGCACACTCTGAACAGAAGCTACAGTTGGAGTCGAGCGAGGGAATGAGAGGCGGAGGTGTAGCGGGGTTAAGGGTTTTATCTTATGAAGGGGCAAAATTGGACTTTCCAAAAAAATTGAGGACAAAAAGGGAAACTGACCAATTTTCGTTAATTCATAAAAGTAACATTCCCAAAGCCCAAAGCAAACTCCTACAAGCCTTGAGCTTTTGGCATTGTCAAGGCCAGCATTATGCTGGCCAAATGATGAACCAAACATCTCTTTTTTTTTTCTTAAGGGCTGCTGAAATCCTCTTGGAAAGTTGAACTAAATGTACGTGTCATGGGGCTACTTTTCAATGGAAAGCAACTCCCGAACTCACGTAATGGCATGGCATTTCCCACGCAATTCTTTATCTGCAGTAGACAAACAAGCCATTCCTCTCCTGTAGCATGGTTAGGATACGAACTTTCGCAGGGAAAACAACTAGATGCATTTCCACCTAACATCCCTATTATCTTCAGCAATACGACAACGATAAAGCATCTCGCAGGAACAAAATCCGTTGTTGTGTTTGTACTATGTTCTATACTATATTGGTCGGCACGTGCAATCTGTGGGTATGGTTCGATTTTGACCACTCGAGTGAGGATAGAGGTTAGAATCTCTACCGATCGGCTTCAACTTGCAAGGTGGCGCCGGCATTGCGAAAACTAAAGACCTTCGTTGCGCAGAAGATCGAAGCCTGTAATGAAAGGAAGTCGGTGGTTTGGGGGAGTCAGAAGAATACTGTCTTCAGTAAAATTGAAGAGCAATTTTCATTTTGAATCAAACTCACATCTTCATTTTCACCCGAACTCATCTCTGATTGACCTACTGGCAAGGTCTTCCCGAACTTTTGTGCGAACTTCTGCTCGTTTTTTTCACTTTTAATCATCACATGCTACTTCTGTTCTTCAATTTGATTTTCTTTTTTCTGTATAAATTGATCTGCATTGAATTTTCTTGACATCGTGATTGATTTTTGCTAATTAGATCGTCTTTAACTGGAGCCGTTCTAGCTTAGGTTGTGAGAGAATAACGGACATCTCTGATAGTATAACAGGTGAAATTGTGAGATTTCAGAAATGTGTGTCGTAGTTGTTTTTCAATTGTAATTGCTGATGGGTGTTCGTTGAATTACTTGTGATGGAACTTGCTTCTTTATCTGAATGACATGTTCTCTTCGAACCAGAAGCTTGGATATTGTTTTATGCTTGATTCGGATATTAGGAATGCAAGCAATTTGAGCACGGACACATCTTCTCCAATTAGAAATAGAGACGAGCTTCATTCCCTGTTCAATGCTAATATGCATTCCATTGTTCGAAACAAAGTTGAATACGATCTTTCGTTAAATTTATAGGATCATTATGATCCTTGATGACCTCACAAAATTCCGTAATCATATGCTTTTTGCACTTGAGTTGATGAATTCTTAGGTGGCATGTGTAAGATTCAATTCCATTTTCATAATTGGCCATAAACATGTAAATTACATATTGTCCTTTGAAAAGTTAGGTATAAAATTTTACAATTCTCTTCTTTTTTCTCTTGTCCACTTCCTGCTAGTAACTGAAAATGAGTTTGATTTATCTAGATCTGCTGTTCATATTGTTGGAGCTAGACCTGTCAAACGGGTGGGTTGGGTCAAGTTTGGGTCGGGTTACAAATGGTCCGACCTAAATTGACCCATTAACCCGTTTATGACCCATTTAAGCATAGTATAAAATTTTTGACCCATTCCCAACCCAACCCATACACAACCTATACCCGACCCGACCCATATTGTTAAAACACTTTCCTATCTAACTAAACTTAGGAAAACATATTATTATAATCTTTTTTAAAGATTTTAAACTTATTCAGGTTTATTTTTTTAAAAAAATGAATTATTAATAATTTTTATTTTAAATATTTTAAATTATTTTTATTTTTTCAAAATCACACATACATATGAGAGAACGAAACTCACCTGGGTTTTGACGGCCAATCAAGCCACCATTCGATGATGGTGGAGACCACGTGCAACAGCGTCGCCGTGTGAGTAAGAGGACGAGCTGCTATACAAGCGGTGAGAGCGAGAAAATGCACTGTCATACGATGAGGAAGGTTTCTTCGGTTTGATTTGAGAGCGAAGAGGAGAGAAGTCATCTCTAAGGACTGATGAGTAGTTGAGTTCTAAGTAAGTTTAAACTTTAACCCATTAACGATCCATGTATTTTAGTCTTTTTAATTTTAAACCTATTATAGGTATACCTGTCAAAATGGGAGCATAACCCATTTATGACCCATTTAAATTAAATAGGTCATAAATGGGTTATGCTAAAAGAAAGTCTGACCCATTTTGACAGGTGTAGTTGGAGCTTACAGATTTGAGGTTTTGGGTTGATTTTGCACTTGGAAAAAGGATAGTTTTTAGTCGGTGATTATGGAGCACTTGAGATTGAATGGAGCATTTCGGGAATAGACCACTAGATCTTCTTGGAAAACTTAACAATGGATTCAGATGAAGTTGTTTCGTGGATCCTGCAATGCCAGCATGACTCTGTTTCATAGATATTTGTCTCTTGGCTTCCTTTTCATGATGACCCACGAAAAAGATGCAGTAAACGGTACTAATAGTACCTCCACTCTACATTCCAATCAAATAATTCTTATTTGAAAGTATGATCAAGATTTTAGCTTGGGATTAACAAATTCCATCTACTACAATAACGACTACGTCGTAGGGGTGATTAGTGTGAATGTCTAAGGGCTGCTTTTGCAGGCGGGTTTAGTGGAAACATTGAATATGATCCACATCGGCCATACACACTTAGTGCCATTTGAGTTTTGGTCCTTTTGAAATGTTAGATGTTCTTGACGCCAATAAGGGGACATATTGTATCCTTTTGAATATGCAAGTTCATTGGTTTCATTTTATGTTTTTAAGTTTTCAGCATCATGAGTCATAAACTTACCTTAGGCTCCGTTTTGCATGTAAGAGGTCGGATGATGTCAACTTGTTAAATGTTATGAAATTCTTTTACAGTTACTACAAAGTGTGTATATTGCTGGCCAAACTATGATTCAGGCATCAGAGCACTTCAAGAACGAAGACGGTCATTCTCAGGGGATGAGGAGAAGTTGATAAACGGTCTTGTCCTCATCTTTGATCAGGTACAAATTTTGCGTTTCTTGAGTATGTTGCTTAAATAATTGACATCTCTCACTCCTTAATTTCCCTTCGAAGCTTCTCTTATTGTGCTATATGCTGTGTTGCAATACTAAATCGGTTGGATTCGATAAATGTGGAGAAGGCAGGTTTGGTTGCACTCCTGGTGCAGGTTCTCATGCAGGGCAAATATGCTGCAGCTCTTTCGATGTTTTGTATGGTTTTAAGATATGGGCACATTGAAATTACCATTCAATGCATCAGTACCCAGGCAAGCACCCCAACACAAATCTGCTACAAAGAGGGTGTGCATTCATTTAGATATATTCATTCTAGAATACACAGCTAGAAAAATTCTCCCACAGCATTTGTCGATCCACATGATGGTGGATATCAAAATGGGCACAATTGAGGAAAAGAAATCAGTACATGTTCCAATGAACACATCCAAAGGATGAAACCGAGTCGCCCCAGCCCCATTTTTAGACGTTCCTTAGGACTCATCTTAGACGTGAGAAAGCTGGAAAGAATTGCCGACTCTGGAGGAGAAGTAGGCATAAAAAAATGAAGCACAAAGCAAGTAATAAGATGCACAAGAACCTCACCAAACACCTTGCTATAAAGTGGCTCATCTTTCTCTCTTCTTTAAATTCAAATAAGACATTTGCAAAACGTAGAACAGGAACATGGGAGAAATCATGAAGTGACAAGATTTGGTGTTTCAGCTTCAATGGATAACAAAGCCGCATGTATTTGGTCTAGCCAATTGTCAAGTAGGTCATGTAGTAAATTCGACCTGTGGAATCCCACCCATATGCAGCAGACCTCAAATTACCAATGGAAACCACAGCTGCCCAAAATATGGAAAAAAAAAAAAAACCTGAATATCCCATTTTAATTCTGCATGATGAACCAAGCACCGTTTGCTTCATTTTCAATCATCAAGGGCTCCTCACAGGTAATAAAGAGACAATGGATACTCATTAAAGCGACCATTATCCAAACCTTAGAAGACACTCACAGATAAACTCTTCACGAGAACACGCACCACATCCTAGTCAACATGATTACACTCAATTGAGCAGTCCACAAAAGCATAGCAACAGAACTGGACCAGGCATTCCAACAGTCAAAACAATTGCAAGAAAGCAAACCCTTATACAACTATTACATATTAAGCAGAGCTAGAGCTGGAGCTGGAGCTTATGCTTAACTACAAAAAGATAAATCACACGATTACATTCAACTAAACACCAACTGCCACACCACTCTTACCTGTTCTTCAGCCATTGGCTAGCGATCCAGAGCTTGAGTTCAGGCCCATGACTCCTGCCACTGATGAAGTTAATGAAGGCACTAAGGTCCTCCAGCTGAGCAGCAATGAATAAGAAAATGTGCACTAGATTGAAAAGTGGCATTGGAGAAGGACTTGAAGCTCACAGACATGGAACTCGAAGCTCGCAAAGAAGGAATTGAAGCTTGCGGATGACGAATTTGAAGCTTGCAGACGACAGAACCTGAGAAAGAAGAGACGACGCGATCAACACGGCAAACAACAGACTGACATTTGCGAGGAGCGAGTAGCGACACAGATCGGGCGACAGCAATTTGCTTGAGCAGCAGGAGAGAGGAAGAAGAAAACGTGGAAAAGAACCCTAATCCCAATTCAATCCATTGTTCAAAAATAAAAATTGAACAATTCCTGCAGAAGCAAACACAATAAGGCGAGTTGGGGCGAGGTCTCTTGAGCCTAAAAATTCCTCTTAAGAAATGCCCTTCCGTTATATATGGTGAGGGATGTAAGATCCCTAACCTCACCACCGAAGTGGAGGCACATAGCGCATATGGAGATTCCCAGTAAGATGGGGAATTTTAATAAAATTGTCCTTGGTTGCACGTTTTAGAATTTATTCATTGTCTCTCTTCACTAGAATAAAGAAGAAACAGAAAGCAACTAAAGCAGAAGTAACAGCAATGATCTATGAATAGAAAGAAAGCGCACCATTTTCTATACAGGATCCTCTGTTTCTGTTTCAGAGTCCGTTGTTTCAATTTCAGAGCCCGACGCTTGCTCTGTTCCGTTCAGAATCTTCTTTCTGTAAGACTCCCATCTGTCGCAAGTTTGACCAGAGTCAGGTAACTCCCCACTACATGTTATTAGTATCAAGCACTTATTTGGTATTTTTGAGTTTGATGGATCAAGAACCATTTCTGCTGATCCGCACCGATCAATTTTTAACTGATGCAAAAACTCTAATTCGTCAATGCCCTCGACAACCTGTAGGCTCCAACATCGGTTAAGAGTCAACTCCATCAAGTTCTTCAAGTTTGA
Organism: Corymbia citriodora subsp. variegata; assembly: GCA_014858505.1. Classification (NCBI taxonomy): domain Eukaryota; kingdom Viridiplantae; phylum Streptophyta; class Magnoliopsida; order Myrtales; family Myrtaceae; genus Corymbia; species Corymbia citriodora. The sequence continues at coordinate 13,072,542 of CM026416.1, forward strand.
CAAACCGCCTAACGTTTTTAATGAAGTGCACCCTCCGATAGAAAATACTAACAATGATTCCAGGGTAGAAACAAATTGAATATCCTGAACCCCTGGGCACCCCCACAGAGTGAATTTTTGAATCATATTTAGGGAGCTTGGCAAATGGAAGGCTCCCCTCCAATGATCAATCAACTCGGGAGCTTGTAGCTCATTGCACCCCGGCTCATCCCGCAGATGAACCCACTCCTCCGACGATTTATGGTCCTCGATGGATTTAATTTCACTTTGCCGTAACACCTTGTTTTCCCCCAATTCTCTTGAACTTGATGAGATGATTGCAGTCTCCTTTTCCAATGGAGGAAGCTGTATTTGTTTCCCTCGAGTGTCATAGAGCTCTAGAACTATCAACTCTGATGGAAGTTGTTTGAAAGTTGGCACGTCTACTCCATGTAGAGTAAGTTCTTCCAGCAGAGAAAGGGAACCCAACTCTATAGTCGAAATGCAGACATTTGAAAAGCAAAATTGCAGCTTGCTCAGACTGGATAAACTCTCAATCCACTGTATGTCGCAAGTTCGAATTATATCTGATTTGGCCACAGATTCAGAGCCATCGGATAGGGCCAGTTCAATTAGATTAGTAAGGTATGAGAGGTTAGGGACAGTTACCAACGAAGTAGATGACAACTGTAGAGTGTTCAAACTTCTAGGGAGCTCTGGCAGCTCTTGTATCTGATCACAATTATTCAAATGCAGTGCTCGGAGGTACAGAAGCTTGCTCATTGTACTGGGCAGTCGTTCAATCGGTGTGAATGATACATTGACAGATAACAAGCTTGATAGTCTATCAATGGAATCCGGTAATCTCGTAATTCTTGTACCTACTACATCCAGCTTTGTTAACAACATTAATTTAAAAACTGAGTTGGGGAGTTCCCTCAAGCTATCGCAACTCCTAAGAGAGAGGTGCTGCAGTTTCTGTAATTCTCCAATTTGTTCGGGCAAATTTTCAAGTTCAACACATAACTCAAAACTCAAGTCAGTCAGCCTCGTCAGTTTCCCAATAGAGCAATCAATTTCCTCCAAGGAAAAAAATTTAGAGATAGTCAATTTCTCTAAACGTGACTTCTTTGGAAAAGTTGGCATCCCATGTATCAATGTATTATAACAAAGAGTGAGAACCTTCAATTTCCTTGCCCCCTACAAAAGCCATTGAAACATCAGGACAGACAAGAAATAAATATGGATTTAGGCTACCAATGAGAAAATTAGATCACAGATCCATCAGATTTTTACCTTCATCATATGAGAAAATTAGACTAGGGAAACTAGCATACCTTGATTAGACTCCGGAACACATCTTCTGTCATATTAAGCCCAGAAAGATTCAACACAACCATGTTTTCTAGATGCCACGAACTAGTTGGCTCAAACCGTCCGTAATCCAAACTGATCTGATGGGCAGCGGCAGGTCTAGGAGGAATAGCATAACCATAATCCAAACTGATCCATTTCGACTCAGAAAGACAGCCCGTAAAGTCACCTTCACAGGTTACCCCACATATCGAAAAAAACCGTATATGCGGGAACCGCTTAATTTGCTCCGAAGTGACAATTATAGGATGTTTCAATGAATCCCCCAAATCCCCTGCTTTCAAACAGAGTGCTTGAACGCATCTCTTGGTCTGCCAATGACGTTAAGGAGCAGAAAGAGGAATTTGTCAATATCCCACTATTTATTTTGTAGAAGAAAAGAAAAAACGTAGAAGAAGAGTAGCTCCCAATTCAAAAACGTGAAACATCAATTAAGAAGAGGTTATAAGCAAATTTCTATTTAAATTTGGCCATACTTTACCTCTCTTGATTTTAATTTGCGAATGATGTCGTCTTTATCCCACAATCGGGTTCCCCCATCTTTGGCAATTGTCCTTCCAAGTTTTATAAACTGATCGTGCATCCAAAGGCTATTATTGTCTAACTCCTTTATCATGCATTTGTTATTAAGGACCTCGATTGCACTCTCTGGGAAAAACTTACAATCTTTCCACATGTACATTGGATTAATCTTATTCTCACCAGCGAAAAAGCAAGCAATATCAAGGAATATGTCTTGTTCATTGGGCTCTAAGGCATCATAGCTAATATATAGCTTTGCATAGACATCTGCATGAGGTTTTTTCTCTAGCTTCTCTAGCATCTCTTTCCATATTTCTCTCTTTTTTTCAAAAAGCAATGAACCTATTGCTTGAAGCGATGAACCTATTGCTTGAAGAGCTAGTGGTAGTCCATCTGCAGTAGAGACAATCGTTCTTGAAAGAGTGTAGTAATCGTCAGGAGGAGAGTCGTCATTGAAGGCATGCCTACTAAAAAGTTTAATTGCGTCTCCGTCACTCAACCGCACCATTTCATAATCCTCAACTTCATACTTAAATCCCCTGATATTTAGAATGCTCTTGTCCCTAGTAGTAACAAGTATTCTAGTACCAGGATACAAAGATTTCTCTCCAATTAGTGTTTGGATCTGGTAGGCCTCATCAACATCATCCAATACAATTAACGTCTTCTTGTTGCAAATTGTTTCTTCAATCATATTGATCTCATGATCAATGTCAAGAATCTTACAAGCTACTCTAGGATCAGAGATATCACACAATAATTGTTCTTGCAACTTCTTTAAACCCTTGCTTTTGTCTTTTGCAGTATCCCTCACGTCTTCAAGAAAGCTGCAGTTTTTCCTAAATCGAGGACATAGTTGGTTGAAGATAATCTTGGCGAGTGTTGTTTTACCGATGCCGCCCATCCCGTAGATTCCAATTAGCCGCACACTTTTAGAGTCAATGTCTAATAAATTGTTTATGGCTGCTATTTGATCCTCCATTCCAACTAAATATTTGGTTACTTGTCTTTCTCTTGTCTTGAGCCTGACCACAACTTCTTCAACAACTGCCCCAATAAGTTCCGTATAGCTGCCATAAAGTTGAACAGTTTCAATTGAAAAAAGGTGACAAATTTGCATGTTGACCAACCATCTCCTAAGCAACCAGGTGGAAACGTGATCAAATTTAGGACATATCAAAATTCAACGTTACCCCAAAAGCTTTGGGAACATGATGAATTACAAAATTGAACATCCTTTACCAGTTTAAGGAATACAGGAAGTGAAATGTCTAATCTTTATGTCAAGTGAAAGAATCAGATTTTCTAACAAAAAAGGGCAGAAGAATCAATATATAAACATCTAATAAAATACTTTAATAGAAGATATACTTATTTCTTTTGACGTGGAAAACAACTTTGCAAAGGCAACAGTTCCTTAATCTCTGGCATCCAATAGGAATCTTAATACATACATGGATCAATGCCAAATTTTTCATACGATGAAAAATTGGTGAAAAATGAAATTATAATAACCCCATTATTAGGTCAGAAAAAATTTGGAAATCTCATGTTTTAAAAAAATAAAAGAAGAATTTGAAACTTTCTGTTTAAATTTAGGGAAATTAGGGTTGGAATATAATTAATGAATTTGTATAAGAAGTATAGCCCGATTGTACTAGATAATTTTCACAATCATGGTTAGATTGTTACCCTGAATCTTTCTTCGGCTCCCATCCCTCGGCAACACCAACTTCTCTGAGCGCCTGCCGCCACGTCTCTATATCCTTGGGGCTGAACTTATTCTTCTGATCCTCCATCTTTTGCTCCAAATTCAATATGTCCTTGTCGTACAATGTGGTTTTCAAATTCACATCATCGGGTTTCACGTCGTAGAAGATGGGCAATATGACCTTCTCATCTTCTTTAGATTTAGTGGTGTTATCCACCATCCTCGCAAGCTCGCGGAGGCACCAGTGACTTGAAGCGTAGTTTTTGGAGAAGATGGGTATGTAGAGCTTGGAATCATCGATCGCTCGCAGAAGATTGACACTAATTTTTTCACCCACTCGAAGCTCTTCATCATCGATGAAAACACGAAACCCAGCATCTGTTATCGCTTGGTAAAGGATATCGGTGAATCCATGACGTGTATCGGGTCCTCTAAAACTCAGGAAGACCTGATACTCACCTCCTAATGAATTGCTGGTGCTCGTTCCAGGCTCTGAGTTCTCCATAGGATCACTTCGCACTTAGCAGGGTCAAACCCCCCTTTCTCTCTCTCACCCTCCCTCTATCTCTCTCTCAGTCTCTCTCAGATCTCTCTCTGTCTCAGAATAGACACCGTTGCATTACTTCTTCAAGGTATATTCACACAAAGCCTTGCGGCGGCTGAGGAGGAACTCAAGGAACCCGAGGCAACGCTCGAACAGTACAAACGGATTAGAAAGAGGGAGAAGGTTACCCGTTTCTTGCTGATTCTGGACGATAGCTTCTCGACGTTCCGGTCACAGATCCTCACCATGGATCCCGTCCCTCCTCTCGGCCGGATCTATCAATTGGCGGTCCAGGAGGAAAATCAGAGGCTGGCCACAACGGAGTAAGTGAAAGCAGGAGAAGGAATGGCTCTCGTCACTCCGGCGTAGTCACGCTCGTCGCCACGAGCGCTCTCGGTCCACCGCCACGCACAGAGAGCTCGCTCGTATCTCACCGAGCAGCCAAGTCTCTGAACTGGGAAGACGAAGAAGACACTAACCCTAGAGGCTCCCGGATGGACGGCCCATAATTTATCAACCATGGAGCCGAATCGGGCGGCCCTCCTCAGGCCACGTCAGCTCGGCCTATCAGATCATCTAAAGGTCCTCGAAGCGCCACGTCATCAAAAGAAAATGGGCCAAAATTTTAAAATAAAGGCAAATACAGTGAATATTGCAAACGCCCACATCATACAATTAATATTTGCTACATGGAAAATCAATTAATAGAGAGAAAAGAGAGATTTTTTTGCTTATCAAGTCATGACCCAAGGGATTACAAATGCAAATTGGACAATCAACCATGATTAGTATAAAATATCATTGAGGAATTTGAATTAGTTGAGGATTACAGGCAAAAAAGTGGTTTTCTCACGTATCTCTATTTCGAAGAATAATAATTTCTCAGTTGATGCATGAATAATTAACTTTAGTACTAGTGACAGCATAATTTGTGATAATGATTTTTCTTTGATATTCACAAAAAATCTCACCATGATTTGTCTATTCGTCTTTCCAATGGTACCATTAATTATGTTACCAAAGTTGCTACTGTACACCTCAATTAACACATTACCTTTTAAAATGTCCTATGCATCCCTGATTTTGAGTTTAATTTTATATCAGTATATAAGATTTGTAAGGACAATCTTGCCATGTTATATTCAATTCCGAAAATTGTCTCTTTTAGGACTATACAATTGGCAAATTGATGGGCTTGGGTAGTGATGTAAAAGGGTTGTATTTTTGGATTAGACTTCTAGAGAACTTTGATGTCTCATTGCTAAATAAAGGCATTTCATGTAATGCTACAAGCAGCAATAAAAGTTCTCTCTTTTATCAACGTTTGGGACATAGCACTCATTTCCTTATCCAAATTGTCCAATTTGTCCTCTAGCAAAACAATCCAAATTATCATTTCCCGTGAGCACATCTCCAGCTACTAGTGTTTTTGCCCTAATTCATGTGGATATATGGGGTCTATAGCACACTCCTCATTGTGATGGATCCTGTTTCTTTTTAACAATCATGGATGATTATACTCGTGTCACCTAAGTTTTTCTCATGCAATCCAAGAGCCAAACATTCTCAAATCTGTTGAATTTCTTATCACTAATTAAAAATCAATTCAATAAATCTATCCAAAGGATTCGCACAGATAATGGGCATGAGTTTTTTTACAATAGAATGCAAATCTTTCCTTACTTCTCATTGGATACTTCATGAAACTTTATGTGTCTATACTTCTCAATAAAATGGGATCATAGAACGCAAACATCGTTATCTCTTAAAAGTAGCTCATGCTCTTAAGTACCATGCATCCATTCTAGAAACATATTGGGGAGATTGTGTGGTCACCGCGACTTAATTAATCGCATGCTGACTAGGATTCTTGAAGGACGATCCCCTTCGAAGTACTTTTTGGGAAAAATTCGGTGATTAGACACTTGAGGATTTTTGGTTGTTTATGCTATATAACAAATGTGGGTCGTTGAGATAAAATGAACCCTCATGCTATTTGATGTGTAGTCATGGTATACCCTCTCTGCAAAAGGGTTACAAGGTCGTGGAGATATCCACAAGTTAGTTTTTTGTTAGCTTTTGTTTTTCCATGAAGACATATTTCCATTCCAAGAATTGCAAAATTCCTCTGAGGCACATGGATCGGAGTCCAACCATTGACAATTTTTGTTGGAAGAAGATTTATCCACAACTTCACAATATATCTTTGTGCCACTGAAGTAAATGCCAACAATTTTAGAATACCCTAATAAGGCAGTTGAGTCACTAGCACCACTCAATGAAAGAGACGATTCACCAGTCTCGTCTCCATAGCAACTTGTGAGTGAACCCACTACAACACCATCTCCACAGCAAATTGTTTAACCACCCCGATGTTCTAGTTGCCGTGTTTGTCCACCTACATGGACAAAGGACTACATACATACCACTTTAAGTTCTCAAGGTATACATTACCCTATATCTTCTTATGTTGCATTTGATCGACTATTACCAGAACATATGTGTTGTATTATTCGCATATTTAAGTTATATAAACCTTCCACCTATGAGGAAACGGCACATGACCGATGATGGCAACGGGTTATAGAGGTAGAATTGGGTGCTCTTATGGATAACTATACTTGGGATTAGTTTCCCTACCTTTAGATAAAAAACCAATTGGGTGCAAATGGGTATGTAAAATTAAGTACAAGGCATATTGTTCTGTTAAGCGATACAAAGCTAGACTAGTTGCTAAAAGGGTTTACACAACGGAGAGGCTTTAATTATCATGAGACCTTTTCTCCTGTTGCCAAGGAAGTAACGATCCGATCTTTTCTATCCATTGTTGCCTTCCATAATTGGAAGCTACATCATATGGACATTAATAATGCTTTTCTTCATGGAGATTTAGATCAAGAAATCTACATGGAATTGCCACAGGGTTTACACAAATAGGAGGAGACTCGGGTATGTCATCTATGTAAATCCCTATACGGATTCAAATAGGCTTCTAGGCAATGGTATGCAAAATTTACTGTTGCTCTTACAAGTGTGGGTTTCCGACATTCCAAGCATAACTATGCATTATTCACATGGACGGAAGATACTTCATCAATTTACTTGTTGATTTATGTTGACAACATTTTCATGATGGGAAACAATGATCTTGCCATTAAGAAGTTTAAAGAATTTTTGCATTTTAATTTCCATATCAAAGATTTGGGACCTCTCAAATACTTTCTTAGAATTAAGATAGCCAGATCTGACAAAGGAATATGTCTCAGCTAGTGAAAGTTCATCTTGGAGATTATAATTAAAGTAGGATTATTAGGATGCAAACTAGTAGTGACTTCCATCAAACAAAATGTCAAAACCTATGACATTTGAATTTGATAAAGGTTGATCATCACCTAATGAAGACCAATTGCTTTATGATCCATCAAGTTATCAAAGGCTCGTTAGGAAGTTGATTTGCCTCACTATGACTAAGCCTGATATATGCTAGATAGTACAGATACTCAGTCAGTTCATACATAATCCAAAACAGTCTCACATAAATGTAGCATTGAAAGTTGTGAAATATTTGAAAGGCGATCCAAGACTTGGAATTTTATTATCTCGGGATTGCAACTTGAAAATGATGGCCTATTGTGATAGGGATTATGCTACTTACCCAAAAATGAGAAAATCTATCATGGGTTTCTGTATGGAATTAGGAAGATCTTTGATCATGAAAGACTAAGAAACAATCAACTGTCTCTTTATCATCAGCTGAATTAGATACTGAGCCATGGCGAAAACGGTTTGCGAAATAGTTTGGATACGGGATCTACTGTCGAATCTTGGAGTAGAGGTTGATGGGCGCAAGTGAGCTATTTTGTGATAATGATGCCGCACTTGAACTGGCGACAAACCCTATTTTTCATGAAAGAACAAAACATATAAAAGTTAACCACTTTTTCATTGGAGAAAAAAATTCAAGGAGTCATTACACTTGAGGAATTAAAACTGCAGAATAGCCTATAAACATCTTTACTAAACCTTTATCCCAAAGACAACACAAGTCTCTATTGAGCAAGTTAGGCGTCTTCAACATATATGAGTAGCCAGCTTGAGGTGGAGTGTCACGCCCTGAACCCCGAGCACGTGACAACCCCTTACCATGGTCAATTGAAAGCGACGTCCCAAGACTCGTCGACGACCATTCATTTTAATTTTTCATTATGTGCAAGCGGAAGGCAAATCATCCCTAGTCCAATAGACAATAAAACAATCACACAGGGATAGAGGGATGAACAACAAAATAACATAACTACTCATTTATACATTTATACTGGATTAACACACGGACGATCGTTTTCCAATATACAAGCCCGACTACGGGGGCTGATCCATTCACTAAGCCTGACTAAAAAGAAACTAGGCTTGGCTAATCCACCTATACAAAGAGAACCCTCGGTTCTCAGCTACTATCACTCTGACTCGTTGGACTCGACTTCGTAGGGTCGTAGTCTGGGTCGTCGTAGTTTGGGCCAATCACTAGAGGAGGAGCGAGGGCGGGGTTCTCCATTGCACCGTCAGGAGGGTCCAGCTCTATGGGATCCCAGTCATCGTCTTCAAGGCCCCTGCTAGGCAGTCCATCAAAACCTCAAAGGGGACCGAGCAGCATATTGTCCTGCCAAATGTACCACGTTATGAACAGATGGGGCACCCATTACCCTGGTCCTTCATCCACCCAGATGGTGGTGACATACTTTTCATATAGATGCACTCGACCTAGGAATTGATGGTGCGACACAATGGTCTTCCAATCCTAGGGGACCCCAAACCGCACTAGCGGCACCATCTTAAGGGCCTGAAAAAGGTTAACCACGACGGGTTGAGATAAAATCTCAGCAAGTTCTTCCCTTAAGCCTTGGTTAGTACACCAACTAGACCTGGGGTATCTCTCCAGAACCACCTCTCACATGACCCAACCACAACAACCGGCAATCAGCAATAAAATAACAAGCAGGGTCAACCAACAATCAAAAGTCGGTTCGTATGCAACCTTACCCAGTATGCCATACCCTGCATGTTATATATCAGCACAATACATGCAATGCACATGGCCGTTGATGATATAGTTCACCAATCACATACGAGTCGCGTCACAAGCGATCTCATTTGGCCATTGCCACACCCTACATGTTATCAATTCATGCGTGCGTGCCATAAATGATGTGATCATCTCATGCATAATTGGAACCAATGATACCATGTTTTCTCATGCACTCTTGCATCCACATGTTTTCCGATTATTATTGCCCCACAGGGCTACAACCGAGGCGCAATGGCGCTACGACGCTCTTCCTTTGCAGAGGCGCAACCGTGCCATTCCGTGCCCAACAAATGTCAATGGATACTCTCTCGAGATTGCATGCCCCAAAAACGTCAAGGGATACTCTCCCGAGACAGCATGCCCATAAAATGTTAAGGGATACTCTCCCGAGATGGCATGCTCACAGAACGTCGAGGGATACTTTCTTAAGATGGCATGCTCATAGAACGTCAAGGGATACTCTCCCGAGACTGCATACCCAAATAACGTCAAGGGATACTTTCTCAAGACAACGGTTTCAACTTAGTGATCATGCAAGCATGCCATCATATCCCACTTATTATCTTAAAGCATTAACCAATGCACACATGCTTATATGTAAAACTTCAAGTCATTTCTCACAAAAAGAGGTCTATTTCCGATGTCTCTCGGACACACCATTTTTTCCCTTTTTGTGAAAATCACGCGATTCAAGCGGATGTTCATGCAATGTCACTTCCAATTCAATTCATATGATCAAAACATATGAAATTATACATAATTTCACTTCCGGATGAACAGTGCACGTGAATAGTAATTGTGAATAGTAATCGTGAACAGTGCACGTGAACAATGAAATTTTCGAATTTAATAATTAAATAATTTAATTCAGAAATTACACAATTTAATCAATAAATACAGAAATTAAATAAATCAATTAATTAATACAATCAATCAAATTAATCAAGCAATTAACACATAACACTCAATTAAGCCTAATTAATCATAATTAAGCATAAATAAGCAAGATTAAGCTAAGTTAATCTTAATCAATTATCTAACCACCTATCTTAGGGCTAATGCACTTAATTAAACACCTTAATCAGCCCTTAGCACTAATTAATCTAAGCCTAAGCTAGTTTAGGCACTAACTAAGGGATTATAAGCTAAACTCACCCGTTAAGTGGGCTGGAGACGCAAATGCAGCGGCGACGGCAAGGGCGACACTCGAGGACCTCGAACATGACTCTTCAAGGTGGTCTCGGGCCAGAAATCATAGCAGCAACCTCTGCTCAAACCCCAAACTCCAAAGGACAGCACTGCAGTGGAAGGAGGCTACTGATCGGAGCAAAAACAAGCTGGCCGGAGCTTTGGCGAGCTGGTGGCCGGTGGCTGGTGGTTTCAGGGGGTCAAGAGGGAGTTGTGTGTGGTTAGTGTGGGCAGTGGGTAGGCCAAAAATGAAGAGAAACGGAGGAAAAAGTGAAGCTGCACAAGGGATGCGCTACAGTGACGGACGGAGGACCACTGACTTCAGGCTGCCATACGTGACGACCGACGACTGGTTCCAACGATTGGCTAACGTAGCTAGTACAGATTTCTTATGCTGATTAGTTTCTTAAGTGGCTTGGCTCGAGATTCCACCGGGAAGGCAATGAAAAACTCAAATTTCGGTGAGAGGTTAGAAATAGAAATTGCAGAAATGCAAGGAGAAGTAAGGGGAAGAAGGGCTGCAATTTTTGAGAGATCAAGTTGAGTGAGAGAGAGGTATTCGGCAGCTCAAAATCCTTCATCAATGCCATTAATGGTTACTCCAATTTCCCAAGCACATGACCTCATCTTCTCTCTCTTCTTTTTGTCTCTTCCTAATAATATCTAGGGGCAAAATGGTCATTTCCACCTTGCACAATTCCCAAACTGCCATTGAGCTAAAAATGAAGGCGGGCCTAGGAAACGGGCTGGGAAATGGGTAGGAATGGGCTCGGGAATTTCTTGGGCTCGAATTGGCTCAAGTTTGGATAACGGACTAAGATGGGTGAAGGGTCGGTTGGGTCCAACGGGCTTGCTCGTTGTCTTGGTCTTCCACGGTAGCTATCCCACCTTGGGCATGAGGCCCTCATTGTTCTTGCTTGGCTCACGTCCTTATAGGCTTGGTTTCTTGGTCCAAAATCCCTTTCTCAAAAACTCAGCTCAACTGACATCGTCGACTGTCGAGGAAGCATTGTTCTAAAGTCCATCTCGGATGTTCTCGACAATTCGAAGTCCAATCTTGGGTCCTCATGCCTTATTAATTTCTCCCTAATGCCATTTTGCTACGACCTATACTGACCGGCCGTTTTGAGGATTCGCGATAATTCCCTCTCAAAAGGGCTTTGAATTTTAGGACGTCACATCAAGTGTTAGAAAAAGATTTGATTTAGTATTTTGATTACGATTACAGAAATCATGGGATAATTGATTTAGTCATATAATATCTTTAGAATATTCGGAAGATATAATGGGAGTTGTAATCTTATTGATTTTATTTGATTTTTTTTACTCTATAAATGTAGACATGTACATGTACAAGATACACAGTATAATACAATTACAATTCTTTTCAAATTTTCTCATTTCCTACCACATACCATTGGCCATTACCTTGGCCATTGTCGTTCGCTATATCACGCCCCGACCCTCGAGCTCGCGACAACCCCAATTCACTTGAGGTCTAACTATATGATGTCTTAAGTATTGTCGTCGAACAATTCTTTTTATCTTATAATTATACGCATATGAAAGGGAAACAAAACACCCCAACCAACAATCAACAGGGATAGCAGTAATAACAGTAGAAGAAAGACAAAGACACCATTTTATTTATCTGCAAGGTTAGCCCGAACAATAGCACATATACACACACCTTACTACAGGCAAAAAATTGAGGCATACTGAAAAAGGGATCGACTTGGCTAACCTAACACTGTACAAGTGGGGGAGGAGCTTGTCAAAAAGGAGAATAGGCCACAGTTGCCTACTCGCTGTCCTCTAAGGGATTAGTCTCTCCAGTCGTCGGGTATCTTGCCATCAAGGGGATCCAAATCCATAGGATCCCAAACCTCCTCGGTCAGCCCCACAGGAGGGACTGGTCCATCAAAACCTCGGAGGGGGCCATACAGAATGCCCCCCATCCGAATGAATCACACCTTAAAGACGTAAGGCATGTAATGGTCTCTTGACCCCTCGTCCACCCATATCGTAGTCACATGGTGCTCATACATAAAATTGCAGCCCGAGGCAGACCGCGTGGTAATGGTGGTGCTCATGTCCATGGGGACGCCGAACTGCACCATGTACTGCGTCATCTAGGGTCTTGAAAATAGTTAATAATGACTGGTTGAGATAAACTCAGCAAGTTAAAACCCTAAGCCTCGGTTATGAACTTCGCTTGCCTCAAGATATTCTAACATACAACCTAACCCGTCAACCACAACCACCACACCTCAGAGAAATGATAATAGAAGACAGTTTAATAAACAGACGCAACCATAGGCAACCCTACTTGGCCTTAGCACACGTAATTTGTAGAAATTGTCACTTAAATCATCACGACATTAAGAGGCATGCAAATAATTAGAGCATTGCACATAGCTTTCTCATGTCTTAATATCCACGCATGCTCTAATTATTACGACCCTTTCGGCCACGGTACAATCATATCGTTGGCGGTCAACTGGCCAAAGCCAAGCATCGTCCTCCTTCTTGAGGCACGGCGACGTCATGGGTTATTCCCCCACCGATAGCATTTCCGAAGGAGCATGGGTCCAGCCTCTATCACGACTCCGCAACTGACCCCTGTTAGGTATTCGACTGAAGTCAGGTGACCAAAAGGCCACGACACAATCTCGAAGAATTGGCGGTCATCCGGCAAAGCCAGGCTCCCCTCCCCTTTTAATGTGACCATGCAACACATCATCAAGCAATTCATTCTTATCTTTGCTCTGTCGTGAATGCACACACAGTTCGTGCTCATGCAACATGCTATTGTAGTTGACACACGTATAATGTCATGCAACAATAATTAACAATCACACACAATAGTACAATCCAACCACTCATGAAAATTGCGACAAACCAAAACTTAATTCTAACCAATTAACAACCACGTACACCCCTTAATTCTCAGGAAAAATCAACAATAAGCACTACAACATGCCTTACAATCATGAACGTATCAACTTAAGACTATAATTCGCTTCTGTATGAATAGTGCCACGTGAACAGTACTCGTGAACAGTAACTATTCAGAAATTAAATAAATAATAATAAATCATAAACTTAACCATAGTTATTAAATTTAACCTAACTAGGGTTGATTAACTCAACCATGGTTAACTAAACTAACCTTAGTTACTTTACCCCAAACCATAGTTACTTTAATTACTAACCATGGTTATTTTATTAACTATAGTTACTTTAATCTAACTATAGTCTACCCTAATTTAATTAGCCACAATTAACAAACTAACCAATCATTAACCAAGCACAATTTAATCTAATTAAACAAACCTAAGCAAGATTAATCCCTAATTAAAGATTAAGAAATTAACTCACTTGGTTTGGAAATTCGGCGACACCAGTGCGAAGGTAAGAGTGAGGGCTACGCGGGGTTAGCTCGAGGATGGTGACGGATGACGGATGGTAGTTGAAACCAGCCAAAACAGCGTTAGAGCACTATTCAGCGTTAGAGCAACAATGGCGGAAATGGCCAGATGGGCTACCGGCGGTGAGCGGCTGGCCTCCAAACGTCGGTGGCTCCACGCTGGACGGTGGCAATTGTTGAAGCTAGTAATAACACCTAGAGGGGGGGTGAATAGGTGTAGAGAGATTTTTCGCGCAAGAATATATATAACACTTGCAATCTATGAACTGAAATTAAATAGAGAGAGTAGAGAAGATTGCAAACACAGTTTATAGTGGTTCGGCTTTAGACAAGCCTACATCCACTCTCTAGGCGATCAGCCAATAGGTTGGATTTCACTATAAGATCAAAGGTGATTACACACTCTTGAGTGTTAGCACTCGGTGATGATGAGTCTCACAGAGTCACTCTTCTTGGTAATTCACTATGACCACTCAAATTCGCACTTTAGACAACTGAAGAACATAATCGCACTTTGGAATATGTTTATCCTATCTTACTCCTAGGTCTCATCCTATTCTTATATACTCTCCAAGCCACACTCGACCGTTGGCTCTTCCCTTGAGAGTTTAGTTTTCTCTTTCTTGGACAGACTTTATAAGGCAAGTCTTTTTGACCGTTGGAAGTAGATCTGATCCCCTTGGATTCTGCTCGCCCATACAATCAGAATCCGGGCTTCCATAAGTACTTCATTCTTCTTTGGAAGTTATCCTCTAATTGATCTTGCAATCAAATTAATATAATAGAATCAATGTAAACAAAGTAAGTGAAATACTTGACCGTTGGTGATCTGTTCTTGAAGTTTCGTTCTAAGTCTAACTGACTCAAGTTCTAAGTCTGCTTAAGATTTCCGTCTATTACGATCAGACTCAGAATCTGTGTTTCTTCAAGTCCTTCATCTGGTACGATCAGACTCAGAATCTGTGATTCTTCAAGTCTTCCATTTGGTACGGTCAGACTCAGAATCTGTGATTCTTCAACTCTTTCGTCTAGTACGGTCAGACTCAAAAACACTGTATGTTTTCCTTCTGCCACTGGCATACTCAAAAACATACACCATCCTATGGCTTATTCCTTTTGAAGATATGTATAAATACTTACATAAAATGATTTGTTAACATTAAAACTAGGAGTTTTCAACAATCTCCCCCTTTTTGATGGTGACCAAACTTTTTATGCTTCTTGCTTGTTGTCCCCTGCAAAATATGATTGGCAGCGCATACTTCCAAATGTAACAAGAGTAATGATGCTCACATAAGATAATTCATGCTTTTATGTTTAACACCGAATTAGCTAAAATAGATTAAGCAACAAATAATAATTCAGTTTACAAGCACAAGCAACAAACCGCAAAGTTTAGCAAACATCCAAAAATAAAAAAAACTTCTAGTCCAATCCAAAAACATCCAAAATAGGTTTTACTCCCCCTTTTTGTCACAATAAAAAAGACAATATCCTGAAAGATAAGTAAAGTCTGACAAAAAAAACTTGACATAAGTTCAAACCAGAAGATGATTTCATTAGGAAAATTATTTCTTAGGAGTCCGAACAAGGGTGAAATCCTCCATATCCATGGCAGACTCTTCAATTCTGTGGAGACATTGATGACCTGTTTTCTCTAGAGTCTCCAGTCTATTGTTCAGAAAGGTTTCCATAGCAGCTTAACGATCTCTTATTTCCATAAGCAAGACCAATATCTTCTGAGATTTGGCACGATCAGATGAAGCTGCAGGAATATCCTTTTCAATAGGCTCCCCCTGAGGTGATGTTTCAGTCTGCTCTGGCTGTCCCAATTGATTTCGGTCTTCTTTAGCATCAGGAATGGCACTCTCATTCGGTCTAATTTCTTCTTCCTCTATTTCTTCCCCTTCTTCTAGTCCACCTTCTTCAGACTCAATTTCCTCTGGCTCAGACATTTCCACATTCTCATCAGGTTGAGTTGCTGCACTAGGAAGATTTGCTTCTGTCACTTCTGGTGGAGACAATTTTGTTTCGGTTTCTGTCTTCCTTTGTACAGTTTGACCCATTTTCACCAAAATTTCAGAGATAGTCTCCTCTTCATCATCTTCATCATGTAGCAACAGTTGTCTTCTTTTCTTAGAACTAGGTTCTGCAGCAGCCATCTCTTTTCCCTTTCTCTTTGCTATGGTTGATGCCTTTGCCAATTCCTTCTCTTTTCTTCTCCATGTCTCTGCAACATCCTTTAGCCTCATCTTGTTTATCATCTTAAGATCGATGACCATGGTTGGAAGCTCTTTAGTGCAGAGTCTGCTTAGTATATCGATCTTGTGATGTTCAAAGATCCTAGTCACCAAAGCTCCATAAGGCAACTGTCGTTTATCTTTCGAAACTGTTCGATACATGTGTAGAAGAACAGTGTGAGGAAGTGATAATAGAACTCCCTTCTCAATTGCCCACATTAGTTTGGCCTCGAATCTTGACACATCAGTCTTTGATGAAGCCTTGGGACAAATATAGCTTATGATAATCTTATGCAGAATAGTTCTTGCTGAAGTTAAGAAGGGATAAGTAATAATCGGCCTAATAGACTCTGTATGATACTTATGGATAGTTTTATAGGTGACTTCTATTAGCTTGAAAGGACCCCTTTCAACTTTCATGATATCAGCCAGAACATTTGTACTGACATCATAAAACCTATCATTCACATTGAACTGCATTCTATTTGGAGACAGAAATGTCAAATTTGAGTAAAGGTATGCTGCTAGTTCTGGATAAACAACATCAAAGTCAGTGCAAAATTGATCAATCTGCAACATTTCAAAATGTTCTTGCAGGTTCACATCAGCAACATCCAAGAAATCAAAGTCCACGATCCGGTGATGCATAACTCCACGTTCCGGCAATCTGTTATAGAAGGTCTTATGCTCTTTCGACCGGAATAATTTCCCTATGGTATTCCTAACCATTGTTGCAATTCCCATTCTGATTTTAAAATTCCTATAGAGTCGTTCGTCATCTTCCTTCTCTCCAAGGGCATTTTTCCTACTCCTACTCACTTCACTCCCCTGTGCACTTTGTTTAGAAGGTAGTTCTGTAGTTTGCACAGCTTGGATCAGACAAAGTTCATTCGCATACCCTTTTTGTCGCAAAAGGAAGAGTTTCATATCCTCCGTAGCATTTCTTCGCACTAAGCGTTGATACATTCTCATGACAGAATGAGGGTTTTCTGGTTTAGGCAAGGTTAATCCAGACGTACCTCTTCTGGAGACATTTCTCCACTCATAATCTATTGGGGAACTTCTCTGAGGCTCCATATTTTCATTTGCATCCTTTTGAATCGATGCATTTTGAGAATGTCATTGGGAATCGTCAGAAGTTTGTGTCAGATCGAAATGCGTCTGTCCTCCCTCTATGTTCCTTAGTCCTTTGCCAGCAATCCTGTTGGATCTTCTTCTGGGAGATGGAGACACAGACCTTGATCTGGACATAGAGGATCTCGAAGCCATTGTTCAGAGAGGGTTTGGTTTGATTTAGAGAGAAAGATTAGTTCTTTAGGTTTTCTGTAAGAAGGTTTCTAAAGACTGTCGTGAAAAATTCGTTCTTTTTGGGGGTTATAGACTCTTTGAAGATGAAAAGACACGACTTTTGGCTCAAAATAGCAGTTATTCAAAAATTAGTAAAAAAAGAAAATAGATGTAGATTACTTAGGCATGTACCGAAATTATGCAAATCAATTAATTTTGCTAATAATAACTTGCCAAGATTAATCATACAAGACAGTAATTTAAGCGCCAAAATTAAATTTAAACATACCATCAATTTCTTCTCGCAACTACCTAGAAGATTGGTCCAATTGCTTCTCCCAGACTATATTCCGTCTTCAAGGATTTTATGCAAAGGGATTAATGATATTTAATCTACTACATATTGAATCAAATGTACTTTTGTCCAGCGGCTTTGTGAAGATATCTGCCAATTGATTTTTTGAATCAATAAATTCCACGAATACATCCCCATTTTGTACGTGGTCTCTAATAAAATGATGCTTGATTTCGATGTGCTTTGCCTTGGAATGTAGGATCGGGTTCTTGGTGAGATTTATGGCACTTGTATTGTCACACCTTATTTCAGTACAGGTTTCTTCCTTTCCATAATCCCTCAGTTGTTGTTTCATCCATAAAATCTGTGAGTAGTAGCTTCCAAGGGCAACGTATTCTGCTTCTGCAGTTGATAGAACCACAGTGTTCTGCTTTTTAGAAGACCATGACACTAGCATCTGTCCTAGTAGTTGACATGTTCCAGATGTGCTCTTTCTATCCATTTTACATCCTGTTAAGTCAGCATCTGAGTAGCCAAGGAGAGTAAAGTCTGTTCCCTTAGGATACCACAGACCCAGAAGTGGATAAGTAGCTATGTACTTAATTATACGCTTCACTACTATAAGATGAGATTCTCTAGGGTCTGCTTGGAATCGAGCACATAAACACACACTGTATATAATATTTGGTTTAGATGCAGTAAGATAGAGAATAGACCCAATCATGCTTCTATTAGTCTTTTGGTCAACTTTCTTCCCTAATTCATTCTGATCAAGTTTGATGGATGTTGATATTGGAGTTTCAGTCTTCTTGTAGTTCTCTATTCCAAACTTCTTAATCAAGTCTTTGGTATATTTTTCTTGATAGATGAAAGTTCCATGTTTTGATTGGTTGATTTAAAGTCCTAGGAAGAATGTAAGTTCTCCCATCATACTCATCTCAAATTCCTCCTGCATAGACTTTGAGAAGTTCTTACACAATCGTTCATTAGAAGAACCGAAGATAATATCATCTACATAAATTTGTACTAGAAGAATATCTTTACCTTCCTTTTTGATAAATAGAGTTGTATCAACCATACGTTTCTTGAATTTATTGTCTAATAGGAACTTACTTAGTCGTTCATACTAGGCTCGAGGCTTTTGTTTCAGACCATATAGAGCCTTTTTCAGTTTGTATACATGATCTGGTTTTCTTGGTTCCTCGAACCCAGGAGGTTGTTCCACATAGACTTCTTCATTGATAAATCCATTCAAAAAGGCGCTCTTTATATCTATCTGAAATAGCTTGAAGTTTTGATAGCAAGCATAGGCAAGTAATAGTCTGATAGCTTCCAATCTTGCTACTGGTGCATAGGTTTCATCATAGTCTATTCCTTTTGACTGTGAATAGCCTTTGGCTACAAGTCTTACTTTATTTCTGGTTACTTTACCATGTTCATTCACTTTATTCTTGAAGACCCACTTAGTACCTAT
Source organism: Corymbia citriodora subsp. variegata (assembly GCA_014858505.1). Taxonomy (NCBI): domain Eukaryota; kingdom Viridiplantae; phylum Streptophyta; class Magnoliopsida; order Myrtales; family Myrtaceae; genus Corymbia; species Corymbia citriodora. The sequence goes on from CM026416.1 coordinate 13,091,669, forward strand.
GATGGTTCTTCCTTTGGGTTTGGGAACCAATTCCCACACATCATTCCTTTTAAACTGTTGGAGTTCTTCTTGTATTGCTTCTATCCAGCTTTCATTTGTAAGGGCCTCGTCTATTCCTTTGGGTTCAATCTCAAAGATGAGTGCTACAATACTTGTTTCTTTTTTGTTCTTCGATCTGGTTTGAATTCCTTCACTGATATTTCCAATGACTAGCTCTTGAGGGTGGCTGGACTTATGCTTCCAGTTTTTGCTCTGCACTACGCTGTCATCAGCATCTTCTGGTAATTGAGTAGTGTCCAACTGAGTGATTCTTTGTTCTTGAGTTCCCTCAGAGTCGATTTTCTATGACGAGTCAGCTTCTTTGTTGAGAGTTGAATTTTCAGGAGCAGCAGTTGGTTCTGGATCTTCAATTTCTGTTCTGATCTTTTTGGAGGAGTCTTGCTCTAGGAACTTCACATTCATAGATTCTTCCACTGTCTGAGTGTTCTTGTTGAACACTCGGTATGCTTTACTTGTGGCTGAATATCCCAGAAATATATCTTCATCTGATCTCTCTTCAAACTTGCTTGGAAGATTGTTAGCATTTTTAAGAATGAAACATTTACAACCAAAAATTTTGAAGTAGGAAACAATTGGTTTTCTTCCTTTGAAAATCTCATAAGGAGTTTTCTCAAGAATTGGTCTTAGAAAAACTCTATTAATGATATGACAAGACGTGGAAACTGCTTCTGCTCAGAAACGAGTTGCCACCTTACTTTCAATAAGCAAAGTTCTAGCCATTTCTTGCAAAGGTCTTTTCTTTCTTTTTACAACTCCATTTTGTTCTGGAGTGTAGGGAGAGGAGAACGTATGCTGAATACTATTTTTGTTACAAAAGTCTGCAAAGTTCTAATTTTCAAACTCTCCTCCATATCTGTTTTAATGTGGGAAATAGAATAACCATTTTCATTTTGAACCCTTTTTGCAAATATCGAAAAATAAGAAAAAGTTTCACTTTTATTGGCAAGAAAAAATACCCATGTATAACGAGAGTAGTCATGTATAATTACCAGACAATATTTATTACCTCCAATGCTTTGAGTTCTAGTTGGGCCAAGCAGATCCATATGAAGCAGTTGCAGTACACGTTTAGTAGAAACTTATTTCATAGATTTAAAAGAATTTCTAACCTGTTTTCCCAAAGTGCATGCAGAACAAAGATCTGTCTTCTTATAGGTTAATGAGGGCAAGCCACGAACAAGCTTTTTGCTGTGTAGCTTGGAGATTTGATTCATGCTGACATGTCCAAGTTTGCGGTGCCAAAGGTTTGCCTCATCATGGACTGAAATTAGACATTTGGTAGTGTATTCATTTATGTCCAGAAGATAGATGTTCCCATGTCTTCGTCCAATGAATGACTGAGAAGAATCATTGCTAGTTCTAGAACATAAATTTTCCTTGAAGTTAATTCTGAATCCAACATCACATAGCTGGCTGATGTTAAGAAGGTTGTAGTTCAGTCCTTTAACCAGAGATACATTGTTGATGATTAAACTGCCAATCTTGACTGTTCCTGATCCAACAATGTTTCCCTTGGTGTTTCCTCCAAAAGAGACCGTCTCTCCTTTAACCTTCTCTAAAACAACAAACATTCTTGAATCCCCAGTCATGTGTCTTGAACATCCACTGTCCAAATGCCATTTCTTCTTGCTCTTGAAACTTACATGCAATCAACATGCATATTCACTTCTTCTTTGGTACCCAGATTTTCTTGGGTCATTCAGTGTTAGTATAAGCTTTGTCTACCCATTTCTTCTGAACAGGTCTCTAGGTTTTAGGACATTTGTTTTCAAAATGTTCTTTTTCTCCACAATTAGAGCATTTGAGATGATCCCGACCAATAGGTTTTGTAAAAGTCTTTTTGAAATGATTTTTATAGGCCTGTCGAGGAGGTCTCTTTCTAATTCTTTCCTTGACTTTAGGAAAATCAATTAATGAATCACTTTCCTTATAAAACCCAAGTCCTGACTTATCATAATAGGGAATCTGAATGGAAAGTATATGCTGCAGGTTTTCTGATCCTTTTGAAAACTTTGTAGTAATGTTCAAAATTTCCTTTCTGAGAGAATTATTTTCATTTTGCAAAGAGTTTCTATTTTCTTTTGTCTCCAGGATTTCCTTTTTATGAGATTCATTTTCATTTAAGAGAAAATCTCGATTTTCCTTTATTACTGAAAATTCCTTTTTGAGATCATCAAAATTTTCATTTAAAGAATGATTCATTTGACTCAACTTGTGATTTTCCTTCTTTAAATAGGAAATTTTTTTCAAAGTAGATTTTAAATTCAAACATAGTTCATTTATATAATCTGAAACTTTGGTAGGAATATCAGAGTAACTAACCTCAAATTCTTTGTTTGAGTTTAAGTCTGAGTCTGAGTCTGAGTCTGAATCCTCTTCAGAGTCTGAATCTGAGTGTGCCATTAGACATATGTTACCATATTCGTCTTCATTGTCTTCAACCTCAGTGTCACTCCAGGTTTTAGCTTTCAGGGCTTTCTTGTACTTTTCATATTTCCCTTTGTTTTTCTTGAGTTTTGGATAGTTCTGTTTTATGTGACCTTTCTTTTTGCATTCGAAACAGACAACATCTTTGACATAATCTTCCTCATCCTTTGTCTTTCGTTGTCCAATCTGCCTGTTTTGCTTCTTGTTGTAGAGCTTATTGCCCTTCTTGTTTAGCTTCTTTACCTTTCTAATTAGCAACGCCAGTTCTTCATCGTCCAGCTCATTCTCAGAATTTGTATCATCAGAATCAGTGTTAGACTTAAGAGCGATGGTTTTCTTACCTCTGGATTCCACTTCTTCATTCATTTGTTCTACTTCATAGGATTGCAGAGTACCAACAAGCTCATCGACTGTTAGTGGTGAAATATGCAAAGTTTCTCTGATAGAGGTCTTTACATTATTCCATTCTTTTGATAGTCCTCTTAATAGCTTATTGACTTTCATGGGACCAGGAACAGGCTGTCCTTGATATGTCAGTCCATTTACAATTTCTGTAAATCGACTGAACATGTCTCCAATTGACTCTCCCTGCTTCATCTTGAAGAATTCATATTGACCAAGTAAAATATTTACTTTGGTCTCTTTAACACGATTAGTTCCTTCATAGGTTACGTGCAGTCTATCCCATACTTCTTTGCTGTATCACAAGAAGATATTTGATTATATTCATTAGGTGATTGTTGACACCCGAATTTTTGTTTATTTTTGTTTTAAATGCCCATTTATTTCCATATATAAATATATATATTAATTCATAGAAAAGATAAAAAAATTAAAAAATTAAAAAAATTATTAATTAATAATAAAAAAAAAATTTCAAGTGGGCTGGCTGAGCCCAGCCCACTTTTCTTTCTTTCCCAGCCCATGTTATGCTTTGGCCCCTTCATTCTCCAGGAACACAAAGGAACGCGGGAAGGGAAAGAGAACGGCAACGCACGCACGGAGAGGGGCGAGAAACAAGGGGGCCGTTCAGACGACCCCCACCGCGGAGACAAGGAGCAGAACGTGGGGGGAGAGGGGAACGTGGCCTCTCGAATAACCCCCACCACCGAGAGAAAACGAGAGAGAAAGAGAAACCGGGAGAGGAAGGGAGGCAAGGATCTTTTTCTTCTTCCCATTTTCTGATTTTTTTAGAGGATCATTGGGGGAGAGAAAAAAGAAGAAGAAGCGCAGACACAGAGGAGGATCGACGGGAGGAGGGTGCCAGTTTCTGGTTCTCGGAGAAAAAGGCTCAAAAACCTGTGCAGAGAAAAACAAAAGAAGACCGGACGTCCGAGAGAGTGAAACGTGACAGAGCAAACTGTGAGGGAGAAGGCAGGCTCAAGTTTGCGTTTGGTCATCGCCGGAGGACTTCCCGACCGTCCCTGCCAGCTGCGGTTTTTCCTTTGAGCAAGGTAGGTTCTCCAAACGCCCAGTGTGTTATTTTCAAAAAAACGCGGGCCGGAGCTCGCGTCGACCAGTTCGCGTGAGCCTCGGCCCCCGACGCTCCTCCATTAATGTTGTTATGCATGCTGGTATGATTAAATAGAAGCTCGGTCTCGGCCTCAGGCCTGCTCGAGTCGAATAGCCCCGTTTTCGTTCATGCACGAAACCTGTTCGATGAAATGCCCGAATGAAACCCAGAAAATTTCATGGTTTAATCCATCCTCGACGACCTGTTTTTGTAGATCTTTGACTGTATATGGCTTGATATCATGTTTATCTTAGCATTTTAGTTAGTTTCATGTGATTTCCGCACATTTTGGAGTCGAAAAGAGATGTTTTTATTTTTCTGGCGACGGTGAGCTTCCGGGATCGCCGGAGGTCATCGTCGACACGTCCGGCGTCGGTCGGATGGAATGGTCGACGCCGGACGATGCTAGGGCGACCCCTTTTAAGGCCAATGAGGTCTCGCAGCAGCACTCAACGTCGGTCCGGTGAGGCGGCTTCACAGGCGTCGGGCATGCAGACCAGGGAAGAAGAAGACGTACGGAGAAGAGAGAGAAAAATGCATGCGAAAAAGGACAAAAGTGAAAAAAGAGCAATAAAAAAAACAACAAAAACAAAAATAAAAAAAGGGGGCTGAAAATAAAATGAAAATGGGCAGGACTGAGAATTTTTCGAATGGGCTGGGTCTGAATGTGGGCCGTTTGTTGGTGTGGGCTGAAATTTTAGAAATAGGAAAATGGGCTTTTTATTCTTTTATTTTATTGTCGATGGGCGATTTAGAGTACTTTTCTACCGGGCCATTCGGCCAGCCCGGTCATTGCCCCGGCCCAAATCGATAGGGTCCGGGTCGGTTTAGTAGGGCCGAGTCTCGCGACCCGGTCCGAATCACCTTTTTTTTTTTTAATTTAAAAAATATCTATAAAAAAACAAAAAATTTCAGAAAATCAAAAAATATTAAAAAATATGAAAATTCAGAAAATGCATGGAAAAATTCAGGAATCTGGAAGTTTCGAAAAAAAATATTTTTATTTTATTTTATTTTCGAAAATATTAAAATATTAAAAAAATTTCCAAAAAAAAAGAAAAAATCAGAAAATTCTAAAAACATTAATAAATATTTTTCTTAAATTTTCGGAAAAGTCAGAAAATATCAAAAATCTCGAAAGCTTGTTTTATTTAATTTCGAAGAATTCGAAAATATTAAAAAATATTAAAAATATTAAAAATTCAGAAAAATTCA
>CM026416.1:13096983-13110647 GCA_014858505.1 Corymbia citriodora subsp. variegata
ATTTTAAAGCTTGTTCTACAGGAGAGCGAGGGACTAGCAAAGGAGTTTGTGTTGAGGGGTATAGAAATTTTCTTTTAATTTCTTATACTTGAACATTCATTCTACATGCTACTTTCTTCCAGATATTGCCTGTTGTGGGCGCCTTGATATTTCTGAATGAGCGTGTCTCCAACGGAGGTTTTTTGTGCTTGTTCTATATATCCTGCAGAAAGTGCAGTGTTGAAATAAAAACTGAAATGAAGCTGCCAACACTCCATTGAGATGCATTATGTTGCAGTTTTCTCTATTAAAGTAGAGATAAAATGCCAGAGATCACAGTTCCACTGCGTTTTATTAAATCTCAGATTGTTGTTACATTTTATCAATATCTTTTCCTTCATTCAATCATTTAAATTAGTTTGATCCGAGGGTATCGAACCAGTTTAATTTCATGAAATGTTGAATTTTTAATTCTCAACCCTTAATTGGGTTCTTGAATATGTTCTAAGAGTGACTGGTGATTGCTCAAAAATAAGGTCAAGAACTGAAAGAAATTTCCCAGAAATGTTGCGGTAAGTAGTCGTTTTAAATGGTGAAATAAATCAAATTACTCAACGGGAGTTACAGAGTCTTTATCTGTGGATCAGAGTAGATACCAGACAGACTGCACTTCTTGGCAAAAGCTTAGGAAGAATTGGATTCGAATTTTTTGGATACTGGTTTCATTTTACGCAGATGGCGGTGAATGAGACGACTGAAATAGGGAGATCTTTGTTTACACACACGTCTATCGCCCTAGTTGACTTTGCTCCAGGTGAAGATTTTCCGTTTAAATGATTGTGGGGATGAGCATATTTGAACCATCTAAATCGGGAACAGATCAAATTGGACTGGATCGGTATTGGACTAGTCGGTTTGGTTTGGTTTTCAAAGGCATCGGTCCCATTTTTGGTTTCATAAAAATGGAATCAGTGATTTTCGGTCTAGTTCCCGATTTAGGATGGATCGGCCTGGTCCGACTTCTTTTTTTAATATATTTTTTAATTTCTTAAAAATAATGATAAATCTTCGAATATATTATTTTATTTCTTAAACATATATTTAGATTTAAACACACACGTATATAAACTTAATCACAAGTAGAGTTTGACTTTTTAGTACATGGGTACATATGCAATCAGTTTTATTGAGATTGTTTGAGATTTGGACCGAACCGAATTGATCGGTCCGGAGCACGGTCACTATTTAGTGAAAAAAAAAAAAAAGGTTGATTATGTCGAATCGAATCGGAACTAATGGTCCGATCCAATTCTCAATTCTAAAATCAAACGGTTCGGTTCCCAATTTCCAAAATTGGGAACCAAAAATCGATCACCCCTAATTGTTTGATCTCCTTTGAACAGGAATAGTGATGATTTGCTTTTTGTTTTCACCTAGACTCATCCTAAGTAAACAGAGTTAAGAATTTACATTGGAGAGAGATATCCATTATATCTCTAGTGGATCGGCATCCCATGATTGGATACCCGATATCGGATTAGGTCATGGCCAAGGCACTACAATTGCAGCCATTGGATTTCGTGCGGCTCATATGGGATTTGTATTATTCAACAGTTATAATTGATTCAATTCATGTGAGGTTAGATCCACACAAAATTTTTCTATCCAAGTGATTCTTGGTCGCATTTCGACATCAGTCCAAATGCATAGTGATTGATTTTTCTGGGGTCTGAGGCCTTGACTTTAGGTAAGGTTGACAAGGGTTAAATTAGAACAGCCGAGGAGTATTTTGGTTCATAGGCTTTTTGAATGTGCCAAATTGGTTGTTCGTCAATTGAGTCCTTAACGTCTTATTTTGGTCAAGTTCTAAACTAGCCATGGGTGGCTTTTCGATGCCAGAAATCTTACGTCTCCTACCTGAACATTTTTTTAATGCCACATGACCACAAATATTAATTTTGGCATTGCATTTTGTGCATTTAGACATTATAAATCATGTCCACATCAATTAAACTTTATCTGAGTTGATCTCATCAAAGCTCGAATTCGATTCAAAGAGCAAGGAAAGCACTTTTGGTCTGCACATGCTAAATGGCGCAAAATTAAGCAATTATCTTAGGAAAATGAATCTCGCCTATAATTTGGGAAAGGGACGAATGGATGGTGCATGTGAGGATAAGAAATTTGAAAGGAAATCAATTGGAAAAGAAAGAGCGGCCGGCCATCAATCCTTAAAATATGAGTTTGACTTTGTAAATTCATAGAAGAAATACTACCATTCACCTTGAAAAAGTTGAAAACCAATTTATGATGGTTACTCAAGTAACACACTCGATTTCCTAATAATTATTAAAAATAATATCAAAAACTAAATGACTCGACTAAACTACAATTATATGTTGATAAATCGACACCTAGGTATTTTTTATACGCAATTCACACGCTAAATTTATTTGTGCTAGAACTTCCTCCATGGAATTCCATTTCAAGCAAACTTATAGTTGATATAAAACCCTTTTGAAGTATACAAGACCCCCAACTTGGCCACGCAAAATCTAGTCAGGAATCAATGAAACAAACCCAAAAGTTATTGTTTGCTATCGTGCGGCATACATGGTTAACATAAAAAAATTATTTTGGGCAAACCATAAGCTCAAATTAAGTTCTGTAAAATATTATTGCTTTACTATACCCTAAATTATCATTTCCATATAAATTCCTTACTTGACCTCATAGCTCAAGATTGACATTACTTCAAATTTATGTCCTAATTTCGAAAATTTCTCCGATTGAATGAATAAAGAAGTTAAGTACTTACTAAGCGTTGCAATCCACAGTTGATTTAGCTTGTCAAGATGTTTGGACTGGCTACATGAGAAGAATTTTTCTCACTTCTTTCCTCCCTTTTGGTTGCTTTGGCTCTATTTGTTAACTAGCCAAATAGTGTTTGATTCCATTCTTTTACTCTAGGAAATAGATTTGAAACATAAATTCATTTGATAAATTTTTTATTCCCGAGAGCAAATTTATTCCTAAGAATAGATTTGGAACAGAATTAAGAACAAAAAGAAAATTGCTTCTTTGTTTTCGAGAACAATTCCAAAATCAAAACCCAATTCCTTTTTTCTTCTCTTTCCTTTTGTTCTTCTTCTTCTTTTTCCTTTTGGCCAATTGCCAGCCTTGACCATGGTTGACGATAGGCCAAATGAGGGCCGGCAACCTTGCCAAATCGTCGTTGAGACTGACAATGCTAGGCCACATGGCTCGGCATCATTGACCTTAGCCTCACTATGGCTAGGTGAGGCTCAACCTCACCATGCCACAACCAAGCCAGCCTCACCTTGGTTAGGCAACACTGACTTGGCCCAGCGAGGCCTAGGCTAACGAGCCTTGCTGTGGCTCAGCGTCATCAACCCCCAGTGACTCTCTAGCAATGTCTTCCGCCATGGAGAAAGAGAAGCTGAAAAGGAAAAAAGGAAAAAATAAAAAAAGGAGAAATATATAATAAAATCATTAAAAAATTAAAGAAAATGGTTTGGACTAAATATTTTAAGAATCCCACCAAACGCATTTCTATCTCAGGAATAAAAATTTTGGGCAGTTCCCAAACACATTCAAATGCTCAGAAATTGTTCTTGGAAAAAGAATAAAAAAAAATTATTCTAAATAAAAATTATTTCCAAAAACAAAATTGTTACTAAATGCACCCTTCTTCTTTCCTCTTTTATTCCGCTGGCTTCATCTAGTGAAGAAGATATAAGATGGATTGGGCTTGGGCTTTGGGGAATGGGCTGGGTTTTATAAAGATCTATGAGTCGGGCCCATATATTATAACATTCTTCTCCCTGTTTTTTTTTTTTAATAACTTTAATACGTTGATAAGCTACTAAAAGAAACATTTGCAGAAACACAAAAAGTTGGTAACTGATTGAATGAGTCTGTATACTATTAAAATAGTTGGTTGCTAATTTTGGAATAATAGATGAATATGAGTACTTTCCAAAACCAAGTAAGATAAAAAGTGGTAAATGACTAAAATTAGTTGGTAACTCGACGTGAGAAACATTGATAAATCAGTCAAATTATTGTTTATGGTTTCGAATAGAAGTTAGTAACTTCAACAGTCGGTAAGAGACATAAATATTGATAGACTAATAATTGGTAATTTTTAGAAGTACAAATAAATGCAAATACTTTTCAAAGCCGATCAAGATAAAAAAAAATCAATTATTATATAAAATTAGTCAATAACTTAATGTGAGAAATAATGTAAATCAATCAAATTAGGGTTGGCAATTTCAAATTGATAAATTCAAGACGTCATTAAGTTACAAAATAAATGTTTTGTTGATTATCTAAGTAGTTTGTAATTGATCAATTCTAAATAAATGGTGGTACTTTTGAGTAAGATAAGAAGTTGGCAAAGGACTAAAGTTATTTAATATCTTTATGTGCCAAATTATCGAGGGCTGACAAAGTTTCTATAGGTAGTATTATTATTATTGTCAATACCTAAATTTTGATTTTCCCACTTAGTCATTTAAAAATTAGGGACCAAAAACAAATTTTTGCACTGCAATTTGGTCATTTAAAACATTATAAAGCATGTCCTCATCAATTAAACTTCATCTCAGAGTTAACCTAATCATGCTTGAATTCGTTTCAAACAGCAAGGAAAGCACTTTTGGTCGACACATGCCAAATGGCGCCAAAATTTCGGCCAGATGGGATCGAGGGAATCGACTGGATAAGGGGGAGTTCAAGAAGGAAACAAAGCAAGGAAGAAGATCGGTGCAGTGGCGTTGAGGAATCGACGGGATTTGCTCAGCAACATGGAAACAGTAATCCGTAAAGAAAAGGTCAAATTCAGCCGAAAAGAAAAACCGAACGAGGCAAAAGAGGGCAAAAGAGGGGATTTGACACCATTTTTTTGTGCTTGTTCTATATATTCTGCAGAAAGTGCAGTGTCGAAACAAAAACTGAAATGAAGCTGCCAACACTCCATTGAGATGCATCATGTTGCAGTTTTCTCTCTGAAAGTAGAGATAAAATGCCGGAGATCACATTTCCGTTGTGTTTGATCGATATATCTCAGATTGTTGTTCCATTTTATCAATATCTATTCCTTCATTCAATCATTTAAATTAGTTTGATTTGAGGGTATCGAACCAGTTTGATTTCATGAGATGTTGAATTTTTAATTTTCAACGCTTGAATGAGTTCTTGAATGGGTTCTAAGAGCGACTGGTGGTTGCTCAAAAACTAGGTCAAGAACTGAAAGAAATTTCCAGGAAATGTTGCGGTAAGTAGTCGTTTTAAATGGCGAAATAAATCAAATTGACTCAAGGGGAGTTACAGATTCTATATCTGTGGATCAGAGTAGATACCAGACAGACTGCGCTTCTTGGCGAAAGCTTAGGAAGAAGTGGATTCGATTTTTGTGGATACTAATTTCATTTTACGCGGATGGCGGTGAATGAGACGACTGAAATAGGGAGATCCTTGTCTTCTTCTTTTTTATTTGGTCGGAATAGGGAGATCCTTGTCTACACACACGTCTGTGGCCCCAGTTGACTTTGTTCCAGGTGAAGATTTTCCGTTTAAAAGATTGTTGGTGGGGGTGAGCATATTGAATTATCTACACCGCGATAGGGTCAGATTGGAGCAAATCGAGATCGAACTAGTCGGTTGGGTGCGATTTCCAAAGGCGTCAGTCCGGTTCTTGGAGGTGTTGGTCCAATTTCCTTATGAACCAGTGATTTTTGGTTCAGTTCTTGATTCTGGGAGGAACCGGACCAGTCTAACTCCTTTTTTTAATATATTTTTTTAATTTCTTAAAAATAGCAATAAATCCTCAAATATATTATTTTATTTCTTAAACACATATATAAACTTAAACACGGATATATATAAACTTTTAACACAAGTAAAATTTGACTTTTTAATGCACGGGTACATATGCAATTAGTTTTATTAAGATTATCTAAGATTTAGACTAAGCTTAATCGATTGATTCAAAGCACGGCCACTCTTTAGTAGAAAAAAAATGGCTGGTTCCGTCGGATCAAATCGAAATTGATGGTCCGGTCCGGTTCTCGATTTTAAAACCAAACAATTCGCCCCTAATTGTTTGATCTCCTTTGAATAGAGGATGGTGATGATTTGCTTTTTGTTTTCACCTAAACTCATCCCAAGTAAACAAAGTTAAGAATTTACATTGGAGAGAGATATCCATTTTACCTCTAGTGGATCGGCATCGCATGATTGGATACCTAACGTTGGATTAAGTCATGGCCTAGGCAGTGCAATCGCACCCATTGGATTTCGTGTGGCTCATATGAGATTTATATTATTCAACGGTTATGATTAATTCAATTCATGTGAGGTTAGGTCTCCACAAAATTTTTCTATCCAAGTGATTCTTGGTCACATTTCGACATCAATCCACATGCATAGTGATTGATTTTTCTTGGGTTCGAGGCCTTGACTTTAGGTAAGGTTGATAAGAGTTAAACTAGAATAGTCGAGGAGTATTTTAGTTCATAGGCTATTTGAATGTGCCGAATCAATTATTTGTCAATTGAGTCTATAACATCTTATTTTGGTTAAGTCCTAAACTAGTCTTGGGTGGCTTTCCAATGGTGGAAATCCGACGTCTCCAATCCGAACATTTTTTTAATGCCACATGACCACAAATATTAATTTTTTGCATTGCATTTTGGGCGTTTAGACATTATAAATCATGTCCACATCAATTAAACTTTATCTGAGTTGATCTTCGGAAAATGAATCTCACCTATAATATGGGAAAGGGACGAACGGATTGTGTGCATATGAGAATAATAAATTGGGAAGGAAATCAATCGGAAAAGAATGAGTAGCCGGCCATCAACCCTTTAATATATGAGTTTGAGTCTGTAAATTCATAAAAGAAATAGTACCATTTACTTGAAAAAAGCAACACACCAGCCTATGGTGGTTACTCAAGCCAAGACACCCTATTTCCTAACAATTAATTAAAAAATAATATCAAAAACTGAATAAGACAATATTTTAACGAACAACTCAACTAAACTATATTAACCGACACTCATGTGCCAAAGAAAAGTTCAACCATAGCGAACACCCATTGATGTCCATTATGTGCAATTCGCGCCATAACTTCCTCTACTAAACTCCGTTTCAAGCAAACTTATAGTGAATATAAAGCCCTTTCATAGACCTACAAGATCCCCACCTTGGCCGCCCAAAATCTAGTCAGGAATTTATGAAATTTAGACCCAAATTTTGCTGTTTGCTACTGTGCAACATGCATGGTTAACCTCAAAAATTCATTAGGAGGAAAATATAAACTCAAATCGAGTTTTGTAAAAAATTATAGTTTTATCACACCCTAAATTATCATTCCATATAAACTCATTAATCGAACCCAATAGCTCAATATTGACATAACTTCGAATTTGTACTCTAACTTTGAAAATTTCTCCGATTGAATGAATGAAGAAGTCGAGTAACTGCAATTGATTCGGCTTGTCAAGACATTCGCACCGGCTACATGCGAAGAATTGTACTTTACTCACTTCGTTTCCCCCCTTTTGGTAGCTGCTTCTTTTCTCGTTTATTCCGCTGGCTTCATCTGTTGAATAAGATATAAGATGAATTGGGTTTGGGCTTTAGGAAATGGGCTGGGTTTCATAAAGATCTCTGTATTGGGCCCATATATTACAATATTCTTCTTCCTTTTCTTGTTTTTAATAACTTTAACACGTTGATAAACGTTAGTACATTAATAAATGGATCGTTATTTTTACAGTAAAATAAATGCTGGTACTTTTAGAACCTAAGAAATATAAAAAAAAGTTGGTTGACTAAAATGCGTAAGTAGACCGTGAAAATAGATGGTTACTAATTTTAGAATAATAAATGAAAATGAGTACTTTCTAGGACCAAGTAAGATAAAAAAAGTGTTAAATGATTAAAATTAGTTGGTAACTCAATATGAGAAATGTATCAGTCTATTATGATTTATAGTTTCGAATAAAAGTTGGTAACTTTAACAGTTGGTAAGACAAATGAATCGATAGACTAATAATTGGTGATTTTTAGAAGTATAAATAAATGTAAACACTTTTCAAAGCCAATCAAGATAAATAAATAAAAATCGATTATAAATTAAAATTAGTCAGTAACTTAATGTGAAAAATGTTGGTAAATTAATCAAATTAGGGCTGGCAATTTCGAATCGATAACTTCAACACATCGGTAAGTTACAAAATAAATATTTTGGTGATTATCTAAATAGCTGGTAATTTATCAATTCTAATTAAATGGTGCTGCTTTTAAGTAAGACAATATGTCGGCAAATGATTTCAATTATTTAATATCCTAGTGTGCATGTACACCGAGGGCTCATAAAGTTTCTATACATAGTATTATAAATTTGTATTATTGTTGACATCTAATTTTTTATTCTCCCACTTAGTCATTAAAAAATTAGGGACCAAAATTGACCCCGAAACGAAAATTAATAATTTTTGCATTGCATTTTGGTCATGTTAAACATTACAAAGCCCGTCCCCATCAATTAAACTTCATCTTAGAGTTAACCTTATCATTGCTTGAATTCGTTTCAAACAGCGAGGAAAGCGCTTTTGGTCGACACATGCCAAATGGCGCAAAAATTTCGGCCAGATGGGATCGAGGGAATCGACTGGATAAGGGGGAGTTCAGGAAGGAAACAAAGCAAGGAAGTAGATCTGTGGACGGTCGTTGAGGAATCGACGGGATTTGCTCAGCAACATGGAAAGAGTAATCCGCAAAGAAAAGGTCAAATTCAACCGGAGAGAAAACCGAACGACGCAAAAGTGGGGATTTGACAGTACATTCGGTTGGAAATTATAGCGAGAGGAGGCGAAATTTCTGGGATTTGAAGCGAGTTTTTGCACTATAGAAAGGAAGGGGGGATCGTGGAAGCGAACGGCGCAAGCGATCTGCAGCAGAGAGTTCCCGACGATATCCGGCGAATGCCGAACGGCAGTCGCAAACAAGGTCCGGCGAAGACCCGGGTTACTGCAGTCATGTTATATTTTTCCAAAGTGAGGGTTGGCTCACATGTACCGCAGATGAATGTGGACATCACAGGGCTCATCAGAAGTGAGCTATTGCGTGAATCATGCCGCCAAAAGCCTCAACATTTATCTGCGGATGTTTGTCGGCCATCCCAACTTTGAAAGAGTACAATATTACCAGAGCCCTATAAGTAGAGCTTTATGCGGAATGTCTTTTCAAAGCAATTATCATCACGCCGATCGGGTAGGATTTTCCCTTTTTTGTTTTCCTTTGGGTTTGTGATTTTTCCTTAACCATAGGAGTCGTGGTTAATCATTCGATTCCATATCTAGTTAGACAAGTATGTGCTGAGATGAATTTCATTTAACATGACCTTGTCGAAAGCCCTAATAGCCTTGATTCTTGCAAGGAGATGTCCACAAGACTTGAGCGGAACCTCGTCTTCATCTTGTTAAAGTTATGGGCTGGAAGATCGAGAGCGCTATCGGGCTCGTCAAATGCATGAGGGATCGTGTCGAGAGAATGTCAAGCCACCGAGCATTGCCGGAAAATTAGCCAGACGTCACCGGCGCCGCCGCGGATGTGCTGTGGTTACAATTACCGGCGACTGGTGTGGGGAGATTGATTGATCTTTTTCTTTTCTTTTCTTTTTTTTGTGTTTGGTGGAGATTGTGACCTCAAGTATAGAAATACTTATGGGGGCATATTTTATAATGTCTAAATGCCCAAAATGCAATACACAAAGTTAATATTTTTGTGTTTTGGGATCAAATTTTTATCCCTAATTTTTAAATGAGTGACCAAGAAAATCAAAACTTACGTGTTGATAGTCACTGCATCAATGATGAATTAACATTAATTTTGAATTCTATTTAACTAACTAATTAAAATTTTTAAAACAGATAACATTTTCACCACTCATCTGTTGGTAAATAACTTGCAATGTGTAAACGACAGTTTTCATATAAAAATCCGCAAATTTAGCATCTAATTGAAATTAAGTTGGTAATTTCATGTGAATGTTAGCAATTGTGACACTTCGGTGGTCAAAAAAGAAAATATTAGTGTCTAATTGGAACGGTTGGTAAGTTTTTATAAATATAAAATCCAAATTAGATTAAAAGTTAAGGAGTGACTAAAGTGAATTGGCAACGCAAAGTGACAAATACTGGGAAAAATAAACAAAATTAATGTTGGTAATTTCATATATAAATCCGCAAATTTTGAAATGGGCTTATTATTAGGACTAGTTTTTGAAAAGGGCTTACATGTTTTTTTTTTTTTTTTTTTGGTCGTAAAAGGATTTTCATTACTAATTTCGTGATTGATTACAACTAGAGCCGAACTCAAGACATAAAATAGATAGTAGGGCTTGCGGGGGGCGAGACACCCAATTCGGCGGGAGGGTGCCATTGAGGTGGGCTTTTGCCACCCAATCAGCCACTTTGTTCTTACTCTGGGCTCATACCGTAGCTGGATGTTTGGCAATTGTCCCAACAACTTACGGCAGTCTTGGACCAACAGCTTCGAGGCCCACGATGGCTCCTCCAAGCCCACGACATATTGAACTACCGCTGAGTTATCAGTGGAGATCAGCACGTGCAGGACTGAAGTGGTTGACCAGCAAAGCCGTGAAGTTCCAGTTCTCTTCTCCAAAACCCACATCAAAGCCGCACGCAGTGCTAGGGTTTCAGCTACAAGCGGTGAGGGAGCGTGAATCGAGCTCGAGAAGCCAGCGATCATGGTACCTTCGTTGTCTCGACAAACTCCGGCGATCGACCCCTCCCTCGACGAACTCCTCCAGGCAGCATCAATGTTCACTTTCACGGCACCCACACCCGGCGGTTCCCAGTTTTCTAGCTGAGGTAAGGTCGTTCGGTTGCTCTGGGTGCTCCATTTTTCAGTTAAACGCTGCTGAGATACAGCTTCTTCGACGGTTTGCAGTGGATTTGGTGGCTGACCAGCAAAGGTTGCTCTGTTTCTGGATTTCCAGATGCACCATAGGAGAGTTGCGAAGAGGGCTTTGGTCCTCGCTGAGCCATCTGAGGTAAGGAAATTGCTGATGTCCTTATCTATTCTTGTTATGCTCGTCGGGGCTGTGTTAAAAGCTAAACCGGAGGCTGTCCAAACTTTTTTAGTCCAGGGGCATAAGAAGAACAAGTGTTCTGAGGTTTCCGGGGCTGATGCGCACAAGGGGCATATTGGCTCAGGTACTACTTTCCTTCGATGGAGA
This sequence comes from Corymbia citriodora subsp. variegata, assembly GCA_014858505.1. NCBI lineage: Eukaryota > Viridiplantae > Streptophyta > Magnoliopsida > Myrtales > Myrtaceae > Corymbia > Corymbia citriodora. The sequence goes on from CM026416.1 coordinate 13,108,265, forward strand.
TTCATTTTTGTTGGAAGGGCCTCTTGACAAACACTCCATAGAAAAAACCTGATTTTGGGGGAAGTGCATAAATTCCAGATTTCAATCCATAGGCGCTTAGGGTTCTGGTATGATGTTGAGGCTTGTGAAACAGGGTATAGGTTGTTCTTACATGTTGATAAGCCACTAAAAGAAACATTTTTATATTATAAAAACGACTGTTATTTTGAAACTATAATAAACGTTGGTACTTTAGAACCTAAGAAACATAAAAAGTTGGTAGCTGACTTAACCCGTTGGTACGCCACAAAAGTAAATATTGGTAGACTGTTAAAATAGTTGGTTGCTAATCTTGGAATAATAAATGAAAATGAGCACTTTCCATAACCAAATGAGATAAAAAGTGGTGGATGACTAAAAATTAGTTGGGAACTCAATGGGAGAAGCGTTGGCAAATCAATCAAATTATGGTTTATAGTTTTGAATAAAAGTTGGTAACTTAGACTGTTGGCGAGATGCAAATAAACATTGATAGACTAATAATGATTGGTAATTTTTAGAAGTACAACTAATTTAAATACTTTTCATAGCCAATCAAGATAAAAAAGAAGAAGAAGAAGTCGATTATTAACTAAAATTAGTTGGTGACTTAATGTGAGAAATATTGGTAAATCAATCATATTAAGGTTGGCAATTTCGAATAGGTAACTTCAACACGTTAGTAAGTTACAAAAAAAAATGTTTTGTTGATTATTTAAGTAGTTGGTAATTTATAATTCCAAATAAATTGTGGTACTTTCGATTAAAATAAAAAGTTGGTAAGTGACTAAAGTTATTTAATATCTTGATGTGCCAATACATCGAGGGTTGATAAATTTTTTATACATAGTATTATAAATTTGTACTATTGTTAACATTTGAATTTTCATTTTCATTTTGGTCATTGAAAAATTACGGATCAAAATTGACCTTGAAACAAAAAACAATAATTTTTGCATTGCATTATGGGCATTTAAACTTTATAAAGCATGTCCCCATCAATTAAACTTTACCCAAGTTAACCGTACGACGCTTGAATTCGATTCAAAGAGCAAGGAAAGCATGGCACATGCTAAATGGTGCAAAAATTTTGACTAGAGGGAATAGAGGGTATAGAGGGAATTGACTAGATATCTGTAAGAGTTCCTGACGATCTATGGCGAGCAGCAATTATAAACAAGGTACGGCGAAGACCTAGGCTATTATTGTAATGTTTTATTCTTCCAAAGTTGGAGTTAGCTCATGTCATGGTGTTACTTCACCAAACATGAGCCATGGCGTGAATCATGCCACCAAAAGCCTCGACATTTATGTAATGGCAAGATCTCTCCAATTTTGGAAGTACAATGTTAGCACACCCCGTTAGACCACTTGGGAGAGCATTCGGAAGCCGTCATCTTTTTGGCTGAATATTTTTTCAAAGCAATTCTCGTCAAACCAATCAGCTACAATTTTTCCTTTTGGCTTTCTTTAGATTCGTGATTTTTCCTTATTATAAGAATGTTGATAAAGGGTCATAGGCACGCAATGAAGAGCAATTGAAAGTCACTCCACCAGCCTATCATCTTCTAAAGGTGTCACCACTTACGAGGGCCATCTATGGTAGTCTCTTGGGAGAATTGCCAAAAAAGTCCTAAACCTATTGGGGTTGTGCCGGATCAGTCCTAAACCTTTTTTTTTGACCAATTCAGTCCTAAACCTTTTGCGATTGTGCCAATTTAGTCCATCCGGCCAAATTTGGCCGGCCGGAGCTGACGTGGACGCCGGCCGGCGCCGGCGATAGTATTTTAATATTATTTTTATTATTTTCGAATTTTTTAATTATTTTTTCAATTTTTTATTAGTTTTTTAATTTTTCTGTTTTTCTTTTCTTTTCTTTTTTTCTCTCCCCCCCCCGGCCGGCCAGCTCCGACGAGGCTTGCCGGCCACTGCGCGAGGGCCGCGAAGCCCTCGCCGGCGGCCAGCGAGGGTCGCGGCCCCCGTCAGACCGGCCACCCTCGCTGGCGGCCTCGCCCTGGTCTGTGCGAGGCCGCCGGCGAGGGTCACGGAACCAGGCGGCCTCGCCCAGACCTGGGCGAGGCCGCGGCCCCTAGGCCTCGCCCTGGTCTGGGCGAGATCGCCGGCGAGGGTCGCGGCCCCCGGCGGCCTTGCCCAGACCTGGGCGAGGCGGCTTCGCCCAGATCTGGGCGAGGCCGTGGCCCCCAAGCCTCGCCCTGGTCTGGGTGAGGTCGCCGGCTAGGGTCGCGGCCCCCGGCGGCCTTGCCGAGACCTGGGCGAGGCGGCTTAGCCCAGATCTAGACGAGGCCGCAGCCCCCAGGCCTCGCCCTAGTCTGGGCTAGGCCGCCGGCGAGGGTCGCGGCCCCCG
>CM026416.1:13110657-13124314 GCA_014858505.1 Corymbia citriodora subsp. variegata
GAGGCCGTCGGCGAGGGTCGTTGGGGCCGCGACCCTCGCCGGCGACCTCGCACAGACCAGGGCGAGGCCGCCAGCGAGGGTGGCCAGTCTGACGGGGGCCGCGACCCTCGCTGGCCGCCGGCGAGGGCTTCGCGGCCCTCGCGCAGTGGCCGGCAAGCCTCGTCGGAGCTGGCCGGCCATTGCCGCCGGCGGGGGGAGGGGCAAGAGAAAAAAACAGAAAAATTAATAAAAAAATAATAAAAAATAATAAAAAAATCGGGAAATTAATAAAATAATATTAAAATATTGTCGCCGGCGCCGGCTGGCGTCCACGTCAGCTCCGGCCGGCCAAATTTGGCCGGATGGACTAAATTGGCACAATCGCAAAAGGTTTAGGACTGAATTGGTCAAAAAAAAAGGTTTAGGACTGATCTGGCACAACCCCAATAAGTTTAGGACTTCTTTGGCAATTCTCCCGTAGTCTCTCTAGAGTGCTTAGGCCGCGTTCCTTATTTTAACGTGTTGGTACCCGCGTGCTTCACACTCCTTGTTAGTAAGAAAATATTATTCTATCCTTGTAAGTTGGAAAAACCCCAAATTTTACGTTCTAGAATTCATACGAAATGATTTAACAATTTTCTCAGGTCTGTTATTTGCATATATAATTACACTAGTATGTGCCGAGATGAATTTCGTTTCACTTGATCTTGATGAAAGCCCGAATGCGCCTTGATTATTGCAAGGAGACATCCACAAGGCTTGAGCAGACCTCGTCTTCACCTTGATTAAAGTCAACCACGAGAAGCTGATGCAAAGTGATGACGCAAGGGTACGGGGACGGGCTGGATAGTCAAGAGTGCTATCGGGGCTTTTCTAACACGCCGGGGATTGTGTCGAGAGAACGTCAAATCGCCGAGCTTTGCCGGATACGGCTGAAGCAATTCTAGAGAAGAGCTGCGTCACTTGTCGCGCTTGGATGATGGCACAATGAAAATTAGGGATGTGTAACAGGAACCGCTCAATTCAGGAATTGTCCAAACTGGACCGAACTGGCCTATTCCAAAGCCGGTAGGCAGTCCGGTTCCTGGTTTCCATTCTTGGAACCGGTAGCCAGTTGATCCAATCATCGATTCTAAAGTGAAAATCGAACTAATCGGACCAAACTGGTAGTATATATATTTTTAAGTTTCTTAAGAATTCGAAAAAATTAAAAAGAAAATTTTTCAAAGTCTTAGGAAAATACAATTATAGGTAGATTAAAAAGACAAATCGATTGAGCAGTATATAAACGAAATGAGTTGTTTTTGAAAACTTACTCTAACATTAACAATTTTTTTCCCAAAAACAAAAAATTACCAGTTTCACCGGACCGATTGGTCGGTCCGGTTCCTGATTCCAGGATCGATCAGTCCGGTCCACGGTCCTAGAATTTGGGAATCGATTCTCCTAGTCCGATTCCCGATTTTATCTTAGAACCAGACTGGACCGGAAACCTATCATTTTACTATAAACCTATCAAAGAAGAATGTCGAGGAATTGACCAAGACGTCACCCACCCCATCGGATGTGATGTGTTCACAGGTACTGGCGGCTGGTGTTGGGGGTGGGGGCGGATTTGATTGGTCTATTTTCCTTTTTCGTGAGTATACTCTATTATAGTGGCCGCATAGTGCAAAACATGGCGTAAGTAAATGGAGAGCCGTGGTTCAGGCACTTTGCAAAATTGGGACATACGTCAAAATTAGAAAGTGATCGGTGGGGCACTTTCTCAAGCTACTGAATCGTTTTATAGGGGAGCTTTAGAAGCATCGTCACTTGAATAATAGGGAACTGTCGACTTGTTTTTAGCATAAGATGACTACTCGTGCGACGAGATAAGAAAAACATGATGCTTCTAGTTCTTGCTTTGAAAATCAGATTGGTGCTCATCCATATGAAATGCGCAAGGTTGTCGTAGTTAATCCTCCTAGTCTCCATTTTTTTTAGTTGTTTCTCCTGTTGTTTATGTTTCCCAATTGCATGGGTAAAATTCTATGCTTGTCTTCACCTTTTGAGGTTATAGAACTGAATAAAGTTGGTTTTATCACATACCTCAATTAATAGGTTTTGCACTTGACAGTGCAGGGAGTTTGAGCATGAATGATTTTATCGTAGCTGCTAAGATCGACAAGATCAAAACATAAAATCTGGCACCTAAGAGGAGAGTATGGGCATAAGTCGAGAAATTTTTGCATTGTAGGAGAAGCGAAATGCTCAAGATAAAGGTTTGCGTCATCTAGTTGATGAGGGACGGTTCTTCACTGAAAATTGATTCATAGACTACTGATCCATTCAATGCTCAACAGCTGATAGACATTGTCATTCGCCATTATTTTTCTTAGATTGGTGGAAACGTTGACAAACTTCTTTTCCTTTTGATTGTCTATTCTTAACCATGTTTATTTTTCCTTGTTTCCCTCCAATCCTTTTGAAATTTTGTCCAAATTAAGGGGCAGTCTGCTTTCTGTCTGGTGAATGCTTGAGACAATAGTCCTGGACCAAAGGAAAGTCTGTTCATACCTATCCAGGTTGTAAGAAGTCTGTCATTCAAATGCAGTATCGGCATGAGCACAGATGTTGCTCATATTGCGCTCTGCTCATGCACTACCAGTAGGAAATCTTACTCCTGTGTCAGTACAGGTTTCCAGTACGGTTAAATGGATGGAGAACTTTTGTGGTTGTTTTTGTTGAAAATACTCAATTAAGTTCTCATTCAGGGTTACCTTTTGGAAAAGTTATATGGTAATGCAACATTGCTTGTGTAAGGAACTAGCCCGATCATCTTGTTGAAGCTGACATATATCAAAATTAATGTTGAAGCTGACATTTATCAAAATTAAGTAAGATAATGTATAGATTCAAGTTCTATCTTAGTTGGACGAGAAGCAATATTTAAAGAGGTAATAAATCCTATTTACAAGGTTTGGATGGCAAAGTACATTTGGAGGTTATGACTCATTGTTGGAACTTGAAACTTACCATTGGAACAAGATCTTTGTTTTTGGAAATTTGAAACCTACCTATCATAGGATCTAAGGTCAATTCTAGGTTTTACCCAGGTTGTGCTTGTACTATTAATTGAACATTGCAATGTATCATCACCTTTAATAATAACTACTTGCTGATACAAATTCATTGACCATAATTTATATTTAAACGCACAAAGAATATGAAATATAAATAAAGTAAAAATCTCAATAATAAAATAGAAGTTCAAATTAGTAGTTTCAAATTATACATTTATCATTAAATGCTAGGGGGTACCATAAGATCAACATGACCAAGAAAAACACAAACTTTTTTCATGTTCCAGATTCCAAGTTCATCTACCTAGATTTGAATTTTGAACTTAGAACCTACCATGCATATGTTAGGATTCAAAGAAGTGACACAATCTAGAAGTTTTCTATACGAGAGACCATGATCAATCCATGAGCAAGCGACCCTCAATTATCTCTTGAGTGCTAGGGTTTTCTTGAGTATTCTAGAATACTCCTAGGGGTGGGTAATACAATAATTATAGATCTTTTAATGAATACATGTAGTTGGATAGATGGGGAGATGTAATACCTACCATCAAATCGAGAAAAAATTTGCGGCTATGACTAGCCTTGTACTTGTATATATATGGGTGTTCTCTCCTCATTGGTATCCATTCACAAGTAAAATACAACACAACCTCAATCTCTCTAGAGTTTGACTCTAAAGATCTTTGTGACTGTTGGTGAGGGTGAGTAAGTCTATCTGAAGAAATTCCTAAGGACATACAATAAGAGAATGCTACAGATGATTCCACCGTACAAAAAGAGAACTACTCAACCATAATTGGGATTCAAATGAGTTTGTACACCAATTTTCCTAAACGCTTTGTCCCAAAACCATACTCACCTCTAATTGGGACTACAGATGACTTTATACATAATTCCTAATTGCTCTATATTCTAGTGTTTAAAAAAGTAAAAAGGTCTCGCATCAATATAGTATTTATACACCAATTTTCACACGGGGTCTAGAGGCCCGATTGGCGATTGACAATCAGCGATCGACGCTGCTCTTGAATCACCGATCACTAATCCCACTCACGCTCCCGAATCGCTGACCTAATAATCTTTGGGCACAAATTCTGACAACTAAATATTGGTCACAAAGAATTGATTTTCATACTAAACTTGGTGACTCGATCTTATAGATGGTGATTGTGAACATAGGGTTGATCTTACAATGGAGTTTGGGAAATGGCAAACATTATCTTTGTCTGTTAGATTGTCCTTTGACAACATTCGGAGAGATCACAAGAACTGCAACTATTTCACTACCATGCGCCCTCCTTTCCAAAGTGGCTTTTTAAGGCACACAACTTTTTTTAGTGAACCACCGCTGTGCTAGTGCTTCAAACTCATTCAGTTATGCTTCACTCGGTGTGATGGACTGATTTGAATTGTAGGACTTCATGGAGCTCTGGTTTCAACCGTACATTCTAATCCATGAAGAACCTGGTCTGCGTCTCCTGATCCCAATGTCTCCACTTTCGATTGTGACGCACTGATGTGCAAACCAACAAATTACTCACTTAAAGATGAAACGGAGCAAATATAAAACTCGAGGCGAAGGAAATGAGTATTTTTTTGTTCGTCTTCTTATTTGGTCTTACTAATCCCAAACCTCGTGGAACTTGGAGGTTCATTCTATACATATCTTGTTCAAAATTTATTTCTAAAATAAAATTTTGTTCTAAAAATTAAAAAATAAAATTACATTACCACACGGATTTTTGTTCCAAACATGCTCTTGAGAAAAAAAAATAGAAAAACTAATGAACAGAATGGTTATCATATGCACACTTAGATGGCCAAATCTGTTCTCGAAAGAAAAATTGAAAAATTGAAAAACATAATGATTATCATTCATCCTTAGATTACCGGCTACTCAATCTTTTCCAATTAATTTTTTTCCAAATTTCTTATTCTCACGTGCACAATCCGTCCATCCCGTTCCCATATTATTGGGTGAGATTCATAGTTCGTCATTAGGTCGGGCATATTTAGAAGATCTTTGCTTAAGTTTTGCACCATTTAGCATGTGACGATTTGATTCCGTTTTGCTAATTAATTCGACCTGTTGTTGCAAATAGCATTGTAAACACTCGTCTACTCTCACAATTGCTCACTTCTTCTTTTCGAGGAATGTCAAAGTGGAGTGTAGGAACACGCTTGCAAAAACAAATAGGTAAGTTGCGTTGCGATTGCCATCGAGCGTCCCTGCCCACCACTTGGAAGATGGCCAAAATAATAATAATAATAATTCGTTGGTAATTACTACAATAATTCGCTATTTTGGAAATTATAAATGGACATTACAAAGCATGTCCGCATCATATAAATTTTATCTGAGTTAACCTTACCGAGCTTGAATTCAATTCGAAGAGGAAGGAAAGTGCTTTTGGTCGGCACTTGCTGAATGGTGCGAAAATTAAGCAAATATCTTCGGAATAAGAAATTTGGAAGGAACTCAATTGGAACAGAATGAGTAGGCGGCCATCAATCTTCCCATGCTTTTCTTCAGCAAATTTCGGCCTGAGGAGATCGAGGGAATCGACTGGATTAAGGGAAGATCAAGAAGGAAACAAAGCAAAGAAGAAGATCGGTGCCCGTTCGTTGAGGAATCATGGGATTTGCTCAGCAATATGGAAAGAATAATCCATAAGAAAAGGGAAAATATTTGATTGGAAAGCCGGATGAGGCAAGAGAGGATTTGATAATAGTATTTGATTGAAAATCATTGCAAGGGAAGGAGAAAATTCTGGGATTTGAAGAAAGTTCCTGCACTATAAAAGGGGCATCGTGGAAGAGAAAGCACAAGCAGAGAGGGAGAGAAGAAATGGTAGTGGAAAATACAAGAGAGGCTCATATGAAAAAGGAAAAAAGGAAAAAAAAAAAAAGTAGAAGAGGAGAATCGTGAAAGAGAGACAGACAAGCAAGAGAGGAGAAAATTTTTGTCCCTCTCAAGATCTGCAGCAGTTCCTGATGATCTCCGGCGAATGCCGAACAGCATTGCAAACAAGGTCCGGCGAGACCCCGGTTATTATGGTAATGTTATATTCTTCCAAAGTGAGAGCTAGCTCTCATGCTTACCGAATATGAATGTGGATGTCACGGGCTCACCTGGTGAACCCATTGAGGGAATCATGCGGCTGAGAACCTCAACATTCATACTCGAGCAAGCATGAGCTAACCCCACTTTGGAAGAGTATGATATTACTGGAGCATGTTAGATCACTTGGCGGAGCGTTTGAAAGCAACAATCTTTCTAGCTGAATGCTTTTTCAAAGCAATCATCATCCCACTAATCGGGTAGAATTTTTCCTTACCATAGAATTGAGTTCCATCCTTTAGTTGCGTGTCTAATTAGACAAGTATGTGCCAAGATGAATTTCATTTAGCATGATTTTGGCAAAAACCCTAACACGCCTTGACTAATGCAAGGAAACATCCACGAAACTTGAGCGGACCTTGTCTTCATCAATGCAAAGTGAAGGCGCACACTAGGGATCGTGCACACACCAGGGGTCATGTCAAGAGAACGTCAAAATGCTGTGAATTACTGGCCCAATTATCACATGTCTTGCTCAAGAACGAACCGAGGGAAATAAACTGGGCTGTGGATTGACTAGTCAAAGGCCCACCGCTTTGGGTCTCTTCTACTCAACTGGATTTCTATGCTCCCACACCCTCTTTCACTTATTATATGTTTGGACTATGGAAATGATTGTAATCGCTCACTTTCGTAAATGGTAATGAATTACTTCTGACCCAAAAAAAAAAAGAGAAGCTCAAAATGCTGAGCTTTGCCGGAAGTTGCTGAAGCTGGTCTGGAGAAGAGCTGCGTCACGGGTCATGCTCGGACGTCGCTGGCTGCACACCGGAAATTGGCCGAGAAGGCCGAGTAGTCGCCACCGGATGAGCTGTACTGGCGGGTGGTGTAGGGAGATTGATTGGTGTCTTTTCCCTTTTTGTGGAGATTGAGAAGATGGCCGGCTACTCATTCTTTTCAATTGATTTTTTGATTTCGAATTTCTGATTCTCACGTGCACAATCTGTCCGTCCCGTTCCCACAATATTATTAGATATTCATTGTCCGCCATTAGGTAGGGCATATTCTGAAGATATCTGCTTAATTTAAAGTGTTATCTTTCCTCTTTGAATCGAATGTAAGCATGATAAGACTAAGTCTAGATGAAATTTATTTGATGTGGACGTGCTTTATAATGTCTAAATGCCCAAAAAGCAATGCAAAACTTAATATTTTTGTTTAGGCATCAATTTTTTTATCCCTAATTTTTAAATGACTAAGTGAGAAAATCAAAATTCAGTGGTCAACAATTGTGTATTAATTGCACTGCATTAATAATCAATTTACCAATTGCTCATATCAAGGTATAAGTATAAATACCAATTACCAACTAAGCCATGAAAAATAAATTCTTAAAGATTATTAAAATAGTTACCTACCAAAAAAAGGATGACTATTAAAATAGTTGGTAATTTTTTAAGTATAAGTAAGTGTTGGTACGGGGTGAGCATAGAGGATCAATTGAACTGGGAATTGTTTGGGACTAAACCACTAAGCTCTATGGGTTGTTGGTTTCATAAAAATGGAACTAGTTATTTTCGGTTTGGTTATTTGCTCGAATGTGAGAACTAGATTGACTGACTGGACTGATTATATATATTTTACTTTTTAACCTTGTGTTTCCTTCAGTTTTTTGGTTTGTGGTCTAACCTTATGGGTAGTTTTGTATAAAAGGTTAGTAACATTAACATGTTAAGCCACAAACACAAAATGATTGTTGATCATTAAACTAGTTGGTGAGGTTGGTACTTTCAAAATCAAAGTCTAAATAAATGCATCCATAACCTATTGTATGATGAACTCGATTAACCCCCATGTTCTTTGATCTCTGCGGAAATTGAGGCATGAGTTTTAACATATCACGCAAACATTTATTTCGTGAGCAAAATGCATTCATAACCTTCCACATATCGAATCAGCCTCTCATTTCTAATCCATATAATTTAATCACAGCTCAACGCTAAATCAAATTTCTATATTGATGTGGTGTTTTCGAAACAGAAAATTAGTAACCGACTAAAACGACCTATAAATTAATCACTTTAACATGTCAATACACCACCAATATAAATGTTAGTAAATTCCTATTAGTCTATGTAACTTCGCCTATAAAATCATTGCTAAGGTCATGGCTAATAGAATGAAACTCTAGCTCCTAGATACAATATCCCAAGAGCAAAGTGCCTTTGTGGGGAATAGATAGATACAGGACAACATCTCCATAGTTCAGGAGGTTTTACATCTAATGCGTATTAGGAGACGAAAGAGGAAATTCCAGGCTATTTTAAAACTAAATATGCAAAAAAGCATACGACAGGATGGAATGGGACTTCCTAGGGGATTGCATGAAACATATGGGTTTCAATGAGGAGTGGGTTCAGATGGTCAAATACTATATTTCCTCAATTTCCTTTAGTGTATGTGTAAACGGGGAATGCAATAGCTATTTTGCTCCAACTAGAGGGATTAGACAAGGGGATCCACTATCACCCTACCTCTTTATTATTATGGCCAATACCCTATCCTCCCTAATATCAAAAGAAATGTCTAAGGGGACCTTGAAAGGAATTCAACTAAACACCCATTGCCCGGCATTATCTCACCTACTGTTTGCGGATGACGCGATCTTCTTATTGAATGCTACAATTTAGGAGGAGAGCAACTATCAAACATACTGAATCAATATTGCTATGCCTCGGGACAAATGGTGAATCTAAACAAGTCAGGTGTTTTCGTAGAGAGAAGCTGCCCAGCAACCCTCAAACAGAATATAGCGGCTGCACTAAGGGTCCTTATTATAGAGAAAACTGGAAAGTACCTAGGAATACCTTCAGATTGGGGACAAACAAAGAAGCAACTATCCTCTTGGATTTTAGCCAAGGTGAACAGGAAGCTAGCAGGGTGGAAAGAAAAATTAATCTCTAAGGCGAGTAAGGAGATTTTGCTCAAAACAGTGGTCTAAGCCCTCCCTCAATTCGCCATGTCAATTTTTAAGATCCTGGTATCAATTTGTTGAGCAATTGAAAGGAAAATTGCCGCCTTTTGGTGGAAACAAAACGCCTTGAGAAAAGGAATCCATTGGAAACGATGGGAGGTTTTAAAAGAAAGAAAAGATCGTGGAGGTCTCGGTTTTAGAGACCTAATGGACTTCAACAAAGCAATGCTGGGAAAACAAGCTTGGTGGCTTCTAAAATACCCGGATGCACTATGGAGTAAAATATGTAAGGGTATCTACTTCCCTAGAGGGGAATTCTGGTTAGCCACTAAGGGTAATAGAGCTTCATGGGGTTGGCAAAGTTTACTAGAGGTAGGGATGTGATTGCACCAGATATTAAATGGGAAGTCAAGAATGGACAGAACATCCGAATCAGGGAGGATTGGTGGCTAAGTTCAAGAAAGACTGGGGGTCTAGCAAACAGACATGACCCACTCCTTATAGCTAAGTTGATCAATGAAAATACCAGACAATGGAATACCCAAGCAGCAGAAGCTTTATTCGATGTTACACTGACAAGAGAAATCCTAGCCATACCTTTAAGTATCCTACCCACCCCAGACAGCCTAGTGTGGATAGCAACCACTTCAGGGCAATATACGGTCAAGAGTGGGTATAACAGAACCCAAGACACCCAACACCCCCCAACTTTCGACCAACCTTCCTCCTCATACCAGACCCCTAAGAACCTATGGACAGAAATATGGAACCTTTAAACCCCTCCTAAAGTTCGATTTCTAGTATGGAATGTCTGCAACAATGCTTTGCCAACAAAGGAAAACCTGTACAAGCATCGAATTATACCTAAAATGGCCTACCCTTTTTGTTGCGAATTTCCTGAATCCACTAAACATGCCCTCATCCTATGCCCATAAATAAAAGAAATCTGGTCAGACCCCAGAATGCAAGTAAACTGCACCATGTCCAGCCTTATGCAAGCAGATAAATGGGTTTGGGAAACATTCACCGGAAAATTGGAACCTCAACCGAAAGCTTACTTCGCCAAGGTCCTCTGGGCAATTTGGACGCCCCGCAACGGCTTCGTCTTCCAATCTCGCAAACCGAACACACATCAACTATTAGAGGATGCAATGAACAGAACCAAACTATACCAGAAATGGAGATGCGGAAAAACCAAATCTGCGCACTCTACCTCCTCATCATCGGTGGATGAAATCTGCTCTGCAGAACTCGAAAACGGCTCTGAAGGACTCCCCCCACCAATGGTTAAAACCAGCACTACACAATTCGAAACCCACCCCCCACCGACGGTTGAAATATGCTCTGCAGAACTTGAAACTTGCTCTGAAGGACCGGTGGCCACAACCAGTTCTGAAGAACTCCCCCATCGGCGGATGACATCTGCTCTGCAGAACTCGAAACTCGCTCTAAAGGACTCCCCCCACCAACGATCGACACTAGCACTACAGAATCAGAAACCCACCCCCCACCGATGGTTGAAACCTGCATTACAGAACCCACCAGCAAGCTCAGCGTTGATTGTGCATGGAGTAGCTCGTCAATGGAGGGATCGACTGTGGGCGTTTGGCGGGACGGAGCCGGGGTGCTGCTCGATGGCTTCGCGGAGAAGATCTTCACCCCTTCAGCTTTGATCGGTGAAACCCTAGGCATCCGCACAGCACTTCAGTTTCTAAAGTCAAAGATGCAAAGTATGAAGGACAGAAGCCAGTTGAGGGGTAAGCGTCTAACTGAACAGAAAGTCTCTCTACTCTCTGACTGCTTGCCAGCAGTTCAATTTATCACGGGCCGGGCCGAAACTCCATGGCTTGTGCAGCAGGTAGCAAGGGACTACCGAACGCTTCTTCAAGAAATGCAACAAGTTCGGTTGCAATTTATTCCTAGGGCCCAAAACGGAGCCGCAAACTAGGTCGCACGAGCCCATAACGTGAACAACCTCCCATCAAACTGGATTAATCAGCCACCGCAATCCTTGGAGCTTATCTTTTGTTCCAAACTTAGTTTATTAGGTAACCCTTCTTTTACAGAGTACTAATGAAAAATCTACATTTCCGACCAAAAAAAAAATACAGAGAAAGAGAATTGGTCAATAACCAAATTTTGTCGGTAACTTTATGTGAGAAATGTTGGTAAATCGGCCAAATTATGGGTCGAATGAAAGTAAGATTACTAAAATTGTTGATAATTGTTTAAGTGTGATTAAAAGTTTGTACTTGTCAACAATAAGTTAAATAAAAGTTAGTGATGCAGGCAAAGTTGTACATTGGCAACTAAGATATTCGGGAACTTATAATATGTTAGGTTCTTTCTCCTGGTTGGGGGTGTGCAACCAAACCGATTCTCTTTGGAAACTGGACCTAACTTCCTAAAAAATAAGATCAGGAATTGGTTCCCATTAGAATCGGTCCGTGAACAAGTTCCAAATTATTGGAACTGGTTGTAATTGGTTTAGGAATAGGTTCCGAGTGAATACCCACCTGGGAACCAACCTAGACCGCCTTGTTTTGGAGCAGACCAAACCACCCTATTTCATGACCGATTTCAAAATCAATTTTATAAGCTAAAAGCCAAAACCATAATTTCCCTTTCCTCCTAAATTCTAAGCTCAACACTCCTATCTCCTTCTCGAAACTTCATGCTAGTCTTTCCTCTTCCCTTAAACTTTTATAGATGAATGGAAATAAAGTTTTATAATTTATATTACACATTTGAATTTTTTTATCATTTATCAGTATACGTAATTATGTATTCATCTTATGGATTATTGTTTTTAGTGGATTAGGATTTCTACTGTTCATCTTTTACTTTGAATCATTTTGTTACTTTTGACCTCATATGATTTTACTGTAAAAAATGAACCAGAAAAAGAGAAATAAAGGCTCTTGGCAGATCCTGAAATCGGACTGAAAAAACAAGATAGGTTCTAAAATCGTCTAAGGTCCAAAAACTGGAAACCGATTATTCCAAATTCCAACTCTAGAACCTACTCGCGTTAGAATTGATCACCCCTACCCTACTAACAATAAGTTAGTGTTTCAAGATGGGTTCTTCCTCCCCTTGTAACATCACCTGGAAGTTGAATAATAATGAAGAGGTTATGTGCAAAATGCCTTCACATAACGTTGCTCAACTTATATTAAATGAATTCAGAGGAGTGAGTTATTTACTTCTTATTTACTTCTCCTTGACAAAGTTTGGGATTAATTTGATGTACATGAGATTGGAATTCCTAACAATGACAAGTATTCAAATAAAAAGTCGGTCGAAGTTACATTAGTAGCAGGACTTGTGGTTGAAGAGGACGTTGGCTGGTCATTGTGGGTCGATAAAACAGTGAGTACTTCTAGGAAGGAGGACAACATTCATCTCCGTAGAGATGGATTGGGTAAGATGCTCAAATATCCCAAATTTTGTTATGAGAATTTTGATAGGTGGAATAAAAAGGCGTTCTTTTTGTACAAAGCATTGTTTTCGAAGATTATGACAAATTCATAGATTATTTGATAAAGTATTGAAAGTCGAGCATTTCTACACAGCATTGATGAGTATTGAGAAGCACGCAATGGAGGGCGCAACATATCTGATGATTCGATTAATGTATCTTTGTTAGAAAGAATGCAACGAAGAAACACATTCGAATAAACAAAATACTTCGTAACATGCCCTCCTAAGGAAAAAGAATGAGCATCTGCAATTTGAATTTTTTTTCCATATGAATTGCACAAATCTTTTGATTTTGCCCTTGCAAAGAAATTGCAAATTGATTATCGATCTTAGATAGTTTCTTCTTGTCTGTGCAAAGAGATTTAGTCTTGAGCTTAGACCTTGCAATTTCTTAGGGCACACTACTTGAGTAAGCATTGTGTTTGACTAAACTCCCTTTGAATATTAAGGCACCCGTTCATCTAGAAGTGATAGACATCCGACGCCTCGGAATCATCTCCTTTGGATGTTCAATGCACCTGGGAGATCTTTCAAAAGTCAATCAAGATAAAAGAAAAATGGTACAGGCCTTTCGAACATACTGGAAACCTACAAAAAAAAAAAAAAAGATCTTGAGGAATTAGTCGAGAGATTGGAAACCTACAAAATTCAATGTTCTTATTCATATTTTTCTTTTATCTTTTACTGGTCATGATTTCCTTCAATCTCGCTACCTTCAAATTTCTTGTAATTTATTTTCCTGTCCGAAATCAACAAAAAACCCTTTACGACTCTTGTCGATTCATATCGACTCATCCATATTCTTGAAACATATTTCATGAATACTTTTTTCGCATATTTTCCAATCCTCAAATGTTAAAAAAGATAGAGTAAACTCTGACAAAAAGATAGGATAATTATACAAAACAAAAGAGAGTTATTGAAGGGTGAAGTTTTGGCTTATATATTATGGAGGAGTAGTTTCCTAAGAACATCAAGAGAAAAGAAAGGCAACAAAAGATTACAGAATTCTTCTAGTAGTCCTAGTTGTAACAAGTGATGTGATCGCTCAAAATCCCAAATCATTGGCTGCTAATAATAATGATAATAATG
>CM026416.1:13124414-13348125 GCA_014858505.1 Corymbia citriodora subsp. variegata
TGCGGTAGTGGGCGGGTCCTATGTTCCTGTCAGTTGCGGGACTGCGGTAGTGGGCGGGTCCTGTGCTCCTTCGGGAATGCCGTCAGAGGGAAGGGATGACCCCTGACGTCGCCGTGCCTCGAGGTAAAGAGGACGAAGCTGGTTTAGCCAGAACCGCCAACCATAAGGTTATGCCGTTGGCCCAGGAGGGGGCGTTAATAATCGGAGCATGTGTGAGTGTGAGACATGAGAAAGTTGTGTGAGATGCTCTGATTATTCGCATGCTCTTAATGTCGTGATGATTTGTGGTACGCACGCATGAGTTGACAGTCGTGCAGGGTGTGGCAATGGCCGGGTGAGATCGCTTGTGGCGCGACTCGCATGTGATTGATGAATTGTGTCATCTAACGGCCATGTGCCTTGCTTGCATTGTGTGAGATTGGACGCGCAGGGTATGGCATACCGGGTAAGGTTGTATGTGAACCGACTATTGATTGTGGGTTGCCCTGTCTGTTGTTGGCTGTTGTTTGGTTTTGGTTGTGGGTTGTTGGGTTGAGTGAGAGGTGGTATTGCACTGATTGCTGTATTAGGTTGTATGTTAAACTCCCGAGGCGAGCGAAGTTCCTAACTGGGGCTTAGGACTTTAACTTGCTGAGTTTATCTCAACCCGTCGTGGTTAACATTTTCAGGCCCTAGATGATGCAGTACCGAGGATCGAAGAGAGCGATCCCTCCGAGGCCAACGAGTAGACACTTGTACAGTGTTAGGTTAGCCAGGCCGATCCCTTTTTGAGTAGGCCTTAGCTTGTCGCCTGTAGTAAGGCGTGTATGTATTTGCTGGTATGTTGACTAATTTTCAGATATATAAAATACTGGTTGTCTTTCCTCTGCTACTGTTGTTGCTATCCCTGTTGTTTGATTTGGGAGTTGTTCGTTTCCGCATGTGCTTAATTACAAGATAAAATGAATTGGTCGACGACAGTACCTGGGACGTCGTACAAATAGACCTCAAGTGAAATGAGGTTGCCGCGAGCTCGAGAGTCGGGGCGTGACAAGTTGTTGATAAAAAATAGAATTTGAGATTTTAATTTTTGAAGCAGAAACTCATCCATGCAGCCACCTTTCTATATCTAGTCTTGGGGGTCTATATATGAGCCTTGTAAGGGGAGGGGGGCGCGCACACACTGAATACTATGCACGGCCGCGGAAGAGAGAGACTAGTGGGTCCTCTCTCGAGGGCTTCATTCACAATATTCGCAGGTACATGATACGATACGATACATAGGGAAGGAGAGGTGAGGGGGGCCTCTTGGCCGAGCCCCTTCACGGCCAAGTTCCCTCCACCGGCGTCGATCTCTGCTGCCGCTTGCCTACGTTGCTGCAGCCGCCCTTTGCTGAATCTTCCTACTCACGATGACGGAATACGTCCAGCAAAGTGAGTCCATTCGTGGCCGCCGTTCACGTCTATAGGAGCCTGATTTTCACACCTCGAGTCCAGACTCGCCTGCGAGTGCTCCTACCCAGCGAAGCGGTTAGTCCCACGAAGTCCAGACGTTCTCGATCAAGACCAACAGCTGCTCCATAGACCAGCGAGCTTCTGGCGCACATCACAGTTCTCCAGGTTCCTTGTTGGTTTTCCAGTATTTCAATCGATCCAGCCATCTTCAGCGAGACACTCCCGCAGGCGTTAAGGTTTCCTAGTGATAGCACGTACCTTTCAGCGACCAGACTAGTCCCATGGCAATGCCAACATGGCAGCATCTTCAAGTCAAGCTCTTAGCCTTCAACGTCTCCGCTATGGCACCCCCGAATGCTTGTTTCTTTGCTCAATGGAACGAACGGGGTCAACGAGTCATTGTGTCCACTACACAATGCAGTTTTTGCAATCTGGTTTGGTTTGGTTTTGAAAAAGTTGAAACCAAACTAAACCACAAAAAATGGTTTGTTTTGTGGGAGAGATGGACATAGTTAGAGGGGTCGTTGAGCTCGAAGGGAAGGTGTTCCAGTCGCCAGCAACATCGTGAGGCCTGGAATAATGTGAGACTGCATTGATCGAGGTGGATGGGGCTGGCGACGCCATCGATGCGCGACTTGGTGCTAGGGGCAATGCTTGAGGGCTGTAGTTGGATCATGGAGATGGTCATCTTGCTTATCGAGGTGTTTCTTACAAAAATAAATTCAAGAAGAAGAGAAATAAATCGAACGGTTCAAAAAAAAAACAAAAACAAGAGGTGTATGTCCTTCATCAATCAAGGGGATAGTACACCTCACGCCCTTAATCGATCAAGGGGATATAACCACGAGCTTTTCTATAGGTGTAAAAAATTAGGTCAATCAGACGTCAAAAGGGGAAGTTATGAATAGTCGAAATTTTTGGAAAATATTATTTTTTAATTTCTTCTTAAAAAAAGAGAGAATGATGACGGCACCTGGCCGATGCCGCGGGTCTCCACGTGTTGCTTCTAGCATCAGCCTGGTGATGGAATAGCGGCAACCCACACGTGAGCCCAAGCCACAGCGGGCCAGTCGCACATCGGCCCGGTGCACCTGGGCCGCATGTCTTAACACATGACTAGGCCGAAATGGCACAGCACCGCATTCAGGCCGAAGCTGTCCCCACAGCCATTTCATTTGGAGCCCAGTTTTGCACCTATAAAGCCTTGTCCATCATTTCTAGGGCTTACACCCCATTGGTCTTATGCTATGCATCATTTCCCTTATGATGCGCATCGTTCCTCCTTTGTTTTCAAAATTTCCCTACTTCATTTGCCTGTTTTGACAAAGGCAATGCATCTCAAAACTCTCTTTCAATTTATTCTCAAATTCTAATAACTAACTTGATCCTGTTTTATAAGGAAATTCTAGTTACAATCAAGCAAGCAGATACCATTGATCCTAGGTGGATATGAAGAAAATTTGTTCAATATCAATAGGCAAGTGTTCTAAATCCCCTTGAATAAAATTGTTATCGTTATGTTGTTGGAGTTACGCTTGAATTAATATATATATTAGTTGTTACTCTACTGGTTTAAAATTAGGCTTTTCATGAATAATTGAATCATCATAATGCCTAAATTACTCTTTGAAGAAAATATTAAAACATGATTTTACAACTATTATTCCACTTTCAATAAAAAGAACATCATAGTTTTTCTGGGCAGTTATTTTGTTTGTTAAAATATTTGCATGGAAAAATCCATTGCATGAAACCAACCCATAGATTGAAATGCTGTGAAAATCGGTCTGTGCAAACTTGAAAGCTAGAGACTAAGGATGCATTTAGTTTAGTATCCCCAAGGGGCCTCCAAAGTCCCTTGGGAAAATACTGAACCGTTAGACAACCATTTTGAAATAGCTTTCAAGTGAAAGTCAGTATTGGGAAGGTCGAAAGTCCATTGTTAATAGGAACTAACACTGGGCTTTTAGCATTTAGTCAAACGTTGAAACTCATTTTTTTCCTTCCAAAACTACACTCATTAATTTTTCAAAATTCTGATTTTGCCCCTCATTATTTTTTTTTTGGTGAAAAAAAATTTTATTAGAGAAGTGCCAAACCCTTCGTTGATCTAACAAAGGGCAAAAGCCGCTAGCGAGTGTTGCACGACCCAACCAACCGCTGCCTGGGTCTCACGGTTGACGTCATGCGACCCTCACGAGACCCAAGCAAAAGCTACCTAAGCTTGTGAGACCCAAGTGACAATTGCTTGGGTCATACGCCGCCTAGGTCGCCTGACCTTAGGCAACCTCGATTGATGGCCGCTAATGCTAGATCTAGCTCACTGGCAGCCATAGCACTTCGCCGAGTCGGTGAAGGCTTTGATCTTCTTTAATATATATATATATATATATATATATATATATATATATATATATATATTTGATTTTTTTAACATTATTGTCAAAATTTATTTAAAAAGTTGCATACATTATTTTTTTTCAATTTTAAACAAATAAAAACTACAAATTAATATTAATCACCCAAAAGGTTTTTCAAATGTGTTTTTTTAACCAAATGGCATTTCTCTCCAAGTTGCTTTGAGATCTCGGTTCAAGTTTTCGACTCGGCAATCCCATTTCCGATGTTTCTGAATACCCGAAAATTTTTGAAAAATAATAAGGCTAAAGTCTAATAATTTAATCCTGATGTCCAAAAAATCCGATAACCAAATTTGAATTAAAAATCACAGTCGAGTCAATCAATCGCAACTTTAGTGGGTCTCAAACTAACGAGCGGCTTTTAGGACTCACGTGTGCGCACGAGTCCTCAATATTTTTCCTTCGGTTAGTATCTCATGAATGATCAGTTCAGAATTAGACTCAACTAACAGTGCATTAACGAAACATTCATAATTAAAGCCAATAATAATTCAAAAAATTCCAAGACGTCACATATACTGCTTTCCTCAAGCTAGCTTTGTAGATAAATATAAAAGTAGTGCTCTTGTTGTTCTACTATTGCATACCTTCTACTATCCATATTGGTTGTTGGCTAGGTGTTTGATCTTGCTTCCGCATGTACTTAATGACAAGATAGAATGAACCGGTTAACGACAGTACTTGGGACGTCGCGACCTCAAGTGAATTAGGGTTGTCGCGAGTTCGAGGTCAGGACGTAACACTTTTTCTCTTTTGACACCATCGAAATTCGTTCCTTCACCGTAGCACCACCCCACCCATTCAATGAACATGCAAAAATGGACAAAAAAGAAAAAGAAAAACATTACCATTTTGGATGAATCGGTACAGAGTGACAAGAGACGCAAAATGAGAACAAAGAACACTCGTTTAGATTCGAAACAGGGTCAAAAGTGAGTACATGGAGGGGTCGTCGTCGAGCTTTTAGTCGACAACGTACTCCCAAGCCATCGAGTTGACTAAAGGTATCGGCCATTTGACTGACCTTTGAAGAGCTCCCGTGGTTGATGCTTGTTCCGTCCCCAACAGTTTGGCAAAATACTTCGAAACTCTGCTTGATTCTTCCCCAGCCCTCACCTAGATTTGCATGAGGGTGTCTGCGTGTCGCAGCCCTTGCTTGGACTGGGTGAGGGCCGCAATGCCCTTGCCCTGCCTTTTCGATCATTTTTTGTTTGTCAATCTTCTCTCACTCATTTCTGCCCTGCCTTTTTGTAAAGCGCAAATGCGTCCCCATCTCTATCCCTCCCTACCGGCAGAGAGCTAAGTGCCTGCTGACTAAAGCCACTATTAATTGATTTGTAGTTTAATCTATCCACTGTAAACACAATCAGGGAGACTGGAGATTGGAACAGTATTGCAAACAGCTTCTTTCTTCTCATCAATTGCCTCCCTCTCTCTGGACTAAGATCTGGAAGGCTAATACAAACCCAAAGATCTGATATTTATTATGGAGAATGTGTCAAAATGCTCTGCTGAGTAAGGAAAATCTATTTACACGAGGTACAGTGAAAGATAGTACCTGTGAGATATGCGAGCAGCATCCAGAAACAGTAGAACATCTCTTCTTGCTCTTTCCATGGAGCCATCAAGTTTGGCTGGACCCTGCAATACAGATTCAACCCTTTGGCCTTTGCCGAATTGACGAATGGCTACTTAAATTCACCCATNTTTGATTTTGCTTCCACATGTGCTTAACGACAAGTTAAAATGAACTAGTCAACGATAGTACCTCAGATGTCGCATGTGTACCTCGTCAATGACAGTACCTCAAGTGAATTGGGTTGTCACGAGCTCAATGGTCGGGGCATGACACTTTTTCTCTTTGACACCATCGAAGTTCATTCCTTCACTGCAATACCACCCCACCCATTCAATGAACATGCAGAAATGGACAAAAAAGAAAAAGAAAAACATTACCATTTTGGATGAATCGGTAAGAGAGATGAGAAATGCAAAGTGAGAACAAAGATCACTCATTTAGGTTTGAAACAGGGTCAAAATTGAGTACATGAAGGGGTCAAAATTGAGCGTTTAGACGACAACATACTCCCACACCATCAAGTCGACTAAAGGTGTCGGCCATCTAAATGACCTTTGAAGAGCTCTCGTGGTTGATGCTTGCTCCGTCCCCAACAGTCTGGCAAAATACTTCGAAACTCTGCTTGATTCTTCCCCAGCCCTCACCTAGATTTGCATGAGGGTGTCTGCGTGTCGCAGCCCTTGCTTGGACTGGGTGAGGGCCGCAATGCCCTTGCCCTGCCTTTTCGATCATTTTTTGTTTGTCAATCTTCTCTCACTCATTTCTGCCCTGCCTTTTTGTAAAGCGCAAATGCGTCCCCATCTCTTTCCCTCCCTACCGGTAGAGCTAAGTGCCTGCTGACTAAAGCCACTATAAATTGATTTGTAGTATAATCTATCCACTGTAAACACAATCAGGGAGACTGGAGATTGGAACAGTATTGCAAACAGCTTCTTTCTTCTCATCAATTGCCTCCCTCTCTCTGGACTAAGATCTGGAAGGCTAATACAAACCCAAAGATCCGATATTTATTATGGAGAATGTGTCAAAATGCTCTGCTGAGTAAGGAAAATCTATTTACACGAGGTACAGTGAAAGATAGTACCTGTGAGATATGCGAGCAGCATCCAGAAACAGTAGAACATCTCTTCTTGCTCTTTCCATGGAGCCATCAAGTTTGGCTGGACCCTGCAATACAGATTCAACCCTTTGGCCTTTGCCGAATTGACGAATGGCTACTTAAATTCACCCATACCTGAACGAGTTTCCATCTCCTAGCTACTGTACTCTGGCACATCTGAAAAGAAAGAAACAATTCCATTTTTCACAAACAGACACTCATCAGGTTAACCACGGCAGAAAATCTTTGTTTTAAAATCAGGCGAATTCAAAGAAGAAAGCGCATGTTGATGAAAGCCTCTTACCCCAGATCTGGAACGGTCCGATTGATAATACCCTCAAAATCAACATCACGGATCCTACACTTCAGATTCGTCGGTCGGAGCTATCAGCTGTATTTGCCGGGATAAAGATGGAGAATTGCCGGATGGTTTCGCGAGACTGGCGAGACCGAGCTTAGCTGAGCAGACGGAGACAATGGCAATGGTGGAAACCCTGAAGTACATACACGCACGTTCTGAACAGAAGCTACAGTTGGAGACAGACTGTACACTTTTGATTAAGAGAACCCATTTCAGCAGCTAAAACGAGCAACAATCAATCAAGACGATAAGTTTACCCGCTGTAATCAATCGGAATGACAAGCTATGTTTTGATAAACCCAGAAGCGCAGGGAACTCTACTCGACACGGACTCAAAGTCACAGTCAGCAGCCTCACTACCTTCTCTCTGGCGCTCTTAAAAGTGGGTTCTTGTTATTTAATACAAACAGACTAGCACAGATATAAGCAATCGAAAGCAGAGCCACGGGAGAAAGAGGAGACTTGCCTGCGGAGAGATGCGAATTGAAGGCGAGTGAGAGAGCGAGCGATGGATGAGGAATTGAGCCGAAGAGGGGAGGCTCGTGCAGCCGAGCGAGGGAAATAAGCAAGAGCGGAGGCTCTGGCAACTGAAGCGTAGTTGAGCGTCGAGCGAGGGGATGAGAGGCGGAACCGCGTTTGCAGCAGAGAATTTGGAGGAAGAATCTTTTTGTTGTCCGAGTGCTCTGGCAACTGAAGCGTAGATGATTGTGATGATCTAGGGTTTGATCTCTTCTGACACCAGGGACTGTATTTGCAGCAGAGAATTTGGAGGAAGAATCTTTATGTGGAGGGTTGTACCCCAAAGAACTTGGCATCTCTTTCCTGTTCTTGGCCTCCCGGTTCCATCAATCTTGCCCAGGCCTGGTGATAAATACAGCCTTGATCTTCGAATCCAAGCCCTCCTTAGACAAATAATTTCCAAGGCACACTCACTTTCCATAATTATAGATATAATAATGATGATGATGATTTTTTTAAAATTTTTTCAATGTACCATAATAATAATAAAATAAAAAAGTACCATAATAAATTGCTAGGTCATAGATGTGTAAAACAAGTGCTGCCGAAAATTTCCAGTCAGGTGCTGTCGAAAATTTCAACACCACCAAGCCAAAGACTTGACTGGGACTTGACCACGTCTTAGGAGTGGTTAGTGTTGCTTTATTTATTTATATTCTGAAACTTGACTCTAAAGAACAAAGTGCCAATGACACTTAGGGCTGCTTGTACAGTCGGCTGTGGTGGGAATATTGGAGATGTTCACATTTGCTATATGCACTCAGCGTGGTGCCAGTTTTGGCCCTTTTTTGACAAGTTAAATGTTCTCAACATCGATATGGTGACAGATTTTATCCTTTGGAATATAGCATCCTAGGTTTGCAAACTCTTACCATCGATGCGAGTTCCTTGGTGGTGTTTGAGGTTTTTAAATTATCAACATCCTGAGAGTGATAAACTTACCTTAGGCTCTGTTCTGCATGCAAGAGATTAGACCATGTCATGTTGTGGAATTTTATAGTGTGTATATTGCTAGCCAAACATTGATGAGGGGGCTCTCTTTATGGAGATTGAAGTTGCTACTGTGGGATAATCTTTGGTATCAAATGTTCTACATCGCTGTGCCTAAACATTCAGACATCAGAGCACTGCAAAATGAAGATGGATCTTTCTCTGGAGATATATGGGTAGAAGTGGATGCTCGGTGTCTTGTCCTTGTCCTTGATCAATTATAATTTTTGTGTTTCTCAAGGATGTTTCCGAAATAATTGACATCCCTTTCATCCCTTTTTCCCTTCTTTGGTATCAAATGTTCTACATCGCTGTGCCTAAACATTCAGACATCAGAGCACTGCAAAATGAAGATGTATCTTTCTCTAGGGATATATGGGTAGATGTGAATGCTCGGTGTCTTGTCCTTGTCCTTGATCAATTATAATTTGTGTTTCTCAAGGATGTTTCCGAAATAATTGACATCCCTTTCATCCCTTTTTCCCTTCGAAGGTTCTCTCATTGTGCTGTATGCTGTCTTGTGAAACTAAAACGGTTGGATTCAATAAATGTGGAGAAGGCTGTCAGATATACAGTGATTTGCAAAAGTTTGGATGGCTAGTTTGGTTGCATTCTTTGTGCGGAGTCTCATGCGGGGCAAAGAATGTCATAACGTTATGCCGGGGCTCTTTTGCTGGTTTCTAATTTCTCATTGGTGCTTAGAAGGTCATGTGTTTGCTTAAATACATGGTGATATTCTCATTATGTTCAATGAACACATTGAAAGAATAAAACCAAGTCACCACAATTTTAAGACATTCCTTAGGAATCATCTTAGACAAGAGAAATCGAGAAGGAATTGCTGATTCCAGAGGAGAATTGGCATAAAACAATGAAGCACCAAGCAAGCAAATTAAGATACACAAGAGCTTGACCAATCACCTTGCTACAAAGTGGCTCATTCTTCTCTTCTTTCAATTCAAATAAGAAGATATTTGCAAAACAGGGAAATAAAACGTGAGAATAATCATGAAGCGACGAGATTTGGTGTTTCTATTTCAATAGATGACAAAGCCGTATTTAATTTTCTCTAGCCAATTGTCTAGTCAGTCACATAGTAAATTTGGGCTGTGGAATCCCCAAATATATGCAGCAGACCTCAAATTACCAATGGAAAATACAATTGCCCAAAATATGGAAAAAGAAGAAGCTGGATATCCATTTAATTCTGTACAATGAACCAAGAATAGAAGCATTGTTTGCTTCATTTTCAATCATTAGAGCTCCTCACAGGTAATAAAGCAACAGTGATAATCATTAAAGCGACCATTATCCAAACCTTAGAATATTCGTACAAATAAACTCTTCACTAGAAGATGCACAACATCCTGTGCACATGATTACACTCAATCGAGGAGTCCACAAAAGCATAGCAACAAAACAAGACTAGGCATTCAAATAGTCAAACAAATGCAAGAAAGCCGACCCTTATACGACTATTACCATATGAAGCTAGAGCTAGAACTCGAACTCATGCTTAACTACGCAAAAATAAATCACACTTCACACGACTACATTCAACTAAACACCAACTGCCACACCACTCTTACCTGTTCTTCAGCGATTAACTGGTGATCCGGAGCTTGAGTTCAGACCATGCCTCCTGCCCCTGATGGAGTTAATGAAGGCAACCATTCGAGCCTCGTGTAGCACCAATTTCCACCAGCTGAGCGGCATTGAAGAGGTAAATGTGCACGAGAGTGAAAAGTGGCACTGGATAAGGACTCGAAGCTCATGGACATGGAACTCGAAGCTCGTGAAGGGCTTGAAGCTTGTGGACGACGAATTTGAATATCGCGGACGACGGAACCTGGGAAAGAAGAGACAATGGTGAACGACCGGCTGAAGCTTGCGAGGAATGAGTGAGTAGCGACTGAGGATTGGACGACAGCGATTTGCTTGAGCAGCGGGATAGAGGAAGAAGAAAACGTGAAAAAGCACCCTAATCCCAATTCAATCGAGC
The DNA here is from genome assembly GCA_014858505.1 of Corymbia citriodora subsp. variegata. Lineage (NCBI taxonomy): Eukaryota > Viridiplantae > Streptophyta > Magnoliopsida > Myrtales > Myrtaceae > Corymbia > Corymbia citriodora. The sequence goes on from CM026416.1 coordinate 13,134,819, forward strand.
TTTCTTTTTCCTTTTTGTTTTGCCGACTCTGCCTGCAGAAGGAAACGACAAGGTGAGTTGAGGTGAGGTATCTTGGGCCTAAATTTCTCTTAAGAAAGGCCCTTTTGTTATGGAAGTGAATCCTTAACGTCGCCACCAAAGTGGACACACACAGCATCTGGAGATTCCCAGCAAGATGGGGAATTTTAGTCAGATTGTCTTTGGTTGCACGTTTTAGAATCAGTTCATTGTCTCTCTTCACTAGAATAAAGCAGAAATAGAAAGCATGCAAAGCAGAAGAAAGAACAATGATCTATGAATAAAAAGAAGGCGCACCGTTTTCTGCAGAGGATCCCCAGTTTATGTTTCAGAGTCCACTAATTCAATTTCACGCCTCAACGCTTTCTGTAGCTTCAACGCTTTCTGTACTTGCACCGCGTTCTCAGCTGGACATTCACTGATATACAGCTTTTCCAAAGAAGTTAATTTTTCTAGGCCTTCAATTTGACGGATCATTTTGCATCGTCTGATCTCTAAAACTTTCAGTGACTTCAAGTTTGAAAGATCAGGTAAATTGAGGTAATCACAGTCAGATAGAATCAAACTTCTCAGTGAGGCTAATTGGCCAAGCCCATTGAGATTTTTCATTTTGCAGTTTGAAATATCTAGTCTCTTCAGGGCTTCAAGCCCTTCAAGCCCTTCAATCTCTTCTATTGCAGAGCGGAAGAGCTTGAACACTGACAACGTCTTGGGAAGCTCAGATACTTCTTGACCGCTTGAACCAGGAAGGGTAAGCGTTTTGAGCCTTTTGATCGAAGACATATCCGTCAGCTCAAACTTCAGCTTGATAACCTGTGAAAGAGACAGAGCCAGTTTCCTCAGTTTAGGAAAAAATATTGAGAAGGATTGCTTGTCAATCATTCCATTCATGTTTGATTCAGGCATTGGCTGTTTTGACGGAGGTTGGTGTGCCTCCGGCTCCCCATCACTTAGGAACAGCTCCTCCAATTCTTTCAAATCTTCAAGAAGGGGTATTGCTTTCATCCTGTTAGAACTCACATGCAGACAAATTAAAGAAGGGGGAAGCTTTGGCAACTCTTCAATTTCATTGCAGTGAAGTAAATCCAGGGCGTGAAGACTAGATATTGTGGAGATTTCAGGGGGTAGGCTAGATATACTGGAATGCCCCAGCGTCAATGATCTCAGATGACGTAGTCCCCCAATATCACTGGGAATGGCCCCCTTTAAACTCCAACACCGGGAAGCATGTAGTTCTTCGAGCTTGGTTAGATTCCCAATCTCCTCAGGAAATGCTCGAATGAAAGTAGAATCCATTCTCAGCACTCTCAAGCTTCGCAAATTTCTCATTGAATTGGGAAGATTAGAGATACTAGTCGCTGATATATCCAACTCCTCTAATGACCCCATTTTACCAATAGAATCTGGAAGTTCCTCCACACCAAGGCAACCCCTCAATGACAAGAGTCTTAGATTACTTAGCTCCCCCAGTGAGATTGGGAGCTCATTGATTTTGGCACCATCTAATGAGATTTTGGAGAGAACAGACAGGTAACTAATTGAACTGGGCAGGTAAGTCAATGGGCACTTGAAGCCACTGAGAATTTCAAGTTGCTTCAAATTGCCTATGGAGCTGGGGATCTGCCGAATGGAAGTCTCGTCAATAGAAAGCTCTTTGAGAGCTGTCATGCAAGCTAGTTCCACTGGCAGCCTGTCCAAATAGGAGCAGAACTTCAAATTCAGTGAGACTAAACATTTCAAATGGCTAATTGAAGGATCTAGCTTCTCCAAACGAGAACATCGTTCGAGAATCAGGATTTCCAAATCTGTGCAACCAGAGAAGTCAGGGGTGGACAATAAGTCAGAACACTGGGTAAGATTCAAGACTTTCAGTTTCTCCATCTGTAAAGCCAAAACAGAAACCCACACGTGGTCAATTTGGAGATATTAAATTCAAGAAAGCAAATATAAAACAACCAAATACCAAAGCACCTTGATTTCACTCCAACCTCGCCAGTCTTCCGTGACTTTGCTCCAAGACAGATCAAGAACAACCAACTCTCTTAATACAATATTTTCTGCATTAAAATCCAGTGGACACCTTTGCCAACAGAGCCACTTTACACTTGGAAATGCACCTGTAAAATCTCCCAAATCTTTTGCATTATCCAACTTGAGAAAAGTTTTGTCTGGCGAGCTCTCAAAATCTCCAGCTGTGAATTTGCAAGAACCATGATCATCTAGGTCAATGCAGAGAGCTTCAACATTTTCCATTCCCTTCATTTGACATAAGTAGCAAAATCATCAGAAGCTGTAACCCAAAAACCCATCAAAGTAAGGATGCTTTCCTTGCCCTATATGCTAAAGAGTACATATACGAAATGATTCCTTCAGAAAATGACCAAAAAAAGAAATCGTAGCCCAAATTTCAAGGTATTTATTTTTAGGATAATGACATAAGTTGTCGTTGAACATTAGGCTAATGTGCAATGCAGTCCATGAACTTTTCATTTGTTTAATGTGGTATTTGAACTTTTGTCCAATATGCAATGTGGTCCTTGAATTTTTAATTTGTTCAAATGTGGTCTTTGAACTTTTGTCCAATGCTTAATATGGTCACTAAACTTTTAATTTGCTCAATATGGTCCATGAAATTTTGACATGTGTTCAATTTAATCTCTAAATTATGTGAAAATGTTCAATGTTGTCATTTCATTAATTAAGTTCGGCAATAACATCGAATATTTTCGTATAGTTCAGGAACTAAATTGAACATGCACCAAAGTCCAGGGATCACATTGAACAATTTAATAGTTCATGGACCACATTGCATATTGGACAAAAGTTCATGGACCATATTGAATAAATAAAAAATTCAAGGACTACACTCCAGATTGAATCAAAGTTTGAAGACTATTTATATCATTCCTTTTATATTCCAAAAACATACTGAACCAAAACGTTTTACCTTGTCTCTGCTTACTGACTTTGGAACCATGTCCGGCATGTAAAATTTTCTCTGAGTTGGATCTCCAGATCCCTTTTGATTTAAAATTCTTCGGCCAACACATCGTAGCAATCTGTGCATCTGCAATTCATTGTTTTCTCCAATTTTTGCCAGGGGCATCAGAATGCAGTCAGAAGATGGAAGATGAGAACAGGGCCACATATATGAAGCAATTTGGACATCCACACCAGAGATAAAACATGCTATGTCAAGAAATATATGTTTTTGCTTTGGATCTAATCCTTCGTAACATATATCCAATATCTTTGCAAAGCAAACCGTAGTCTTTTGAGAACTACTGATAAATCTTTTTATTGACTCCTCCATCTTTTTCCATTCTCCTATTGGTTTTCCCCTCAAAGATGAACCGATAACTTCAATTGCTAATGGAAGTTTCTCTGTAGCATTGACAATGCAGTTTGCGTGTCCATCATAACCAGGTATGGGAGATTTCTTCCCGAATGCATGCTGGCAAAAAAGTTCAAAAGCTTTATCATCATCCAACTTGCCAACCATGTAGGTGTGAGCCTTCTCAGGATCATACTCTTTGAGAATTTCCTCATTTTGAGAAGTCACAATTATTCGACTACCTAGACCAAACCAGCACAGGTCTCCTACAATAGCATGAAGATAAGATTGCTTTTCCACATCATCGATAACTATTAGAACTTTCATTTCACGAAATATATGCAAGAAATCTTCTATTCTTTCATCAAAAGAAGGATCTTCATCACTTCGTCCAAGGATATCCCGTATCAACTTAGTTTGCAAAAACTGAATACCACTAGGATTTTGTGCGGTTTCTTCGACTTCTGCTAGAAAGCTACAACTTTCGAAACAAGAAGAGATGCGGTCATATACAGCCTTGGCCAGTGTTGTCTTGCCAATTCCATCAATTCCATAGATTCCAATAATGCACGTCTCATCATTGACTTCCATCTCCAGTAAGTCGGTGATTTGCTTTACACCATCATCAAGTCCAACTACATTTTGAACAGCAGCAATTGCATACTTATTTTCTGAGTTTTCCATGTCTGCTACTTGTTGTCTAGCTTCATCATTCATTTTCTCCATGCTCTGCAAGAAAAACATAATTTTTCACCAAAGTATTACTACAGATGGAGAAAAGAACATGAACATCACCTGATCGGTTTTTCTCTTGTAACATTGCTTCACTTCCACATATTGATACAAGATATCTTTCTCAAATTCCTTTTGTTGTTGCAGAACTATGCAGAAAATTATTCTAGCATACTATAATATGTAATCTAATAACTGATCTGATACACTATTAACAAGGAGACTTAGCTAGTAAATTAATCTAATTCGGTGACAATCCTATCTTGGAAGTTGGATCTACTTATTTGCTAACCAGATATTTTAATTTTCAAGAAAACTTGATATGCAAATCACAACAATGGTCACTCTAATTAAATTAATTATGTTCTTATCTCTGAAGTGTAAATAAGATCCAAATAGCAAATGAGCTACGTTCATATTAAGTTCATATTCTTCGAATACATACAACTTTCTTTTGTTCTTCTGCCTCATCTTTCCTCACATTTTCTTGTGTTGCTAGTTCCAAGTTGAATAAACTAGGTTCAGTTTTTGGTGATAGTGATCTTGGACTAAGTGAAAGCACTGCTTAAATATTCTGACTTAATTCCAAATCCTAGTATGCTCTGATACCACACTCTCGTTTACAGGCACTGAGCATTTCTTGATTAATTTACTCGGGTCACTTGGTTACTTCTATATGCAATCCTATCCTTAAATTAAATATCAATTATCATTTAAGAATAGTCTCCTCGCTAAGATCTTACAAATTTCTTGTTCAATTCATGTGTTGCCTCTTTGCGTTGGCTCCAAGGGTGTCAAGATGGGTCATTAATCTATTTTGTGAGTCATGTTCTATCTTAATGGATCGAAAATGGGCCATTTTCAACCCAATTATAGAATATATGAGTCATTTTCAACTAATTTTTGACCCATTTTTTATCCAACTGTAAAACGTATTCTTTGAGTCATCCTCAAGCTCGTTGATTGGTGGTGACCTACCAGTGATCGCGACACTCCGCTGCTCTCCTCCGCCACTCGCCTTCACCCCATCTCAATTTATAGGTTTTTTATATATTTAATTGATGAAATTCTTTAAAAATATTTCAATTTATAGGTTTTTTACATTTTTTTATTTTATTTCCTATTTTTAATTTTTTTAATTTTTTTAATTTGATTTAAAATTTTATTCATTTAGCATAAAGTTTAGAGTGAGTTTGGTTTTCTATACGCTTTTAACAATACGGGTCGAGTCGAGTATGGGTCGGGTATGAGTCACTAGATCTACATTACATGAATATGGGTTAAAACGGGTTAAATAAATCAATATGGTTGGACCATTTTTGACCCGACCCAAATCCGATCCAATCCACCCATTTGACGGGTCTAGTTGGTGCTCACATAATTTTTATGAGACATGCACAAATTGAAAACAAATCAACAAGTGAGAGAATGGAAAATGATTGGTATGTGGGTGAGGGATTGGCACCTACGTTTAAAGGAATAAGAGATGACTAACGGAACGAGGTAGAACTTACTGCTTGGTTGAAAAAAGAACGAATCTCTTTGGGGGGAAGATATAGGCTTTCTCCATATGTTTTTCGCAATTCTTCACTTTGGTCCTATTTCTTTCACTCATTTTAATTCGTAGAAGAGAAGAAAAAATGAAACAGGCATAACTCCCGATTCAAATACTCAATTAAGTAGAGAGTAAGCAATTTTCTATTTAATTTAGCCATGCTAGACCTCTGTTGATCTTAATTTGCAAGTGATGTCGTCTACTTAGCATGGTCACATCTATTTTATGGTTGCACGTTTTATAATCAGTTTATTGTCTCTCTTTACTAGTATAAAGCAGAAATATCAAGCACGTAAAGCAGAAGAACCAACGATGATCTATGAATAGAAAGAACACGCACCCTTTCCTCTGTTTCTGTTTTCCTTTTTTTTTTGGTCGGTAATTCTGTTTCTGTTTCAGAGTCCGATCTTCCAAATCTAGAGCTCCAGTCCGGTATTGTAACCATAGAAGAAAGGTGCAGCGGAGCATCCCCTCCTGTTTCAGATTTCTCTAATGTAAATAGAGAGCTCCCCTGTTGTGGTATCCAAAAACCCTCCGTTGTTACATAAGAAGAATCATGGTGCAGCGAAGGATCCCTTATTTCTATTTCAGAGTCTGGTTCAGAGTCCGTTGTTTCAGTTTCAGTTCCATTTAGAATCTTCTCTCTGTAAGACTCCCAAGTGTTGGAAGTTCGACCAGTGTCGGGTAACTTCCCACTACGTGTTATTTCTATTGAGCACTCATCTGGTATTTTTGAGCTCAAAGGATCAAGAATCATCTCCACTGATTCGCACCGATCAATTTTCAACCGATGCAAAAACTTTAATTCATCAATGCCCTCGACAACCTCTAGGCTCCAGCACCGGTTAAGAGTCAACTCCGACAGGTACTTCAAGTTTGACAAACCGCCTAACCTTTTCAATGAAGTGCACCCTCCAACAGAAAATATTGACAATGGCGTAGGAACGAATTGAATATCCCGAACCCCTGGGCACCCCCACAGAACAAGTTTTCGAAGGGTATTTATGGAGCTTGGGAAATGGAAGTCTCCCCTCCAATGATCAATCAACTCAGGAGCTTGTAGATCGTTGCACCCTGGCTCATCCCGCAGATGAACCCAGCCCTCCGACGATTTATGGTCTTCGATGAATTTAATTTTCATTTGCCGTAACACCTTGCTTTGTTCCGATTCTCTCGAACTTGATGAGACAATTGCAGTCTCCTTTTCCAATGGAGGATGCCGTATTTGTTTCTCTCGAGTGTCGTAGAGCTCTAGAACTATCAATTCTGATGGAAGTTGTTTGAAAGCTGGCACGTCTACTCCATGTAGAGTAAGTTCTTCCAGCAGAGAAAGGGAACCCAACTCTATAGTTGAAACGCAGACATTTGAAAAGCAAAATTGCAGCTTGCGCAGCCTGGATAAACTCTCAATCCACTGCATGTCGCAAGTTCGAATTATATCTGATTTGGCCACAGATTCAGTGTCATCGGATAGGGCCAGTTCAACTAGATTAGTAAGGTATGAGAGGTTAGGGACAGTTACCAACGAAGTAGATGTCCACTGTAGAGTGGTCAAACTTCTAGGGAGCTCTGGCAGCTCTTGTATCTGATCACAGTTATTCAAATGCAGTGTTTGGAGGCAAAGAAGCTTGCTCATTGCACTGGGCAGTTTTTCAATCGATGTGAATGATACATTGATAGATAACAAGCTTGAAAGTCTATCAATGGAATCCGGTAGTCTTGTAATTCTTGTGCCTACCACATCCAGCTTCATTAAAGACGTTAATTTCAAAACTGCGGCAGGGAGTTCCCTCAAGCTATCACAACTCCTAAGAGAGAGGTGCTGCAGTTTCCTTAATTCTCCAATTTGTTCAGGCAATTTTTCAAGCTCGACACAACACTCAAAACTCAAGTCAGTCAGCTCCAACAGTTTCCCAATAGAACAATCAATTTCCTTCAAGGAAAAAAATTTAGAAATAGTCAACTTCTCTAAACGTGAGTTCCAGGGAAAAGTTGGTGTCCCATGTATCGACGTATTATAACAAAGAGTGAGAACCTTCAATTTCCTTGCCCCCTACAAAAGCCAATGAAACATAAGGACAGACAAGAATAAATATGGATTTAGGCTACTGATGAGAAAATTAGATCATAAATCCATCATATTTTTACCTTCATTGAATGAGAAAATTAGACTAAGAGGGAAACTAGCATACCGTGATTAGGCTCTGGAACACATCTTTTGTGATATCAACCCCAGAAAGATTCACCACAACCATGTTTTCTAGATGCTGCGAACTAGTTGCCTCAAACCATTGACGATGGGCTGCGGCAGGTCCAGAAGGAAAAGCATAACTGTTATCCCAACTGATCCATTTCAACTTGGAAAGACAGCCCGTAAAGTCACCTTGGCAGATTACGTCACACAACGAAAGAAACCGAATCTGTGGGAACCGCTTAATTTGCTCCAAAGTGACAATTATAGGATCTTTCGATGAATCCCTTTTCAAACGGAGCACTTGAACGCTTTCCATGCTCTGCCAATGACAGTAAAGAGCAGAAAGAGGAATTTGTCAATATCCCACTATTTTATTTCATAGAAGAAAAGAAAAAAGTGTAGCAGAAGAGTAGCTCCCAATTCAAAAACGTGAATCATCAATTGAGAAGAAGTTATAAGCAATTTTCTATTCAAATTTGGCCATACTTTACCTCTGTTGATTTTAATTTGTGATTGATGTCATCTATATCCCACAATCGGGTTTTTTCCTGTTTGGCAATTAGCCTTCCAAGATCTCTAAACTGATTGTGCATCCAAAGGCTACCATTGTCTAACTCCTTTATCATGCATCTGTTAATAAGGACCTCGATAGCATCCAGTGGGTAAAACTCACAATCTTTCCACATGTACATTGGATTAGTCTTATTCTCACCAACGAAAAAGCATGCAATATCGAGGAATATCTCTTTTTCATTCAGCTCTAAGGCATCATAGCTAATCCTTAGCGTTGCCAAGACATCCGCATGAGGTGCTTCCTTTAGCTTCTCTAGGCACTCTACCCATATTTCTCTCTTTTTCTGAAAAAGAGATAAGCCTATTGCTTGAAGAGCTAGTGGTAGTCCATCTGCAATAGAGACAATCCCTCTTGAAAGAGTGTAGTAATCGTCTGGAGGAGAGTCATCCTTGAAGGCATGCCTACTAAAAAGTTTAATTGCATCTCCATCACTCAACTGCACCATTTCATAATCCTCAGATTCATACTTAAATCCCCTGATATTTAGAACACTCTTGTCCCTAGTAGTAACAAGTATTCTAGTACCACGATACAAAGATTTCTCTCCGATTAGTTTTTGGATCTGGCAGGCCTCATCAACATCATCCAACACAATTAACATCTTCTTGTTGCAAATTGTTTCTCCAATCATATTGATCCCATGATCAATGTCAAGAATCTTACAAGCTACTCCAGAATAAGAGATATCACACAATAATTTTTCTTGCAATGTCTTTAAACCCTTGCTTTTGTCTTTTGATGTTTCCCTCACGTCCTCAAGAAAGCTGCAGTTTTTCCTAAATCGAGGACATAGTTGGTTGAAGATAATCTTGGCGAGCGTTGTCTTACCGATGCCGCCCATCCCGTAGATTCCAATTAACCGCACACTATCAGAGTCGATGTCTAATAAATTGTTTATGGCTGCTATTCGATCCTCTATTCCAACTAAATATTTGGTTACTTGTCTTTCTCTTGTCTTGAGCCTGACCACAACCTCTTCAACAACTGCCCTGATAATTTCCATATAGCTGCCACAAAGTTGAGCAGTTTCAATTGAGAAAAGGTAACAAATTTGCATGTTGACCAACTATCTACTATGCAACTAGGTGGGAATGAGATCAAGTTAAGGATATATCAAAATTCTATGTTACCTCCCAAAGCTTTGGGAACATGATGAATTACAAAATTGAACATCCATTATAAGTTTAAGGAATACAGGACAAAAAAGGGCAGAAGAATCAATATATAAACATCTAATAAATTACTTTACTAGAAGATTTACTTACTTCTTTTGATCTAATCAATTACTTTAATAGAAGATTTACTTAATCTCTAGCATCCAACAGAAATCTTAATACATGCATGGATCAAAGCCAAATTTTTCATACGATGGAAAATTGGTGAAAAATGAAATTATAATAACCCTATTATTAGGTCAGAAAAATTTTGGAAATCTCACGTTTTAAAAAAAAATAAAAGAAAAATTTGAAACTTTCTGTTTAAATTTAGGGAAATTAGGGTTGGAATATAATTAATGAATTTTTATAAGAACTATAGCCCGATTGTACAAAATAATTTTCACAATCACGGTTAGATTGTTACCCTGAATCTTTCTTTGGCTCCCATCCCTCCATGGCACCAACTTTTTGGAGAGCCTGCCGCCATTCCTCTATAACCTCGGGGCTGAACTTCTTCTTCTGATCCTCCGTCTCTTGTTGCTCCAAATTCGATATGTAGCTGTTGTACAATGTGGTTTCCAACTTCACGTCATTGGGTTTCACGTCATAGAAGATGGGCAATATGACCTTCTTCTTATCTTCTTTAGATTTAAAGGTGTTTTTCACCATCCTCGCAAGCTCCAGGAGGCACCAGCGACTTGAAGCGTATTTTTTGGAGAAGATGGGTATGTAGAGCTTGGAATCGTCGATCCCTCGCTGAAGGTTGCCATCAATTTTTTCACCCGGTCGAAGCTCTTCGTCATCCATGAAAACATGAATCCCGGCATCTATCATGGCTTGGTGGAGGATACTGGTGAAACCACATCGTGTATCGGGTCCTCTAAAACTCAGGAAGACCTGGTACTCACCTCCTAATGTATTGCTGGCGCAAGTTACTTGCTCTGAGTTCCCCATAGGATCACTTCGCACTCAGCACTGTTGAAGTACTTCTTCAAGCCATATTCACACAAAGCCTTGCGGCGGCTGAGGAGGAACTCGAGGGACTCGAGGCAACGCTCGAACAGAACAAACAGATTAGAGAGAGGGAGAAGGTTACCCGTTTCTTGCCGATTCTGGACGATAGCTTCTCGACGTTCCGGTCACAGATCCTCACCATGGATCACGTCCCTCCTCTCGACCGGATCCATCAATTGGCGGTCCAGTAAGAAAATCAGAGGCTGGCCACGACGGAGTACGTGAAAGGAGGAAAAGGAGTGGCTCTCGTCACTCCGGCGGAGTCACGCTTGTCGCAACTAGCGCCTGGCGCTCTCGGGCCACCGCCACGCACAGACAGCTCGCTCGGATCTCACCGAGCAGTCAGGTCTCTGAACTGGGAAGAGGAAGGAGACACCAACCCTAGAGGCTCACGGATGGACGGACCAGATCTAAAGAGGAAATCGGACGGCCCATATTTTATCAACAATGGAGCCCAATCGGGCGGCCCTCCTCATGCCACGTCAGCTCGTCCTTCCAGATCATCTAACGGTCCTTGAAGCACCGCGTCATCTAAAGGAAATGGGCCAAATTTAAAAAATGAAGGTAAATACCGTGAATATTGCAAACCCCTACATCATACAATTGATACAGAAAATCAATTGATAAAGATGAGAGACAGATTTTTCTACTTATCATGTCATGACCCAAGGGATTGTAAATGCAAATAAAACAATCATCCATGAGTAGTATCAAATTATCATGATGAGCTTGAATCATTGAAGGATTGCAAACAAAAATGCGGGTTTCTCAGGTACCTTCATTTCCAAGAATAATAATTTCTCAGTTGATGCATGGATAATTAACTCAGGTACTAATAACAACATAATCTGTGATAATCGATTTTTCTCTGATATGCACAAAAAATTTCACCATGTATATCCGTCTTTCTAATGGTATCATTACTTATGGTATCAAAGTTGGTATTGTCCACCTTAGTCTACACATTACCCTTAAAAATATCTTATACATCCCTGAATTTGAGTTTAATCTTATATTAGTATCTAAATTTGTGAGGACAATCATTGCCATATTATATTCAATTCCAAAAATTGTCTTTTTTTGGACAATTCGATTGATAAATTGATGGGCTTGGGTAGTGACACAAAAGGATTGTATTTTCATATCTAACTTCCAAAGAACTTTGATTTCTCATTGCTAAATAAAGACATTTCATTTAATGCTATAGGTAGCAATAAAGTTATATTTTCATCAACACTTGGGACATAGCACTTGTTTTCCTTATCCAAACTTTCCAATTTGCCCTTGAGCAAAACAATCTAAATCATCATTTCTCGTAAAAACATCTCAAGCTACTAGTTCTTTTTCCCTAACTCATGGGGATATATGGGGTCCATACACACTCCTCATCATGATAGATCCCGTTTCTTTTGATGATCGTGGATGATTATACTTGTCTCACCTAGGTTTTTCTCATGCAATCCAAGAGTCAAACATTCTCAAATATGTCTAATTTTTTTCATTAATTAAAAATTAATTCAATAAATCTATCTAAAGGATTAGCATAGATAATGAGTGTGAGTTTTTAACAACAAAATGCAAGTCTTTCCTTGCTTCTCATTGGATACTTCACGAAACTTCCTACGTATGTACTCCTTAACAAAATAGGATCGTAGAATGCAAACATTGTCATCTCTTAGAAGTAGCTCGTGCTCTTAAATACCAAGCATCAATTCCATAAACATATTGGGGAGATTGTGAGATTAGGTGGCTTATTTGATTAATCGCATGCCAATTAGAATTCTTGAAGGACGATCCCCTTTCAAGTACTTTTTGGGAAAAATCCGAAAATTAGACAATTAAGGGTTTTTGGTTGTTTATGCTATACAACAATTATGGGTTCTCGAGATAAAATGGACCCTCGTGCTATTCAATGTGTATTCACAGGATACTCCCTATAGAGATATCCACATGTCAGTTATCTATCAGTCGAGATGTTGGTTTTTAGAAGACATATTTCCATTCCAAGAATTGCAAAATTCCTCTGAAGCACATGGATTAGAGTCCAACCCTCAACAATTTTTCTCAAAAAGAAGATTTATCTATAACGTCACAATATATCTTTGTGCCACCGAAACAAATGTCAACAAAAAAGGGACGATTCACTAGTCTCGTCTCCATAGCAACTTGTGAGTGAACCCTTTGCAACACCATCTCCATAGCAACTTGTGAGTGAACCCTTTGCAACACCATCTCCATTGCAAATTGTTGAACTGCCTCGACATGAACAAATGACTACATATGTACCACTTTAAGTTCTCAAGGTACAACTTACCACATATTCTCTTATGTTTCCTTTGGTCGATTATTATCAGACCATATGTATTGTGTTAGTCACATATCTAAGTAATATGAACCTTACACCTATGAGGAAGTGACAAGTGACCAACGATGGCAACAGGCTATAGAGGCAGAATTGGGTGCTATTATGGATAACCATACTTGGGATATAGTTTCACTACCTCCAAACAGAAAACCAATTGGATGCAAATGTGTATATAAAATTAAGTACAATGCAGATAATTTTGTTGAGCAATACAATGCTTGGCTAGCTACTAAAGTGTTTACACAAGGGGGAGGTTTCGATTATCATGACACATTTTCTCTTATTGCCATGGAAGTAACGGTCCGATCTTTTCAATCCATCTTTGCCTTCCATAATTGGAGCTACATCAGGTGGATGTCAATATTGCTTTTCCCCATGGAATTTTAGATAAAAAAAATCTACATGGAAATATCATAGGGTTTACACAAATAAGAGGAGACTCAGGTATGTCGTCTATGTAAATCTCCATACAGACTCAAATAGGCTTCTAGGCAGTGGTACCTAAAATTTACTGCTACTCTTACAAATGTGGGTTTCCGGCATTCTAAGCATGGCTATGCATTATTCACTTGGATGGAAGCTACTTTGTCAATTTACTTGTTGATTTATGTTGATGACATATTCATTACAGAAAACAATGATCTTGCCATTAAGAAGCTTAAAAAATTTTGCATTTTAATTTCCATATCAAAGATTTGGGACCTCCTAAATACTTTCTTAGAATTGAGATGGCTAGATTCGATAAATGAATATGTCTCAACTAGCGAAAGTTCATCTTGGAGATTATATGTGAAGTAGGATTATTAGGATCAAACCAATAGTGATTCCCATCAAATAAAATGTCAAAACTCACAACATTTGAATTTCATAAAGGCTCATCATCACCTATGAAGACCCATTGTTTCATGACCCATCAGGTTATCAAAGGCTCGTTGAGAAGTTGATCTACCTCACTATGACTAGGCTTGATACATGCTATGCAGTATAGATACTTCGTTAGTTCATGCATAATCCAAAATAGTCCCACATAAAATGTAGCATTGAAAGTTGTAAAATATTTTAAAGGCAATCCAAGACTTGAAATTTTATTATCTCGGGATTGCAACTTGAAAAATACGGCATATTGTGATACGGATTATGCTACTTACTCAATAACGAGAAGATCTATCATGGGTTTCTACATAAAATTAGGAAGATCGTTGATCATGGAATACTAAGAAGCAATTAACCATTTCTTTATCATTAGCTGAATTGGATACCGAGCCATGGTGAAAACAATTTGCGAAATAGTTTGGATATGAGGTCTACTATCAGATCTTGGAGTAGAGGTTAATTGGGCAAGCAAGCTTTTTTGTGATAATGATGCCACACTTAAACTAGCTACAAACCCTATCTTTCATGAAATGACAAAATATAGAGAAGTTAACTACCATTTCACTTAAGAAAAAATTCAAGAATGAGTCATAACAAATCGAGATATTGGAATTGCAAAACAGCCTGTAGACATCCTTACTAAACCTTTATCCTAGAGACAACACAAGTATTTATTGAGCAAGCTGGGCTTCTTTGACATATATGAGTCACCAGCTTGAGGGAGAGTGTTAGAAGAAGATTTGTTTCGATTCTTTGATTACAATTACAAAAATATGAGATAATTAATTTAGTCATAGAATATTTTCAGAATATTCAGAAGATATCATAGGAATTGTAATCTTATTGATTTTGTTTGATTTTTTCTTTGTAAGGATACATAGTGTAACACAATTACAATTCCTTTCAATTTTTCTCATTTCTTGTCACATACCATTGGCCATTACCTCCGACCGTCACCGTTTGCTAGGCGTTATCCCTTTTACTATGACTTACCGAAGTAGACAGAAACTGAGGATACGAAGTGAGACACTGCGTAGAGATAAGCTTGAGCATTTTATGAACAATCGGCTAATCCAACATCAACTGGAACCAAGCTCTCACCAGTAACCATCATTTACAGGCATTTGAACACATAAAACACAAAATAATAAACCCAAGATCTCAGAAAGAGATTTAGCTATTGAGACATCACTGGAACTCATGTAAATGACTTGAAAACCCAGTTAAGATCACTTTATCTAAGCCGGTATACTTTCAGATTATGCAAAAAAACAAGGTTGACTTGTATTGAATCTTTAATAAACATTTCATGGAATAGGCTGCGTCTCAACTGAATGATCTAAATGCAATGATTCATTTTCATATTGATGCCAAAACTGCACAATGAGTTCAAAACACTTACAGAAACTCGTTTTCATTGATCTAAACGTAATCAGTCCCTAATGCCTCCTAGACAGGTTCCCAGTTGTCACCAGTTCATACAAGATGCTAAAGCTTTTGAATTACCATAATTCTGTAAGATAAGATAATCAAAACTAAGGAATCGCTATTATAGGATCAAAACATGATTCAGATGATGAAATGGGAGATTACTTTTACTCGATTGATGCAGTCCGAGCATGGTTCCTCATGACATTGACTTTAAACGATCTCATCTCATTTTTAAATCATTTATTCTCAAGGAAAATCACATTTTATTGGAACAAATGCAGTGCTCTAAAATTGTGTGTGATCCCCATTATCAAATGATCATGAGAATGAGAGAGAGAGAGAGAGAGAGAGAGAGAGAGAGAGAGAGAGAGAGAGAGAGATATGGAATAGGACTTGTCATTCAATCTTCCCTTCTCCATAAATTTGAAAAAAACCTGCTAACATTAATGTTCTCTCGATCAGCTTTCATTTAACGAGCTCCGTTTGTTCAGTAGAAAATGAATGATTTAATAAAATTAATCACTTATATTGTTTGAAATAATTAGGCAATCAAAATGATTTTATTTCTAATAATATGTCTCAATATTTTCACCAACGATAAAAATATTTTTGGTTCATGGATTTTTGTTAGCAATACAAGAGATCGTTTTTTGAAAAATATTTTTTAAATGATTATTTTTTGTGAAATAGACCGAGCCTAGATTATAGATCCTTCCGCCATTCTTCTCCAAGCAGATTATTTACTGATTCTTCGTTGGGTAATGACATTTTCACAATTGAGATATCTTCGTCCACAGAATTTTCTTATTCTATTATTTGATTGGACTGATTTATTTTTAAAAAAATTCATCCCCAATCTCTATGAGGATCCTTGAAAATTAAAAAAACAAATCGACCTAATAATCATGTAATCTAAACTTACCCTTTTCTTTCTCCACTTTTTTGTTTCATTCTAGGGGCAATGGCCTTGGCAGAGAGTCCTCGCTCTCATTTCGTCAAAAGGCCTCGAGCAGTCATGGGGCGTCCAGTTGCATACTCGCATTGTTTTCTTTCTTTCTTATTTTCTTTTTATCGCAGGTTTATCTCTTTAACAGCTTTCGTTTAACATGGTTTGGACTTTAGGTCATGTTTATCATAAATAGACATGAAAAAGACCAGAAAAAAATGATAAATGAAAAAGATAAAAAATCGAAATTGCATTTAGTCCGTAATTGCCTCTAGGATCCACTTAATGAGCGTCTAGTAAAAAAAAACTTTCGTAGTGGACTCAAATTTTTTTTTTTTTTGAAAATTGTATATATATATATATATATATTTTTTTTTTTTTTTTGAAAATTAAACTACACCAGATTTGGCGAGTGTCGCACAACCCAATTGAGGGTCGCTCGACCCAAGGGCCACGTGACCTAGGCAAGCACCGCTTGGGTCGGGTGACCTCCAACGAGGGTCACACGACCCAGCTGAGAGCCGTCAGAGATTGCCCGACATCGGGCAACCCTCAGTGAGGGCCACGTGACCTAGGCAACCACCACCTAGGTCTCGCGAGCGTTGCGTGACAATAGTTGGAGTCACAAGATCCAGGTGAGGGCCGCTTGCAGCCGTGAGGCCAAGGCGGGCAACCTCTGGCGACCCTTGGTTGGGTCATGCAACCCTCACTGAAGGTTGCCTGAGGTTAGGCGATCTCCAGCGACCCTTGGCTGGGTCGCACGACCCTCGGCTGGGTCGCATGACCCTCGGGCGATAGGTAGTTTTGGAAGGGAAAAAATAATTTCAGCATTCTGAAGGCCAATTAAAAGCTGAAAGTTGAATCAAACAGTCCAACATTTCCCCTTAAGGCTATCGGGCTTGAAAGCCCATTGGAAATGCTGTATCAAACGCAGCCTTAGTGCAAGTGTAGTTTCACTTTGGTTGGTTAAATATCTCATAATATCATCTAATACAGGGAATTTGCATTCCTTAGTCTAGGATGTCTAATTTATGTGTAACTCATAGGTGATCCTATCATGGGACTTAATAATATGATAGCGTGATATTCTTTGCCCGGTATGATCGGGTTCTACTTTATCATACTTTAATCGTGTTTATTTGGCTTATCTTGCTTCATTAGGGCCTTGTTTGATTTTGAATATATGAGCATACTTACGCATGGCAACATAGATTCACATGTTTTAGGGGTAAAAATGGAAAGATGGCATGAAATGTTTTCCATAAAAGAGAAGAGGTACCGATTTTGGGCATTAGATCAATCTTTAGCATAGTCAAGTTCTTGTGCTTGAACATCTAGTTTGTAGAAGTAAATGACCTCGCTCGTTTTACCTAGCCTTTAATTGAGGCTTGTGAGATTACTCCTAAAGATAACTAGTTGTTGTAATCAAGTAAACTAATGTCGCAATCGGTAGAGTTAGGAAGAGCTTGTGTCAAGCGCAAGCGCCCATCTTGCAAAAGGGATCACTTGGTCTTTGTCTAGTAATCCATTAAATCCCATCTAGAGATGCCTAGTAGAAATCCCCTCGATAGGATTGCGAGAAGGTACTAGACTTAGCCCAGGTGAAATACTAAATTCGACCAAGGGGCTTACTAAATTGAATGAGGCACTTAATCACTCAATCAACTCTTTTTAGGGGTTAGTCAAGGGATCACTATTCCATCGATCCGCATGTGATGCCAATTGCCACTTACGA
Organism: Corymbia citriodora subsp. variegata; assembly: GCA_014858505.1. NCBI lineage: Eukaryota > Viridiplantae > Streptophyta > Magnoliopsida > Myrtales > Myrtaceae > Corymbia > Corymbia citriodora. The sequence continues at coordinate 13,152,747 of CM026416.1, forward strand.
GTGCGTGGGTTAAGAATAACTGTCGTTTTGTTTTGCCTAATGTAGTGGCAAATAGCTATTTCCACGATCCCATGTCCTTATAGTAGCCATGATAGTTGTGTCCACAAAACCAACTCCCCACAACTCGAAGGTGGGTCTCTCAATTGGACCAATTGCTCCCTCATTTGACCTCACCCCTCTTCGAGTGGCTATTGGATCGTTGCCTCCTTTGAATGCAAACACTCTGGTTAGTGCAAAACTATGGACCAAGAAAGCAATTACTAGCTAGATCCAATTGCCAACTGGAAGTGGACAAGATAACAAAATATGGAGGTTTTATTTCATGTGTATTATCAGTTCTATGATCATCATTATAATTTACTGGTATATCACTTTTGAATGTGCACATTACTGTTTCTAGGAAAGACTTAAGATTGGTATCTATCTTTTGTATGACGGGCTTGTCAAAAGGATGTCTTGAGGATGGTAACATATAGGGTACGAGTGCCAACTGCCAACATTGTCTCTTACTTCACGTTTGAAGACAAGGTTTGAAGGTAACATTATGTTAGATCACGTTAAGGAATGTTAATTTGAGCTACACTACTGCATCAACGGACGACCGGTAGAATTGCTTAGCATTTGTGATAATGGTTGTTGTTCAACAAGGATTCAGAGAGACATTATGATGGCAATGATTTAGTGTTGGTGACTTTGCTGGTCGGAGTTGGTTTTCGAGATGTTGTCTTCAAGTACCCACATAATGTGAGTCCTTATTTTGGTAATTAATAGATTTATATGAGAAATGGTCATTATCTATAGTATTTTTGAAAGTTATATTTTGAATTTGGTAATGAATTTGATTCAAAATAATTTAATTTTTTTTGTCATTGATTAATATTTGTCGATATCATCTAATCGGGGACAAATCATATTAATGATGACCCCTTAACTAGTTTTTCCAACAAGTCACTTCCAAAATATATTTATGTTTTAATTCAAGTGAAAGATTCCTTGTGTTTCAACCTTAATCCTTTATTTAATTCTTAAGAAAAAGAGATATGATATCGAAGGACTTATCTTAAATTATACAAGTTGTGAATCTATTTTTGATATAATTGATAAGATATATATGCTTGCGAGGAGGATAAAAAAAACTTGGAATTTAATTAAGAGCCTTGCTTTGAGGGAATGACGGAGGATTTTCCACCACTTAGGGCTTGCATGGTAACGCTTCTGTTTCCGGGAACAATTTCTGCTCAGAAATGATTCTTTTTTATTCTGTTCCCGGAAACAATTTATGAGTATTTGAAAGTGTTTGGTAACTGTCCAAATTTTTACTCCAGGAATAAAAATGCGTTTGGTAAAAATTTTTGATCTTTTGATTCTTTTAATTTTTAGTACCTTTTGTTATAATTTTCTTTTTTCCTTTTTTCTTTATCTTTATCTTTTTTCTCCCATTTTTCCTCTTGGTCGTGACCACTGGTGGTGGCTGACGAGTGGCCGGGTGAGGTCCGGCGAGCTCGCCGGAGCCTCACCAAGCTAGGGTGAGGTCTAGCAAGCTCGCCGGAGCCTCGCTTGGCCACCACCGGCGAGGCTTCGGCGAGCTTGCTGGACCTCGCCCTAGCTTGGTGAGGCTCTGGCGAGCCTCGCCAGTGGCTGGGCAAGGCTTTGGTGAGCTTGTTGGACCTCACCTAGCCGCTCACCAACGGTGGCTTAGGGGCGGCGATGGGGTGGTGATGGTGTGGGAGGAGGAAGAGGAAGAAGAAGAAGAAAGGGAAGGGAAAAAAAGAGGAGAGAAAAGAGAGAAAAAGAAATTGATTTTCAGAATTGTTATCGAGAGCGAAAATCAACTTTTTTTTGTTTTTTGATTCTACTTCAAATCTATTTCCTTGAACAAATTTGTTACTGGGAACAAAATTACCAAATGCATTTATGTTCCAAATCTACTCTTGGGAACAAAAGAATAGAATCAGTTGTTTTCGGGAGCGTTACCAAACATGCCCTAATTTATTGCATCCCATTAGGCATTAATTCACTAAAAACTGATTTGGCTAACTAATGACATCATATTATGATGTTCGAGACTGATGCGCATAAGCACCAAATGAGTTGATTTGATAGATAAAAAAAACGTGATAAGCAGTTTTTTTTCAACATTAAGGGCTCGTTTGAAGCGATTTGCATTTTACATTCTTTTGCCAATTTTTTGCTTTTAGCATTTGTATTTTGAGTTTAATTTAACGTCAAAGATATGAACCATCTAGAAAATACAAATGTAATTATATAAAATCAATTACTTTGAATGATCTTTTAAAGTTCAATTTCTCCTTTGTATCAAATACCTATTTGATCTAAAACAGACATTACTTTAATCAATATTTTAAGACACTCACTCATTACACTCAATATGACATAAAATACCATAGTATCAAAATACAATTCTACTTTGACCACACCACCAAAAAAAAAAAAACACTATCATACCAAGAAAACAATAGTAAGGACAATCCTTCTTTTGACAATATCGTACGTACAAATTTTCATCTTAATTTTATTGATGGCCAAGGTGATTTAGGCTAGATTATGATATTGGCTTTTTCTGAAAAAAAATATGATAACTGTATCTACCAAAAAATTGTAAAATTAAGATGGCGGTGGCGATGGCGACGACCGGCGACTGGCGACCGGTGACCACCCGACTGCCGTTGGACGTCCACTGCCGTCGGTCGTCGGTCGCCAGTCGCCGTCTGCTGTTGCCTGTCCCCGCTCCTCCCATTATCACTGTCACTTAGAAAAGTAAAATTTTTTTGATTATCAAACGAATTTCTATTCCAAAATAGAAATTTTTTGTCGTTATCAAACGCGTTTTTTGGCTCAAAAACTCATCCAGAAATAGAAATAGAAATCTATTTCCATTCCAGAAATGTTTTCTAGAACATAAATGTTATCATTCGCGCCCTAATAAATTAGTGGCTTACAATGTTTCATCACAATTGCCGAGAGTGATGAAATCGTCACCTCCTCTTTAACCATTGCAAAATTTAAATCTTTTCAAACAATTAATATTGCCCAAGAGGGAGAGAGCTGGAAATTCTTTTAAGTGTGGGCTAACGTTCACATGATATTTTAGTTGGTGACAAGCAAGCTATTATAAATTATGTTAAATGTAAGAGACTCATATTATACTGGACTTTGCGCATCTCGATTTCAGCAACAAAACATGCTATGGATAAGTCTGTTAAAATATACTATGTAAATAGGCAATGATCTCCTCTACTATACCACTTATAATTTATTTATCGAGACCATCTAAAAGAGGACAGGGAGAGTAAGACCGATTCTCCATTTCCTACAACTTTGTCTGTATAGATCGTCTCAAAGACAATAACTAGCTAAACCAGTTATGTGATTTTGGTTCAAGTTTAGGAACTCTAAATGCTACATACGGGCTTTGGATTAATGCTTTTTCTTCATGTATTTCCATGGGGGGAAATTATTCATTTTGAATCGAGAGACAATTATATAGTTTGCTCAACATCGGTAAAAATACTTGGAACTACTTAATTTTGTCAATATATGTGTGTTCTTTGAAATGTTCCACTTCTCCGAGAGCAAAGAGAGTCAACTTAAGAAAGTATATCGGATACATTCTAATGGTTTCAAAACATAGACTGATCGACAAGTTGCCATAAAAGAATGTCACAATAACCAGCTTTCTAGGCCTTTAGAAATGTTATGCATATTCAAATTGATAGAACAACGCTATGTATAAGAAGGTTTCTATCAATATGGTATCCATAGATAGAAGCTAGGTACATCCAAAGTATACTATCTGTTAAACTTTCCTTAGTAAATATAGCATAACTTTGTGTTAACTTCATTGCCTATGCCATTACTGCAACTATGAAGAGGATTAAGATCGCTAGCAAAAGGTTTGTATTACAAAAAATCCCAAATCTGTACATATATGATAAATTTACTCCAAAAGAATACTGTAACAAATTTAACCTCCGTTAATTTTTATTAAATTTTACTATCAAATTATTAAGTTAAATGACATGTGGCAATTGATAAGTGTACTAATTTGGGATTTTACACTCCGTTTGTCATAGTGTACTAGTTTTTAAATATTTCATGGTATTAATTCAATTTAATGAAAACTAACTAAAGGTAAATTTATCATAAATATATCAGTTTGAGGTGGTGATAAAAAAATTAATTTAGGAAAAATTTATCACATGCATACCAATTTGAGGTTTTTGATGATATTAACTTACTGAAAGATGTGAAAAACAAAATATAAACTAATGATATGATTCTATATAACATTTGCCAATAAAAAAATTTCTAGATAACATTTAGATGAAAGATCTTTATACTTTTCTTTTCATATCAGAAAGGAGAAGAAGAAAAATTGAGAATTGATTACACATGAAGTATAAGCTAAATTGAATCTGAAAATGGCAAGTCCTTTCAGATTTGATGGTTTGATGATATTTAGTATATTTGTTAAGTTTATGGAATATCTGTTGAGATAAACGTAATTCTATACTAACGCATTAAATATATGATGACATGGACTCAAACTTTATGCCCAATTCGACCTTGCTCCCCCTACCGTGGAAAAGAGAGAAGATCTGACAAATCATTCTTAAGGAAAACCAAAAGAAAATTACTCCACAACATCATTTTAGTATGTCGGCCAAAGCCTATGTTGAATGTCCAAGATGAAATCAAAAGCAAGCATGCACAATAATTATGACATATTTCGTGTGGAGAAACTTCTTGGTTGTTGGTGTTGTAAATGGACTGCAGTAATATTGTAAATGGACTGCAGTAATAGGCTCACCATGTAGGCAATGGAGCATGCAGGCAATGGAGAGTATCTACGACTATGTGATGCTCGTAGTAATGCTTAGATGACTGCTAGTTGCTTTGTTTCCGCTCTTTTATTTATAAAATAGGATGAAGATACATGGATCGGAAGTGGGACCTTTGAACCCCGAGGACAAGACCATCTCTAGATGACTCATCAACTATTACTTCTCATAATGTTTGTAACAACTTTAACCATTGTTGCCAAACACTTTTCATAAAATTTTGGGTCGTCTCAATTTACAGAAAAATAATTCGACTTCTTCTATTTATCTGCTCAAGACCCCGTAGGACCTCATTAACTATTTTCAACCAATGTAATTGCAGTTATTTAGGGTGCGAATGATAACATTTCTATTCCAGAAATCATTTCTAGAACGGAAATAGATTTTTCTCTTTCCATTTCTGGATGAGTTTCTGAGCCAAAAAACGCATTTGATAATGACAAAAAATTTCTATTATTAGAATAAAAATTCGTTTGATAATCAAAAAATTTTTACTTTTCTAAGTGACGGCGATAATGGGAGAAGCAACGATCGGTGGTGGCAGACGGCAGGTGGCAAACGTTGACCGGCGATCGATGACGGCTGTCGATTGCTACCCACTAGTCGCTGGTCACCAACCACCGTCTGCCGCCGTTCAGTCGTTGTCCGCTGCCCATTGTTGGTGATTGGCAGTGGCGGTGGCCCGTGGCAACCGGCGACCGGTGGTGACCAACGACCGACAGTGACCAACGGCGACGACGGCCGAGGGCCGGCGGTGGGCGGGGTTGGTGGTGGTGAGCGGTGGACGGAAAAAAACTTCTTCGGGTGAGAAGTAAGAAAGAGAAAAACAATTTCTAATTTTTATTCCAGAAATAGAAAAGTAAAAAATTTTTGTTTCTAATTTTTGTTCCAAACCTATTTCTGGAACAGAAATTTGTTACAGAAATAGAAATGAAATTTTTTTTACCAAACGGATTTCTATTCCAGAAACAGAAACAGAATAGTTACCATGCGCAGACTTAATTTCCGAATAGTTACCATGCGCAGACTTAATTTCCAAAAGAAAAATTCGTGAATTTGCAATTATTTTGAATTGGTAGTTCCATTTCCTGTGTTCCAATACATAAGAATCCATAAATCATCGGAAGCAGATTGCCACCATTCTATTGAGATATTATGCAAGTTATATTAGAAAACTCTTATATCGAATAATTGTACGGCGTAAAACAGTTAATTTATTATAGTTGACCTATAACTCGATGCTTTACATTTTTTATTGAATATTTATCCAAGTTGATATGTTAATGAGCTCAGATTGGGCTCTCTCTATGATTTCCTCAGGTAAAGTATCCTTTTCTGCTCATTGCTCACAATAAATAGCATATCACTATTTAGTGAATCTCATGACTAATTAATGTAGATGATATGCACCGGTTACGATGCTCTTTAATTTCTTCTCACATGGATAAACATCACAAGAAAATTTAATAATATTTGGAATAACAGGAGAGAGAATTATTTAATTTGACTTCCATATCGACATAATATAATATATATATATATTATATTAAATCTCCCATGTTGTCCTTGAATTGCCACACATTTGGTCAACTTTGACATTCTCCCAATAGGATTTAAAAAAAGAAAAAGAAAAAGAAAAAGAAAATATCCTCCCCCCTCTATTTCTCTTCTCAAACCCTCAAATTCTCCCATCATTTTCGTCTCCATCTTCGTCCTCCAAGCTCGTCGTCATCATCATAATCTCATTATTCGTCAAGTGATGCCTTCATCTCCACCTCATCCCAAGATTTGATGTTCTTGGACGAAAGACTCACCGCCGTATAACCCGGTGATCTAGAGCTTCAAGAACACCATTACCGCCGATCTGCTCGGCATTAGCATCACCACCTCTTGGGTCGGCTTTGACATCTGCAACTACCAAGGCTTTTATTGCGACCACCCACCAGACAATCTCACAGCCACCTTGCTCGCAGCCATCGACTTCAACGGTTACCACCTCAGCGCGCTGACCTGTTGACCCGCTCCCAGACCTCGCAATCTTCCATGCCAACTCCAACAACTTCTCCGGCGTCATCCTACAGGCTTCCGTACTTCTACGAGCTCAACATGAGCAACAATAACTTAAAGGGAGGGTGAATAATTGTAAATAAAATTTATGCACTAAAAAAAATAGTGTAAAGTCTGATAGTAACATAATCAAAGTATAAGTCTGAGCACGGTCTGGATATGGCAGACTTTGTAGAATGCAATCAGAAATTAAAGAGTGAGGGAAGAGAAGATTGCAAATACAATTATAGTGGTTTGGCTTTTGTCAAACCTACGTCCACTCTCCACGCGATCAACCAATTGGCTAAATTCTATGTAATCAAAGGTGATTACACACTCTTGAGTGTTAATACTTGGCGATGATGTATCTCACTAAGTCGCTCTTCTTGGCAATACAGTTAAATCACTCAATTTTTGCATTTTCTCAGACAATTAGTGAAGAATGAAATTAGACTTTGGAATATTGTCTTCTCTTTTCTTTCTTCTGGTCGCATCCTCCCCTTATATACTTTCCGAGTCACAACTAAGCATTGGCCTTCACCTTGAGAGATTTTCCTTCCATTTCCTTTCTTAGACAAACTCCATAAGGAAAGGTTTCTTGACCATTGAAGATATATTAAATCCTATTAGATTATGTTCGCCCATACAATCAAAATCTAGATATCCATAAGTGTTTCATCCTTATTTGGAAATTGCCTTGATGATTGATCTTAGTTAATCAATTTGATTTACCAAAATCAATATGAGTAAGGTAAGTGAAATTCATAGTTGTTGGTGATCTTGTCCTCGTTCTGGTCTCGACAGAATGAGATTTTGCATCTCTTTGTTTCTCTTTCTGTTACATGTAGACTCAGAAACATTCCTTTGCTTCTCCTTCTGAAACAAATAAACTCAGAAGAATATGTCATCATATGACTTTTCTTCCCTAGTTTGTATTTGAAGTTCTATGTGAATAAAATGATTTGTTAGTATCAAAACTACAACTTTTTATGCAGATGTGTTGTTGTTCCTGCAAACATTGTTAGGCATAACACAATATATGTATGATATAGTAGTAATATGCATTATATTCAGTCATACATAATCAATATACCACTTAGACCACATGATCAAATCATAAAAACAGTGTCAAAACATATGAACATGCCACATGCCACATATCAAAATAATTCACACAATACCAACAGCACATCTCAACAATTCATTTCCCCCTTTTTGTTAATGTCAAAAACAAAGTCTTGCATGGGGGCACTAAGTCCAACAAAGCACACCAAGAAACAAGTCGAATATGAATCATGCCAGGAAAGTTTTGAAAGGAAAATTAAGAAGACAACTTTCGGGGAACTCTGGTGAGTGTGAAATCGTCCATATCTTTGATAGACTCTTCAACCTTGTTGATGCACTGAGTGAAGACTGACTCCATTCGTGCCATGTTCTGTTCATTCTATTTTTCAAGATCCTCTAGTTTGTTGTTCAGGGAGGTTTTTAGAGTCTGTAGGTCAATTTCCATAGCATATTGTTGAATTTTGATTTGCATAAGCACATCAACTATCCTTGCATATTTTGGGTCTTGATTAGATTGACTGCTAGATTCTCCAAGCAACAAGTTGGGAGACTTTGTTTCGAATGGAATCTTTTCAGATTTTTGCTCCCCCCGAGTCGTTGGCTCTGCTTATTCTTCAACATTTTTCTCTGGACTTTGTCCCACTCTCTTGAGGAGATTGACTCATCCTATCACCAGACTAAGAAATTTCATGAGCATCCACCCCCATACCATCTTCTTTCTCAAGAATAGCCATTCTTTCATTAGGTTCTTCTCCTCCTTCCTATCCTGCTTGTTCTTCTTCCTATTCAAGCTCCTATTCTGGTTTCTCCTCTTCAGACACAACCATATCTACTTCATTTATTCCTGGATCCTCAGCAAGTTGACTTTCTGCTTCTGCTCTTTGTGGAGTCTCTACTTCTTGTGCACCTCCTACTTTTGCTTCTGCTTCTACGGGTCGAGCAGATGTTGTATTAATTGCAAAAGCAATAATATCAGATAGAGTCTCCTCCTCTTCTTCATCCTGAAGCAGAAGTGTTCTCCTTCTCCTCTTGGGTTGTACTGAGGATACCACTTCCTTTTCCTTCCTCTTTGCAGTAGTTGTTGTCTTTGGTGATTCCTTTTTCTTGCTCCTCCGCATGTTTGTGATCATCTTTTCTCCAATTGACATCAAAGATAGAGTTCTAGTGCAGAATTTTGCAGGTAATTGAATCTTGAAATGCTAGAAGATTCTAGTCACAAGAGCTCCATAAGGTAGTTGTCCTTTTTCTTTCAAGACAATTCTGTACATGTGTATCATCACTATATGAGGGAGAGAGAATAGAACACCTTTGTCAATGTCCCACATCATTTTAGCCTCAAATTTTGCCATGTCAGTCTTTGAAGATGCCTTTGGTCTAATGCAGTTGATGACAATCTTATGAAGAATAATTCTGGCTGAGTTCAAGCATAAGTATGTAATGTTTGCCTTGACAACATTTCATTTAGTAAGGTGCTTGCAGGCATTTTTGTAAGATACTCGAATGGACCTGAATTCTCCCCTTTCTACTTTCAGGATGCCACCCAAGATGTTCACATCAAGATCATATATATTGTCATACACACTGAACTGCAATTTGCTAGGAGACAAAAATGATAGGTTTGAATATAAATATGCTGTCAGTTTAGGATAAACCTCAGATGTGTCCATGCAGAAGTGATACATCTGCAACTGTTCAAATTTCCCTCTAAAGCTTATTCTTGTTGCATCCAGAAAATCAAAATCTACTGTCCTATGATTCATTATCCCTTTGTGAAGCAATGAGGCATAACTTTCCTTGTGTTCTTTCGATCGAAATAGTTTACCTCTAGGATTTTCAACTTCAGCAGTAACACCCACATTTATTTGGAAATTTCTAAACAACCTTTCATCATCGCTTCTCTCTTCCCCTCCCACAAACTTTCTACGCCACTTTTAAGGTCAGGCGTCTGACCAACCTGTTCTAAAACATCTTGTACTTTCGACAAGACCTCCATCAACTTTATCTCATTTCCATAACCATGATCCTTCAAATACTCAATTTTAAAACTATCAGAAGCACCCCCCCTTTGATATAAGCTCATACATCTTATAGACTTTCTTAGGATCCTTTACTTCAATGGGCTTAACAGCAACTATTGACATACCTTGGTCACCTTTCTCAGTTTCATCCTGCTGTACTGAGTGCCTAGGAGAATGATATTGTACAGAAAGCCTTGGGGATTCCTCTTTAGAAGACCTCATCAGATCGAAGTGAGTGTCCCCTCCTTCAATGGTCCTTGGTCCTCTGCTTGCAATGCGGGAGGACCTCCTTTGTGAAGAGATTGACATCGATTTGGAGGATTTCAAAGACATTTTGTAGAGAGAAGAGGGATGCTTTGGTTCAAATGAGGAAAAGTGAGATTTTTAGGGTTTGTAGAGAGGTTTCGAAGATGCGATGAGAGAAAGACTTGATTTTTAAGACCTTTAAATACTACTGAATTGGTGCAATGAAAAGACACAATTTTTGAAAAAAAAATTGTAAATTGCAGTTATTTGAAAATGCAAAAAGTTGATAAAAATAGATTCAAGTAAAATAGGCATACTCAGCAAGGCAATCAAATCATATATTTGCAGATATTAACTTACCATGTTTGATCATATAAGGAAATAACTTACGTGCCAAAATTTAAACTAGCAAAATTGCGAGTATATTCTTCTAAGTATGTTCTTCTGAGTATGATCTAGAAGATTGCTCCTTCCAGAAGATTGCTTGACTTACCTGTCTTCACTAGACTTTACGCAAAAGGATTAGTAATATTTAATTTACTGCAAATAAAATAAAACGTACCTTTGTCTAGTGGTTTAGTGAAAATATCTGCCAATTGATTCTTAAAATCAATAAATTTGACATTTATTTCACCATTTTGCACATGGTCCCTTATGAAGGGATGCTTTATTTCAATATGCTTTGCTCTTGAGTGAAGAATTGGATTCTTTGTAAGGTTGATAGCACTTGTATTATCACATCGTATCTCTATGTAGGCTTTTTCTTTTCCATAGTCTCGTAACTACTGTCTCATCCATAGAACTTGTGAACAACAATTGCCAAGAGCAATGTATTCTACTTCTACAGTAGAGAGAGCCGTAGTGTTATTCTTCTTGGAGAACCATGAGACCAACATCTTTCCTAGAAGTTGACATGTTCCAGATGTACTTTTTTTGTCCACTCTACATCCAGCTAAGTCAGCGTATAAGTATCCAAGAAGTGTCAAGTCTGTTCCTTTAGGATACCACAGACTTAGCTTTATATTAGTGGCAACATATTTTATGATATGTTTTACTGCAAAAAGATGTGATTCTCTAGGTTCTACTTGGAATCTAGCACATAGATACACACTATATAGTATATCAGGTCTAGAAGCAGTAAGGTAAAGAAGGGAACGGATCATGCTTCTGTAGATCTTCTGGTCAACTTTCTTTCCCATTTCATCTTTGTCTAGTTTGGTAAAACTCGACATTGGAGTTTCAGTCTTCTTGGAGTTTTTCATACCAAACTTTTTGATCGATTCTTTTGCATATTTCTCTTGAAAGATGAAAGTAAATTCTTTCGATTGTTGGACTTGAAGGCCTAAGAAGAATGTCAGTTCTCCCATCATGCTCATTTCGAACTCTTCCTACATAGGCTTAGAAAATTTCTTGCACAAGAGTTCATTAGACGAACCAAAAATTATATCATCTACATAAATTTGAACAAGTAGAATATCCTTATCTTCCTTCTTAATGAAAAGAGTTATGTCTACCATACCTTTCTTGAAGCCATTATCTATCAAGAACTTGCTTAGTCTTTCATACCAAGTGCGAGGTGCTTGCTTTAGACCATACAATGCCTTTTTCAGTCTGTATACATAATCTGACTTTCTTGGTTCTAGGTTGTTCAACATAGACTTCTTCTTGAATGAACCCATTCAAAAAGGCACTTTCACATCCATCTGGAATAGCTTGAAATTATGGCAGCAAGCATAAGCAAGCAATAGTCTAATTGCTTCCGATCTGGCTACAGGTGCATAAGTCTCATCATAGTCTATTCCTTCAGCTTGTGAGGAACCTTTTGCTACAAGCCTAGCTTTGTTTTTGGTAACTCTACCTTGATCATCCATTTTGTTTATGAATACCCACTTGGTTCTTGTGATTGTTCTTCCCTTGGGTCTAGGTACTAGTTCCCAAACATTATTTATTCTGAACTGTTGGAGTTCCTCTTGCATCGCTTCTATCTAGCTTTAATTTCCAAGAGCTTCGTCTACTCCTCTAGGCTCAATTTCAGAAATGAGTGCCAGTACGCTTGTATCTTCCTTGTTCCTTGATCTGGTTCAAATTCCTTCCTTGATGCTTCCAATAACAAGATTTTGTGGATGACTGGATTTGTGCTTCCGGTTTTTGTTAGAAACTTCACTGTCTTTAGGTTTTTCAGGTGATTGAGTTGAGTCCTTTTGGATGAGAGTTTGATCCTGTGGTTCTTTCATGACTACTTCCTGAGAAGATACAGACTTTTCAAGGTCTACAGTTGGTTCTGGATCTTCTTATGATATTCTACTATGTTGAGACAGATCTTGCTCTAGAAACTTCACATTCATTAATTATTCCACTGTTTGAGTGTTCTTGTTGAATACTCTATATGCCTTGCTTGTGGTTGAGTATCCCAGAAATATACCTTCATATGATCTTTCTTCAAACTTACTCGGATGGTTGTTAGCATTCTTAAGAATAAAGCATTGACAATCAAAAACATGAAATTATGAGACAATTGGTTTTCTTCCTTTGAAAATTTCATAGGGAGTTTTCTCAAGAATATGTTAGAAAAACTCTATTAACCTTCCCCTTTGTACAGTTTGCTTGGTTGAAAACCTATATAATGCTTACTTTACCAAAAAAAAAAACTTTGTTAATGATATAGTAGGCTGTAGAAACTGTTTTTACCCAAAAATGAGTTGCCACTTTGCTTTCAATAAGTAGAGCTCTGGCCATTTCTTGTAAGGACCTATTTTTCCTTTCTAGAATTCCATTTTGTTCTCGAGTGTAGGGTGAGGAGAAAGTATGCTGAAGGCCATTTTTGTCACAAAATTCTACAAACTCTTGATTTTCAAATTCCCCACCATGATTTGTTCTAATGCTAGATATAGAGTAACCTTTCTCATTTTGAACTCTCTTTGCAAATTTTGAAAAATATGAGAAGGTTTCTCCTTTATTAACAAGGAAAAATATCCAGGTAAAACAAGAATAATCATCTATAACAACCAAACAATACCTCTTACCTCCAGTGCTTTAGGTTCTTGTTGGTCAAAAAAATCCATATGGAGAAGCTGCAAAACACGATTAGAAGAAACATGTTTCACAATTTTGAAAGAGCTTCTTACCTATTTTCCTAGAGTGCATGCAGAACAAAGTTCTGACTTTTTGTAACTTAATGAAGGCAGACCACGAACAAGCTTTTTGGTAAACAATTTTGAAATATGTTTCATATTGACATGTTCTAGCTTACGATGCCAGAGATTTGTTTCATCTTGAACTGAAATGAGACATTTAGCCATGTTTTCATTTATATTCTGAAGATAGGTGTTTCCATGTCTTCGTTCGGTGAAAGATTGAGATGAGTCATGATTGGTTCTAGAACATATATTCTCCTTGAAGTCGATTTTGAATCCAGCATTGCATAACTGGCTAATATTCAGAAAATTATAGTGCAGCCCTTTGACCAGCAAGATGTTGCCGATGATAAGATTTCCAATCTTGACTATTCATAGGCCAATAATGTTTACCTTACTATTTCCTCCAAAGGAGACAGTTCCTCCTTTTATTCTTTCTAATCCAATGAACATTCTTGAATCACCAGTCATATGTCTCGAACATCCACTATGTAAATACCATTTCCTCTTACTTTTGATACTTACCTACAATCAAAAAATATACTCAACTTTCTTTGGCTCAGACTTTCTTGGGTCCATGAGAGTTAGTAATATATGCTTTGTTAATATGGTTTCTCTAGACAAGTCTCCAGACTTTAGGATACTTACTCTCAAAATGTTCATTTTCTCTGTAATTAGAACATTTGAGATTGTCTCGTCCAATAGGTTTTACAAAGTTCTTTTGAAAATGATTTTTGTAAACCTGTCGAGGGGGTCTTTGTCTGAGTCTCTCCTTGACTTTTGGAAAGTTTATTAAAAAATCATTTTCCTTATTATATCCAAGTCCAGACTTGTTATAATAGGGAATCTGAATGGAAAGTATGTGTTGTAAAGTTTTTGATCATTTTGAAAATTTTGTAGTAATATCCAAAAATTCATTTTTAAGAGATTTATTCTCATTTCGCAAAGAATCTCGTCTTTCTTTTGTTTCCAAAAATTCCTTTTGCAGATCATCAAAATTTTCTTTCAGAGAAAAATTCTGTTGACTCAACTTGTAATTTTCTTCTTTTTTTTTTCAGTCCAGAGATTCTCTTTAGAGTGGATTTCAGATTTGAACAAATCTCATTTATATAATCTGAAACTTTGATAGGAATGTCAAAATGACTAACTTCAATTTCTTTGTCTGATTCTGAGTCAGATTCCAAGTCTATTCCAAAATCTGAGTCTGAGTGTGTTATCAGATAGATATTGTTGTATTCATCTTCACTTTCTTCACACTCCGTGTCACTCCACGTTTCAGCTTTCAAGGCCTTCTTGTACTTTTGAAACTTTCGTTTATTCTTCTTAAGTGTAGGACAGTTTAGTTTTATATGTCCATTTTTCTTGCATTCAAAATAGATTACCGTCTTGATAGAGTCTTCTTCATCCAATGTTCTTCTTTGTCCAGACTGTTTGTTTTGCTTCCTGTTGTTGAACTTCTTCCCTTTCTTATTTAACTTTCTTACCTTTTTGATCAATATGGCCAGTTTTTCGTCGTCAATTTCATCCTTAGAGTCTGTATCATCAAAATCAACATTAGATTTAAGAGCAATAGATTTCTTACTCCTTGACTCAACTTCTTCATTCATTTGTTCTGCTTCATAGGATTGTAAGGTTCCAACAAGCTCATCAACCGGCAGGGGTGAAATTCTCAAGTTTCTCATATAGAAGTCTTCACATTGTTTCAGTCCTTTGATAGACTTCTCAAGAGCTTGTTAACCTTCATTGGTCCTGAGATTGACTGACCTTGATATGCAAGCCCATTTACTATTTCAATAAATCTGCTAAACATATCTCCAATGGACTCTCTTTGCTTCATTTTGAATGATTCATATTGACCAAGCAGAATATTGACTTTAGTCTCCTTCACACGATCAATCCCTTTATAGGTAATGTGCAGTCTATCCCACACTTCTTTTGCTGTTTCACAAGAAGAGATTCGATTATATTCATTTGGAGACAAAGCACAATAAAGATAATAAATAACCTTTGATCTAATGCTTCTCTTTTGGTCAATTCTTCTTTTGAGAGAGTAGTAGAAGGTTATGTTGATTTCCCATCATCCTTCTTTGCGGCCTTTACAAGCTTCAACGTTGGGATCAATTTCTTTCTCGACAACATCCCATTCTTGAGGATCCTTTAATTTGAGAAAAAACTTTCATTTTGTTTTTCCATATGTTGTACTCTTTTCCATCAAAGTATGATGGTTGAGTGTTGCTTTGTCCCTCAATCAAACTTGGTGCAAGAATACTAGCCATAGAAGATCTTTAGCTCTAAAGTAATAGACACTCCAAAATACTGAGCACGAGGCTCTGATACCAATTGATATTGCTAGTACCGACACCTAGAAGGGGGTGAATAGGTGTAAATAAAATTTATACACTAAAACAAATAGTGTAAAGTCTGATAGTAGCATAATCAAAGTATAAGTCTGAGTACAGTCTGGATATGACAGACTTTGTAGAATGTAATCAGAAATTAAAGAGTGAGGGAAGAGAAGATTACAAACACAATTATAGTGGTTTGACTTTTGTCAAGCCAACGTCCACTCTTCACGCGATCAGCCAATTGGCTGAATTCTATGTAATCAAAGGTGATTACATACTCTTGAGTGTTAGTATTTGGTGATGATGTATCTCACTAAGTCACTCTTCTTGGCAATACACTTGGATCACTTGATTTTTGCACTTTTTCAGACAATTAGTGAAGAATGAAATAAGGCTTTGGAATATTGTCTTCCCTCTTCTTTCTTCTAGTATCATCCTCCTCGTATATACTCTCCGAGTCACAACTAACTGTTGGCCTTCACCTTGAGAGATTTTCCTTCCATTTCCTTTCTTGGATAGACTCCATAAGGAAAGGGTTCTTGACCATTGAAGATAGATTGAATCCCATCAGATTATGTTCGTCCATACAATCATAATCTGGATTTCCATAAGTGTTTCATCCTTCTTTGGAAATTGTCTTGATGATTGATCTTAGTTAATCAATTTGATTTACCAAAATCAATACGAGTAAGGTAAGTGAAATTCATAGCCGTTGGTGATCTTGTCCTCGTTCTGGTCCTGACAAAATGAGATTCTGTGTCTCTTTGTTTCTCCTTCTGTTACACGTAGACTTAGAAACGTTCATTTGCTTCTCCTTCTAAAACAAGTAGACTCAGAAGAATACATTACCATATGACTCTTCTTCCTCAGTTTGTATTTGAAGTTCTGTGTGTATAAAATGATTTGTTAGCATCAAAATTAGGAGTTTTCTCAACACGATGCCTCTTCAATGCTGATCAAATTGCTCTTCCTGAACAACTGGCTCATGGGTTGCATTCCTTACGGGATTGGGTTCTTGAGAAAGGCCACTATCTTTGACGCGGGGCCGGGGGAGGGGGAACTACCTGACAGGACAGCTCCCATGCTCGCTCAGCTGCTTGGACAAGATTGAGCAGCTCAACTTCGCCGGGAACTACCCGTACGACACAATCCTGGAGGTCGTGTGCTCAATGCCAAACCTGTTGAACTTATCGCTATCGAACAACTACTTCAACCACATCAGACCGTTGTCCTGGAAGCTCGTGAAGAGCGGAGTGCTGGACGTGAGGATGAACTGCATCTTTGGGCTTCCCGATCACAGGCCGCACTATGAGTGTGTGAAGTTCTATTTTCACTCGTTCTGGTTCAATTAGGTCTGTCCGTGGCAATACTTGATGAGCGCCATTCCTTGCAAGATCAATTCATCTTACATTAGTTATCTGCTGAGCGCTTAGACAGCATCAGTCACTTACCCTGCTCTTAATCTACACAGATTATTGTGAGGATGACTGGTGGTTGAGCGTGCGTTCTTCGTATTCATGAAGAAAATAATGATGGGAAGACCAGCAATAATAACCGCAGAGGATGCTTATACGGTTAAGAAAATGGGGCAGGCTTTTGCACTTCTGTCGAGTCACTCGCATGCGATGTGCAATCTCATGCTCACGTCATAGCTGAAGTTGTCCCCTTTGAATAAGGTTATTAGGTAAACCAAGGGTGATATGAGAAGCAGAGGCATTTTAGAAACTATATGAAACATGGTGGGACCTTAGTGCAGGTTCCAGTGTTTTGTCCCAAGCGATTCTGTCTCATTAGACTGAGTTTACTAAATAATTCCTCAATATTAGAGAAAATTTTCTCCAATCATGCCTATGACTGATGAACTACAAGTACGGACATCATTCGCAAGCAGATTTAGATATGGGGCAATAATCTTTCCCAACACATGTTGGAGAACATATTGGTAGGTTACGAGATATCAAGATCACCCTCTGGCAAATCTAATTAGAATTAAATGCTAGTGATTTTATGTTCGTAGCACACCAGTCAAAAGTGCCACTGGAGATAAATAAAGGTAATGTCTACATTTGTACTTCACCAATACTCGGGTAAATGTTGCCCTGCACTCGTTGTACCCACCTTTCGCATCCATCAGATGTGATTATAAATTCATTCAAACATCTAATTTGCACCATGCGATCGCTAAAAATGTATTTGATGACTGCAACTCAAAAAATCTCATGATCCTGATCGTAAAAGCTGGGATTGTGGGGAGGCAACTTCACTGTAAAAGCTTTCAAAGTTTCAAATATTGCACCAACGGATTTTAATCTTGTTATTGAGGTATTAGAGATGGGATAATGGAGGAGGTTAAGCGGATAGGCTGAACCACTATAAATAGCTTCGTAAACACTTCTATCTGCTTTGTATAGATGATATATGACCTGCTGTGCATATTTCATCCTCTACACATTGTTCTGCAGGAAAAGGTTTCTAAAAGATCTACAACAACCATTTAATTTGTATAAATACTAGGAGAGATGACGGTTGTTGTTCCTGTACCTCTAGCCAAAAATCAAAACGGTCAATGTTCTTTTTTTTATTGATTTATGCTGATGTGAACAATCAGAATGCTAAGAGAAGGCATATCACAGCCATGGACGCTCAAGCTAGAAGCTCACAGTCATGGCTATTTGAGAACGAAGCGTCCAGCCAGCATGGCCAAATCCGACTGCAAAGCTTGTGAATGCCATGGTTGCTGGAGCTTGAAGCACACAGCATGGACGTTTGAGCTCGAAGATCGCAATTCCAAAATCTACTTAAAATAGAAAAAATATCATACAAGCTAAAATAGAAGAAGGCCCAAAAGATGCTATGGCCTCTACCGTAATTAGTTCTCCGGTGGTTTGACTTCTTGGGTTTGTTCTCTTATTGTGCTATATGCTGTCTGGCGGTACTAAAACGGTTGGATTCAATAAATGTGGAGAAAGCTGTCAGATATATAGCGTTTTGCAAAACTTTGAATGGCGGGTTTCGTTGCACTCCTGGTGCAGAGTCTCATGCAGGGCAAAGTATGTCGTAACCTTTATGCAGGAGTTCTTTTGCTGGTTCTAATTTCAGATTGATGCTTAGTAAGTCATGCATTTACTTAAATACATGGTGGTCTCCTAATTATGTTCTGATGAACACATCCAAAGGATAAAACCGAATTGCTGCAGTTTTAAGACATTCCTTAAGACTCATGTTAGATGTGGGAAAATCAGAAGGAATTGCTGATTTCAAATGAGAATTAGGCATAAAACAATGAAGGACCAAGCAAGTAAATTATGATGCACAAGTGCCTGACCAAACTCCTTGCTACACGGTGGTTCATTTTTCTCTCTTCGTTCAATTCAAATAAGAAGAAATTTGCAAAACGGAGAACAGGAACGTGGGAGTAATCATGAAGTGACAAGATTTGGTGTTTCTGCTTCAATAGATAACAAAGCTGTGTGTACTTTTTCTAGCCAATTGTCTAATCGGTCACGTAGTAAAATTGACCTGTGGAATCCCTAACCATATGCAGTGGACCTCAAATTACCAATGGAAACCACAACTGCCCAGAATATGAAAAGAAAAAAGAAAAACTGGATTTCCTAGTTTAATTCTGCATGATGAACCAAGAAGAGAAGCATTGTTTGCTTCATTTTCAATCATCGAGAGCTCCTCACAGGTAATAAAGAGATAGTGGATACTAATTAAAGCAACCATTATCCGAACTTTAGAATATACTTACAGATAAACTCTTCACAAGAAGATGCACCCAATTACATTCAATCAAGCAGTCCACAAAAGCATGGCAACATAACTAGACCAGGCACTCAAATGTTGAAATAGTTTGTTATCATAAAAGATATGTCTCTTCATTAAGAGAAGACGTGGCTCTTGGTTAAGAGGACTATCGCGACTCTCCCTCGACGACGGTTGGTGCTGTGAGGGACGGAGTTTAGGGGTACTTACTCACGAGATAGTCATCAAAGGGAAAGTCATCAAAGACACTCGAACACATCATCGATGACAACCATATCCACCAAGAGGCCCATCAATCGCTAATGTGGATTCTCCCAAATCCATACCCCGTGCAACAATGGGAAGATTCATTTTTATTTATCTAAGTTGATTAACAACCTAAGACAATTGTTTAGGAGTCGCCACTAGCCTCGATTGGGAGCTAGCTAAAACGCTCAATCAAGGGTCGGGAGAGGTTCCCTCGATTCCTACGCAACCAGAGCTCTAGGGTTCAAGGGCTTAGGTTACATTGATTATTTCTGTTAGCGCCCTTTCGGTACCTAACATTTATCGTGTTTAACCTAAGGTGTCCAAGCATGTCTTGTTACTTTTGTTGTGCCACTTACAAGATGAAAGGTGATCACGCATGAGTGTCAGTTTCATGCCATTTTAATTCTAAAAAAATGAAAAAAAGAAAGGCAAACAATTTTAATTGAAATTGCAATGTGTAAAGTAAACAATCAAGGATAGCAGTAAATCTACATGTGCAATCCTAAAAAAAAGTACATGTAGAAGGAGAAGGAAAGAGGAAAGGAAGGGAACCCGCAACTCGTTGGGTTTTTATACAATACGATAGAAAACCTAAGACATATGTCATGTGTCAAATGAATAGTACAAAAGAAAGGTCAGAAAGGACATCAACCACCATTGTCTTTGGGGCTGCCTTTTTCACATACCCTAATTCCTAGCTAATTCTAAATGAACAGTTTATAATGGAAGCAAACACCCATTCAACCAAAAGCACACCAAACATGGCAAGTAAACAAGGTCGGCCTTTGGAATTACATGCACAATGTACCCCAAACGTTATCCCCATTCATTATTAGACAGGGGTCATGATCATTAAACATCACAAGTATTCACTTGTGGTGATTAATGTCATCCCTCCTAAAGTTGCGTTCTAATGTGTAACCTAAGATTACCTGTGAACATGCATCAGTTTAGCGTGACTATCTACCAATCAAATGCATTGAACTTGAAAAATAAGCACATGAGCAAGTCCAAAGACCTTATTTCCCAATCAATCAAGCAATTAGTGTATCGACGATGGTTCACTTCACTCACCAAGCATGCATCGGTCACACTTTCAAATGTAACATGTCATCAATGGCCTTTTTATTTTTCAAGAATTTTTGTATTTATATTTTGAGAAAAGAAAATCAAAAGTCATGAAGACATCATGGATCAGTTCAGCATGTATTATTTTCTAAAAATCATAGAACGCACATATATCACAGTCAAACAAAACAAGGGATCCAAAATGCATTGAAAAGAAACAAGCAATTGAACATGATTAATTGAACAATCAGCTTCAAAAAATTCCAGTGAGTAACACACTTAGTGAAGAGTATTTTTCATGAGGACAACTCCTTAAGATGAGTTATCTGTAAATTTATAAAAATCAAAGAATGCGACAACATGCATCAGAACAGTACAGGGCAGCAGCAAATGAAGGCAAGCTTATGAGAATATGAACATGTTAACGATGTCCAAAATTCATGAAATTTTACCACATGATGGTCCAGAGGATGCCAAAAAAAGTTCATGAAGGATGCGAGTTCCATACCACACTGGAAAAATTTCAGAAAAAATGGCAAAGTGCAGACATGCAGATGACCATGTACGTATTCCGAATTCTAGGTTTTTCCCAAATTACAGGGCAACTTTTTAAAAATGGAAAAGTGGGGAAAATGGTGTGATTTTGGTGTCATTAGAAAGCTTAATGAATTTCCTAAGACTTTCTAAGAGATGACATGATCAATTAAGGTCATTTACTCATTCAATAATGGACATTTTCATGAACATGCAAATTGACTCAATTAAGGGCAGCAAGCACACAAACAAATTGCATGGTTTAATTTTCCCATATGACGAGGAAAAAGTGTGAGATGAATCATGTAGGTCGATTATCAAACCATAAACAATTTTCATTAAGGGGCTGAGGTCCTAATGCAATCATTAAGCATGATATGAAAATGATAATGACAGGACATACATTGAACATGTTCATGATAACAGAACCTAATTACATGAAAACATGCAACGACGGGATGAAGTGATGTTCAATTAACATGGCATAATTTTTCCTAAGGTGACATTATGACATGCAATGACATTCATGAGGTGTTCATGAACAAACGATCACAATCAAGTGCACAATCACACACAAATGTTTTCTTGAGTTTGTACAGGGCAATACATGGGTGAGGACGATTTTTGGCGAAATCAGCCTATTCAATGACACTCAAAAATCACAAGAAAAATGTATGACATGACCAACACTCATATGAACAAATTTATAGAAGGAATAAACTTGAAAAGAGTTCGAAAAAAATGACAAAAAAATCGGCAAAATCAAAATTTCAGAATCAGGACTCTGCAGACCCGCAGAACAAAGGACTTGTTTTAGAAAATTTGACCTAGTTGTGCTCATTAGAAAATTCTGAGAAAAAATTATGTTATGACCCTCATTTATATGCGCAACTTTTATAGAACTCCATATCATATTTTGATCACAAAAATCAGAAAAAATTCATAAATCCGACACATGCAATTAGGAACTTCGAAAAATAGTAGATGCGACGGTGATGTTAGGGTCTTTCGTCCATCATGATGATCTCTAAAATTTTCAGAAAAAAAAAACATGTTCGAGATCAACATGTTATGAACGTTTTTCGTGAGGAATCATCTTGAAATTTCAATCATAAAAATAAATAAAAAAAATCACAAAGCAGCAAAGGTCGAATCCATAATAGAACAACAGTCATCAGCACATCATCACAGGACATAAACACGATTTTGAGGAAAGTATTCAAGTAGCCAATGAAGGTCGATCGGGGTAATCTATAGCTCGTCGGAAAGCTTATCAAGTCTATATCAAAAATCGAGAAGACCTCAAGTTCATTTGAACAAGATTTTAAGCTCAAGCAAATAGGTTTTTAAGATCAGTCAATCTGGAACCCGATTTTAACAAATCAAGAACAATCACCCAATCAAACCAAATCACACCACATTCATTCAAGCAAATCCATCCATGAACATCATAAAACATCACAAGAACCTCATCAATCATAGGATCAAGCCTTAACTCGAGTTCTAGTCCTGATCGCCTAGTGCAATCTTGTTTCATCGAACTCATGATAAGGAAACCTACCTTTGAAAAGATTTTATGATGAAACTGAGCTTAAACTCGCAAGATCAAGTGACCACTGCACAGACAGATGTCGGAGGAAGGCTAGAACTCTTTTCGTCGTTGGAGGATGAAGGATCAACGTCGGAGGATCACCGGTCTTCTACTGGACAGAACCGGTCCAAGTCAAACCGGCCTTTAATCGCCAAGGGAAGATTGCCTCACACGGGATGATGGGAGCAAAACTGAAGCTCCTACTGGTCATCGGAGATATGAACAGATAAGGAGGATCGTTGGCGATAGTGGCCGATGAGGCGTCAACGCCAGAGAAGGTCCGATGAGGGTGATTAGGCGGCGGATGAGGCAAAACTGCCGCTGGTTTTTGAGAGAGAGAAAATGGGTGGGAAGAAGAGAGAGAGAGGGGTTTTAGAGAGAATTTCAGCTATAAAGAGAATGTAAATCTAAGAAAATGTGGCCTTCTCCAAACTTTTGGAGGGAGAATGGTTTATATACCCCTCCCTAATCTCAAACCTTAAAAAAATAAAAAAGAATCTTAAATCCTAGCCGTCGGATTCCAACGGTTAGGGAGTAACCCATGTGCCTAACTAACTCTTTTGAATTTCTAATCATGATTAACACATTTAATATGTGCTAATTTGAAGGGCTGAGATTTAAAGCGATCTTTAGTTCAAATTTTTTTTGCGATTAAGGACCTAATTAAGGGAAATTTTATAATTTCACCAAAATCTAGGGACTATTTTGCAAATTTGAAAAATGTAGAGGTATGGGGAACTGGATTTGGGCTGGGCCACTACAAGATGGTGGTTGCTGGTCGAAAACCAACCGAAGGATGGCCGAACTGACCTCCTCCACCGGTGATCGATCAAACCGGTTTTGGACTAGTTTGACCGATTTAGTGGTTTTTGGGGTGCTTTGGTCCAATTTTTTTGGATTGTACGATTTAGTCCCTAATGGACTAAATTGAAAAGAAAACTTGTTTAATTGGAAAGAAAACAATCCAATTTTGAAGAGAAACAAGCCAATTTCAAACCAATTAGGCTAATTAAACCACAAAAATTAAATTTCGTGATTTTTTATTAACATTATTATTTAATTGTCATGAAAACTATTGGACCCATGTCATGGGCACACCAAATTGGACCTTCTAGGACTTAAATTGGACAATTCTACCTAATTATTGGTCTTAATTTGCAAATTAATTGAAATTGAGCTCAATTGAAGTCGCGAGACACATTAGTTTGATTGCCCACGCCTAGGGAAACTCATTGTATCCAAATTGACCTTTAATTGACGATACAACATTTTTGCCAAAATTAAATTAAGGGTCAATGTCTAAATTGAACCTCAATTCATCAAAGTAAAACCTGATCATAAATGGGTCAACTCAAATTTTTTGAATTGAAGCTTAACAACCCTATTTTCTTAAGGCCTAGTAAACTAGATTTCCCAAATCAATAAGTTAACAAGTGAATTTGCTTAAATCGACCCCGAATTTAGACTTAACTCACAAAATTGAGTGGAATGGAGGTGTTGGCTTGTAAATCATGAAGAATCGATTTAGATCCCTAATAAGGGCAAAAAATGTCAATTCGCATTTCGCTTTGCCCGATGTCAAAATTGATTGAATGGTTAAATGGGTAAATGTCTCTAGATTTTTTTTTTGGTCGAAAATACTTAGATTTCATTAATAAGGAAAGATGTGGCTTACATCTAAACATAAAACTTCCGAAAGGCTAGATGGGGGGTATTGGACCCAATTGTCTGGTAATGATTTGTTGCGTTGGGCCTTTGCTACCCAATCTACCACTCTGTTTGCTTCTCTTTTACAGTAGGCTATTTGAATGGGCTGAAGCTTGTTTAAAAAGTCCCTGGGCTTCGTTAATTAGGGAGAGTGTGGCCCAGCTCATCTGATCTGCCGTGGGAGTCCTCCATCTCATTTGATAAGCAGTGGAGTTGAGCCACTGATCTTTAGGTGTACTTATCACCTTTACTAGTTGAAGCTGGTCAGTTTCGACTTCCCAGCTGAGGGCACCATTTTCTTCTGGTTTTCTATTGAGCAGCCACCTTAGGGTTTCGACGATGGCCTCGGCTTCTACTTGGACTGCCGAATCCACCCTCACAGACCGTGCAAAATCGGCGACCAGCTTACCCTCATGGTCTCTGCAGACCCCTGCAACTGCGGCTTCTCCAGATTCGCTGCGAAAGGCGCCATCCACATTCCACTTGAGGGAACCACGAGCTGGAGGCTTCCATAGTTCGGGTAAGTCAGATCGATGAGCTTCACTTCTGCGATTTCATGACACCCACTTACTAGAGCTGCTGTGTTTGATGATGGCATGTTCGATTGTGAGTTGTGGGTGGGGTTGCTGTCCGCAAAATACCCGATTGTTCCTCCCTCTCCAAATCTGCCACAGGACTTGGGTAAGGAGCTCAAAGGAAACTTTGTTATGCTGAAATTTGTCGATCCACTCCTCTATGCGTGTGATTTGCTGCTGATTTATATTAATCCGAATTTCAGGGTGTTCCCAAACATTTTTTGTCCATGGACATAGTAGGAACAAGTGCTCACTTGTTTCGTGTTGGCTCTGACACAGCTCACATTGATCATCAGGTATTATATGCCTTTCCCAGAGGTTTACCCTTGTTGGTAGTGCATTTTGACATAGTTGCCATAGGAAATGTCTCAATTTTGGTTGCATTTGAGCTTGCCAAATGCATCGCCATAGTGTTTTAGGTATCTGGTATGAGGAAGTAGCCTCTCCCTGGTTGGTATGATGCTTTGTGGCTTGGTTGCAATGATATGCACTCTTTACTGAATATATGCCTGTCTTATTGGGTGTCCATACAATGCGATCCTCTTTTCTTGTACTGCTTAGGGGAATTGAGAGGATTTCTTCCACTGTTTCATGGTCGAACAAATTCCTGATGTCGTTTTCCTTCCACGCCATTTGCTCCTCATCCATTAATTCCGACACCATTTTTGGATCCTCCCTGTTTGCTGGACCGTTTAGTACTCCTTTTGGTAGCCACTTGTCCTCTCGGATTTTAACATTTGCTCCATTTCCAATGATCCACCAAATAGATGGTAAAATAGCGTTTCTCCCTGTTATTATGCTTTGCCATCCCCATGAAGGATTACTACCTTTTTCTACCTGTATTAAATGCCCATGTGGGTAGTAGAGGCCTTTAAATACCTTACTCCACAAAGTTTCAGGCTACTGAATTAACCTTCAAGCTTGCTTACCCAACATGGCTTCATTAAAAGTGATTAGGTCCCTGAATCCCATTCCCCCCACAGCTTTCCTTTCCTTCAATAGTTCCCATCTTCTCCAATGAACTCCTCTATGCTGGTTATTCGTTTTCCACCAAAAGTCAGTGATCTTTCTCTCAATGGCACGACAAATGGATAGTGGCAGTTTAAAAACAGACATAACGTATTGAGGAATTGCTTGCACAATAGCTTTTATCAGCACTTCTTTTCCTGCCTTCGACATAAGATTTTCTTTCCAACCCTCTAACTTTTTGTTCACTCTAGCAATTACCCATGCAAACATCTCCTTCTTAGATCTACCCCAATCTGAGGGAATGCCCAAATACTTGCCTGAGTTTTCAATTTCTATTACTCTCATCTCATTTGCCAAGCTCTGCTTCAGGGCTAGTGGACAGTTCTTGCTAAAAAACATACCTGATTTGTTTAGATTAATAGCTTGTCCGGACGCATAGCATTATTGATTTAGGATAGCAGCAGTATTCTAGCATTCTGTGGTTTTACCATCCAGGAATAGGATAAGGTCATCCGCAAACATTAGGTGGGACAAAGTGGGACATGCCTTGTTTAATCGAATTCCTTTTATGCTGCCATCTTCGATCGCTTTGTGCAGTAGCTGGGACAAGGCATTCGCCACTAGAATGAAAAGATAAGGGGATAGTGGGTCACCTTGGCGAATTCCTCTAGATGGTTTAAAGAATGGGAGAGGCTGACCATTAATTTTTACACTATAGGAGACAGTTGATACACATTGCATAACCCAAGTAACCCAGGTGTTGCTAAAGCCCATTTTTATCATACTAGCCTCTAAGAAATCCCACTCTACTCGATCATAGGCCTTTTTCATGTCAAGCTTTAGGATCGCCTAAAATTTCCTTTTTCGTTTCCTTGTTCTCAGTTGATGGAGTACCTCTTGCACCAGTAATATGTTGTCCTGTATCAGTCTCCCTTAGACAAATGCACTCTGTTCCATAGTGATCAATTGGGGGAGGTATGTCTTCAATCTATTAGCCAGCACTTTCGATATGATTTTGTAGGCAAAGTTACACAAACTAATAGGTCTAAACTGATCCAGCTATTCTGGACTTTGAACTTTTGGAACTAGAGTAATGAGAGTTTTGTTCAGTTCTGGATTTAGTCTACCAGACTCCCAAAACTGTTTAATCTTAGTGTAGATTTCTTGGCTGATATCCTTCCAGTGGTGTTGGAAAAAATACCCATTCAGTCCGTCTGGTCCAGGGGCCTTCAATGCTCCCAATTGGAAGGTAGCATGTTTTATCTCCTCTAGTGTAACATCACCTATTAATGCCTGGTTCATCTCCGCTGTCACTAAACATGGTAGTTGGTCCAGCACTGGCTAAATGTGACGATCCCCCACTGAAGTATAGAGTTCTCTAAAGTACGCTATCGCCATTTGTTGAATCTGATTTTTGTCTCGTGTCCACTCGCCACTTAAGTTTTTCAGCATAGTAATTCGATTTCTCTGTCTCCTCTGCACCGTAGTAGCATGAAAGAATTTAGTATTTTTGTCCCCCCATTTTAACCATTGAATGCGAGATCTTATCCCCCAATAAATCTCCTCTTGACACCATAATCTTTCAATCTCACTATTCAGCCATTGAACTCTCCCCTTCTCATAATTCATCGCTGGACGGTTGATTAGCTGCTGCAGTTCTCCCTGTAATGCTTGGATTGTGTTTCGAGCATTGGAGAATTTCTTCTTACTCCATTTATGGAGTTTAGTAGTAATTCGTTTGAGTTTATTACTCAGATTTTCCCTCATTCCAGCTTGCGATGTCCATGAATCCATCATAACTTGCCCATACTCCTCATCCTCAATCCAATATGCTTCAAATTTGAACTCCTTCTGTCGTCTCTCTACCTGAGGGTGTAAATCCAACAATAAAGGACTTTGATTGGAGCCAATAGCAGGTAGGGCAAACACCTCCGCCGACGGGAACTCCACTCGCCACTCGATATTACTGAGTACTCTATCCAATTTTTCCTTCACAAAGTCATCCCCTTCTCTGTTATTGGCCCAAGTAAAAGCACATCCTTTACTGTCTATATTCATTAATCCGCAGGAGTCAAGGAAATCCTGAAATGCTCTCATTCTGTAGTTCTCAGAGATTATTTTTCCCACACATACAGTACCTCATTAAAGTCTCCAAAACATACTCACGGACCATGAGAATGAGTTTGAGTAGATGATATTTCAGTCCATAGTCTCTGTCTTTCTTGAAAATCAGTAGGTGCATAGACGCAGGATTTGATCAGTCTCCCCATTCAAGCAAGTTAAGTGTATACAGTGCATGGAGCTCAATGTAACAGTGATGGCCACCTGATCATTCCAAAAAACTGCCAAACCCCCAGCAATGCCTCTTGGATTCACAACAAAACTATGTTGAAACTGTAATCTGCGTTGCAATCTCTTACACACCTCCTCCTTATTTTTTGTTTCCATTAAAAACACAATATCGGGCCTCTCTTGAGCCACAAGGGCTCTAATGGCCTGGAATGTCAGGGGGGTGCCCAGCCCTTGACAATTCCAGCTTAATATTTTCATTTGTGACTCGGTGGCTTATTAGGGCTAGCCACCAAAGCCCATCCTTGTGTTTCTTCCTCCGTAAGTATGGGAGTTTCCAGTAAGGTTGTATCATCAAACACTTGCTTACTCATCCCTTGTAGTTCATAAGGGGAGTATCGCTTCAATTTCTTCGAGGCTGCATGTTTGGGTCCCTTTCCTTTTCTTTCAACTGCACTACCTGTCTTACTGCTGATGCTATGTAATTGTGTATCAAGTTGCTGGATAGAGCTTGGAACCACTAATGCAACATCTATTTGGTGCCATTGCATTTCTTCTTGGACAGCTTCTTTTCGCTTGCCTTTATCCTTAGGAACATGTTTAGTTGGACTGTCCTCTGTCGGCTTCTCATAAACCACCATCTCACCCAGATTAACTTGTATTTTAGGAGACCCCATTTCCTCTAGCAGTTCCTCCATTGTTTTCCCATAATATAAGTCCCAAAATGGGCTGAATTCATTCGCTTCTACCTTCATCCATGAGCCAAACAACATGTCTTTTTTTGTTCAGAAATAGCTCTTCTTGGTATGGGACTTCCTCACAATTCTGAGCATAGTGTCCTAGTCTTCCACAGGAGAAACAATAGTGTGGGAGACATTCATACCTAAAATCTAGCCAAATTTTCTTGCTCTTATTACTGAAAAGGGCTCCCGATTTCAGAGGTATGGACATATTAATGGCAACTCTAGCTTTCCCTATCATGTAGGGCATGTATCCTCTTGCCTCGATCTTCACCTCAATTACTTGCCCAATATCTCCTACAATACGTTCCACTACCTCTTTCGATATCCATTCAACAGGTAACCCATGAATATGGACCCAGAAATTTCATGTATCAAACTTATAGCATGCCGGGGGGGTATTCGGCTCCCATGGTTTCAACAGCAACAGATGATTGGCAAAGGACCACGGTCCCATTGCTACTATTTGTTCTTTATCCAGTTCAGAGGCAAACCGAAATGCGAAAATACCAGGGGCTAACAAGTTGATTTCAACATTTTCGACCTTCCATACTCTACGCATTGTGTTTTGAAAAGCGAGGAAATTAATTTTTTGGATTCTGATATAGCTACCTAATTAGGGTTTGTTGACATTCTCTTACCTTACTAGCTGAGATTACATCATCTACTGTGGTTATGGCTTTATGTGACCAAATCTTCCCCAATCTTTTGCAGAGCATAGCCATCCGGACATCCTCCTCTTCTATGGGCTCCATATCAGTTGACTCCAGCGACTGAAGCTCCACTAAGCAAGTTCAGGAAATGTAGATTGGTGGGAGCAAGTGGGGTCGGCTTGGGTTATTGTTGGGAAGAGGTGGTGTCAACTTGGAAGGGTGAATCGGGGGATGGATTTGAACAGGTTTGGGCTAAGGGGGGAGAAGGTTATAGAGCATGAATATGGTGAGACTCTCCATTACGAGCACTGTGCAGGGAAGGAGAAGTGTAGTTAGGGTTTGGATTTGGGGAGAACTACCACAAGAGGTAGAGAGGACTCTCACCCGGAGAGAGCTAATGTCTCTAGATTAAATGTAATAAAAGGTGTTGAGCCTAATTATAACTAGAATGAAAGTAATTTCATTTTTGGTTGATTTTGAACCTAAAACCGAAAAATTCAGAAAATGAGGTTTTTGATTGATTTTCGAAAAATTCTCTATGCTAAAGTCAAATTGAAGCTAAAGTGAGGTGATTTTATGATTTTTGTATTTTTCAATTTTTTTGGTCAAAGGTTTGACCAAAAGTCAAACTCTAATTGACCTTTCACTAAGAGTTTGATTTTATGGTCAAATCTTTGAATTTTTCTAAAATTTCTACCTCTAAAGTGAAATTAAACTCAAAAGGGACATTTCAGTGCAAAAGCCAAAATTTGACTCGAGGTTGACTTTTAGTCAAATGGTTGACCATAAAGTCAATCGTTTGACTTTTCGGGTTTTTGTATGAAATGAATAGGAAACTACTTTCTAACGCTAATGCAATAGACAATTGAAAACTGACACTTTTTATTCGAAAAACGGGTTTCATCGTGATTGGAAACCCTTCATTTGATTTTTCTGATTTTATCGACATGTCGACTAAAAATCAGATGCTAACAATGATGTGACTCTTGGTTATGAAAAAAATGACTTTTCGTCTTAAAGGGAAGTTATCAATAATTATAAAGAGAAGTTATTATTGATATGGAAAGTGATGATGGTTGGGGATAACGTACCTATTCCTAATAGGTGTGTCTAGTGGTTGTCTATGAGTATAAACCAATTCATATATTGTTTATAATAACCACAATTCTTCATAAATACTTCAACTTCAGAAATTTCTTCTTATCTTTTCATACAAGCAACTTTAAAATATTCAAGGAGAAATTCCAAGAGAGAATTGAGTAAACTCATTTCTCTGTGGCTTTGATGTATGCTGGAGGTATATTTGTTCTAAACCCAACATCAATAATAGTGGGGGCAAATAATACCTTAAAGATAGTGATAGTCATCACGCATCAAAACATCAAAGATCAAGTAGTACTTCTCTATCTTCTTCAACAATCAAATTTCCCCCACATCAAATAGTCAAACAATTGCAAGAAAGCAAACCATTACCCAACTATCACCATATGAAGCTAGAGCTAGAGCTAGGGCTAGAGCTAGAGCTCGAGCTCATGCTCATCTACGCAAAGATAAAGCACACCATTACATTCAACTAAACACCAACTGCCACACCACTCTTACCTGTTCTTCAGCGATTTGCTAGTGATCCAGAGCTTGAGTTCAGGCCCGTGACTCCCGCCACCGATGGAGTCAATGAATGCACCAAATTCCCCCAGCCGACCACCGCTGAAGAAGAAAATGTGCACTAGAGTGAAAGGTAGCATTGGAGAAGGACTTGAAGCTCACGGACATGGAACTTGGAGCTTGCGAAGGACTTGAAGCTTTGCGAATGACAAACTTGAAGCTTGTGGATGATGGAACCTGGGAAAGAAGAGACGATGGCGATCGATGGCAAATGACTGACTGAAGCTTGCGAGGAGCAAGTGAGTAGTAACTGAGGATCAGGCGACAGCAATTTGCTTGAGCAGCGGGATAGAGGAAGAAGAAAACATGAAAAAGAACCCTTATCTCAATTCAATCCATCGTTCACGAAATGTCATCGAGCTTTCTTTTTCCTTTTTGTTTTGCCGACTCTGACTGCAGAAGGAAACGACAAGTTGAGTTGAGGTGAGGTATCTTGGGCCTAAATTTCTCTTAAGAAAGGCCCTTTTGTTATAGATGTAAATCCTTAACCTCGCCACCGAAGTGGACAGACACACAGCATATGGAGATTCCCAGCAAGATGGGGAATTTTAGTAAGATTGTCTTTGGCTGCATGTTTTAGAATCAGCTCATTGTCTCTCTTCACTAGAATAAAGCAGAAATAGAAAGCAAGCAAAGCAGAAGAAACAGCGATATTCTATTATAGAAAGAAGGCGCACCGTTTTCTGCAGAGGATCCCCTGTTTCTGTTTCAGAGTCCATTGATTCCATTTCACGCTTCAACGCTTTCTGTACTTGTACAGTGTTCTCAGCTGGACATTCACCGATATTCAGCTTTTCCAAAGAAGTTAATTTTTCTAGGCCTTTGATTTGATGGATCATTTTGCATTGTCTGATCTCTAAGACTTTCACTGACTTCAAGTTTGAAAGATCAGGTAAACTGAGGTAATTGCAGTCAGATAGAATCAAACTACTCAGTGAGGTTAACTAGTCAAGCCCGTCGAGATTTTGTATTTTGCAGTTTGATATATCCAGCCTCTTCAGGGCTTCAAGGCCTTCAAGCCCTTCAGTCTCTTCTATCGCAGGGTGATAGAGCTTGAACACTTACAACGTCTTGGGAAGCTCAGCTACTTCTCTACGGCTGCAACCAGGAAGGGCAAACATTTTAAGCCTTTTAAGCGGAGGCATATCTGTCAGCTCAAACCTCAGCTCGATAACTTGTGAAAGAGACAGTTCTAGTTTCCTCAGTTTAGGAAACGATATTGAGAAGGATTGTTTGTCAATCATTGGATTCACGTTGGATCCTAGCATTGGCTGTTTTGAGGGAGGTTGGTGTGCCTTTAGGTCCCCATCACTGAGGCACAGCTCCTCTAATTCCTTCAAATCTTCAAGAAAGGATATCGCTTTCATCCTGTTAGAACTCACATGTAGACAAATTAGAGAAGGGGGAAGCTTCGGCAACTCTTCGATTTCATTGCAGTGAAGTAAATCCAGGGTGTGAAGATCAAATATAGTGGAGATTTCAGGGGGTAGGCTAGATATACTGGAATGCCCCAGCGTCAGTGATCTCAGATGACGTAGTACCCTGATACCAATGGGAATGGCCCCGTTCAAACTCCGACACCAGAAAGCATGTAGTTCGTCGAGCTTGGTCAGATTCCCAATCTCCCCAGGAAATGCTCGAATGAAAGTAAATCCATTCTCAGCACTCGCAAGCTTTGCAGATTTCTTATTGAATTAGGGAGATTAGAGATACTAGTCACTGATATATCCAACTCCTCTAATGACCCCATTTCACTTATAGAATCTGGAAGTTCCTCTATGTAACGGCAATCCCTCAATGACGAGTCTCATATTAAGCAGATCCCCCAGTGAGCTTGGGAGCTCATTAACTTTGGCACCATCTAATGAGAGTTTGCAGAGAGCAATTAAATAACTAATTGAATTGGGCAGGTAAGTCAATGGGAAGCACTTGAAGCCACTATGAATTTCAAGGTTCTTCAAACTGCCTATGGAGATGGTGTTGTTTTCGAAAGAACAGAGGATTTGACAGCAAAAGCTGTATATATTATTCAGAAAACTGAAAAGTGCTTAAATATATACTAAAACTTAACCATAAACCCACGTTGCCCACTAACAACTTGCTTAGTCCACAAAACCAGCAACAAACTAACAGAATAGCTAAAAAACGTGCAGCTAACTGCTCCTACAAAATAGGATTGACCAAGTAAAACAACAATTAACTAACTCCTAGAAAACAGGACATCAACAAACTGACTTAACAAAACAAAAAAAAAACAGATGGTGCGGTCTTGATACATCACCAGATGGGGATCTGCCATACAGAAGTACCATCAATAGAAAGCTCTTTCAGAGCGGTCATACAACCTAGTTCCACTGGCAACCCGTTCAATTGGAAGCAGAACTTCAAATTGAGAGAGACTAAACCTTTCAAATGGCTAATTGAAGGATCTAGCTTCACCAAACGAGAACATTGTTCAAGAATAAGGATTTCCAAATATTTGTAACCAGAGAAGTCGGGAGTGAACAAAGTCAGAACAACCAGTGAGATTCAAGACTTTTAGTTTCTCCATCTGTAAAGCCAAAGCAGAAACCCACACATGGTCAATTCAAAGCTATCAACTTCGACAAAGCAAATATAAAACAACCAAATACCAAACCACCTAGATTTCACTCCAACCTCGCTAGTCTTTCGTGACTTTGCTTCTAGACAGATCAAGGATAACCAATTCTGTTGATGCAAAATTTTCTGCAATAAAATCTGAGGGACACCTTTGCCAACTGAGACACTTTACACTTTCAAATGCACCTGTAAAATCTCCAAAAACTTTTGCATTATCCAACTTGAGAAAAGTTTTGTCTGGCAAGCTCTCAATCTCCAGCTGTGAATTTGCACGAGTCATGATCATTTAGGTCAATGCAGGCAGCTTCAACATTTTCTATTCCCTACATTTGACATAAGTACCAAAATCATCAGAAGCTGTAACACAAATACCCATCAGAGTAAGGATGCTTTCCTTGCCCTATATGCTAAAGAGTACATACATGATATGATTCCTTCAGAAAAATACGACCAAAATAAAAAAAATAAATTGTAGCCCATGTGTCAAGGTGTTTATTTTCAGTAAACAAATTGAAACCAAAATGTTTTTACCTTCTCACTGCTTATTGCCTTTGGAACCATATCCGGTATGTAAAATTTCTCCGAGTTGGATCTCCAAATCCCTTTTGATTTAAAATTCTTCAGCCAACACATCTTAGCAATCTGTGCATCTACAATTCGTTGTTTTCTCCAATTTTTGCCAAGGGCATCAGAATGCAAGCAGAAGGTGGAAGATAAGAACTGATCCACATATATGAAGCAATTCGGGTGTCCATACCATTGATAAAACATGCTAAGTCAAGAAATATAAGTTTTTGCTTTGGATCTAATGCTTCCTAACATATATCCAATATCTCTGCAAAGCAAACCATAGTCTTTTCAAAATTACTCATAAATTTTTTTATTGACTCCTCCATTTTTTCCCATTCTTCTATTGATTTACCCTGCAAAAATGAACCAATAACTTCAATTGCCAATGGAAGTTTCTCTGTAGCATTGACAATGCAGTTTGTGTGTCCATCATAACCAGGTATGGGAGATTTCTTCCCGAATGAATGCTGCCAGAAAAGTTCAAAAGCTTGATCATCATCCAACTTACCAACCATGTAGGTGCGAGCCTTCTCGGGATCATACTCTTTGAGAATTTCCTCAATTTGAGAAGTCAAAATTATTCGTCTACCCAGACCAAACCAGTCCAGGTCTCCTACAATAGCATGAAGATGGGATTGCTTTTCCACGTCATCAATAACTATTAGAACTTTCATTTCACAAAATATATCCAGTAAATCTTCTATTCTTTCATCAAAAGAAGGATCTTCTTGATCTCGTTCAAGGATATCGCATTTCAACTTGGCTTGCAAAAACTGAATACCACTAGGATTTGTGTGGTTTCTTCGACTTCTGCGAGAAAGCTACAACTATTGAAACAAGAAGAGATGCAGTTGTATACAGCCTTGGCCAGAGTCGTCTTACCAATTCCATTGGTTCCATAGATTCCAATAATGCATGCCTCATCATTGACTTCCATCTCCAGTAAGTTGGTGATTTGCTTCACACGATCATCAATTCTAACTACATTTTGAACAGCTATAATTGCATAATTTTTATCTGAGGTTTCCATGTCTGCTAATTGCTGTCTAGCTTCATCTTTCGTTTTCCCCATGCTCTGCAAGCAAAACATAATTTTTCACCGGAGTATCATTGTAGATGGAGAAAAGAACACAAACATCACCTAATCGGTTTCTCTTGTAACATTGCTTCACTTCCACATATAGATACAAGATACTTGTCATTAATTTTTTATTTTTTTTATTGATGCAGGACTATGCAGAAAATTATTCTAGCATACTCTAGTCATAATCTATTAACTGATCTGATACACTATTAACAAGGAAACTTAGCCAGTAAATTAATCTAATTCAGCAACATTCCTATCTTGGAAGTTGGATCTACTTATTTTCTGACCAGATAATTCAATTTTCAAGAAAACTTGATATGCACATCACAACAATGGTCAATCTAATTAAATTAATTATGTTCTCATCTCTGAAGTGTAAATAAGATCCAAATAGCAAATAAGCTACGTTCATATTAAATTCATATGTCTTCCAATACATACAACTTTCTTTTGTTCTGCTGCATCATCTTTCCTCACATTTTCTGGTGTTGCAATTTCCAAGTTGAATCAACTAGGTTCAGTTTTTGGTGATAGTGATCTTGAACTAAGCGAAAGCAATGCTTGAATATTCTGACTTAACCCCAAATACAAGTATGCTCCGATACCACACTCTCGTTTACAGGCACTGAGCATTTCTTGATTGGTTTACTCAGGGCACTTGGTTACTTCAACATGCAATCCTATCCTTAAATTAAATATCAGTTATCATTTAAGAATATTGTCTCTTCACTAAGATTTTACAAATTTCTTGTTCAATTCATGTGTTGCCTCTTTGCGTTGGCGCTCACATATTTGTTATGAGACATGCACAAATTGACAAAAAATGAACAGGTGAGAGAACAGAAAATGATTGGTATGTGGGTGAGTGATTGGCATCTACGTTTGAAGGAATAAGAGACGACTAACGGAATGAGGTAAGACTTACTCCTAGGTTGAAAAAAGTAGGAATTTTTTTTCGGGGAGATGTCGTTTTCTCCATGTGTTTTTCACGATTCTTCACTTTGGTCCTATTTCTTTCACTCATTTTAATTCGTAAAAGAGAAGAAGGAATGAAACAGAAGAGTAACTCCCGATTCAGGAACGTGAATCCTCAATTAAGAAGAGGGTAAGCAATTTTCTATTTAAGTGATGTCGTCCACTTAGCATGGTCACATATATTTTATGGCTGCACGTTTTATAATCAGTTTATTCTCTCTCTTTATTAGTATAAAGCAGATATATCAAGAACGTAAAGCAGAAGAAACGGCAATGATCTTTGAACAGAAAGAAGGCGTACCCTTTCCTCTGTTTTTGTTACAGAGTCCGTTGTTTCAAACATAGAGCTCAACTGTAGTGTTGTATTAATAGAATGAAGACGCTACATTTTCTGCAGACAATCCCCTGTTTCCGTTTCAAAGTCTGTAGTTTCAATTTCAGTTCCATTCAGAATCTTTTCTCTGTAAGACCCCCAAGTGTTGGAAATTCGACTAGTCAGGGACATGCGGACCTCTAGAGTGCCAAAAGTTGGCATAAAGGAACACTTAAGTGCCAAAAGTTACAAAAGGTACACTTAAAATGCCAAAATCGGAGCAAAAGGGATCACTTAAGTGTCAATAGCGAAAAATTCCGGCCAAATTGCCACTTGTCAATTTTCCGGCGACTTTATTTGCTGACAGAGCATTTTTTTCAAAATAAAAAATCCACGTGGCAATTTTTAAGAAAAAAATTATCCACGTCAGATTTTTGAAAAATTAAAATCGATTTTATTTAAAAAAAAAAAAGAGGAAGAGGGATCGGCCCTCACTGATCCCTCTTCTTCCTTTTTTTTTTATAAATAAAATCGATTTTATAATAATATATTTTTAATTATTTAATATTATTTAATTAATAATTTTTAAATCCACGTCAGCCAAAACGACGTCGTTTTGGCTGATTTTTGGCCGATTCAGTTTCCGGCGAGCCACGTAGGCAAGAAAATTAATAAAAAAAATGCCACGT
Source organism: Corymbia citriodora subsp. variegata (assembly GCA_014858505.1). Taxonomy (NCBI): domain Eukaryota; kingdom Viridiplantae; phylum Streptophyta; class Magnoliopsida; order Myrtales; family Myrtaceae; genus Corymbia; species Corymbia citriodora. The sequence continues at coordinate 13,190,506 of CM026416.1, forward strand.
AGGATTTCTGGCGGGGTTCCGACGACTTGGCACTTAAGTGATCCAATTTTTTTTTAAAGTGGTACTTAAGTGTACCTTTTATAACTTTTGGCACTTAAGTGTCCCTTTGTGCCAAATTTTGGCACTTACGCTGTACTTTCCCCACTAGTCAGGTAACTTCCCACTACGTTTTATGTGTATTGAGCACTTATCTGGTATTTTTGGGCTCAATGGATCAAGAATCCTCTCCACTGATCCACACTGATCAATTTTCAACTGATCCAAAAACTCTAATTCGTCAATGCCCTCAACAACTTGTAGGCTCCAGCACCGGTTAAGAATCAACTCCATCAAGTACTCAAAAATTTGACAAACCGCCTAATCTTTTTAATGAAGTGCACCCTCCAACAGAAAATATTAACAACCGCGTAGGAACAAATTGAATATCCTGAACCCCTGGGCACCCCCACAGAACGAGTTTTCGAAGTGTATTTATGGAGCTTGGGAAATGGAAGTCTCCCCTCCAATGATCAATCAACTCGGGAGCTTGTAGCTCATTGCACCCTGGCTCATCCCGCAGATGAACCCACCCCTCCGACGATTTATGGTCTTCGATGAATTTAATTTCAATTTGCCGTAACACCTTGTTTTCCGCTGATTCTCTCGAACTTGATGCAATGATCGCAGTCTCCTTTTCCAATGGAGGAAGCCGTATTTGTTTCCCTCGAGTGTCATAGAGCTCTAGAACTATCAACTCTAATGATGGAAGTTGTTTGAAAGCTGGCACGTCTAGTCCATGTAGAGTAAATTCTTTCAGCAGAGAAAGGGAACCCAACACTATAGTTGAAACAGAGACATTTGAAAAGCAAAATTGCACCTTACTCAGTCTCCATAAACTCCCAATCCACTGCAACTGCAACTTTGAATTATATCTGATATAGCTATAGATTCAGAGCCATCGGATAGGGCCAGTTCAACTAGATTAGTAAGGTATGAGAGGTAAGGGACAATCACCAACGAAGTAGATGCCAGCTGTAAAGTGGTCAGACTTCTAGGGAGCTCTGGCAACTCTTGTATCCTATCACAATGATTCAGATGCAGTGTTTGGAGGTGAAGAAGCTTGCTCATTGTACTAGGCAGATTTTCAATCGATGTGAATGATAAATTAACAGATGACAGACTTGATAGTCTATCAATGGAATCTGATAATCTTGTAATTTTCGTGCCTAATACATCCAGCTTTGCTAACAACTTTAATTTCAAAACTGAATTGGGGAGTTACCTCAAGCTATCACAACTCCTAAGAGAGAGGTGCCGCAGATTCCGTAATTCTCCAATTTGTTCAGGTAATTTTTCAAGTTTGATCAATAACTCGAAATTTAAATCATTTAGTTTCCCCAGTTTCCTGATAGAGCGATCAATTTCCATCAAAGAAAAAAATTTAAAAATGGTCAACTTCTCTAAAACCGAGTTCCAAGGAAAGATTGGTGTCCCAGGCATCGATGTATTATAACAAAGAGTAAGAACCTTCAGTTTCCTTGCCCCCTCCAAAAGCCAATGAAACATGAGGACAAACAAGAAATAAATATGGATTTAGGCTACCAATGAGAAATTTAGATCATAAATCCATCAGATTTTGTCCTTCATGGAATGAGAAAATTACACTAAGAGGGAAACTTGCATACATTGATTAGGCTCTCGAACACATCTTTTGTGATATCAAGCCCAGAAAGATTCACTACCACCACGTTTTCTAGATGCAATGAATTAGTTGCCTCAAACCAATGACGACAGGCGGCAGGTCCAGGAGGAATACTATAAGGTTAACACAAATTGATCCATCTCAACTTGGAAAGACAGCATGTAAAGTCACCTTGGCAAATTTCCTCATCCAACAAGAGAAACCGTATGCATGGGAACCGCTTAATTTGCTCCAAGGAGACAGTTAAAGGGTCGCCGAAGTCCCTTCGCAAACACAGTGCTTCAACGCTTCCTTTAATCTGCCAATGACATTGAGGAGAATAAGTAGGAATTTGTCAATATTCCACTATTTTTATTTCGTAGAAGAGAAGAAAAAATGAAATAGAAGAGTAGCTCCCAAATCAAAAACATGAATCCTCAATTAAGAAGAGGGTATAAGCAATTTTCAATTCAAATTTGGTCATACTTTACCTCTGTTGATCTTAATTCGCAAATGACGTCGTTTTTATCCCACAATCTGGTATGCTTTTCTTTGGCAATTGCCCTTCCAAGATTCCTAAATTGACTGTGCATCCCAAATCTATCATCATCTAAAACCTTTATCATGCACCTCTCAATAAGGACCTTAATGGCATTTTCCGGGAAAAGCCCACAATCTTTCCACATGTACATGGGATTACTCTTATTCTTGCCAACGAAAAAGCATGCAACATCGAGGAATATTTGTTGTTGATTTCGATCTAAGGCATTATAGCTACTCGTTAGCTTTGCCAAGACATCCTTATGAGGTCTTTTCTTTAGCCTCTCTAGCCACTCTTCCCATAGTTCTCTCTTTTTCCTAAAAAGTGATGATCCTATTGCTTGAAGAGCTAAAGGTAGTCCATCTGTAGTAGAGACAATGTCCATTGAAAGAGTGTTGTAGTATTTATCTAGAGGAGAGTCCTTATTGAAGGCATGCCTACTAAAAAGTTTAAGTGCGTCTTTGCAGCTCAACCCGATCATTTCATAATCCACAAAATCATACTTCCCGCAAATCAGAGCGTTTTTGTGCCTAGTAGTAACAAGTATTCTAGATCCAGGATAGAAACTTTTCTCTCCTATTAGTTTTTGGATCTGGCAGGCCTCATCAACATCATCCAATACAATTAACACCTTCTGGCTGCAAATTGTTTGTTCAATCATTTTGGTCCCATGATCAACGTTTGCAATGTAAGGTTCCACTCCAGCGACATCAAACCACAATTTTTTTTGCAACCAGTCTAAACTCTTGTTTTCTGCTGTTTCCCTCACGTCATCAAGAAAGCTGCAGTGTCTCCCAAAGCGAGGACATAATTGATTGAAGATAATCTTGGCAAGTGTTGTTTTACCGATGCCGCCCATCCCGTAGATTCCAATTAGCCGCACACCAATAGAGCCAATGTCTATTAAATTGTTTATGGCTGCTATTTGATCTTTCATTCCAACTAAATCTCCAGTTACATGTCTCTGTCTTGTCTTGAGCCTGAACCCAGCTTCATCAACAACCGCCTGGATAAGTTTTGCATAGCTGCCGCAAAGTTGAACATTTTCAATTGGAAAAAGGTGAGAAATTTGCATGTTGACCAACCATCTACTAACCGATTAGGTGGGAACGCGATCATGTTTAGGATATAGAAGAGAAATGTTTGATCTTTATATCAAGCAGAAGAAAAAGAATTTCTGGCAATAAAGGGGAGAAGAATCAAAATATAAACATCTAATGAATTACTGAAATAGAAGATTTACTTTAATATAAAATGGCTCGATTGTACAAAATAATTTTCACAATAATGGTTAGATTTTTACCTTAGATAATTATCCAGCTCCCATCCCCTGGTAAAACCAACTTCTCTGAGCGCTCGCCGCCATGTTTCTATATCCTTGTTGCTGAACTTATTGTTTGGATCCGCCAAATTCGAGATGGCATCCTCGTACAGCGTGGTGTTTAGCTTCACGTCATCGGGCTTCACGTCATAGAAGATGGGCAATATGACATTCTCTTTCCCATCTTCTTTATGTTTAGAGCTGTTCTCTACCATCCTCGCAAGCTCGTCGAGACACCAGTGACTTGAAGCATAATCTTTAGAGAAGATGGGTATGTAGAGCTTAGAATTGTCAATCACTTGCAGAAGGTTGTCACTAATTGTTTCACTTGGTTGAAACCCTTCGTCATTGATGAAAACACGGATCCCAGCATCTACCAAGGCTCGGTGGAGGAAATCGGTAAATGTACGACTAGTATCAGGCCCTCTAAAATTTAGGAAGACCTGGTGCTCACTTCTTGAAGTATTGCTGGTGCTCGCACCTGTCTCTAAGTTCGCCATAGGAGCTTGCTTTGCCCTTAGCAAGGTCAGCCTTCTCACTTGCAGCCCTCTCACCTAATCTCTGAGTTCGCCATATGACAATTCACATATTTGAATCAGATTGTCACACCCCAAATCCTAGATAGAAAGGGGATGACACAACCGTCCTTTCTCTCAAAGGACGCAGCCTCTAAGGTCCCAAAAGCCTGTTCTCAAAAGTCCCTTCATGGCTATTGCTCTTGTACTATTCATCACTAGCCAAAAAACCTGAAAAGATTGGAAGAATAGAGGGGTGAGCAAACTACAGCTCAGTGAGTAATGCATCTCTTCTAAGCCGACCGAACACTCACTATGTATATTTACAGACAAACCACAACTCTTTTAACCCAATTTCAGAATAAAACAAATATGTAATAAGAGAATAAATCACATATGTTTCAACATAGCTATATTTATGGTATAAATATTTATTTCACAATAATATCAAAACAAACATCAATGGTCTAATCCATTGATTAATCTCATTAACTCACACCAATGGTCCATTCCATTGGTTAATCTCATGCCATACATCAATAGTCTATTCCATTGATTCATCTCAAATAAACAACAACTCGATGGTCCATTCCATTGACTAAACTCAAATCACATGTCAATGACATATTCCATTGACCAAACTTAGCTCAAATATCCAGTCATGGTCACGAATAACGCTACGTGATAAAGCGACCAAGATTCCTCCATTGATTAGGTCTCCACTTACTATAAGCCAGTGGCTCGGCCCACAAGGATATCCTAGACTAGTTTGCGCATACCCATAAGCCCCTCATTAGGCTCACAGAGATAATGAGCATCAACATCAATCCGTGATAATATTATCAACAAGCCATAAAGCCCAAATTAAGAATCATTTCACAACTCAAGTTTAATAATCAAACCACAACTTTTCACCATTGCAATTCAAATATCAATGGTCGAGTCCATTGATTAATCTCTATAAAATCACACTTTATAAATCACCATACATTACCCAAACTATTCCCAATTCCACTTCATAAACCAGTTCACAAATCAATATATAACTTTTCATATGCCATATTTAAAATCAATGACTACTCATGAGTCTCTTTCAAAAGGTTTCGTAAACTCAAAATATATATTTCTACCAAACAATCCTCACACCGTTTACATATATCAAAATGTAGTAAATGCTCGATCCAAATTTTATGCAACAAATATACTTATTCATAACTCATAATATCTCAAATCCATATCATATTGAAGACATGAATTTACAAATTCTTTGAAGAGATAGCACCACTCACCTCAGAACGCCTATGCTTAAATGATAAAAATTACTTGAACCGTCAGGACCCACAATCCTATCAAATATGTGAGAAACAATATTAACATCAAATAAAACACTATCTTAATCATGGCTTGACTAAACCATACTTGTTTGTCGATAAAACGACGCCTACGCGCTAACAAATCGCATATCCAAAGCGATTATTTAAGTCGTTCACGACCCGAAGCTTAAATACGCAACTTGATCATGCCATAGCTTTCTCCACCGAGCTCCATTTTAAACATTCTTATAGTCAATAGAAAGCTCTTTCCACGTACTCTAAGAACCCTAAATTAGCCATCCCAAAATCAAGCCAAAAATCGACGAAATATGGCCCCAAAGTGTTCGACGCGCACTATTCATCAAGCGTGGGAAACTTCAAATTTTCATTTTGAGCAAACTGTAAGCTCAAATAAATATCCGTAAAATCCTATAGCTCCACAACATCCTAAACTAACATTTCTATAAAAATGCACAGCTCAATGACTCAAAAATTAGACTTCGCTGCTCAAATATCCAATGATTCCGAATTTTGAGCCCTAAATCCGAAACTACTCCGATTGAACAAATGAAGGACGCGAGCACTTACCGGGTGTTGCAATACCAAGTTGAATCGGCTTGGCGAGGTCCCCATGGTGCAAAACCCTCCTCTCTTCTTTCTTCCTTCTTCTTCTTCTTTCCCTCTCCCTCTTTTTCTTTCTTTCCCTCTGTTCTGCTCGAGCTCCCACCCTTTCTTTTCCTTTTATATCCTTTTCTTTTTCTTTTTCTTTCTTTTCTTTTCTTTTCTTTTCTTTTCTCTCTTCTTTTCTTCCTCTCTCCCGAAGACTCATTCTCTCTCTTTTGTTTTCTTTTCTTTTCCTTTTTGACCATTCGACTCTTCTTTTTCTCTCCTTTTTTTTTTCCTTTGACGGGGTCAAAACACATATATTACATAGATCCCATTTGCCATCCAAAACGCGTACAAGAAACTTCGTAGCAAGTGCAGTTTCCGGTTTATAGTCAATAAAGTCGATGGCTTTAAAAAAGAAAAATATGGCGAAGGACAATTATGGAGGTGCGCCTTTTACATGTCCAATTTCTTTAGAGTTTCTCCTTTGTGCTTTTGAACTTTTGGATTAAAACTATTTGATTCTCTATATCTATAGCTAGGCATATTTAAAATCCCAATCTAGTATTGTAAAATGACAATTTATTTATATAGAGTAACAAAATATTCCTAAAGAATCGCCTGTCATTCTAACACCTAAGTCTTTGGATAATTAGACAATTCTCCTTCATACTACAAAGATTGGATTTGCTGCATTCTCTACAACAAATGTTCCACCTAAGCATTACCTAAGCACATACATACTACTACTTACTATGAAATATTTGTTTTGATCTCTTTGTCTTAAAGACTTACCTTTAATTATAAGTAACTTCCTTTAATGACTCAAATATTCTCATGAAAGTGCCATTATATTAAAAAGAAAATAATCATTTATTTCCTACCGACGATTATTAGAATGTGAGCATAGTATAGTTACAATGGTTTGGATGCTAAACCAAACAAAATTATATAAATATGTTGGAATATATTTCAAATTTAAGCTTGTTGAATGAAATAGGACCAGATGAGAATTATCAATGCTCGACCACTGTTCAAAATTGGTGGGAGGAAATGCTGGGGTAACGTGAGCATAGTATAGTTAGAGTGGTTTGGATGCTAAACCAAACCAAATTATATAAATATGTTGAAATATATTTCAAATTTGAGCTCGTTTGATGAAATGGGACCGGATGAGAATTATCAACGCTCGACAACTGTTCAAAATTGGTAAGAGGAAATGCAGGGGTGGCCTGTCAATTGGCCACGATGCCCCGCCATCGTGGGGTCGGCACGAAAGAAAGAAAGAGAAACCATGATGGTCTTGACCATAAAAGACGGCTTTGCTCAGCTGAAGAAAGAGAAACCATGATGGTCATTGCCGATACGGGCCGAAAAGACGAAGAAAGTTGCAAGGACGGTGTCTTTTCATGTTGGCCACTCAGTTGTTTCGTTTCTTCTTCTTTGTTTGGTTCTGTTGAATTTCCTCCTTTAATGCCAAGAGAGCGCTGAAGGCTGCACAGAGCATATTGAAGAGCGTGACGAGAGTTCCCCTTGATCACACCAAATATTTCTGCTCCGAAGCCGATTATATCTTTTGTTAAGATTTGTGTCATTTCTTCACCAAAGAAAAATTTTAAATGTTAAAATTATTAAATATAATTAAAAGCTAAAAAATATAAAAAGTATTTAAATCACTTGAATGTGATTATAACTTTCATTATCTTTTTTGATCTATAATGGAATCTTATGCTGCTCTTCCAATGGACATAGATATTCAATTGCTTTTTAAAAAAAATGAATATGTTTTGATGGAAAATGACACCAAACTAAAAGATATTCAATAGCATTAGGTGTTCATGAATAAATGCATGAAAAAGCATCTTTTATTTTATTAAGATATCGATCAATATATATATAAGCGTATATTTGTGGTTGACAATGGAATTTGACCCATCACCTGGTTGACATTAACTCGATCATAAGGACGAGATTCAATGCCATCTACATGAACCGTTTCTTATAAGATCTCTTTGACAATGCATAGTGATGTTCTTTTATTGCCCTTCTCTCCCTTGAATCGCGCGAGCCCATGTGTACCTTTCCCTTTGCTTCCTTCATTTTCCATGATTTTATGGTCGCATATATTCTATTATTTAGTTTTTGATGCAACATATCAAGAAAATCATAAAGTTGCAACTACAATCTTGACATATTAAATAAGTCTGTTTTGCATGGTTTGACATAGATTTTCACTACCTTTGTTAGCGATGCACTTTTTTGTTTAGCATGATTTAACATAAATCATTTTCATATTTCATCTCTTAATAAATATTTCATGAAAAATTGAAAATTATTATGAATATTATCCCTCGAAATTTGAACTGCTGTAGCAGAAGTAATGTAAGATCAAATAGAGCCTAGCCACAATTATTTATTTTTTGACTTGTTTTATTTATATATGTTTTTTTGTGGCGTTATTAGTTGCTTTGATTTGTTGACTAAATTAGCATATTGTAGGAAGTTTTTGAGAGGATGACTTGTCCACATTTATTTTTTCTCATTTATAATAGTAGTATCCAAATCATTCGAGTGAATTAACAATGATTTATACATGCAAATCGCTCCATTCACATGCATTAGGTTAGCTCTATTCAAGGATGGCTAGCAAGACTCTCCATGGTAATAAGTAAAGGACATCGTGGTCAAATTTGAACAAAATATTGTCTTAAGAATAGCTTTCAAAATATACATAATGCATTCACGATGGTTTTACGAACCCAACTTTGCACAAATTATCTATAAAACAACAATCCTTCCAAAGAAATAGCAATCGGATATCATAAGAATGGTCATCTTCGATGCACTACTTTACACAACTTAGCAACACCTCGTGGAAACACTACGAGCATTCACATCCCATGCTTTCAAGCCATTGCTTCAAACAATTGGAATACATAAAAAGCATTAATGCTTACCTTTTTAGTAAATTACAAGATCATGCGATACCATATTACAAGATCCTCAAAAGATACCGAAATGCCATTTGTCGAAATTATGTTTGTACCTTTTAATTAATCACGCATACTACATACAAGTTTAATAAATCCAAAAGGTTTTAGGCATGTGGAAATCGATGTCATCAGACATTTAGTTTTTGGACTTACTGCTTCAAGAGCTAAAGGTAAGCCATATGCAGTACAGACAATGCCTTTTGAAAGAGTGTAGTAATTGGCTAGAGGAGAGTTGTCCAAGGCATGCCTCCGAAAAGTTTTAAGTGCGTTACTTTGAGTGCACGGCTCATTGTTAGTCAAATTTCAACTGTTCTTTTAGATTGGACATTTTAGTAATAATAATATTACATTCAATAATGGGAAGAGCTTTTACTACATTCTTAACGTGGAAAGCTTTTATGCCACATCATCCTCCTTTGGAAATTTATAAAAGAAGAAAAAGTGCATTACATTAGAAAAGGAAAAAAATGATTTTTTATTATAAGAAATGATAAATTCTTGATTTTAATGACCGAAGCCTGATGTCACTTTCGTCAGTGAGAGACATCATTTTTGACATTTGGTTGGTGTGACTCATGGGACTAAATTGAAAGTTACTGATGGACAACTTCATAGCAACTGTGGCTTTCAATATATAGTCAATAAAGTTGATGGCCGTAGAAAAATGAGATGGAGGACAATTATGGAGTGTGCATTTGATACGCCCAATTACTTTCGAGTTTCTTCTTGATTCCTTTGATATCTTGAATTAAATAAAATCTGATTTTAAAACGTTTAAATCATTTATAATTAGTCTATAGCTATATCTACAATTGAACATATTTATATAGATAAAACCACGATTTATTTATATAAATGCTTAATGACAAAATTTTCCTAAAGAATCCCTCTCATTATGCAATATGGGACTATGGATAATTAGAAGATTTTCCTTAATATTATTGAGATTGGATTTGCTGCATTCACTACAAAAAAAAAAAAAAAAACTAAGCACTACCTAAGCATATACTTACTACTCACTATGAAATATTTGCTTTGATCTCCTCACCTTATAGGCTATTGTCATAAATATGCCTTCATATTAAAAAGAAAGTCTTTTACAACACTTATTTCCTTATTGAGAATTATTAGAATGCAAGCATGGGGTGGTCAGGGCCATCAGGCAAACAAAATTATATGAATGTGGAAATATATCTCCAACCGGACCCGATCAAATTGGACCGGATGAAAATTATGGACGCTCGACCTCTATGCAATGATAACATCCCATAATGGTGTTGCTTTGAGCGTGGAAAGAAAGGGAGACCATGATGATGTGACCATAAGAGACAGCTTTGCTCAGCTGAAGAAAGGGAAAAGAGAGATAGATGATGGGACAAAAGAGCAAGGAAAACGACGAAGAAACTTGCAATAATTGTGCCTTTTAACGATAGCCAAACATTGTTTCCTGATTGGCTCGGCCCACAACCTCGACCCCGACGAGCTTAACGGCTATGTCCTATCGTTCCAATAGATTATTGGGGCTTGAGATGGGCAAAATTGAGAGGTTTTGTATGATGATTTACGGTTATTGTGTTATGAGTGTGCTTCAATTGTGTAAAAGATAATTGTTTTCTCTTACTTCATAAAAAAAATAGGGTTACAATATATATATATATATATATATATATATATATACTTATATGTACTTAACCCTACTCACAAACTAAGTTACTATTTTACCCACAATATTTTCCAACACTCCCCCTCAAGTTGAGATGTAGATATCAAATAATCCCAACTTGTTACATAAGAAGCTCACCCTATTCCCCCGTAGAGATTTCGTAAAAATGTCTGCGAGTTGATCCTTCATCTTTGTGTGTTGAAAAATAATCTATCATTTCTGAATTTTTCTCGTACAAAATGACAATCAACCTCAATGTGTTTAGTTCGCTCATGGAAGACAAGATTAGATGCAATATGAAGAGTGGATTGATTATCACAGTACAAGGTTGATGGATTTGAAGGCGACATTTCAATCTCCGATAATAACATTCTCAACTATAGTAATTCACTCATCACATGTGCTATCGCTCAATATTTAACTTCAACGCTTGATCAAGAAACTACCTCCAAAAAACACACAATAGCCTGAAGTAGATCTCCTATACATAGGACATCTAGCCCAGTCAGCATCACAGAAGCCTGTGGTGTTTAGATAGCCATAATTCTTAAATTGTAGTCCTTTATCTAGTGCTCCCTTCAAATATTTAACAATTCGAAGCACCGCATCCCAATGAGTAGTACGAGGAGAACTCATAAATTGACTTACTATACTAACGGCGAAGGATATATTAGGTCTTGTGACAGAAAGATAGTTTAACTTACCAATTAATCTTCGGTACTTTGCTAAATCACATAGTAATTCTCCATGTTCTGCATCAAGTTTTATATTGGAATCCATAGGAGTATCTACTAGCTTTACTCCAAGAAATCCAACCTCACCAAGGATGTCCAGTAGATACTTTTGTTGTGATAAGTTGATACCAGTGTGTGAATAGGATACTTCAATACCAAGAAAATATCGAAGATGTCCAAGATCTTTAGTATTGAATTCTCTATGCAGAAATTGCTTAAGTTTCTGAATACCACCTGAATCACAGCTAGTAATGATGATATCATCCACATATACAACTAGAAGAATACAACCTACTGAAGATACATAGCTGAAAGCTGAATGATCTATTTGACACCACTTTAATCCAAATTTGATAACCACATTACTAAATTTACCAAACCAAGCACGAGGAGATTGTTTAAGTCCATACAAGATTTTGTGTAAACAACATATCATATTCTCCCCCTAAGCAACAAACCCAGGTGGTTGCTCCATGTAGACCTCCTCAGCTAGATCACCATGTAAAAAGGCATTTTTTACATTCAAATGATGAAGGATCCAACCAAATCGTATTCAAACATGGACATATGGAATTTTGACCACTGGAGAAAAGGTATCATCATAGTTGATACCATAAGTTTGAGTATAACCTTTTGCAACTAATCTTGCCTTCAATCGATCAAGAGTGCCATCCAGATGAACCTTAACTGTGAAAACCCAACGACAACCAATGAGTTTTTTTATTAGTAGGTAAGGAAGTAAGTTGCCAAGTTTGGTTGTGAATTAGTGCCTGCATTTCGTCCTCCATAGCACGACGCCAACCCGGATGAGCAAGAGTTTTAGTAACACTACTAGGCACAGAAACAAAAGACAACGATGAGACAAAGGCAGAAAAGGCAGGAGATAAATGCTCATAGGATAAAAAATTAGAGATAGGATGACACATACTAACACAATCAGAAAGACTAGAATAAGGAGCATAACAATCAATAGGCCGACCAACACAAGATCATGTACATTTTCGAGAAGCAATATATAGATCAAGGCTAGAGGTTGGCACTGTAACTGATGGGGGAACATATGAATTAAATGTTGATGAAGACTGTACTGTCATATGTTGAGCTATACTATGTCAATGATAAGTGCAATCAGCAAATTGAAATTTTGTAGAAGTAGTTGAAGAAATGGAAGGTAGTGGAACCATTGGTAGGACACAATCATCACCATCACCATCACCATCACCATCACCATGTGTTGGTGAAACCACCAGAGAAGAAAAATATGACTGATCTTTAAAGAATGTCACATCTACAGACACAAACATACAACGACGAGTAGGATTGTAATATTTGTATCACTTTTGAGTCCGAGAGTATCACACAAAGACACATTTTTCAGCATGAGAAGCTAGTTTATCAAGACCTGGAGTAAGAAAATGTACAAAACATACACACCCATATACTTGAAGAGGTAAAGAAAAAGGAGGACGATTTGAATGTAAAATTGAGAATGGTGTCTCCCCTTGAAGGAGAGAAGTTGGAAGTCTATTAATTAAAAAACATGTTGTAAGAACAACATGGGCCCAAAAATGTTTAGGTAGATGCATATGAAACATAAGGCAACGAGCAACATCAAGAAGATGGTGATTTTTACATTCAGTTATGCCATTTTGTTATGGAGTGTATGAGCAGGAAGTCTAATGAATAATACCATGGAATTCAAAAAATGGCTGGAAACCAGAAGTGGTAGCTAGGTATTCTCTAGTATTATTTGACCGTAAATATTTGATAGAGATATTATATTGATTCAACATTTCGAAATAGAACAATTGAAAGCAATGGAAAATCTCAGTATGGTCTTTTATTAAGAATAACCAAGTCATTCGGGAAAAAGCATCCACTAATGTAACAAAATATCTAAATCTAGAGACATTAGAGACACGACTCAGACTCCATACATCTGAGTGAACCAACTCAAATGAACTAGATACACAACTTTTAATGTGAGAAGGAAAATAAGCTCTATGATATTTGCCAAGTTGACAAACTTCACACTGAAAGGAACTCATAGACTCAGACAATGGAAATAGACGCTGAAGTATGTGTGGTGGTGGATGACCAGCACAACAATGCATCCGATATACATTAGTATATGTATGCTTCTTAGCTACAGTAGCTAAAACCTTAGTATCAAGACAGTACATGCCATTTGATTCATGTCCCCCACCAATTATCTGTCCAGTCTTTAGATCCTAAAAGACACAACATGAAGAGGAAAAGGTTACATAACAATTCAGTTATTTGGTCAACGAGCTAATAAAGATCAAATTATAAGGAGATTTTGATAGATGAAGGACATATGACAAAGAAAGAGAGGGACTCAAATGAGCAACTCCTATACCAGTAACCTGAGATTGTGACCCATTTGCTAATGTAACTGAGTTTGATAATAAAGGAGATGTAGAGTGAAAAGAAGACAGTAGGTTAGAGTTACCAGTCATGTGATTGGTAGCTCCAGAGTCTATAACCCAAGAATCAGATGCTACAGACAACAAACAAGACGAACTACCTTTAGAAGTTTGTGCCAGAGTTGCAGTAGGAGCTGAAGATCATGTCACTTGTTGGGAGCAAACCAATGTATCATACTCAACATGTGTCAATGTAACGGGATCACCTGTCTTCTCGACTTTAGTCGAATTTGGTAGAACCGTGGAGGGGGGACCAAGAGAATCTTCAACCTTTGCATATACAGCAATGGATGGTTTGAGTTCCAGGTGAAGCATATAACAATAGGCATCTGTATGTCCAACTCTTTGACAATGATGGCAATAGCGAAAACCACGACCATTCCTAGAACCAATGGTACCACGATTCCCAACTCCCGTTCCACGAGCTCCACAACCTCCATTATGAACAAAACTGCATCCACCAGAACCTCCACAATCTCAATAACCACCTCTACGTCCACTTAGACCATGAGAAAGCATAGCACTAGTCTCCGCTGTTGGTGTGGATGGAATTTTCTCAGGAATTGTAGAATGGAGGGCCTGGGAGAAGAGTACTCTAGGATGTAATATGTTGACGAAGAGATAAATACTCAAGCCCAAGGACTTAAGATATAGAATTACCCCCAGATCCTCTTGACATTTTGTCAAAACATTTAGATCATTTGAGGTAGGAAGATAAGTATCCAATCGTTGTTAAAGAGTTATGAACCAAGCATAATGATCGGATAAAGATTGATCTCCATGCTGAATATCAAACAACTTTTCCCACATATCACATACTTGTATCATATTATTTTGCGCCAAATAGAGTAATGCGCATTTATCCCAAACTGCCTTAACTAAGTCACATTGAATAAAGTGAGGACTAACCTTAGGGTCCATGCTATTCCACAATAGGGTTCAAATCATTACATCTCCTGCAATCCAATCTGCGGCTTTACTCTTGTCAGACAGTACTGTGGATGTGAGATATTTCAAGTTGTCTAGTGGCAGTAAGATAGACCTCAATTGCTTTAGACCAGGATGAATAATTAGTTCCATCTAGCTTGACAGATGTTAACTAAAAATGGCCAAGAAGGGATCTAGAAGTTGATCTAGAAGTCAGTCCATTTTTTGTCATTAGTGAATAAAAATGTGATTGAGCCCAAGAAATGAACTCCATAGTCACCAATACTTAATTCCAATGATGCACTCAAATAAACAATAATTTCAAATAGAAGGACCTCAATTTAATCACCACTAATTGGATGAATTTGATCACACTTCATAAACTCATTTCATCTATCAACAACAATACAAATCACCCAAGTACTAGCATATTTATTCTCATCATCTCCTTCAGTTCAACATATAACACGAATATAGACTAGACCCAAATATTCAGTGGCTTTGTCCTCATCATAAAGCAATTTAGCTGCTCCCTAGCCAATCTCTCACCATGACAAGAACCCGATCATACGTGGCTCTTCTCTTGTCTCATGACGATGTCCTGAGACACCAGCAACACCAAGTCGCCACCTTGTCGACTAATCCAGAGGATTAAGGGTGCAGGCAATTACTATTAAGCCTCGACTTCCCGCTAGACGCACAAATGAATGCAAGCAACCATACATGAGCCGCACCGCACTGCAATCGTCGAGGGATCTGTGCACTAAGAGATGGATAGTGCACCACCAATCAGGATGGCAACCTCTTAAGATTACTCTCCCGGAGGCCAACACCAACTTTGTGGCCGGTGACGACGGATGGGGGGATGGTAAAGAGCGGCCGAGGGACACCATGGCTGGTTGACGTGTTCCCAAGACTAGTCAATGCAAAGCAACTCAAACGACAACGGCTGGGATTTCGGTTGGCGTCATGGGTCGCCGGTTGGCAGCGTGGCCCTCTTTAGGACACCTAGGCATTGTGGCGATGCAAATAGCACCGTTGTTGGTCGGTGGCACGGCCTTTTCCGGTGACGGAATAGTGGTCTCCGGCAATATGGCGGCTAGGGTTTTTCTTTTTCTTTTATGTATGGCTCTGATACCATATAAAAGATAATTGTTTTCTCTTACTTCATAAAAAAATAGGGTTACATATATATATACACACACACGCTTATATGTGCTTAACCTTACTCACAAACTTACTATTTTACCCTTATTGCTCATAGGGTTACATATATATATACACACATGCTTATATGTGCTTAACCTTACTCACAAACTTACTATTTTACCCTTATTGCTCACAATATTTTCCAACAAATTGTGCAGATGATATGTCGTTTCTCTGGAGATTTGGAAACAGAACTCTAATGATTTCTTCCACCAAGAAAATGAAGCATTCGAAAAACTCATTTATGTCTGCTTTTTCTAATTTTTCTTTCTTTAGGGGACAAAATGAAGCTACTGATTTGTAATTTTCCATGCTATCACACTAAAAATTTGCACTTATATTATTTTGATTCGCCACCTAAGATAATCATTTGTATGAGAAGAAATGCGTTCGTTTATGCTCTGTTTAGAGAAGGTGGGCATTGGGATTTTTTTTTTTTGAGAGGTGAAGAAAAAGAAAAGAAAAGAAAAGAAAATTTAAAATTTTTCCAAAAACAAAACTCTATAATTTTATCCTTTTAATACCACACCTCCCATGGTCACCCTCGCTATCATTTCCAAGAAGACTATTAACTGACCTAGTTTGTGTGAGTTTTTGATAATCTTTTGAAATTTAATTAATATTATAAAATTTGACGGGAAAGAATATTTTTGTTAGTTTTCCTTGATCCTATAAAAACTAGGTCAGGACGTTAATAGTCTTCTTGGAAATGATAGAGAGGGGGACCATGGGAGGTGTGGTATTTAAAGGATAAAATCATAGAGTTTCGTTTTTGAAAAAAATTTAAAATTTGTTTTCTTTTCTTTTTCTTCACCTCTCAAAAAAAAAAAATCCCAATGCCCACCTTCTCTAAACAGAGCATAAACGAACGCATTTCTTCTCATACAAATGATTATCTTAGGTGGCGAATCAAAACAATATAAGTGCAAATTTTTAGTGTGATAGCATGGAAAATTACAAATCAGTAGCTTCGTTTTGTCCCCTAAAGAAAGAAAAAGCAGAAAAAGCAGACATAAATGAATTTTTCGGATGCTTCTTTTTCTTGGTGGAAGAAATAATTAGAGTTCCGTTTCCAAATCTCCAGAAAAAAGACATATCATCTATACAATTGAAGCACGTTCATAACGCAATAACTGTAAATCATCATACAAAACCTCTCAATTTTGTCCATCTCAAGCCCCAATAACCTATTGGAATGATAGGGCATAGCCGTTAAGCTTGTCGGGGTCAAGGTTGCCGACCGAGCCAGTCAGGTCCTCCTTTTAACAAAATCTCTCAATTTTAAGGTTTTGATTCGGAAAGGTTTTCCACGTGAAATTACCCAAAAAGAAGTCGATTAAATCTTGTGTTAATATTCTATGTCATTCTTTTATGATATTGAAAAACTATTTCTAGAGAAATTACAAGGGTTAATATTAGTTATATTTGAGGGATGAAAAATACTAAAATTATCTAAGTGACTCTAGTATAATTATAATATCCATTTCATTATTTCATTTATAATGGAATTGCGTGCTCATTTTCTCGTGGATAGTCACACAATTGAACCATGTAACTTTGTTAAATCAATTGTTTTATTTTCAATAATAAATATGATTTGAAAAAAAGTGGAACCAAACTAAACTGTATTATAGTTAAGATCAAACCAAGCCAAACCATTTTTCTGACTTGATTCCACTTAATCCTTCTTTCTTCTTTTATTTTATCTCTTCATCATTTGTAATTTCATGAGCAAAAACCAAATTCTATGTTGCAACCCTTCCTAGGTGAGATCCCTGAGGAAGGTGTTTGATTACCAAACAAGTGCAAATGATCCCTCTAGCAAGGTGACACTTGCTCCTGGCATGATCGATCCCAAGTTGGTTATTTGATTAAGAGCCACAATGAAGCAACTAGGAGTCAAGTAAAACACAGTAGCTCATCTTACTTCTGCAAGCCATAGATTTGTAAGTTTGAGGACTTGATTAGGTTATATATATCTAACACCCAATTTGGTATTCTTTTACTTTTGTTATAAGCAATTATTCATCCAGTCTTCCCAATCTTAGTCACCCACTTTATTCTCAATGTTGAGCAAGGCAAGAGATCTTGCAAAAATTCACTCAAGCAAACACATATAAAATCCAATAATATGAAACAAATAGAGCAAATAAAAGGCAGGAAAATAAAGAACTCAAGCCATATGGGGGAAAAAATCAATACAAAGCCTTGTTATTAAGTTTCGGACATGACCCCTTAAGCTATAAATAGAAAATCAATGTAAAATTTCCAAAATAAAGTATGCTAAAAACCGGAAAGTAAATAAATCATACTTCATGAATATCTACTATAGAAATTACTTTCCTAAAATGAACTATTGCATCTAGAAGTAAAATCTACTTGATGCAATCTAAAGTGCAATGCCATGTTAGGAAAATAAAATCTATCTATGAATATGCATGATTCCTAAAACTCACTCCCATACGTGCTTTTTTAATAAAAAATGCAATTTATCTTTTTATTTTTATTTTTTTCACATTTCCTCCATTATAAATATATATATTGAAACAAAAAATTTACTAAGTGCTTCAATAAATTTAAACTAGAATCTATGTAACACCCCTGATTCCAATCCCTTGAGGAATGGCTATAAGGTTCGGAATGGATTGACCATGGACCACTGGTCATGGAATCAATCAGTTTGATCAATAAAGAATTAGGGATTGATCATGGTCCGACTGATTGATCAACCATGAATCGGCCGAGGGATTGGCCATGAATCTGCCATCAACTATACAAGTGGGATTGGATCACTAGCCCATAAGATGACTTTCGGATCATGAGAATTGCTAATGAGATGATCATGGACCATCATGAATCAGTGGACAATCGTGAATCGATTGGTCATGATTAGTACGTGTAATTCTACCAACCATGCTCCAATACACAGACAATTCAACTTGACCAGTTGCAATTGTGTCCCAACTGAAAATGCATTATTTTCCATTTAATTTTTAGTGATTGGAAGAGAATCTTGAATTAGTGATGTTCGATCATGGATCAGTTATGTATTGGCCGTGAACCCATGTGGATGGATCGATGACTAATCGAAATGCCCTCGAGATAGACCCGGTGATTCCATCACTCAGTCTAGGATTCACGAGTGCCTTGGCTTAGTCCTAGGCCATGGACGACCCTAGAATCATCCTTGAATCGATCAATGAATCATGGAGCATGTATTGAGTTCAGTCATAGGCGAGTCCTACGATAGGCCCAAGGGCCAGTTTAGGACCTGAATGGATCGAATGTGTTGACCACAAGGCCGACCATTGAGCCAACTTGTGTGCCAACCCTCCTAGCCGAAGGATGCCTGAGAGAATGGTTTGGCCATGCAAAGGGCATGATGACTCGAACCTCGGGCGCATGAGAATCAATTATTCGGGATGTACCTTGTAATCCATCTTTCGGCCCCGGAACAACCCAAATGATTGGTTTCTTGTGTTGGCCTCATTCTTAAAGAAATAGAAAAATTATAGAATTCTCTATAATCATGTCATTTAATTACTTTGATGACTCATGAGCTTAGGTGGCCTGAAGGAGATTTTGTCATTATGGCCTTAGATTTTCCTTGGGGAGTAAGTTGATGAATTATGGCTCATGTTTGTCTTGTTCTTAGAGATATGGACAAAGAATGGAATTCTATAGAATCCTCACTCATTAATGACTATGGTGAGTCATTAGACGAGGTATCCAAAAAGAGATTTAGCCATCATGACTTGAGATTCTCCTTGCAGGCTAAGGTAAGAAGTCATGGCAAAAATGGATGAAAGAGAAGACACTAGAATACTTGCCTTGGAAAGAAAGTTATGGATAAGAACAAATTTAAAACTCAAGATTGCACCAAATCTAAATATTTAATGAGGATGGTGAGTCATGAAGCATAGTTGTCCTCTACATCATTATACCTCATTAAATGCAAAGTTATTTATACATTAGGTGGACCAATGAAAGGAGGACCAATTGTCCCTTAGGATTTAGCCTTGCCACCTTTCTAATCTAGGTCTGACACCTCTACCATTTAGGCATGCCACTTCAAGAAATTTGATTGGAATGTCTTGAGAGGCAATCATGAGGTCAGATGCTATAAATAAGAGGAGTCACTTCTTATTTCCTACCAATTGCTCACCTTCTCCTCCTCTTCCCCTTGGATGCTCTCTCTCATCTTTTTCTCACCCTCCTCTTTCCTTCGACCGAGTGATCGTTGAGCTCACCAAGCAAAGTCTTTTGGTTCTTGAGGTTTATCCAAGTAAGTGGAGCTTCCTACTTCTCCCTAGTATTGCCATTGTCATCATTAAGTTTAGATGGCATGCTCTTGACAAACCGTAATTTGTATAGGAGATTATATATATTTGTTTGTACACGAATCTTATGCATGTGTTTGAGTTTTTCACGACTGGAATGATGCCAAGGTTCATTATTTGTGTTCAACGCAAGTCAGGAACACCCAGAGCCATAAGGCTTGAATTGGTAATAGGATGTTTTGAACTCAAGGCTTGAGCAGCACAAGGATTGCCCAAAGCCGCGAGGTCTTGGACCAATATTGAGGCATATCGGATCCTAGTCTCGTTTGGTACAGGGATCGTTAAAGCCGCAAAGTCTTGGTTGGCATCAAAATGTACCGAGCTCATGCCTAGAATTGGTGTGAGGTGCTTGATACTTGATAGTTGAGCTAAACCTTAGACTTAAGGCCATTTACGGCATCAATAGAATCAGGTCGTAGAAAGCATAGCACACATGACTATGTATGAGCACGTCCTTGTTGGGCCATGAATGAGTCGACTTAATGAAAAGACAAGAATTAGCATATGTGATGTATTTGTGCGATCACTTAATAAAAGATACGAACCATCGCCACATGAAATGGATGATGATGCCCCACGCCAACGAGATGCCCGAGTTAAGCCTGAAAGCCTCAAGAAGCTAGCCTTGAGAAGCCTCGGTTGAGCTGAGAGGGCCTAATTGAGTTAGGACAATGTTAAGTGATCTGCACGAGTGCCAGTTACACTCAAGTCTGATTATATGTGTCTCTGTGTTAGCTGATGAATGAGTAAGTGAAAATTTTGCACATAGTTATGGCATAGCATGTGAATTTGCAATTGATTTGCCATCAATGTTATTTGTATGAGTTGTTCTAGCTAGTCTTTAATGAAGAAATGTTTTACTAGCCGAGAATTTGGAGTTTTACTTACTAAGTTTCCAAAATTCACCTATTTACCTTTATAGGTTAGTAGGTATAACTAACTTACCTTCTATATGTTTGGTTTCCCTATAAAGATGGAAGGATCGACTATAGATGTAATACATGCTGAAGTAGGAATAACGTATCGGAATATACTACTATCGTTTGGGTTGATGAGGGACAGAAGAAGTTGGTCTATCACCATTACGAGGCTTGGTATGTCTAGTCTAACGGAGATTTTATCAATCCCTTTCATGGTTTTAAGGGGCCCATGAACCCAAGTAGTGGGACAACATATGATAGGATAGACTTTAATCCGTAGTATCAATTAGTAGGGGGAAGGGTTCCCAATTTTGGAAGTCACAGTTGTAACAAAGATAGGGATGCCCTGGCCTATTGCATCATGTAAAACAAGCTTAAGCAGAAAGTTAGTTTGTATATGAAACTACTTATGAAAAATAGTAATATGTTTGTATACTACTTCCCATGCTCTTCTAGTAATGTTTGTTGGTGTTTTATATGTTAATGCTTCTGCATGTGCATATAAATAAGATAAAATGAATTGGGTCAGTGACAAGCTTGGGATGTTGCAAAAATAACCTATAGCTCAGCCTTTGAGTCAAAGGGGTCATGACAATCTATAATCCAAAATAATATGTAATATAAACCCAAATTTTTATGAAAATATTGCACCATATTCACTTGGAATTTTTTTTGGGGTCAAACTTGGAAAAGTTTTTTCAAGAATGAGTCAGTGCACAATAGAAAATAATGAAAACTAAAGCGACATAATGCTATGAATTATAATGAAACTAATCCAGACTATGCAAAAATCAATAGTGGAAGAATACATCTACACAAATTCCCCATTTCCTCTCTTATGTTTTTTTACATTTAATTGAAGGCATGCCTACAAAGGACTCAGGTGCGTCTTCATCACTCAACCCATCAATTCATAATCCTTGAATTTATACTTAAGCTCCTTGATATTCGAAATGCTTTTGTCCCTAGTGGCAACAAGTATCAAGACAAAAAATTTCACTCCGATTAGTTTTTGGCTATGGTTGCCATCATCAACATCATCCATTACGATTAGCATCTACTAATGCTATCGATGTTGCAAGTCACTCCAGAATAAGAGACATCGAACAATAATTTTTTATGCAGCTAGACTAAGCCCTTGGTTTTTGGTGTTTCCCTCACATCATCAAGAAAGTTGCAGTTTTTCCAAAAGCAATGGTGTTGCTGGTTGAAAATAACCTTGTGTGGGTGCTATTTTACCAAGGCTGCGCATCCCATAGATTCCAATGAATCGCACATCACTAGAATCGTTGTCTAATAAATTGTTCATGGCTACTATGCGATCCTCCATTCCAACTAAATCTTTGATCACTTGTCTCTATCTTGTCTTGAGCCTAACCACAATCTCATTAACAACTAACTTGATAAGATTCCCATTATTGCCACAAAGTCAAACAGTTTTTGTCAGACCTTAAACCTCGAGCACACAACAATCCCTTCCCTTAGTCAATTGAAAGCGATGTCCTAGAATCCGTCGACGATCATTCATTTTAATCTTTCATTATGCGCAAACAGAAGATGAACCATCCCTCAGTCAAATAGATAATCAAACAGGGATAGAGGGATGAACAATATAACAACAACTACTCATTTATACAATTTTACTAGATTAACAAATGGAGGATCGTTTCCGATTTACAAGCCCAACAAAGGGTTCAGATCCCTCCTCTAGCCAAACCTAAAAAAAACTAGGCTAGGCTAATCCATTTTTACAAAAAGAACCCTCGAGTTTAGCACCACTATTACTTAGATCCATTGGACTTAGGCTTTGTTAGGTTGTAGTTGAAGGTGTTTGGGTCGATCACTGGTGGAGCAGGGGCAGGATTCTCCACTGTGTAGTCAAGAGAATCTAGTTCCATGGGATCACAATTGGTGTCCTTGGGGCCCTTACTAGGCGGCCTGTCAAAACCCCATAGATGACTTATTAGTAGATCGTCCTCCCAAATGTACCATGCTAGAAACCAATGGGGTATCCATTGCCCTAGTCCCTTATCCACCCAGATGGTGGAGAGATACTTCTCGTAACGATGCACTCAACCCGAGAAGCGGTGGTTCATCATGACGGTCTCCCAGTCCTTAGGGATCCCGAATCGCACCAGTGGGTGCGCCATTCTAATGGCTTGAAAATAGTTATATAATAACCAATGAGATAAAATCTCAGCAAGTTCTCACCCTAAGCCCCGGTTAGTACACCAACTCAACTCAAGATATATCTTCAAAACCACCCCTCAAGCAAACCAACAACCAAACAACAGCTAAGGTCAACCAATAATCAAATAGTCGGTTCACATGCAACCTTACCCGGTATGCCATATCTTGCACGTTAAACTTCAATACAATATGTGCAATGCATATAGCCATTAGATGATGCAATTCATCGATCACATGCAAGTCACGTCACAAGCGATATCACCTGGCCACTACCACACCTTGCACATCATCAATTCATGCGTGCCATAAATAATGTGATCAGCTAATGCATCCACATGTGTTCCGATTATTACTGTCCCTTGGGGCTACAATTGAATGCTTGCCAGTGTCTACTGGCATAGTTAGGCATCATCCTCCCCCTTGAGGTGTGGCGACGTCGATGGTTCTCTTCCAAGATAGCATTCTCGAAGGAGTATGGGCCCGACCTCCACCGCAACTTCGCATCCAAACCCTTGTTGGGTTTCTGACAAGTCGGACTATCACCCCCCCCCCCCTCGAACTATGGTTGAGGTGGTGGGTTCAACTTAGTGATCATGCAAGCATACCACTACAATCCACTTTTTATCTTTGAGCATTAGCCAATGCACATGTGCTTGCTTATACAACCTCAAATCATTTTCTCATAAAAGCAGTTTCGTGTCCCTTAGACAAATTGTTTTTCTGTTTTTGTGAAAACCATACGATTCAGGCAGATGTCCATACAATGACACATCCCATTCACACCATAGGACCAAATTACATGAATTAAGACAATTTTTCACTTTCATATGAACAATGCACGTGAATAGTGCACATGAACAATAATTTATGAACAATGTAATTTTAGAATTCAATAATAAATAAATTAAATTCAGAAATCATTAAAAACATTAATTAAATCAAACAATCAATCAATCAACATTAAACATGCTTAATTAAACACAAACCACAATTAAGCAACATTAATCAAAATAAATCTAAACTAATCTTAACCATCTATCTTAAAGCTAATACAACTTAATTAAACCCCCTAAACCAGTATTAACCCTAACTAGACCAACCCTAAGTAAGTTTAGGCACTAAACGAAAGATTAGGGCTAAACTCACCTATTAAGCAGGCTGATGACACGAATGCAACGACGGTGACAAAGGCGACGCACGGGGACTTTAACCATAACAATCGAAGGCGGTCCCAATGTGATGTCCTGAAATTCGAGCCCTTTGTGGAATGACCGAACATTAATTTCGCCAATATATTGTTAGTTGATCTCACTTGGAACTGATAATTCCCGAGATACTGACCTTGAAGGGGAAAGGCTAATGAAGACAGAACTTGTGCGACTAAAGAACTTGATCTGGGAAAACAACTTGACCGTGAGAATTGTGTGAGGACGATCCTATAGACATGCAGCCGATTTTAGAGACAACTAGAAGTCGATTCGCGGATAGAACATAATGGAACGACGAGTGATTCTGTTTACTGTTATTTAGCCCACGAATGACCATATGTCGATTCTCGATAATTGTGTACTTTGAAATAAGAATTTATCCTCCGTAATTTCATATTAGTCAAGGACATCCATGTGTCGAGATGTCTTGAACATGGTTTGGCATGAGTTGGTTACACGTCAATCCTCGAAGTCGCTTATTAGTTTGAGACGTACCAAAATGACATCTGGGTGAAATTGATATGGCATGAGAATCCAATATTGGACTACGAATTTTTAGAAACGTCTAAGACGAACTTTTGGATGATGCTTCTTTGACAGTCGACAGTGTCGGTGAAGCTGAGTTTTTAGAAAAAAGATTTACGAGCCGAGGAAACGAGCCTACAAGGGTGTAGGCCAAGCAAGACCAACGTGGGCCTCACACCCAAGGTGGGATAGCCACATGGTAGGCTTGAGACAAGCAAGTGAGCCCTTTGGACCCAACCAACCATTCAACATTTCCTAGCCATCGTCTAATCTTGAGCCGTTTTGAGCCCAACTGATTCCCGATCCCGTTCCCATTTATTTTATAGCTCATTTCTTAGGCTTGCTCTTCATTTTAGCCTAAGGGCAGATTGGGAAATGTACAAGGTGGAAATAACCATTTTGGCCCTAGATATTATGAGGAAAAGACAAAAGAAGAAAGAGAAGATGATGTCATGTTGCATGGGGAGTTGGGGCTAGCATTAATGGCCTTGATGAAGCTTGACATTTAGCCCTCACTTCACTCTCTCCTCCTTCTCTTCAGCTAAGCAAAACCACACACTCTCTCTCCCTTGTTCCTCTCACTTTCTTCTTCTTCTTCTTCTCCTTCAGATGTTCCTCCAAAAACTTGAGTTGTTCGTTGCCTTCCTATGCTAATCACTACCTATGCCACCTACCACATTGCTCAGGAGGCTCGATTCGTGTCCCCCACGACGGCCGTTCGTCAGACGAAGCTACCGGCCGAAAGTCACCGCTAGCCTGTCCACCTGCTTCTGTGCTATTCTGCCCAAACCAGCTATTTTCCTCTTGTCGGTCCCCCTTGACCCCTGGTACCGCCGGTCGTCAGCAAGCTGGTCGCTGGAGCTTCAACTAACCCACTCAACCTTTCTCCTCACCCCGCAGTTCTGTTTTTCTAGAGTTGCAGAGAGAGGCAGAGTTAGTTGCCGCTGTTTTGACCCCGAGACCACCTTGGATTTGTCGTGGTTGAGGTCCCGTGCATAGCCTTCATCGCTACCACCATGTCCGAGTCTTTAGCCTGCTTAACGGGTGAGTTTAGTTCATAATCCTTATTTAGTGCCTAAAATTACTTAGGGTTGGTTTGATTAGGGTAAATTCTGGTTTAGGAGGTTTAATTAAATTGTATTAGCCCTAAAATAGGTGGTTAGATAGATGGTTAAGATTAGTTTAGCTTAATTTTGCTTAATGTTGATTACTTGTGTTTTATGATTAATTAAGTATGTTTAGCCTTAATTAAGTATTGTTTCTTTAATTAATGTTTTTAATGATTTTTGAATTTAATTTATTAATTTTTAAATTCTGGATTTTACTGTTCACATTACACTATTCACAATTTATCTAGAAATGAAAAATTACCTTGTTTCAAGTGTTTTGATCTTATGAGGTGAATTGGATGTGTAAATGCATGGATATCCACATGAATCCTATGGTTTTCACAAAAAGGGGAAAATGATTTGTTTGAGGGACATTGGAAATGGACTGCTTTTATGAGAAAATGATTTGGGATGATATATGCAAGCATGTGTGCATTAGTTAATGCTCAAAGATAAAAAGTGGATTGTGGTGGTATGCTTACGTGATCACTAAGTTGAACCCACCATCCTGGTCAAAATTCAGGGGGTGATAGTCCGATTTATTGAAAACTCGACAGGGGTCTGAATGTGGAGTCGCAGTAGAGGTTGGGCCCAAGCTCCTTAGGGAATGCCGTCTTGGGAGAGAACCCTTGACATTGCCACACCTCACGAGAGAGGGTGATGTCTAGTTATGCCAGTAGACACCAATGGAGGTTCGGTTGTGGCCCCAAGGGCCAATAATAATCGGAACATATGTGGATGCAAGAGTACCTGAGAAACATGGCATTATGGGTTCCGATTATGCATGAATTGATCACATTGTTTATGGCATACATGAATTGATAACGTGCAATGTGAGGCAATGGCCAGGTGAGATTGCTTGTTGCATCATCTAATGACCATGTGCATTTCTTGAATTGTGTTGGAGTTTAACATGTAGGATATGACATACTGAGTAAGATTGCATGCAAACCAGCTATTTAATTGTTGGTTGACCCTGGCTATTGTTTGATTGTCAGTTGTTGGTTTACTTGAGGGATGGTTCTGGAGAGATACCTCGAGTTGAGTTGGTATACTAACCAGGGCTTAGAGGAAGGACTCGTTGAGATTTTATCTCACTGGTTATTGTATAACCATTTTCAAGCCTTTAGAATGGCGCACCCGTCAATGCGATTCAGGATCCCTAAGGACTGGGAGATCGTAGTGCCGCACCATTGCTTCCCAGGTCGGTGTATCTTTATGAGAAGTATCTCTCCACCATTTAGGTGGACGAGGGACCGGGGCAATGGATACCCCATCAATTCCTCGCATGGTACATCTGGGAAGACGATCTATTAATTGGTCCTCTGTATGGTTTTGATGGGCCACCTGGTAAGGGCCTAGAGGACGTCGACTGGGATCCCATAAAGCTAGACCCTCCAATGGTGCAGTGGAGAATCCTATCCTTACTCCACTTGTGATTAACCCAAACGCCTCCCAGCCTTGTTTCTTTTTTGTCTAGCTTAGAGGACGGATCTAACCCTTTTATTGGGCTTGTAAATTGGAAATGATCTCCCATTGGTTAATTCATTAAAGATGTATAAATTAGTAGTTGTTGTCGTTATGCTATTTATCCCTCTATCCATGTTTGATTGTTTGATTGTCTATTTGATTGGAGGATGGTTCATCTTTCCCTTATGCATAATGAAAGAATAAAATGAATGGTCGTCGATGAGTTATGGGATGTCGCTTTCAATTGACCAAGGGAAAGGGTTGTTGCGTGCTTGGGGTTCGAGGCGTGACACCAAAGGTTGAAACAAAAGCAACTAACTTTGTCTCTCACTGTAACTCCTGGAAACTGAATTGCACCGATGGAAAAGGAGTTGGTTGGGCTGATTGGAGCTTTGGCGAGGAGCTGGTCAGTGATCGGCAGTACCAGGGGGTTAAGGGGAACTGGTTAGTGGCTGGGTTGGGCAACGGTTGGGTCGGAATAAGAGGAAAACAGATGGTTTGGGTAGAACAGCATAAGGATAGGCGAGTTGGTTAGCGGTGGCTTCTAGCCAGTTGGTGGCTCCGTCCAACGAACAGTGACTATGGGGGACACGGATTGGGTCCCCTGAGCATGGTGGTGGGTGGCATGGGTAGTGATCAACATAGGAAAGCCATGAACAACTCAGGTTTTTGAAGGAATGTTAAAGGAGAAGAAGAAGAAAAGGAAAGGAAACAAGGGGAGAGAGAGGGTCGGCTGGGTAGGGGGCTGAATGGGGAAGAGAGAGTGATGGGAGGGCTGGTTGCACTTCTCATTAAGACCATTTAATGCTAGCCCTCATCCCCAAGCAATGACATCATCTTCTCTCTCTTCTTTTGTCTTTTCCTTAATAATATATAGGGGCAAAATGGTCATTTCCCCCTTTGCACAATTTCAAGCTGCCCTTGGCTAAAATGAAGGGTGAACCTAAGAAATAAGCTAAAAAATGAATAGGAACGAGCTTAGGAATTAGTTAGGCTTGAAACGGCTTAAGGTTAGATAATGAGCTCAAAAAGGGTAAAATGGTTAGTTGGGTCTAATGGGCTCACTTAGGTGGCCATCCCACCTTGAGCGTGAGCCCCATGTTGGTCTTGCCCATCCCACGTCTTCACGGGCTCGTTTTCTCGGTTCATAAATCAATTTTCCAAATACTTGAGTTAATTGATATTATCGACGGTCGAAGAAGCATTGTCCAAAAGTCTGTCCTGGATGTTTCCGAAAATTCGAAGTCCAATATTGAATTCTTATGCCTTATCAATTTTGCCCAAATGCCATTTTAGTACAACTCAGATTGATAAGCTATTTCGAGAATTCACACGTAACCGACTCATGCCAAACCACATTCAAAACATCTTGACACATGGACGTCATTGACTACATGAAATTATGGAGGATAAATTCTTATTTCAAAGTACACTTATTGAGAATCGACATAGGGTCGTTCGTGAGCTTGATAACAGTAAACGGAATTGTTCGTCGTCCCATTATGCTCTATTTGTGAATCAGCTTATAGTCATTCTTGAAATCGGCTTGCATAACCACAGAATCGTCCTTACGCAAGTCTTATGGTCAAGTTGTTTTCCCAGGTCAAGTTTTTTAGTCGCACGAGTTATATCCTCATTAGCATTTCCCTTCAAGGTCAGTATCTTGAAAGTGATCAATTCTGAGTGAGATCAACCAATAACGTATTAATGAAAGTCACATTCATTCATCCTTCAAAAGACTCGAATTTTAGGACATCACAGTTTCAATTGAGAAAATGTAGCAAATTTGCATGCTGACAAACCATTTACATATATCAGAGCTCAAATCTACCTCAATTCATTTTGAATGTACAACTGTTGTTTGTCAAATTTCAGTCTTTCTTTTGGATTGCACATTTTAGAAATGATAACATTACATTCATTAATGGGAAGAGTTTTCTTACATTCTTAATGTGAAAAGCTTCTCCATAGCATCATCCTCCTTCGGAAATTCACAAAAGGAGAGCAAGTGTGTTTTTCATTAGAAAAGAAGAAAAGTATATACGATGAAATTCTAGATTTGAACGCCCGAAGTCCAATGCCACTTTCGTTTGGGAGAGACATCATTTTGGACGTTTGTATAGCATGACTCATGGAATTAAATTGAAAGTTTTGGATAGGCAACTTCACAACGACTATAACTTTTAATTTACAATAAGTATGGTTGATAGCTTTAGAAAAAAAGAGACGCAAGACAATTACAAAGGTGTACGTTTTCACATGCCCAGTTTTTTTTCAGTGCCTTTGAACTTTTGAATTAAATAAAACTTGACTTTCAAACATTTAAATCATTTATATTTATTCTAAAGTTATATCTATGGTTAAATATATTTATATAGATAAAATCACAATTTATCTATATAAATGCATAATAACAAAATATTCATAAAGAATTCCTCTTATTATGTCACATAGGACTATTGATAATTAGAAGATTTTCCTTCATATTATTGAGATTGGATTTGCTCCGCCTAAGCACTACCTAAGCATATACTTACTACTCACTATGAAATATTTGTTTGATCTCTTCACCTTTAAAACTTATTTTTTATCATAATTAATTACCTTTAACCACTCAAATATTGTCATAAATGTGCCATTATATTAAAAAGCAAATCTTTTACAATACTTATTTTTTTACTGAGAACTAATAGAATGTGAGCATGGTGATGTTGGTGCCATCAGCCAAATCAAATTATATAAACATGGAAATATATCTCCAGTCGGAGCTTGATGAAATCAGACGGGACGAGCATTATGGACACCCGACCTATTCAAGAGTGTGAGAGGACATGAACTGATGGCCTGTCCATGGCAATGTTACCATCCCATCAGGGCGTTGCTTTGAGCGCGGAAAGAAAGGGAGACCACGGTGGTTTCAACCATAAGAGACAGCTTTGCTCAGCTGAAAAAAGGGAAAAGAGAGATTGATGATGGGACAAAAGAGCAATGAAAACGACAAAAAAAGCTGCAATAATTGTGTCTTTTGACAATGGCCACTCATTGTTTCCGTACTTCCGCTTTATTTGCTTCTACTGATTTCTCTTTAAATTCGAATAGATGAAAGGGCTGAGGACTGCACCAAGGAGATTGAAAATTTCCTCGCAAGGGTTTGACTCGGAAAAAAGGTTTTCGTCGTGAAATTACACAGAAAGAAGCCAATTAAATCTTGTGTGGGTTAAAGATAGAGTGATTAATTGTATTTGAGGAATGATAAATACTAAGAACATTTAAGTAATTCGCGCATAATTATAATATTTATTGCATTGTTTCATTTATAATGAAATTGTGTGCTTATTTCCTCGTAAATGTAGGTCACACTACCAAAGTACGTAGATTTGGTATCCAATTCATTTTCTTATTTTGCGTATTTTATTCGATCACTAGTTTTATTTTCAACAATAAATATGGCTTGAAGAAAAGTGAAACCAAACTAAATAGTATTATAGTCAAGATCAAACCAAGCCAAACCATTTTTTGCAAATTGATTCAGCTTATCGTTCTTTGTTTTTTTATTTTATCTCTTTATCATTTATAATTTCATGAGAAAAAACCAAATTCTATCTCATGACCCTCTGAGATGAGATCACCAAGGATGGTGTTGGCTTAGCAAGCAAGTGCAAATGGTCCCTCTTCCAAGGCGACACTTGCTCTTGGCATGATTGATCTCAACTTGGTTATTTGAATAAGAGTCACAACTAATTTTTTATGAAGTGATTAGGAGTCAAGTAAATGCAAAAGCCCATCTTACTTGGATTCGTGAGTTATGGGAGTTGATTAGGTTGAATATATCTAATCCCAAATTTTATTTTTTTTCTCTTTATGAAAGCAATTATTCATGCAGTCTTCTCGATCTTAGGTACCCATTTTATTCTCAATGTTGAGCAAGGCAGGTGATCTTGCATAAATTCATCCAAGCAAACACATATAAAATCCAATAATGCTAAAACAAATAGAGCAAATAAATGGTAGGAAAATAAAGAACTCGAGCCGTATTAGGGAAAAAGAATCAATACAAAGTCCTGTTTTTTACTTCCCGGACAGGACCCCTTTAGATATAGATAGAAACTCAATGTAAAATTTCCAAAATAAAGTATGGCTCAAAACTGGAAATTAAATAAATGATACTTGATGAATATCTAATATAGACACTACTTTCCTAAAATGGCCTATTACAACTATAGAAGTGAAATCTACTTAATGCAATCCAAAGTGCAATGCAATGTTAAGAAATCCAAATCTGTTTATGAATATGCATGATTCCCAAAACACACTATCGGATGTATTTTCTTTTAGGAAAATGCAGTTTATCCTTTTATATTTAATTTTTATCGCCTTCCCCCTTCTATATATATATATATCCTAAGGGGGTGAGGATTGACGGATCTATGGATAGAAGAGAAGGTATGATAGAAGTTTCCAACAGATCATAGATCTGGGAAACCTTTATGGTTTGGGAAGTAAACTAGAGCTGAGACGCGTATAAGACGTCGTAGAATGTATATATGAGGTCGTATACCGATTCAAAGGTTATGGCTATGGTGTATAGGAAATCAACTAAGTGAAGGAAGGAAATATAGAAGAAAATGAAACTAAGCAATATCATGAACATTAAATATTATATGTAAGGCAAAGTATGCGTAAAGTATGAAGAGAAATATTATGTAAAAACAGATGTGAAAACCAACCATGTAGGTGGTATATTAAAGTATCAATATGGAATTGTAAATTACAAGTGCAGGAACTGAATCAACTGCAAAAAGTAAAGTACAAATATGGGACTGTAAATTACAAGTGCAGGAATTAAATCAACTGCAGAAAGTAAAGTATAGTGAGAACTAAAGATCAGTTCTAGATCTAGGGTAGTAATCCACATTCTGTCACTAAATTGATATATGAGATATGGGTTAGATCAACCGACTATGAGTGAGTCAGGATTTGATATGTGAAAATACTGATATGATTTTGAAAACTTACTTCAAAACTAGAGGGATACTCCGGGTGAAAAGGGTATTGGAGGGTTTCTGGGTTTTCAAAAGGAGGATGAGGCTCTGTGAAGAGAGGAGGGGGACTCTAAAACTCTCTCGAATGTGGTACACAAATGCCTGCTCTTTCCGTTATGGTTGTTCTCTTTTATAGTGTTCTTGCTACGGTGTATTTCTACAATACTGAGTGAACAATGATGAACAGTAGTAAGTGCACAGTAAAAGTGTGAACAGTAAATTAACAGTGTTTTGTTGCCATTGCTATAGTGTTTTGCTTCTCGCTTTTGCAACAATGTCAGCATATGGTCTTTTTATGGAGATGCCAATCTGTATCTCAAAGTTTCTTCTTGGCTATTGTCTTGGTTGTTTTCTGATTGCGATGATTCGCAATTTGATTTTTGGTCATCCTAGTATAGTTGGCTGATTATTTGGTAGCACTCTTGTTTAGTGCTTGCTCTAGCAAGGGCTGATATGATCAAGGATTTTTCTTGAAGGTGGGATACTTGAGGGACCGAGTATATGGGTTGGTTTGTATTGGTTTTATTCAACCATTTACGAACCATTTCTTCCATTCCCCAATTTTGAAATTTGAATTTATCCCACCATTTGATTTTATGACGTCATATTAGGATGGCTATATTGCTTGCTTCAACAGGGGAGTAGTCGAATTCCCAAGCTGTAACCCATGAAATTTTAAATATGATAAAATAATGGAGGAGGCAGGGGAAACGGAGATCATGTTGTGTTGGTCAAAATTGTTTTTTAAACAATGACCATCCCGGTATGAGTGAAGGATGAAGAATATCTGGTAATGGGCCAAAGAGATCCCACCACTGGTAAAACCAATTTGGTAGATTGGTTCTATCAAATTGGCCTTTGAAGTATACCAACCAAGTATGTTTGTTGGTAGAATTCTGTCTATAAAATACATTCCACCATGCTTGTTGGTAGTCCCAATATGTGTAGGTTGGACAATATGGTAGCCTTTGAGTAACTCTGGCATTGAGCTTTTTTATGGATATGAGGTTCCTCATCCCATTCATTGGGGTGAATGACCCTAAGAATGATTATGGTGGAATAGAGGATATGGGTGGAATATGTTTTATTAGAAATGAGTGAACTTGGTTGATTCAGTTTCAATTGGTATCTGCTCATAATATGCTAAAGGTTTGTTCATATCGTATGGTTTGTAGAACCAACCTTCAAGAAATATGTTTGCTGCAAAAATATTTGGATTTGAGTGATGAAAGCCATCCTCAATTGTGAGGAAATTTTGATATTTTTCTTTTGGGAAAAATGCTGATCTTTTTTTAGGGGCAGCCGCTGGCCTAATAACCACCTCATTAAAAACCTTTTTATTGTCCATTAGCTGAAACTTGCGTTGCCTTTGGGTTGCTAGTGGTGATGGGTTATCACTTGTTTGTATGGCACCAAACATTTGTCCTTTTGCTTGTTTGAGCAAAGATTTGGCAAATAATTTGAGTGCTTCTTTTGGTGATATTTTGGAAAGTTTCGAGATATCTAGTATAGATTCTTGGGTGCTTTCCATGGGTTGGCTGTCAGGTTGATTATCGTGGTATGTTTGTTCTAATTTGAGACCAGATTCTTCTACTGCCTGTGCCTAGGACTTTACAGGTGGTATGGGGTTTTTGGTTATTCTTGTATTGGACAAAGAGGAAGGCTCTTTTGTGGCCTTTTCTTTGTTTTTTTTTTTTCTTGGTTCGTGGTATGGTTGTATCCCCTATAAGAATTCTCTTGTAAGAAATTCAAGCAAGGAATGTGAAGAACCATTTATGAATTGTATGTCAAAGTCAAAAACAGAAAATATGGCTTGCCATCTGGCAAAAATCTATTTTGATACAATATTTAAGACATCTTTTTGGAAAATATCTTTTGCTGATTTGCAATCAATTCGCAAGAGAAATTTTTGGTATAAAAGATTGCCTTGAAATTTGGATATGGACATGACTATTGCAAGAATTTCTTTTTTTTATGGTAAAATAGTTCTGTTGAGTAGTGTTCCAATGCTTGGATATAAACTGAACTATTGACTCTTTGTTGCTATGGACTTGTTTAAGAATACCACCATACCCTAATTTTGAGGCATCTGTTTTAACTATTTTGAAAGCAGTTGGATAAGCTAAATGGAGACATAGTATATCTTTCTGTATTGTTATGGATTTCTATCCATGGTGGAGGATTCTTTTGTAGTCTCTAGTGTAGAGGTTTACAAATGACATTGATATTTGGAAAGAAATCTAAGACATAATTAAGGCTTTCTAAGAAACATTGTAATTGGTTTTTGTCTTTGATTTCGTCTGGGAATTTATCAGTGAAAGAAATTGATCTTTCTATGGGGAATATGGTTCCTAAGTGAATATGGAGCCCTAGGAACCTAATCCTAGTTTTGAAGAGTGATATTTTAGTAGAAGAAACTACTAAACCACTTATTATGATGATTTTTATGAATATTGAAATATGCTTGAAGTGTTGTTCAAAATTTGAGGAGAAAATTAATACATAATCTATATAAGTTATGATGAATTCCGAGTAAGGATTAAAGATATCATTCATAATCCTTTGGAATTCCGATGGAGTGTTTTTTAGACCAAAAGGCATAACGTTCTGCTCATATTGCCCAAAAGGGACCATGAAGGTTGTCTTATATTTGTCTTTCTCACTAATTTGTATTTGCCAAAAACCTGACTTTATATCAAATTTTGAGAAGATTTTAACCTTACAAAGTCTATTCCATAAGTCTTTTTTGTTGGGGATAGGGTACCTTATCCACCTAAAGGCTGTATTGAGGGGTTTATAATTTATGACTAGTCTAGGTACACCTCTTTCTAATTCAGCATTCTTATTGACATAGAAAACAGAACAACTCCAAGGTGATTGACCTTTTCTCATGAGTTTTTTGGTCAAGAGGTCTTGTATTTTGTCTTGACAAAATTTTAAGACTTCTTGATTCATTTGAGTTGGACGGGCTTTTGTTGGTATATCAATTTCAACAAATCCTAGTTCATAAGGGAGAGTAACAATATGTTTTTTTCTTTCCCAAAAAGCATTGGGTAAGGTAGAACATATAGTTTTCTCTATTTGAACTTGTAAGGATTTTATTTTTATTTGACGTTTGGTTTTAAAATATTTTCTTCTAAACTTTTAAACTCCAAGTCTTCTTTTAGAAACTCAAGTTGAGTTTCTTTATCTTTTTTGAGACAGTTAATTTTAGAAATTGATTTTTCTTGTAAGATGTTCAAAGTTCTCTTCTAAGGTTTGGTTATGAAACTGAATTTTATTTTTCTATTTAAGGACTGGGTTTCAATTCCTTCATTATTGACTATGAATGGTTGAATTAATTTTATGAAAGGAGTACCAAGAATCACTTCTTGCCTCATATTCTTAACTAGAAGAAAAGAGGTCTTATAGGATACTTGGTCTTTTATGATTAAAGCTTCTGGTAATTTATATTTGATATTGAGCCTGTCTTCTGAGGTTGATTTCATGGTTTCTGAGGTTTTTTATCAAAATATTTGGTTGGAACAAGGCCTTCTTTGATGCAGTTGAGGTCTGCTCTTGTATCAAAGAGTGTTGTTGTTTCAATTATATATTCATAATTAATTTTTATAGTAATGTTGATTATCCATTTCCTAGATGTTATTTTTGTTAATAACATTAGAAAGTTTGGATTTGTCTCAATATTGGTATCTTCTCTTTCTGGATAAATCATTGTGTTAGTATCTTCAAAGGAATTTATCTTGGACTGGACTTTGAAAAAGTTATTTGGATTATGTGCATTTCATTGGACATATTCTTTTGGATAAGTTTTAAGGCTTGTATTTCTATTTTTTGTGCTTTTATCTCATTCTGGAGATCATTTATGTTTATAGGTCTGGTTTGGGATTTATTTCTACTAAGAATATCTTTGAAATTATAAGAAGAGCTAGGTTTGAAGACTATGTTCATAGAAGAGTGAAGTCTATTTAGATATTCTTGCTGTGCTTCTGGGTCTTCTATTTGGTCAGCAGTACTAAGGAGGAATTCTTCTTCTTTAATAAGCATATTGATTTCTGGATTAGGAAGAGAAGCATCTTCATATTCAGATTCTGAAGATGTTTCTAATTCATTAATCTGCAATCCTTCTTCCGTTGATTCATTAGAGGAAGAACTAGTATCGGTTTGAGCTAGTATGTTTTTTAGCTGGTGTATGGTGTTATCTTCTAAATAGAGTTCTTTTTTTTTTTTTTTGCTAATCCTGTAGTGTTTGGCAGTATGGCCTTTATTACTGCAAGAATAACACTTGATATCCTTGTAATTCCTTTTGGTATTACTTTGGTAATTCCTATGTTTGGAATTTTCTTTATGGGTTTTGGAAGTTCTATGAGCAGAATTCTCTGGTCGAGATTTTCTATGGTAGGTCTTGTGATGACAATGTTTTTCCTCTTTGGGGCAATCACCTATACATTTAGATTTTGTTTTGCCATTATAGAAAGGATCATATTGGGCACATAAATCTCCTAATGTTTTGTTACCTAATTTTTTCGTTTCTTGAGTTGTTTCTAGAGTTTGATGGTGTTGCACACCTGTGTGCCTTGCCAATAAACATGTGAGACTATCTCTCCATACGAAAGATGGTCATAAGGGATTTGGCCATTATTATCTTCTCGTATTTTGTCTCGGATTTGGTCTCCTATGGGTTTTAGTATACCATCTAAGAACTTCTCTTTCTAGAATGGTTGATTGCAATTTGGCCTAACTAGAACTCTATGGAGAAACAAATCTTTGTATTTGCAGAATGCACCTAAAGACTTGCATTTCATATTGGACAAGAGTTCTTCATTTCTATCTCTAATATGGGATGGATCTCCTATGAAGTGTTGAGAAATGGAATAAATGAGAGTATTGACGGCATCAGGAATGGAATGGCCATCATTGTCATAGATGATTTGGCCGAAGTCATCTCGCTTATAAGCCAACAAGATCTGGTTTTTTTGTTCATCTGTGAAATAATTATCCCACCAACCTTTTAGTTGTCCCGTAAAATCAGCTATTAAAAGGTTAGCAACAACTTGACCAGAAACATCTTGTTGAGTCTTATAACCGTTAGCTAGCATGATCATATTATTGAGTATGTTCAATAAATTGGATTCTGCTATGCCATTGATATTCCATTCGTAGATAGCATTTGGAGAGTATTTATGCTGGATTCTTTGGGAGGGTGATTCTTCTAGGGCTATATTAGGAGAAGTGGCCTTATTATGGCATAATTTCTAGGGTTGTTTCCAATTAAAATTGTTTATTTCATTGATGGATTCATCATTAGAAGTATTATGGATTTTGTCAAGGACATTGATACTAGCTTTGAATTTATCAGGAGTGTCTTTGACTGTTAGACCTTGAAGCATGGGAGTCTCAAGTATGGGTTTTGACTCTTCTTTTCCTATCGACTTTTTCCTTTGTTCTATGGCTTTGGTGAACTCATGACTAAATTTTTTAGGAAATTCGAATGTTTTGAATAAAGGTTGTTTTATGGGATCTGCCTTAGGAATTATTTGGGTAGTATTTTGAATTGATGATTCAATTCTAACCAATTGTTTTCCTATTGTTGACAAGCGTTGATTGGTGTAATTATATTGTTCAATTATTTTAGGGATATTTATGGATTCTTCCATTTTATCTGCTATTTTGAAAGGGGCTGCTGTTATCTGGCTTTCTCCTACTTGAATATTTATTTTCCTAAGTGGAGGATGTAATGATTCTATGATTACTTCATTATGAAGTTTCCACTTGTAATGATGATTAAGTACCATTATTTCCTTAGATTCTAGGAAATGATCTTCAAGCCAATCAAAAAATAATATATGAGTTTCATATTTATATATGAAGTCATAATACTGCTTTTTGATTTTCATTGCTGATTCAACGAATGTTTTGAAGAACCATTCTCTAATGGTTTTGTTTTCTATTGAATTAAAATATCGATTTAGAAATGCTTTATTTGGTTCAAAGTATTTTTCTAAGATATTTAATTCACTATTAATTTGGGAATATGTGGGAGAATCTGTGTTTTGTATGATAGATTCAGATTCATGTTGTTGATAAACCGGTTGGGTTACTCCTGACCTATTATCTATGCCACTAATTTCTGGTCCAGGAGGTGCCATATGAGTTTCTCAATGTACTTGAGGAGTGGTAACTTGTCTTGGAGTAGCTCTATGAGTATTAGAAGTATTGGGTGGTATAGTAATTATTCTAGGAAGATCAAGACGGTGATCAACCAATCTTCTTGAGGAAGTTGTATGGAATGAGGGATTAAATCTTAAATCAAGAGATCTTCTTGGAAACTGGATGGTTACCCTTCCCTCAGTGTGTTGGACTATATTAGTGGGTTCAGAGTTTTGAACAATTGGTTGGGGGACTTGGTTCTCTAGTTCCCATTGTTCTGGTAGAGTCACTTCATCCCAGTTTATTGATCTAGGGATGGTAGTGTTTGCTTTGGAAATATCAATTTGAAGGAAGAGGGTTTCACCTTTTGGATTGTGTTTGAATGCATTTTCTCTAAAGGCTGAAGCCATGGCTTTATACTGGACTCTATAAACAATAGCTAGAGGGATGGATCCTTTAGCTACATTATAGTTATGGATTTTTACTTGTAAGGTAAAGGATTTGAGGATATTTCTATCTCTAAGTGATACCATGAAATTGGGGTAACAATCAAAGTGTATGGGTCCTTTGCAAAGGCTAGTTTCTATGGTTCCTAATATGGATTCTTCATAATCTAAGAGACAAGAATCTCTCAAGACTAAGAGAAGGGCGGTGTTTAATCCTTCTTTTGTAAGAGGTTTGGCTCCTACTTGGACTAAACCCATATGAAGATAGTTATACTTATCTCTATGTTTCTTGATAGACTCAAGATCTAAAAGATATATTTTTTGGTATGAGTTGGAGAGATGTATATCTCTTTCTTCAGTGGCTATAACATAGTTTGATTTCTTATAGAGATTTTTTTTTTTTTTTTTATCTTGGATTGTTTGTAAATCTCTTTAAGCTGGACTTTGGGGATTTCCCAATTATCAATGGATTTATTGAAATCTTCTATCTTGATTTCTTCTCTATGAATAGGTCCTAGATCTGGGTCCCTAATAGAAAGAGAACCGAAGGAAGACATGTATGCTCTACTAGGTTCATACCTACG
This sequence comes from Corymbia citriodora subsp. variegata, assembly GCA_014858505.1. Classification (NCBI taxonomy): domain Eukaryota; kingdom Viridiplantae; phylum Streptophyta; class Magnoliopsida; order Myrtales; family Myrtaceae; genus Corymbia; species Corymbia citriodora. Next base: position 13,230,416 of record CM026416.1, read on the forward strand.
AAATGAAAGTGTTCCTTCTATTTGTGAACCGAAACTAACTCTCCATATACCCAAAGGGCCTTTACCAAGCTAACCAAAGGATTTACTACCTCCCTAGGACTTATGACCAGTACCACTTGGTTGAAATGTGAAGAGTGCCAACGAATGGCTCTTGGTCTACTGCTAAGAAGAATCCCAACAAACAGGAGCTCGATCTACCGTTGGTATGGGTCCCTATATACTTGATCTATGGCTTTCCCTTGGCTCTGCCACCTTAAAGGGGTGACCTGTACCACTTGGTGTGTGTGTATATATATTATTGTGAAACAAAATTAAACTAAAAATTGACTATGTGCTGAAATAAATTTGAACTAGAATCTATATGCCTCAATAATATGTAATATACACTCGGATTTTCATGAAAATTTGCACTACATTCACTTTGATTTTTTTTTGGTCAAAACTTTCATTTGAAATTTTAACCATAAAATTCTTCTGAGAATGAGTCAGTGCACACCATAAAATAATGAAAACGAAAGCGACATATTGCTATGAATTGTAGCGAACTAGTCCACACCATGTGAAAATCAACGGTGGATTAATCCATCCGTACATATCCCCCATTTTCTCTCTTCCGCTTTTTTACATTTAATTAAAAGCATGTGTGCCAAAAAGTTAAGTGCGTCTTCGTCGCTCAAGCCACCAATTCATAATTCTTGCATTAGTCCCCTAATATTCTAAATGCTCTTGTCCTAGTGGTGACAAGTAGTACCAAGATACCAAAAAAATTCACTTCTATTAGTTTTTGGATATGGTTGCTCTCATTGTCATCATCCATTACTATAGCATCTATCAATGCTATCAATGTCATGAATCACTCTAGAATAAGAGATATCATACAATAATTTTTTTTGTGGCTAGACTAAGTCCTTGGTTTTTGGCGTTTCCCTCATGTCATCAAGAAATTGCAATTTTTCCCAAAGCAAGGATATAGCTAGTTGAAGATAACCTTCAGGGTTGCTATTTTACCAATGCTGCCCATCTGGTAGATTCCTGTGAACACACACCACCAAAACTAATGTCAAAAAAATAAATTGTTTATGGCAACTATTCGATCCTTGATCCCACTTAAATCTTTGATCACTTGTCTTTGTCTTGTCTCGATGCCTAACCACAATCTTATTAACAAGTGACTTGATAAGATTTCCATAGCTACCACAAACTCAAACAATCTCAATTGAGAAAATGTAATAAATTTGCATGTTGACAAACCATTTACATATATTAGAGCTCAAATCTGCCTCAATTCATTTCAAATGCGCAAGTGTTGTTTATCAAATTTCGATCATTCTTTTTAGATTGCACATTTTAGAAACAATAACATTACATTCATTAATGGGAAATTTTTTATTAAATTCTTAATGTGAAAAGCTTCTCCACAATATCATCCTTCTTTAGAAATTTATAGAAGAAGAACAAGTGTTTCATTAGAAAAAGAGAAAAGGACATGCAATGAAATTCTAGATTCGAACACCTGAAGTCCAATGCCACTTTCATTAGTGAGAGATATCAATTTAGACATTCGTACTAGGTGACTCACAAGATTAAATTGAAAGTTATGCATAGGCAACTTCACAGTAGCTACAACTTTTAATTTATAGTCAATAAAATTTTAATTGAAATGTGTATGTTTTCACATGCCCAGTTTCTTTCAAGTTTCTTCCTAATGCCATTGAACTTTTGAATTAAATAAAATCTGATTTTCAAATGTTTAAGTCGTTTATAATTATTCTATAGCTATGTATATGATCAAACATATTTATATAGATAAACCACTATTTATCTATATAAATGCATAATAACAGCATTTTCCTAAAGAATCCCCCTCATTAAGACACATGGGATATGGATGCCTTCATCGACATCATCCATTACAATTAGCTTCTATCAATGCTATTGATATCATGGGTCACTCTAGAATAAGTGACATCAAACAATAATTTTTCATGTAGCTAGACTAAGCCCTTGGTTTTTGGCATTTCCCTCACATCATCAAGAAAGTTGCAGTTTTTCCAAAAGTGAGGTTATAACTGGTTGAAAATAACCTTGGGGGGTGTTGTTTTACCTATGCTGCCCATTCTATAGAATCCAATAAACTACACACCACCATAACCAATGTCTAATAAATTGTTCATGGCCCCATTCCAACTGAATCGTCGATCACTTGTCTCAATCTTGTCTTGAGCCTAACCACAATCTCATTAACAACTAACTTGATAAGATTCCCGTTGATGACATGAAGTCCGACAGTTTCAATTGAGAAAATGTAACAAATTTGCATGTTGACAAATCATTTATATATATCAAAGCTCAAATCTGCCTTGATTCATTTTGAATGCGCAATTGTTATTTGTCAAATTTCAGTCTTTCTTTTGGATTACACATTTTAGAAACAATGACATTACATTCATTAATGTGAAGAGTTTTATTACATTCTTAATGTGAAAGGCTTCCCCAAAAGATCATCCTCTGGAAATTTACAAAAGAAGAGTAAGTGTGTTTCAATAAATAAAAAAAAAAGGAGAAAAGGTTATACAATGAAATTCTAGATTTGATCATCCGAAGTTTGATGCCACTTCCATTAGTGAGAGACATCATTTTGGACATTTGTATTGGGTGACTCACGGCACTGAATTGAAAGTTACGGATAGGCATCTTCACAGCAATTGCAGCTTTAATTTATAGTTAGTACGATTGATAGCTTTAGAAAAAATGAGATGCAGACAATTATGAATGGTACATTTTCACACGCTTAGTTTCTTTTGAGTTTCTTCTTGATGCCTTTGAACTTTTGAATTAAATTCTGATTTTTAAACGTTTAAATCATTTATAATTATTCTATAGTTATTTCTATGGTTAACAAATTTATATAGATAAAATCACAATGTATCTATATAAATGCATAATAATAAAATATTCATAAGAGCGTGACAGCTTTACTCAGCTGAGGAAAGGGAAAAGAGAGATTGATGACAGGACAAAAGGGCAATCAAAACGACAAAGGAAGCTGCGATAATGATGTCTTTTGACGAGTCCACTCATTGTTTCCTTTCTTCCACTTTATTTGTTACTAGTGAATTTCTCTTTAAATTCGAAGAGATGAAATCACCGAGGAGTGCACAGCGGAGATTGAAAATTTCCTCAAAGGGTTTGATTCGGAGAGGTTTTCTTCGTGAAATTACACAAATGAAGCCGATTAAATCTTGTGTTAATTTTCATGTCATTTTTTATAAGATTGAAAAATTATTTCGAGAGAAATTATATAGTGTAAGATAGATTGATTAATTTTATTTGATGAACGATATATACCAAAAGTATTTAAGTGACTTGAATATAATTGTAATATTTATTACATCGTTTCATCTATGGTGAAATTGTGTGTTCATTTCCTCGTAGACATGTCACACTACAAAAGCACGTAAATTTGGTGTCTGATTAATTTCCTTATATTGTATATTTAATTTGATCAGTTGTTTTATTTTCAACAATAAATATGGTTTGAAGAAAAGTGAAACCAACCTAAACTGTATTATAGTGAAGATCAAACCAAGCTAAATCATTTTTTGTGGATTGATTTGGCTTAATCATTCTTTCTTCTTTTATTTTATCGCTTTATCATTTGTAATTTCATGAGAAAAAACCAAATTCTATGTTGTGACCCTTTGGAGACAAGATCACCAAAGAAAGTGTTGGATTACCAAGCAAGTGCAAATGGTCCATCTTGCAAGGCGACACTTGCTCTTGACATGATTGATCTCAACTTGGTTATTTGAATAAGAGTCACAACTAATTTTTATGAAGTGATTAGAAGTCAAGTAAAATGCGAGAGCCCATCTTACTTCTGCAAACCAAGGATTTGTGAGTATGAGGACTTGATTAGGCTGGATATATCTAATGCTCAATTTGGTATTTTTTCTCTTTTATGAAAACAATTATTCATGCAGTCTTCCCAATCTTAGATACCCATTTTATTCTCAATGTTGAGCAAGGCAGGTGATCTTGCATAAATTCAATCAAGCAAACGCATATAAAATCCAATAATATTGAAACAAGTAGAGCAATGAGGTAGAAAAATAAAGAACTCAAGCTGTATTGGAGAGAAAAATCAATACAAAGTCTTCTTATTAAGTTCCTGGGACCCCTTGAGCTATAGATAGAAACTCAACGTAAAATTTCCCCAATAAATTATGGCTCAAAACTGGAAAGTAAATAAATGATACTTCATGAGTATCTAATATAAGAACTTCTTTCCTAAACTGACCTATTGCATCTATAGAAGTAAAATCTACTTAATGCAATCTAAAGTGCAATGCAATGTTAAGGTATCCAAATCTGTTTATGAATATGCATGATTCCTAAAATACACTCCCAAATGAATTTTTTTATTTATGAAAATGCAGTTTATCTTTTAATTTTTATCGCATTTCCCCCTTATATATATATATTATGGTGAAACGAAATTAAACTAAAAATTTACTAAGCGCTGAATTAAATTTTAACTAGAATCTATATGCCTAAATAGTATGTAATATAAACCCAGATTTTCATGAAAATTTGCACTACATTCACTTGGAATTTTTTTTGTCAAAACTTTCACTTGAAATTTTAACCTTAAAATTCTTCCGAGAATGAGTCAGTGCACACCATAAAATAATAAAAACTAAAGCGACATAGTGCTATGAATTACAACGAACTAATCCACACTACGGGAAAATCAACGGTGGATGAATCCATCCATACAAATTCCCCATTTTCTCTCTTCTGCTTTTTTACATTTAACTAAAAGCATGCCTACAAAAAGGTTAAGTGCGTCATCATTGCTCAACCACCAATTCATAATCCTTAGATTCATACTTAAGTCCCCTAATATTCTAAATGCTCTCGTCCCGGTAGAAACAAGTAGTACCAAGATACCAAAAAATTCACTCCTACTAGTTTTTGGATATAGTTGCCCTCATCGACACCATCCATTACAATTAGCATTTATCAATGCGATCAATGTCACGAGTCACTCTAAAATAAGAGATATCAAACAATAATTTTTCTTGTGGTTGGACTAAGCCCTTGGTTTTTGGCGTTTCCCTCAGGTCATCAAGAAATTGCAGTTTTTCCCAAAATGAGGATATAGCTAGTTGAAGATAACCTTAAGGGGAAGTGCTATTTTACTAATGCTACCCATCTCGTAAATTCCAGCAAACCACACACCACCAAAACCAATGTCTAATAAATCGTTTACAACTACTATTCGATCCTTCATTCCACCTAAATCTTTGATCACTCGTCCTTGTCGTGTCTTGAGCCTAACCACAATCTCATTAATAAGTGACTGATAAGATTCCCATAGTTGCCACAAAGTCAAACAATTTCAATTGAGAAAATGTAATAAATTTGCATGTCAACAAACCATTTTCATATATTAGAGCTCAAATTTGCCTTGATTCATTTGAAATGCACAACTGTTATTTATCAAATTTCGATCGTTCTTTTTGGATTGCATATTTTAGAAATAATAACATTACATTCACTAATGGGAAAATTTTTATTACATTCATAATGTGAAAAGCTTCTCCACAAGATCATCCTCCTTCATAAATTTATAAAAGAAGAACGAGTGCATTTCATTAGAAAAGGAGAAAAGACTATAAGATTAAATACTAGATTTCAATGCCCAAAGTCCGATGCCACTTTCATTAGTGAGAGATATCATTTTAGACGTTCGTACTAGGTGACTCATAAGATTAAATTGAAAGTTATGGATAGGCAACTTCACAGCAATCACAACTTTTAATTTATAGTCAATGGCTTTAGAAAAAATGAAATGCGGGACAATTATGAAGTTGAATGTTTTCACACGCCAAGTTTCTTTCGAGTTTCTTCTCAATGCCTTTGGACTTTTGAATTAAATAAAATTTGATTTTCAAATGTTTAAATCGTTTATATTATTCTTATATTTATGGTTAAATATATTTATATAGATAAAATCACAATTTATCTATATAAATACATAATAACAAAATATTCCTAAAGAATCCCTCCCATTAGAACATATGGGACTCTGGTTAATGAGAAGATTTTCCTCCATATTATTGAGATTGCATTTGCTGCATTCACTACAAAAGAATGCTCCATCTAAGCACTAACTAAGCATATACTTACTGCTCGCTATGAAATATTTGTTTGATCTCCTAGCCTTAAAGACTTATCTTTTATCATAATTAATTACCTTTAGCCACTCAAATATTGTCACAAACGTGCCTTTATATTAAAAAGAAAATCTTTTATAACACTTATTTTCTTATTGAGAACTGATAGAATATGAGCATGGTGCAGTTGGTGCCATCTGCTGCACCAAATTATATAAATGTGGAAATTTATATCCGGCCGAAGCCAGATCAAATTAGACTGGACGGGAATTATGGACGCTCAACCTCCACTAAAGTGGTAGTCAAAAAAAGTCAAAAAAAAAAAAACCTCTACTAAGGTGTGGGGAGAGGAAATGAAATGATGGCCTGTCCATGGCAATGATACCGCCCCATCATGGTGTTGCTTTGAGCGTGGAAAGAAAGGAAGAGCATGATGGTCTCGACCATAAGAGATAACTTCGGCTGAAGAAAGGGAGAAGAGAGATTGCTGATGAGACAAAAGGGCAAGGAAAATGACAAAGAAAGCTGCAATAATGGTGTCTTTTGACGAAAGCCACTCATCGTTTCCTTTCTTCCACTTTATTTGCTTATAGGGAATCTCTCTTTAAATGGGTCAATTCCAAAAAAAATCATAAACTTTAGGTTCAGTCCCAAATATATTCCAAACTTTTTTTTGACTCAAGAAAAATCCCAAACTTTAGATTTAGTCCCAAATCTACCCCAAACTTTTCTTTGTCTCAGAAAAAACCCCAAACTTTAGATTTAGTCCCAAATCTACCTCCAAACTTTTCTTTTGTCTCAGAAAAAACCCCAAACTCTTAATCTATTCCCAAATCTATCCCAATTTTTTTTGTCAAAAAAAATCAGCAAATTTTACTCTAATCCTAAATTTTCCCTCGTTAGCCTTTGTCCAAACGCCGTATTAGTAATCCCTAATTTTTTATGTCCTAAAATGGTTTTATTTTGAAAATAATTTTCTATGACATCTTGTTTATGTGTATTTATTATCTATGTGGAAATGTCATGTTAAGTTGGGACTAGATCATGAGGTATATTTGAGAACATATCAAAAATTGGTGATTTTTTTAGTACAAACGGAGGGTAAAACCCCAAATTACTATACCCGTTAATTACGATGTGTTATTTAATTTAGAAATTTGACAGCAAAATTTAACGGAAAATAATATATGGTAATTTGTTTTGGTGGTCAAAAAAATAATTTTGGGTAAATTTGTCATATGTGTACCAATTTGAGATTTTTTTAGACAAAACAAAATTTGGGGTAGATTTGGGATTAAAATTAAAGTTTAGGGTTTTTTTTTTAGACAAAAGAAAAGTTCGGGGTAGATTTGGGACTAAACCTAAAGTTTGGGGTTTTTCTTGAGACAAAAAAAAGTTCGGGGTATATTTGGGACTAGGCCTAAAGTTTGGGGTTTTTCTTGGAATTAACCCCTCTTTAAATTCGAAGAGATGTAAGCACCAAGGACTACATAGACGACGTGAGGGTTTGATTCGGAAAGGTTTTCCTCATGAAATTACACAAAATGAAGCTGATTAAATCTTGTGTTAATATTCATGTCACTTTTTTATAAACTTGAACAATTATTTCAGGAGAATTTGCATGGATTAAAGACAGTGATTAATTATATTTGAGGGATGACAAATACCATGAGTATTTAAGTGACTTGATTATCATTGTAATATCCATTGCATCATTCCATCTATAATGGAATTGTGTGCTCATTTTCTAGTAGGCATAGGTCACACGATCAAAGTACTTAAATTTGGTGTCTGATTCATTTCTTTATTTTGTGTATTTTATTCGATCCTCGTTTTATTTTCAACAATAATTTGAAGAAAAGTGAAACCAAACTAAACCATATCATAGTCAAGATCAAACCAAGCCAAACCATTTTGTGTGGTTTGATTTGGCTTAATCGTTCTTTCTTCTTTTACTTTATCTCTTCATCATTTGTAATTTCAAGAGAAAAAAACCAAAGGCTACATTGCAACACTTCTGAGGCGAGATCCCTAAGGAAGTTGTTGGATTACCAAGCAAAAGCAAATGGTCTCTCTTGCAAGGCGACACTTGCTCTTGGCATGATCAATCTCAACTTGGTTTGATTAATAGTAAAGTGATTAGGAGTCAAGTAAAACGTTGGAGCCCATCTTGCTTCTGCAAACCAGTGATTTGTGAGTTGGATGACATTTTATTTTTTTTGTTGGTCTTGTTCTAACTCTTACTCTTAGACTTGTATCTTTTTTTTTTTTTTTTGTTAGTTTTACTCTTACTCGCACTTTTAAAGTTTTGCCTTGCCTTTGTGCCGGATATAAGAGTTGAAACCCATCCTAAAGCTAAATTATCCCCACCCCAACCCCCATTGAGAATGTGGAGATTTGAATCTCTACCTTCCCTTTCTCATATGAGAAGTATGACCACTAAGACAAACCCCAGTAATTAAGTCAGAGGACCTGATTAGGCTAGATATATCTAACCCCAAATTTGGTATTGTTTCTCTTTTTATGAAAAATAATTTTTATATGCAGTCTTCTCAACCTTAGTTACCTATTTTATTCTCAATGTTGAGCAAGGCAGTGATCTTGCATAAATTCACTTAGGCAAACACATATAAAATCCAATAATATGGAAACAAATAGAGCAAATAAAAGGTAGGAAAATAAAGAACTCGAGTCGTGTTAGGGAAAAAAATCAAGACAAAGCCTTGTTATTAAGTTCCCGGACAAGACCCCTTGAGCTATAAATACAAACTCAATGTAAAATTTTCAAAATAAAGTATGGCTCAAAGCTGGAAAGTGAATAAATGATGCTTCATGAATGTCTACTATATAAACTACTTTCCTAATATGAACCATTACATCAAGCTGTAAAATCTACTTAATGCAATCAAAAGTGCAATGCAAAGTTAAGAGAATGAATATGCTTGATTCTCAAAATACACTCCTATATATATATATATTATGAAAATGCTGTTTATTTTTATTTGTTTTTTCTGCATTTCTCTCTTGTTTACTTATTTATATATATTTTTATAGTGAAACTAAATTAAACTAAAAGTTAACTGAGTGCTGAAATAAATTTGAACTAGAATCTATATGCCAAAATAATATGTAATATAAACCCGGATTTTCACGAAAATTTGCACCACATCCCTTGAAATTTCAACTTCTTGCAAGATCGAGTTTGTAAACACCAGAAAATAAAGAAAACTAAAGTAATATAATTCTATGAATTACAGCGAAACTAATTTACACTACGTGAAAATCAAGGTGGATGAATACGTTTATACTAATTGCCAAAATTAACTATTAAAAAAAATTATTTTTTCTACACAGGTCCTTGTCTGAACTGAATTAAGATTAGTGTACAAATTGAACTACGTCAGTCATGCAGTTTTTTTACTATTTCCATGTTTATGCTTACTGAAACACGAGGAACAATCAATATCAACTAACACAAAAGGTGCTTGATTTAATCTCCTTTCTCTTCTTCTTTTTTTCTCTTCTTACTTTCCACAGCTGCATCAAAATTCCTTTTCACTTGTGCTGGCTGGGTAAGCCCGTCGCATATTTTCCCCTTGGTCAAGCCCATGAAAGGTAGCCAGGCTCGAGCGGGCTTGGACTCGGAGGTTCAGATGAGTTCATGGCTCATTTTGCATGTTGGAATTGGGTCAAATTCAATTCACAACCTGACTAATTTGAATGAAATTCATAGGCGGTCTCATGTTTTCTTTGATGCAAATACGGTATTCCTAACAAAATGTTGGTAGTATCTAAATGCAGAAAATGCGGATGCAAATTTCAGGCGAACATTCTACGTTGACAACAATTCATAAATTCACACAAAATTAAAACCAAACCTATTTAAATAGCCATTTCATGCATAAATGGTAAAAATAATTGGCAATATCAATAATTTGTACAATGTGGTTTCATAGTTGGTTTGATTTCAAAAAAGTTGAAACCAAACCACAAAAGATGATTTTTTCCATGGACGAGATGGACATTGTTAGGGGTGTTGAGAAAACTCCTAGTTTTGATGCTAACAAAACAGCCTATGAATGATATTTATATCAATCTCTTGAAAGAAAAGGACACAGAATGACATTAGGTTTTAAAGTCTGCTGGTTGCAGAAGATAAAACATGAGATGTCTAAGAGTCTGACTGTATCAGACGGAAAGACTCATGCATACTTAGATTTTAAGTCTGAATGTATCAGACTAAGATTTAAGTCTAACCGTACCAAACTGAGATTTAAGTCTGAACAAACCAGATTGAGATTTTAAGTCTGAACGAACCAGACTGAAAATCTGGGCATATTCAGAATATAAGATCATTAGACCTAAGATGGACTTACAGGATAAGATCACCAACGGTCAAGTATTTCACTTACTTTATTTATATTGATTCTGTTGTATCAAAGTGATTGGCAGGATCAATCAACGGACAACTTCCAAAGAAGAATAGAATACTTATGGAAGCCCGGATTCTGATTGTATGGGCGAACAGAATCAAAGGGGATCCAATCTACCTCCAACGGTCAAAAAGACCTTCTTTATAAAGTCTGTCCAGGAAAGGGAAGACGAAACTCTCAAGGAAAGAGCCAACGGTCGAGTGTGGCTTGGAGAGTATATAAGGATAGGATGAGACCTAAGAGAGTAGGGTGTGGAAAAATATTATTTCAAAGCTGATTCAATTCTTCAATTGTTGTTCATAGTGCACATTTGAGTGATCTAGGTGTTTTACAGAAAGAGAGTGACTTAGTGAGATAAATCTACACCGAGTACTAGCACTCGAGAGTGTGTAATCACCATTGATCATATAGTGAAATTCAGCCGATTGGCTAGTCGACTGGAGAGTGGACGTAGGCTTGTCTAAAGCCGAACCACTATAAACTGAGTTTGCAATCTTCTCTACTCTCTCTATTTAATTTTAATTTATAGATTGCATAAGTTTCTTATTACTTGCGCATAAAATTCCTATACACCTATTCACCCCCCCTCTAGGTGTTAATACTAGCTCCAACAATTGGTCTCAGAGCCACGTGCTCGAAATCTTGAAGTATCTTTTACTTCTGAGTTAAAGATCCTCTATGGCTAGTATTCTTGCACTAGGTTTAATTGAGGGGCAGAGCAATACTCGTCCACCATACTTCGATGGCAAAGATTACAATATCTGGAAGAATAAAATGAAGGCTTTTCTCAGGTTGAAAGATCCACTGGAATGGGATGTGGTTAATAGGGGAATTGAGCCCACTGATAACGCTAGAAAGACGTCAAAGAGTACCGATGGAAAAGAACCAGAACCATTAGCCACTCTCTCTCCAGAAGAGATAACAAAGAGACAAACCATTGATGCAAAAGCTATTTACTCTCTATATTGTGCTTTATCACCTAATGAATATAATCGTATATCTTCTTGTGATACAGTAAAGGAAGTATGGGACAGACTACACGTGACATATGAAGGAACTGATCGAGTCAAAGAAACTAAAGTAAACATATTACTTGGTCAATACAAATCATTTAAAATGAAGCATGGAGAATCCATAGGAGATATGTTCATTCATTTTATAGAAATTGTAAACGGATTAGCATATCAAGGACAGCTTGTTCCTGGACCAATGAAGGTCAACAAACTTCTTAGAGGACTGTCAAAAGAATGGAACAATGTGAAGACATCTATCAGAGAAACTCTGCGAATTTCACCTCTAACTGTTGATGAGCTTGTTGGCACCCTACAGTCCTATGAGGCAGAACAAATGAACGAAGAAATGGAATCCAGAGATAAAAAATCTCTTGCTCTTAGGTCTAACTCTGATTCTGATGATACAGATTCTGAGGAAGAACTGGACGACGAGGAACTTGCACTGTTGATCAAAAAGGTTAAGAAATTAAACAGAAAAGGCAGAAAGTTCTACAACAGGAAACAAAATAGACAATCTGGGCAACGCAAAACTGATGACGAGGATGATTACACCAAGGAAGTAATCTGCTTTGAGTGTAAGAAAAAGGGACATATTAAACAGAATTGTTCCAAACTCAAAAAGAACAAAGGAAAATTTGAGAAGTACAAGAAGGCTCTCAAAGCTGAAACATGGAGTGACACAGAAGTTGAAGATAGTGAAGATGAGTATGAGAACATCTGTCTAATGGCACACTCAGACTCTGACTCTAAAACTGATTCTGACACAGACTCAGACAGGGAGATCGAGGTAAGTTTCAAATGTAAGAAGAAATGGTATTTGGATAGTGGATGTTCAAGACATATGATAGGAAATTCAAAGATGTTCATAAGATACGACAGAATCAAGGGAGGAACAGTTTCGTTTGGAGGGAACACCAAAGGAAACATTATAGGATTGGGAACTGTCAAGATCGGCAACTTGATCATCAACAATGTTTCTCTAGTCAAGGGCTTAAACTATAATCTTCTGAGCATCAGCCAGTTATGTGATGCCGGTTTCAAAATAAACTTCAAAGAAAACCTACGTTCTGGAACAAGCAATGACTCTTCACAGACTTTTACTGGACGAAAACATGGGAACATTTATCTTCTGGATATAAATGAAGATACTGCGAAATGCCTATTATCAGTCCAAGATGAAGCAGATATGTGGCACCGCAAACTTGGGCATGTCAGCATGAAACAAATCTCCAAGCTTGCTAGCAAAAAGCTTGTTCGTGGATTGCCGTTGCTAAGTTACAAGAAAACTGAGCTTTGTTCTGCATGTACACTGGGAAAACAGGTTAGAAGCTCTTTCAAATCTATAAAACAAATTTTCACTAATCGTGTGTTACAGTTTCTTCACATGGACTTATTTGGACCAACCAGAACCCAAAGCATTGGAGGTAAGAAATACTGTCTTGTGATAGTAGATGATTACTCTCGATACACATGGTATATTTTCTAGCAAATAAAGGAGATACCTTCTTATATTTTTCAACATTTGCCAAGAGAATTCAAAATGAAAAAGGTTACTCTATCTCTAGTGTCAAAACATATCATGGGGGAGAATTTGAGAATTAAGACTTCTCAAACTTTTGTGATAAAAATGGCATACAACATACATTTTCATCTCCATACACTCCATAACAAAATGGAGTTGTGGAAAGAAAGAATAGGTCTTTGCAGGAAATAGCCAGAACATTACTTATAGAAAGCAAGGTGGCAACTCGATTTTGGGCAGAAGCAGTTTCTACTTCTTGCCATATTATTAACAGAGTATTTCTTAGACCAATTCTTGAGAAAACCCCTTATGAGATTTTCAAAGAAAGAAAACATATTGTTTCCTATTTTTGAATCTTTGGTTGTCCTTGCTATATTCTTAAGAATGTTAATCATCAACCTAGTAAGTTTGAAGAAAGGTCAGACGAAGGCATATTTCTGGGCTATTCAAACTCTAGTAAAGCATACAGAGTGTTCAACAAGAATACTCAGACAGTAGAAGAATCCATGAACGTAAAGTTTCTGGAGAAAGAAGTCTCAAAACAGAGTAGTCTAATAAATGAAGAATCATAATCAAATGCAGCTACTGAAAGATCTGGTCTCAACAAAGAAACAGAATCTTCCCAGGAAACAGTCAAAGAAGCAACTCATGAAGATCTACTAACTCAGCTTGATACTCCTGCATCAACAGAAGATTCTGATAATAATGAAGTTCCAAACAGAAACTAGAAGCATAAGTCAAGTCATCCCAGGGAGCTCGTAATTGGAAATATCAACGAAGGGATTCAAACCAGATCAAGAAACAAAAAGGACACAGGTATTGTTGCACTGATTTCTGAAATTGAACCCAAAGGAATTGATGAAGCACTGGAAAATGAAAGCTGGATAGAAGCAATGCAAGAAGAGCTTCAATAGTTTAAGAGAAATGATGTATGGGAGTTGGTACCCAAACCAGAAGGACGAACAATCATTGGAACCAAATGGATTTTCAGAAACAAAGTTAATGAACATGGAAAAGTCACCAGAAACAAGGCAAGGCTCGTGGCAAAAAGTTATTCTCAATCTGAAGGAATAGACTATGATGAAACCTATGCTCCAGTTGCAAGACTAGAAGCAATCAGACTATTACTTGCTTATGCTTATTATCAAAATTTCAAGCTATATCAAATGGACGTAAAAAGTGCTTTTCTGAATGGGTTTATCAAAGAAGAAGTATTTGTAGAACAACCCCCTGGATTCGAGGAATCAAAAAAGCCTGACCATGTATATAAATTAAAGAAGGCACTTTATGGTCTGAAACAGGCTCCTCGAGCTTGGTATGAATGATTGAGCAAGTTTCTACTAGATAACAAATTCAGAAAAGGAATGGTAGATACAACCTTATTCATTAAGAAGGAAGGTAAAGATATTCTGCTGGTACAAATCTATGTAGATGATATTATTTTTGGTTCATCTAATGAGCACTTGTGCAAGAACTTCTCAAAGTCTATGCAGGAAGAATTTGAAATGAGCATGATGGGAGAACTGACATTCTTCTTAGGATTTCAAGTTAATCAAACGAAACATGGAACTTTTATTAATCAAGAGAAGTACGCTAAAGATCTTATTAAAAAGTTTGGAATGGAGAATTGCAAGAGGACAGAAACTCCAATGGCAACCTCCATCAAACTTGATCAGGATGAAAAAGGGAAGAAGGTTGGTCAGAAGAATTATAGAAGCATGATCGGTTCTCTTCTCTACCTTACTGCATCTAGACCAGATATTCTATATAGTGTTTGTCTTTGTGCGAGGTTTCAAGTAGATCCTAAAGAATCATATCTTTCTGCAGTTAAACGTATAATTAAGTATATAGCCACTTATCCAAACTTAGGGCTATGGTATCCAAAGGAAATAGATTTTACTCTTCTTGGCTACTCAGATGCAAATTTAGCAAGATGCAAAGTAGACAGAAAGAGTACTTCAGGAACATGCCAACTTCTGGGAAAAATGCTAGTTTCATGGTTTTCCAAAAAGCAAAATACTATGGCTCTATCAACTGCAAAAGCAGAATATGTAGCACTTGGAAACTGTTGTTCTCAGATTCTGTGGATGAGACAACAACTAAAAGACTATGGGAAGGAAGAATGCTGCACAAAAATAAGGTGTGATAATACGAGCGCCATAAACCTCATCAAGAATCCAATTTTACATTCCAGGGCAAAGCACATTGAGATCAAACATCACTTTATAAGAGATCATGTGCAAAAGGGAGGTATATATGTGGAATTCATTGATTCAAAGAATCAATTAGCAGATATCTTCACAAAGCCGCTGGACAAAGGTACATTCGATTATATTTGTGGGTGTTTAAACATCATTAACCCTTTCTTATAAATTCTATGAGAACAGGACAAAGTCTGACAGTGGAAATCGTCGGTGATTGAAAAAGGAAATAATAATATGGTGTAATTATTTTAGTAAGTTTTTGATTCGAATATTTGATTCGCATATATTCTGGAAGATGTTTATGATAATTGAATATTCTTGTTAAATTTAGAATAACTGCTATTTTTAAATTTTTTGGGTTGCGACTATTCACTTGTTCTCCTTACAAAGGTATAAAAACACCCAAAGGTCGAGTCTTTTCCCCACCACAATTCAGAACGTCTGTTTACAAATCCTAACTGAGAAAAACACTCTCCAAAACAATCTTCTTCCAAAACCAACCCTCTCCGAACATGTCATCGAGATCCTCCATATCCAGATCAAGATCTCCATCACCTAGAAGAAGATCAAACAGAGTTGCTGGAGGAGGAGGAAGAAGAATCGAGGAAGGGCAGACGCATTTTGACCTGACACAAACTTCCGAAGAAACTCAAGGACAATCTCCTAGAGTTTCTCCTCAAGGAAATCAAGCAGATTATGAGGAATCTCCAAGAACTCGTCGCTCAGAATCAGAAGAAAGGATTGTCTTACATAGAGGTACGTTTGGATTAACTCTACCGACACCTACTGAAAATCCTCATGTTATTATGAGGAGGTATGAGAAGTTAGTTCAGAGAAACGTCAGGGAAGATGTCAAACTGTTTTTCTTGAGGCAGAATGGGTTTGCAAATGAATTATGTCTCATTCAAGCAGTATAGGCTGTCGAATAAACATCTACTCGTAAAGAACGAGTTAGTGATACAGGGAGAAGTAAAGATAAGGTGAAGGAGGATGATGAAATAATCTACAGAAATTTTGAAGTAAGAATGGGAATTGCTGCTGTAGTCCAGAACACAACTGGAAAATTATTTCGCTCCAAAGAACACAAGAATTTCTTTAACAATCTGTTGGAAAGAGGAGTCATGAACCATAGGATTGTTGATTTTGATTATCTGGATGCTGCTGACATAAAGCTGTGAGAAAGCTTTGAGAGATTGCAAATGGACAAATTCTGCACTGATTCTGCTGCTGTTTATCCTGAATTAACAGCATATTTTTATTCGAATTTGACATTTCTATCTCCAGACAGAATGCAGTTTAGTGTGAATGATAGGTTTTATGAGGTCAATTCAGATACTCTTGCTGACATTATAAATGTTGAGAGAGGAGCATTCAGATCAATAGATGTCCCTTATGAAACAGTTTGTAAGTTTCTCACAAAGTCTGTAAGGGCCACTATAACTTATCTTCTTTTAACGTCTGCAAGAACTATTCTGCACAAAATCATCATCAGCTGCATTCGTCCAAAAGCATCATCCAAGACTGATGTGTCTAAATTTGAGGCAAAACTGATGTGGGCAATTGAAAGAGGATACTGTTTCCTCACTGCCTCACATAATCATTTTGCATATGTATCGTACAGTCTCAAAGGGAAAGGGACAGCTACCCTATGGAGCTGTAGTCACAAAAATCTTTAATCATCTCAAGATAGATATACCCAGAAGATTCAGTACTAAAACTCTTCCAACAATGATCAACAAGATGAGACTGAAGGATGTTGCTAAGACATGGAGACGAAAAGAAAAGGAACTGGCTATATCAGAACAGCAAAAAGAAAGGCAAAGAATCCGCTTCTGATGAGCCAAGTTCTAAAAGGAGAAGACAACTCCTACTGATAGATGAAGAAGATAAAGAAGAAAGCATCTCGCAATTCTAGCAATATGCGTCAACATTCTCAGAGAATGTCTGAACAAGAGGAACATGCAGAACACATTCTCCACACAGGAAAAGAGAAGGATGCAGGATATGAAGAAATGGATGAGCCAGAAGAAGCAGAAGAAACAGAAGCAGAAGAAGAACAAGAAGAAGAAGGAGATAAGAACAGAGAAATGAGGGCAGCAAGGACAGAATGAAGGCATCAACTCAGGGTGAGCATCATCATGAAAATATTAACATTCAAGTTCTTGCAGCTTCATCTGCAAATGCTGATTATCAAAAGATCTTTGAACTTTTAATAGAAATCAGGATCGACAGTACAGATGGAACCTCCTTCAATAACAGACTGGAAACTCTTGAAAAGACAGTCAATTAGTTGTATTGACAGGATGAGAAGTCTGCATCAGATATGGAGGATTTCACCTTGTTCGGACCTCAAACAAGAAAACTCTTTAAAAAGATCTATTTCAAATGACTATTTTTTTGAAGTTGACAAAAAGGGGAGTAGATATGGATATGGCTTGTTTTGCTCTTGGTTTTGCTTGACTGGTTTTAGATATGTTTTTATTTTTGCTCGACTTGATTTTTTGACTCAGCTTTTTGATGATTTTCGATGGATTTATTCATTGTGATAATGACTAATGATATTCTCTTATTGAAATCTGTACTGACAAAGTCTGTATCGTGTTAAGCAGTAATTATGTTATGCAGAGTTGATATGAGCCATACTTATGAGTTGGGCAGGATAGTTGGAAACTGGTCTATTTAACCATATTTTGCAGGGACATGAAGCCATATGTTTAAGATGTTTTGTCACTATCAAAAAGGGGGAGATTGTTGAGAAAACTCCTAGTTTTGATGCTAACAAAATAGCTTATGAATGATATTCATATCAATCTCTTGAAAGAAAAGGACACAGAATGACATTAAGTTTTAAAGTCTGCTGGTTGCAGAAGATAAAGCATGAGATGTCTAAGAGTCTGACTGTATCAAGCGGAAAGACTCATGCAGACTTAGATTTTAAGTCTGAATATATCAGACTGAGATTTAAGTCTGACCGTACCAGACTGAGATTTAAGTCTGAACAAACCAGACTGAGATTTTAAGTCTGAACGAACCAAACTGAAAATCTGGGCATATTCAGAACATAAGATCATTAGACCTAAGATGGACTTACAGGATAAGATCACCAACGGTCAAGTATTTCACTTACTTTATTTATATTGATTCTATTGTATCAAAGTGATTGGCAGAATCAATCAATGGACAACTTCAAAAGAAGAATAGAACACTTATGGAAGCCCGGATTCTGATTGTATGGGCGAACAGAATCAAAGGGGATCCAATCTACCTCCAACGGTCAAAAAGACTTTCCTTATAAAGTCTGTCCAGGAAAGGGAAGACAAAACTCTCAAGGAAAGAGCCAACGGTCGAGTGTGGCTTTGAGAGTATATAAGGATAGGACGAGACCTAGGAGAGTAGGATGTGGAAAAATATTATTCCAAAGCTAATTCAATTCTTCAATTGTTGTTCATAGTGCACATTTGAGTGATCTAGGTGCTTTACAGAAAGAAAGTGACTTAGTGAGATAAATCTTCACCGAGTACTAGCACTCGAGAGTGTGTAATCACCATTGATCATATAGTGAAATTCAGTGATTGGCTAGTCGACCGGAGAGTGGACGTAGGCTTGTCTAAAGCCAAACCACTATAAACTGAGTTTGCAATCTTCTCTACTCTCTCTATTTAATTTCAGTTTATAGATTGCATAAGTTTCTTATTACTTGCGCATAAAATTCCTATACACCTATTCACCTCCCCTCTAGGTGTTAATACTAGCTCCAACAAGGGGGCCATCAAGCTCGAAGGGAAGGTGTTTTGGTCGCCAGCAACATCATTGGGCTCGGACTAAGGCAAGGCTGCCTCTGCCGAGATGGATGGCGTAAGCGACAACATCAACCCATAGATCAAAACTGGTTGGAGACTAAGGCCCCCGATCGTGAACCGAAGCCTTACGGATGTCATGATTCTCTAGAATACTTTCAAAAAGATCATACTTTCAAGCATGTTTTTACATGTCATTGAATTCTTTCAAAACCCAACGGACGTGGCACATGAAGTCATGCCGGTGCATAAAATGACAAAGGAATTTCCCTCGTTATGTCTCAAAAAAAAATAAAAGATTCATAAGTCCCATTGAGAATGATAAGAATTATTTGAGAATTGAATTTAGAGGACGTAATTGGAAAATGTGATACCAAAAGTGCATTGTGGGCATTCTAACCCCTCCCCACACATAAATGAATCCTTGGACCACAAGTTTCATTGACTTTCACAAATGACCAATGCTTCCACACATGTACCTAGTTTTCAATCAGCCTAGCTCTTTTAAATTGATTGGTGATGACTCTATCTCATACTTAAAGAAAACATTGGAGTTGGCCCAAAAATTCCAAAAATCCATTTCCAACCACATATTTGCTCTTCTTGCTAAATAATACCTTGGATCTCAAGAGC
Source organism: Corymbia citriodora subsp. variegata (assembly GCA_014858505.1). NCBI lineage: Eukaryota > Viridiplantae > Streptophyta > Magnoliopsida > Myrtales > Myrtaceae > Corymbia > Corymbia citriodora. The sequence continues at coordinate 13,250,200 of CM026416.1, forward strand.
ATCGGGCAAGACGCTACATGACCTATATGAAGACTCCAACGTGTTGATCAAATTTGGAGGGTTATATATTGCATCAAAGTGGCTGTTGTGACATGCTCAATTCAGACCCCTATCTCAGACATCAAGAATGGCCTAAAACATTGATGCACCAATAGCAGGAATAGATCATGAATTGATTCGAGGATTGTTCATGAGCCAACTATCTGATTGGGAAAGGCAATTAAGGATTGAGATATGCTTGACCAAAAAATTCGATCATGGAAAGATGTAGGACGACCTTATGCATGCATGAGGGGCTAGGACACTTGGTTCCTCATTGCTTCATGGCTTTAGTTCGCATGGTTTGATGGGAATCTCTTTGGTCCTCTCCATAGGTTCGACAAACCTCTCGGTGGCCTTGGCGAAGCTTGACTAGATCCCATGGTGGCTAACCTTTCTGATGACACTGTGAGCAATCCCAAGTTCGACCCCGACTATGATCCCGAGCTTAAACCATAGTGAACCGGTCATCTTGCATGGGAAGACTGCTTTTTAGAAGTCACCCTTGTAATTAAAGGAGCTTGGACTAACCCTATCCCATTTTGATGAAATTGGAAAAGGCCCGTAGTAGTGGACTTGTAATTATCTCACTTCCAATTGCTAATGATGCATATATATGAAATGTGTTTTGTTTACATGTTTTCCTTGCTTTCTATTTGTTGTTGTTGATTGGGAGATGTTAATGTATGCTTTCGTATGTGATTAATTAAAAGATAAAAGTGATGGGTCGGCGAAGCCTCCTAGGACATCGTAAAACAATGACCTCGAGAATGTCAGGCGCCCATAGCTTGCGGAAGAAAGGTCCAAGGATTGACAACCCTTGCGATTTTGATATGAGAGCAAGGTCATTACCTAGAGTGGTAAGCTGCATTGGGAATTTTGGGATAGATCATTGGGAAAACACCCTATGCTTGTAATTGTTGATTGATTTCTAGAGTAATATTCTTGATTCCTAATCTTTTGATGGGATTGTAGAGCAAGCTTTCCCTAGAACCCTTGTAAGATGAGTAACCTAGGCCCAAGGATTCAAAGAGGAAGGGCAACTCAGGGCTAGTCAAGTTCATGAGGAAGACCACAGGAGGACTCCTATTGGAATTTTGCAAGCTCTTGAGACCATAGGAAACTTGATGGGAAAGCAGACTCAGAATTAAGCCGTTCCTGGTGACTTTCTAGTAGCTAGAGCAAGAATAGTGAATGACCGATGAATAGGTTGGTTGAACAATTCTTGAAACTGAAGCCATCAAAGTTTCTTGGGATGGGTGATTCCGAAGAAGAAACTTCATGGATCGAGGAGCTAGAGAAACTTTTTACACTCTTGAGATACTTAGCCGAGGACAAGGTAACATCAATAGTGTTAAGGTAATGCTAGTCATTGGTGAAAAGCTACCCAAGGAAGGATCTTTCCTGAATGCACAACCTCGACCTAAGATGCCTTTGTTGAAGCATTCATTGGGAAGTATTTCCCCTAGTGCACACATAAGCAGAAGATGTCAAAATTTCTACAATTTCACCAAAATCATTTGACAGTCGACCAATACAATGCCAAGTTCGCTAAGCTATTAAAGTATGTACCTAGAATTAAGGATCTAGTGGATAAGGCAAAGAGGTTTTGGGATGGTTTAAAACCGAACATCTAAAACCAGTTGGTGCCTTTGAATATGAAGGATTACAATGAACTATACGAGTGAGCCCAATTGATAAAAAAAGGGATTCGCTAGAATGGGCAACTGTAACTAAACCATGCTATTCATCTTCCCAAGACAACCTAGTGAAGAGACCGATAATGAGCGAAATGAGTTTTGCCCCTCCTAACAAGAATAACAACATTGGGAAGCCGATGCATGCCGACTTTGCAGGAGGTGACATGAAAATGCTCTATGTCTAACCAAGACCGGAGCATGTTATAGGTGTGGCTAGTAAGGCCATCTTGTGAGGAATTATCCATGACAACTGTCAGGAATGCAACCATAGCCACAATTGCAAGCAAGATCGCAAATGGGAACTACAATGCAAAATAACCCTAATCAACTGCAACACAAGGAAGAGTGTATGCCATTACTCAAGAGGAAGTTGAGGACTCTCAAACCGTGATTATAAGTATGGTCTCCTTACATGAACATGCTGCTTATGTGCTCTTTGATATGGGAGCCACCTATTCGTTCGTAGCTAAACAATTTGTTAGATTAGCAAGACTAGAACCAAAACTATTGGAAACAATCCTTACTGTTTCCACCCTAATGAAGGATAAGGTGTTGTCCACCGTAAGATGTTAAGGATGTAAGATAATCATTAGTGGTGAGAAGGAAACCATAAACTTAGTTGTTTTGGCCATGCATAACTTTGATGCTATCATTAGGATGGATTGGCTTATAAAGCAATGAGCTATTGTGGATTGTTATGGTAAGGTAATTCAGTTTAATCCGCCTGGCCATCCTAGCTATGAGTTTATAGGAAACGGAAAAAGGACCTTCTATACCCTTTATTTCATTGCTTGAAGTAACCCAACTGCTAAAGGATGCCAAAGTTATTTGGCAATCGTGATTAACATGCTTGTTGAAGAACCAAAGATGGAAGACATTGTTGTAACACAAGACTTTTCCATTGTCTTTCCAAAGGAGTTATCAGGATTGCCCCCAAAATGAGAGATAGAGTTTGTCATCAAGTTAGCTCTCCATTGACTAGCATTGTTAGAATTAAATGAATCGAAGGTACAAATGCAAGAGTTGCTTGATAAAAGATTTATTCACCCTAGTGCATCCCTGTGGAGTATAACACTCCTGTTTGTAAAGAAGATAGATGGTTTGTTGCGCCTTTGTATTAATTATTGGCAGCTCAATCAAGTTATTGTCAAGAACAAGTACTCGTTATCAAGAATCGACAATACGGTCACTATGAATTCACAGTGATACCCTTTGGTCTAACCAATGCCCCAATTATTTTCATGGATTTGATGAATTGAGTGCTCAAGTCATACCTAAACCAATTTGTCATAGTGCTCATTGATGGCATATTGGTGTATTCGAAGAGCCCAAATGAGCACAAACAACATTTTAAGATGATACTGCAAACTCTTTGGGATAACGCAATTTATGCTAAATTCAGCAAGTGAGAGTTTTGGCTCACATGGGTAGCTTTTCTCAGTGACGTGACATCTAGCGAAAGAATTGCAATGGATCCAACAAAGATAGAACCAGTCTTAAACTAGCCAAGGCCAATGATAGCGATAGAAGTTTGAAGTTTCCTACGCCTATATAGTTATTATTGACGATTCGTGGAACAATTCTCCAGAATAGCTTCTCCCCTGACATGACTACTGAAGAAAGAGGTAAAGTTCAAATGGACGGATAAGTGTAAGAGAAGTTTTCAAGAACTCAAGCAAAAATTGACTATTGCCTTAGTTTTGACAACACTGTTTGGCCCCAGATGTTATGAAATCTATAGTGACACTTCTCAAAAGGGATTGGATTGCGTCTTAATGCAACATGAAAGAGTGATGGCTTATGCATCTAGACAATTAAGGCCACACAAGTTGATCTACCTGACTCATGACTTCGAGTTGGCAGTGATCATCCTTGCCTTGAAAACTTGAAGGCATCTCTTGTGCGGAGAAATGTTCACGATTTACATGGATCACTAAAGCCTGAAGTATCTATTTTCCCAAAAAGAGTTGAATATGAGGCAACGGCGTTGCATAAAATTTCTCAAGGACTATGACTGTAACATTCTTTATCGTCTAAGGAAGGCCAATAGAGTAGTAGATGCTCTTGATAAGAAATCAACCATTGCTCAACTAATGGTTCGAGAATTGATTTTTCTCAAAGGAATACAAGACTTAGAGTACAAATTTGAGGTAAATCATCTTTTTAGCTGCTACACTTAGAATTGAGCTAGAAGTATAGGCAAAGATTAAAGTGATGCAATAGACAGACCTTGAAATTCAAAATATTCTACAAGAGAGTACGGAAAAGAGAAAGCCAGATTTCCAAGTAGTGGAGGACGGAATATTAAAATTCTTTGGATGATTGTTCATACCCAACAATACAAAACTAAAGGAAGAGATTTAGTCAGAAGCTCATAGAAACAACTATCCAGATAGCATGAAGATATACCAGAATCTTCGGCAATACTTTTAGTGAAATGGCATGAAGACTAATGTCACCAATAGCTAAATGCTTGACATGTTAGCAAGTAAAGGCACAACACTGCAAATTAGGTAGACTTTTGCAACTATTAGAGATTCCAGAATGGAAGTGGGAATCCATCACGATGAACTTTGGAATGGGATTAACAAAGAGCTAATGATGTAATGATTCTATTTGGGTAATAGTCGATAGACTAACCAAGTCAGCCCATTCCATCATTGTATGGAAAGATTTTGCTATGGATAGATATGCTGAGTTGTATGTGCGACAAATAATTCATTTCCACGAGATGCTAGTGATAATTACTTCAAATCGAGATCCCGAGTTTACTACTACATTTTGGAAAAGTCTTCAGATTGCAATGGGAATGAAACCTCGATATACCACAGCTTATCATCCACAGACAAATGGCCAATTTGAAAGAACTATTTAGATGCTTGAGGATATGTTGTGAGCTTGTGTTTTGGACATTAACAGAGGCAGGGACGAACAATTACAACTTGTCGAGTTTGCCTACAACAACAACTATCAACAGATTATCGAGATGGCCCCATTTGAGGCATTGTACAATTGAGCCTACAGAATTCCAGTTTGTTAGGATGATGTTGGAGAAAGAATGATTACTAGCACATAGCTAGTCTAACTGTCAGTGGATGCAGTTAAGATAATTAGAGAGAGAATTAGGATAGCCTAGAGTCGCCGAAAAAGTTACATAGATAAATGATGGAGACCTTTAGAGTTCTAGGTAGGTGATCACGTATTCCTTAAGGTGTCACCTATGAGAGATATGTTGTGATTCAATAAGAAAGGGAATTTTAGCCCCAAGCAAGTTGGACCTTTTAACATTCTAGAGCGAATAGGGATTTTAGCTTTTTGACTAGCACTTTTGCCCATACTTGCTTAGGTACATGACGTGTTTCAAATGTTTATTTTGAGAAAGTATAAGCCCAATCATGCATATGTGCTTAATTTTGAAGAGATCCATGTGGATGATAGAGTGTTGTATGTTGAAAAGCTGGTGCTGATCATGGATAGAAAAGAGCAGGTGTTGTATGTTGACAGGGTGGGGTGTTCGGCAATGGTTTCCGTAAGGAGCAAGGAGCAGCAGATGGTGGAGCACGGCTCATGGATGGGCGAACGGCAGCATGGGGACGCTTCAGTGCATAATAATGTGATGGTGGTGGTGATTCTAGTGAGGCATGGTACGGCAAAAATGAAGAATGAATAGGAATGGAAGCCAAAGGAGGAAAAGAAATGAAAGAGAAGTGAGGAGGGGAGGGCTAACGCACAGGAAAATGAGGGGGTAGAGAGAGAAGAAAAGAAATGTGGGGAGTGAGTAGAGAGAGAGAGAGAGTCAAAAGAAAAGAAACATGGGGAAGGGGGCTGCCGAAAGGGAAAAAGGTAGGGAGGAGAGAGAAAAATAAAATGAAATAAAATAAAATAACGCTTTTTGTCTTTTCTCTCCTTTATCCTTGTGTGCATAATAGGCAAGAGGGGCAATATGGTAATTTCACCCATGACACAAATTTCTCAAATTGCCCTTGAGTCAAAAATGAAGATGTGGGCCTTGGATTTGGGCTTAATGAATAGTAATAGACTTACAAAGTTCTTGGGTTCAAAATGGGTTAGAATTGAAATTGAGCTTGGAAATAGGCTTGGAAATTTATTTGGGCTTGGTTGGGCTCAACTTGGGCTTAGGCTTGCTTGGGACCAAGTGGCTGAATTCCAAGCGGGTGTGGGGCCCATTTGGCCTTCATCCGGCCCAAATCTTCCGCGGGCTTCAAATCTCGGTCTATCAATTTATTTATTTTTGATATATCTATGCAAACCGATAAATTTGGGGATTAATTAAGTGATGTCCAATATTTTAATATTTTAAAACTTGAAAGTTCAATACTCGAAATCAAATTAAAATTCATGGATAAATTCGATCAACTATAGTTTTAGTGCATTTCAGACTAATTGTTGGTTTTCAGGAGTTACTGTATTCGACCCATGATTGAGATATTGTCAATCCACGTTTAAGTCTTCTCGACTCATGGATAATCTCAGTTGTCATGTAATTGCAAGGGATCAATTGAATATTCTAAAGTACACAATTGTTAGGAATTTATTTAGGGTCGTTCACAATTGATATAATAGAAATACGGAATTACTCGCAGTCCGATTATATTTTCTTTGTGAATCAACCTATCATCGTTCCTTAATTGGCTTGTATTATCATAGGATCGTCCATCATCAATCCTTATGGTCGAATCATCAATTCATGGCCAAATTCTCTAGTTGTGTGTACTGAAATCCTTAATAGCCTTTCCTCTTAAAATAGTACCTCATAAGTGACCAACTTAAAGTAAATGTAACTAGTAGCGTGATAAATTAACTATTTCACATATCCCGAAATGAGTCGAAATTCAAGACATTACAACTCTTCCCTCCTTAAAGAAATTTCATCCTTGAAATTTGCAGAATTATCTATCCCCTCATTCGTTATATACTCGCTTTCCTAGATTGCTCCCTCAATACCATAATGCTACTAAATCCCTTTCAATGCATTTAGGACTTAGCTTTTCTTTCTTGTTAAATCGAGATGTCTTTCTTATCGGCGACACCTTAAGGAAAATGTGATACTATACTTAAAATTCCAAAGGCTTTAGTCTTTCATCTTACTTTTCTAGCGGCTTTGCACTGTCCTTAGCCTACCTCTGATAATCTTAATAGCATCCATTAACTGCCAAGCAATCTCTAGACTAGTGATCCTCCTTTCTTTGACCTCGTTCCCATAGACTAGAGTTTATAAACTTAACCATACTTTTGCTACACCCTTTTAATAACAATCTTATCCTTGAAATGCTCTGTTCTTGTTTGGTGTGTAGTTTAGTTTATTCTTGCCTCCTTCAACCTCCTAGAACCCTACCAAGAGTCACTTCTTGCTCAAGCCCTTTAGCCCTGACGATTACTCCCCACTCTCATCGGACGAGGTTGTTATAGGCATCCTAGAACCACACACTTATTAGAAAGGGTTCCTTACTACTATAGACTAACTCATAAAGATATTATTCGTTTTGGCCCATCCCATGTCGAGCCTCACGATTTTAACCTCGTCTGAGCACCTTAGAATGCAAAAATTTTCTCTTACTCATCAATCCATGAGGTCATTTCTTTAGGATCACCCATCAACACTTGAAGTATAATTCACTAAATTTTCATCATATTGCAATTTGAATTTTCACAAGTTATCGATTCTCCTTTCAACTTGCTATTCACTTCAATTACATGCCTAGCCCAAGGATATCACCTCAACACTTGAAGATTAGTGTAAATTGATTCTTATGATACCAAAAACTCTCAAATACTTATTCAAGTCCTTACTAACACTTCGAGAAGAGATCATGGATAACACAATTTCAAAATTAGTCCATTTGACCTCATGGGGTAATTAACTCTTAATCCATCAAAGACAAGATCCATTTCTTTAAATTTCAATCTTAACCGTCTCCTAAAATAATCCACCCCAATTCTTTATAGAATCTAAGACTTCTGAACAATAATTTGTCCACCATAAACCTTATCAAAGGATATCACCACTTAAAGGATTATCGCTTACAATCAAATACCTATAGCTTCTCACTTCACTAAGGTAAGAAATTACTAACTCCACAAAGTTGTTTTAAGTATAATCATAACCTACAATTCAAAGTCCACCATTGATTGCACCAATTCACCATAAGTAATTTATCTCTCATGGACATTCAAACTTATAACTTTTAAATCAATTCCAATTACAACAACTATCATCAAGTAATACCTCCAAATCTTGAGAGCGAAAATGATCACTACAAATTCCAAATCATGTATCGAGTAATTCAACTCATGAGATCTCACATGACGGAATGTGTAAGCAACCACTCTTCTATGTTCCATTAAAACGCAGCCCAATCCCTTATACGACGTATTACTGTAAATCTCATAACCTTTGATACAAGACTATATCCTCAAAACTAATACGATAGTCAATTTATACTTAAGCTCTTGAAAACTATGCCAACACTTATCCATCCATGCAAATTTTTCGTCCTTCTTTAGCAATGGTGTAATTATCATAGGAGACATTTCTACGAATTATCTATAATAAATTGCCTAACTTAGAAAACTTCAAACCTCCGTCACTGTCATAAGTCTTAGCTTATTCATGACTGCCTTGATCTTGGTCGAGTCCACAGAAGTTCCTTCACCCAAAATCACACAACCAACAAAAGCTACACGAGTAAACCAAAACTCATACATACTAAACTTGGCATACTATTTATGTTCTCGAAGGGTCTACAGCATTATCCTCAAGTGCTATTCATGTTCCTCCAAATTCCTCAAATATTCCAATATATCATTCACAACCACAATTATGAATTGATCTAAGTATGCCTTAAACACTCAATCCATCAAATCCATAAAAGTAGCTGGCACATTGGTCAATCCGAACAGCACTATAGTAAACTCGTAGTGGTCGTTCCATGTGCAAAATGTTGTCTTCAAAATGTCCTCCTTTCTAATCCTCAACTAACGTGTTAACAACGGGCGTTAAATAACTTTGATAACCTCCATTCAATAACTAGGTCACCTCAAGTGACGTAATCAGAGAGATCGAGGGTCCCCCTCGATTTTCAATGAACTCATAACTAACCCCACCTAACAATTAAACTGGACTTTCTTTCTGCAATAGTTCATTATAGCTCGTTGCTGGATGAGCCAATCCATTTCAATAATGATATTGAAGTCATACATCACTAAAACAATCAAGTTTATCACTTCCTCTTAACCGCCAATAGTTATCTTACTACTAGAACATCCTACCATAGATAATAATTTCCTTTAACAGGGTTGAAATGCTAAGAACAACTTCCAATGGTTATGGTCTTAACCTCACTAATTTAACAAACAGTTCAACCATACACAAATATGTGTCTTCCAAATTTAATAATACATGAGCAGTATGATCATGCAAAAAGACCGTACCAGTAACCATAGCCTATGAATGCTTTGCCTCCTTCTTGGTAATGGCATATACTTATCCTTGTGCTAAAGGGAAATTGAGGTTGTTTTACGAAGGCGTTCCCTATAGGTTCTCCCTGCAAAGGCGACACTTGTACTCTTATAGGCTTGCACAAGCAATCATTCACTTGATGGCCATATTGACTACATCCAAAGCAGACTCCCATCCTAGGAGAATGCAGGGCATTTCCAGCTAGTTGTCCTACTTGCAACTATTGAGATCACTATTGACGAGGACAATCCCTCGCAATATGACCTTGTTGACCCATGCAAAACATATTCTAGTCTTAACATGACACATGGTTACTTTGTGTTGTCTTCCACAGAATTGGCACCCAACATTTGAGTTCTATACTGTTTTCCCAACGCCATTATTCTTGTTGGGTGAGATAGAGTGTTTCCCTCCTATCATCGACCTCTTCCCAAATTGATGACTATTTTGATGAGATGCAAACCGCAATCCAAATGTGGTTGTTTGTTTTTCCATGTCCTTTTCGATTACCTAGATCCCTTCATACCATTCACAATAATCATTCAAGTTCAAGGTCATTAGTTGATCCTTAATTTCTAGTTTCAGACAGTCCCTAAACCTTTTGACTCGGTCTATTAGATTCTCAATCATTCTTGATGCATACTTCGAGAACTCTGCAAACTTAACCTCATATTGCTCGATTGACGAATGATTCTAATGAAGTCGCAAGAATTCATTTATCTTCTGCTGTTGTGCACACTCAAAAAAGTATTCTCTATTGAACGCTTCAATGAAGGTACCCCACTCTAGCGTCGCACCTTTAGGAAAAACCCTTCCTTGGGCTGCTTCCCATCAATTACTAACGTCACCTTGCAATTAGTACACTACTAGGGCTATCTTTTCTTCCTCTAAGCATTTCAGCAATGCAAATGCTTTCTTTAGTTCCTTGATCCAGAGGGTTGCAACCTTAGGATCTCCCGTCCTAGTGAACTTGGACGACTCCAATTATAAGAACTATTCAACCAACTTAAGCATCAACCGTACGACATTCCATCTCCAACCAATGGGACTCCATTAAGCGCGATCACGGTAGCAGTGGCGGCAACAGTGGGAATAGCTTGAGTCTAAGCTTGCTGCCTTATCTAAATACCCAAGACTTCTAATGCCTATAGAATTTCATCCCATCTAGGATCCCCTAGTGCCTTTCCTCTAGCACTAGTTTGTCCTAGAATTGCCCTTCCTCTAAGGGCTTTCGAGTAAAGATTGTTCATTTCATGGGATTCTTACAGAAATCTGCTTTCCAATTCCCTTAAGGAATTAGAAACCATGAATAACACACTTATAATAAGATAATCAAATAAACAAGCACAATCACAAAGTGTTTTCCTAACTAACCATCTCAAAACTCATCACAGCTTATCACTTCAGGTATTGACCAAACTATGGTACCAAAATCGATGAAGATATCACATCTCGACCCTCGAGAATGATTTAAGGTTATATATGAGAAATGATTTAAGGTATTGACCAGACTCTAGTACCAAAATCGACGAGAATGTTTTCACAAAAAGATGAAAACAGTTTGTCTGAAGAACACCGAAATAGACCACTTTTATGAGAAATAATTTAAGGTTATATATGCAAGCATGTGCACATTAGCTAATGCTCAAGATAAAAATGGATTGTGGTGGTATGCTTGAGTGATCTCTAAGTTGAACTCATCACCTCAGGCGAAGTTTGAGGGGTGATAGTTCGATTCGTCGGAAACCCGACGGGGGTCCAAATGTGGAGTCGCGGTAGAGGTTGAGCCCATACTCCTTCAGGAATGCCGTCTTAGGAGAGAACTCTCAACATCGCCATGCCTCACAGGGGAGGGTGATGTTTGGTTATGCTAATAGACATCAGCAGGGGTTTGGTTATGGCCTAGAGAGGCAACAATAATTGGAACATATGTGGAAGAAAGAATGGATGAGAAACACGGCATCATTGGTTCCGATTATGCATAAGTTGATCACATTGTTTATGGCACACATAAATTGATAATGTGCAGGGTGTGGCAATGGCCAGGTGAGATCGCCTGTGACGCGACTCGTATGTGATTGTTGAATTGCATGACATGATGGCCATGTGCATTGCATGTATTGTGTGGAGTTTAACATGTAGGGTATGTCATACTGAGTAAGATTGCCTGCGAATCAACTCACCTGTGATTGATCACTAAGATGATTAAAATGCTGGTTGCATTATTTATGGCATGCATGAGAATTTATACCATGCAGAGTATAACATGGTCAGGTAAGGATGCTTGCAAGTTGATTAATTGCTGATTGTTTCTTATGGCATTGCTGAGGTATATCACATTTATAATTAAGGCAAGTGAGGGTTGCTTTGCATTTGATCTGCTGTAGTGATGAGGGTTGTACCTGTTAGGAACCCCGAGGTGAGTTGGCATCCTAACCAAGGCTTAGGGTGATAACTCACTGAGATAATATCTCAATCGACATTGCTAACCATTTTTCAGGTCTATAGTTATGGCATCTTTATTGCTATGGTTTGAGAAGTGTTGGAGCAAAATCGTGAAAGGCAATAGGTTGGTGTGCTGTTTGGTTGAAGGAAGTAGATTAACCATGTTTAATATTTTGATGACTATAAAGGAAGTTGCCCGATTGAGGGGCTTGTGTATAAACTTCCTATGGTTAATTAGTTCAAGAATAAAAACAACATTGCTGCTGTTGGTGGTGGTGGTGGTCTTTCTGCTATCCTATTGTTTATTGATCGGGTGTTATTGAATTGCTTCCGCATGCATTTAATCTCAAGATAAAAAGAATGGTTGGTAATGCATCCTGGGAAGTTGCATTCATTTGACCAAAGTGAAGAGGCTATCACGTGCTCAGGATTCAGGTGTTACACACACCAATCATTCATGCTCATTTCATTATCTTTTCGTTTAACCAATGCAAACTTGATTCGTGCTCCCACAAAACAATTCATCACAAACTTCAAACACACGATGCAACAATATTTCTTATATGATCACACAAACATACCGAATGTACCAACTTTCCTTCTTCTTTTTTTAATTTTCCTACCCTAGTTTATAGGCAAACAAAAGATCCATAATCAAGGTCTCATGAACTAACTCAATAAAATACACTTTCAACAATACCTTTTATTCTCTCACAAAACATTCACTTTTAACAGTGAAACACGTTTTAGACAGTAAGGTGCATATAATCCAAGCAAGAAACACATATACAATTCACCTACCATTTTAGTTATAATAATAACAACCCGCTATAATTAATTCACCTCCAAAGTATTAATTATTAATATCGCCTTAGAATAATCAACTAATTATTACCCAAAAGTAATTTGTCAATTATCAACCCAAATAATTAATTGTTATCTGAAATAATTAATTATTTATTTTCCAAATATAATCCTTTACTCAAAAATAATTAATTAATTATTACCCAATAATATTTAATTAATTATAATTCGAAAATAATTCATCATATATCGCCCACAAAATAATTAATTATTTAATATCCGAAATTAATTTATTACTCAAAATAATTAATTAATTAATTAATTATTACCCAATAATAGTTAATTAATATCCGAAAATGATTAATTACTCAAAAAATTAATTAATTGTCATCCAAAATAATTAATTAATTATTATCCAAAAATAAACCATTATAATTATTTCGGAAAATAATTAATTACTATTATTTTTAAAAATAAATTATTATTTAATAAAAATAATTAATTATAATTAATTACTATTTAAAATAATTAATCGTAATTAATTATTACTAAGCATGAATAAATTTAATTAATCTTTACTAACTAAATTTAATTAAGCTAATTAACCTCAACCCATGATTAATAGTACAGTTTAATATTAAACAAGATAAGTATACTAATTTACTACTAATAGGGATTAACTATAATTAATCAATCACTAACCATAGTTAATTATAATTAATCAATCACAAATCATAATTTGCACAAAGTATAATTAATTAATGCTAAACCAATCCTAACTAAGATTAGTCATAAATTAATCCAGTGGTAATAGATTATAATACCCTAATCAAGAGCTTAGGAAATTAACTCACCTGATGATGATTTCAATAACACGGGCACGACAGCAGCGACGAGGGTTACACCCAGCTACATCCGGAACATTAAGGGATTGCCGTGTGAAAATGGGTCTCGGCAAGGTGGGGTGTTCAATAGTGGTTTCCATGAGGAGACAGGAACAATAGACAGTGGGGCACAACTCATGGATGGGTCGACGGCAGCATGGCGACGATCCAGTGTGTAGCGATGTGGCGGCGGTGGTGATTCTGGTGAGATATGGTGCAGTAAAAATGAAGAATGAAGAAGAATGAAAGCCAAAGGAGGAAAAGAAATAAAAGAGAAGTGAGGAGGGGAGGGCTAACTGTTAGGTGAATTGCAAGTGCACAATATCAACAAGTAATAAAGTGATGAATGAGTATCGTTCCCACAAGGATTGTTTTTTTATTTTATTTTATCCAATTACTTACTAAAAGTGATCAATTCAAAAATTTAGCTAACCAAATCGAAAAGACGTGTAAAAAGAATAAATTAGACCAATTAAAATACTAAAATATAGAAAAAGTCAAAACTTAAAGAATTAATAGCTAAGTAAAATTAATCTAAAGCAAATTCAAGATCACAAAGCGTTAGAGCATCCAACTTCACTTAACCAATCATAATTAATTTTCTTAACTTTTCATACAATAAATTAATTTCCAATTGTGTTGGCAAAATTTCCCTAAGATGAATTAAAAGCCGACATTAGTCTAATAATCTCTAATTAGGTATGTTAACCCACATTAACCTTAGGTGAATTTAAACTACCTAAAAGCATTAAGTTCTTGTGGAAATTCCCGGATTTAATCTAAGTAGTCACAACCTAGATCTACTACAGCAGCCACATAAATAACCTAGTGTACCTTGACCTAAATTTATTTATGATTCAATATCACTATCGCACATGCACACAATCTCCACCCGGTATCATGCATACATGAAAAATCATTCAAAAGTTGGTCAGACTTCTAAAAGCATTAAGATCATGATAAAGAACGACACAATCAAAACAATTCTATTGCATGAAAGTCTTTGAAAATTAATCAATCATGATTAAGATCCATTGTAGCTCTAAGAAAAGAAATTTTGAACATAGTAAAAATTAAACTGACAAGAATTAAAGAAAACATAATACTAAAATAAAAACAAATTCACCAAATTGAGAAACAATGAGCTTCAAGTTTGTCTCCTCCTTCTCTCCTTGACATGCCAACTCCACTAAAATAGAAGAATAAAATTTAACTAAGAAAACTCAAAATCTTCTACAAAGATAGTGGCTCTCAGGATTCTCTCTTCTTCTGCAGCACAAGAGCAATTTATATAACCTCCAAAAATCTGCCTTAGGTCGACTCCTACTAGGATTTGGAAAAGATTCCTCCTTGATTTTCTTTGAACTTTATCTTCAATCATGGTCAAATTCTCCAAATATCTAATTTTGGCTGTTTTTTTCTTCAAGATGAAATATTCTGAAATATATTACAATATTTTGGATGATCTGAAAATATTTCATACAAAATAAAATTACGTGAGTAGCAATTAAATTCACCCAAAAATTCCTCAAAATTTAGCAAATATCAAATCTAAATAAGCAAGAATACTCTATTAAAAATAGAGTTATCAATTACCCCCAACTTAGAAATTTGCTAGTCCTCGAGCAAACAATAAACAAACCTCATCTCCAATTATCAATATCCATTTATAATTACGTGAAATCACAATTCAAAAGAAAAAAATAAATCCCGTCAACCCAGAATCAACACACAAGCTATGTCTAACCTTAACCATGCAATCTGTGTGTATATGTTCCCCTTGACTTTCCAAATCATGTATACTCAAATAAATCAAGTTGATATGCAACACTCTAAACTCAGGATCCACTAACCAAGTCTCATAGATTTGTTTTTCAATTCTCTCTCAACTATTGAAAACTAATACTCATTCAAAAATTAATAGGCCTTTAAGACTTACAATATAGCTTGGTTAAGGAGAGGGTATGAAGGATTTAAGCTCAAGAAACCCCATAAACATATCAATTCTCAAAGCATTTGAATTAAATAGGATTCAAGACACATCATCCATATGCTTACACTATTATAGCTATGCAATTCACAAACAGTCAACACTTTAAAGCTTCAATTATTTCTCTTTCCACACTATATGGCGAAGTTTCTTCCTAAATCCCTTCCATAGTGCAATGCTAACCCATTGAGTATCCAAAAGGCTCACTCAAGTTGAAAGTTAGCGGTAGGGATCCGTATGAGCCGTACTAAAGTAAACAACTTTCACTTTATAACTTTCACTTTTTTCTTTTCCTTTTTCTTCTTTTTTTCTTTTTTCTTCTTTTTTTTTCTTTCTCTTTTTTTTTTCTTTTTGTTTTTTCATGACTATTTCAAGTTTCAGCAACTTCAGACATATCAAGAATCCATAACTATTAAAGTAGCTTTAAGGATAAACATGCTTATGGGGTATAAGGTAAAGTAATACATTTGAATTAGCATTATAAGGTCATCAAAGAAAAATTGGCCAATTAAGCTCAAAATGGTACTATGAATCAAGTAATAAGGTAGGCTTGAAAGGCTCAAACGATCCAAAAAAATGCCTATATCACTTTCTTGATTGAATATAGCATATTAATTTCAAGAGAATATCCAACAAATTCTAAGACTTATGTGAGTTCTAGAGAATAACATACTTCCCATTGATATTTTCTAAGCACACATAACTCAAAAGGCAAGAATAAGTACTCAAAATATGGATTGGATAATCAAGATTAAGACTAACTCATATATCAAACCAATTGAACAAGATTTATATTCCCCTAAAAATCACAATAACTCATAACCATGAAAAGGATATCAATCTTGTAGATTACAGTTCAAAATCATCATCTCCTATAAAGTTTGCTTCAAAAATATTTCAAAAATTTTAAATAAGCGTAAATATTTTCAAGATTAGCAAAAGTTTTAGCACAAAAAAATTTCAAAATTTTCGATCCCCTGCCCCCAACTTAAAATGAAACATTGTCCTTAATGCGTAAAATAAAGAATTAAATACAACCAATAAGACAAACAAATTAGAGTAAAGTTCGAAATACTCCCCTTGGAGATGTGAAGATGGCAATTGTCTATGTTGAATCATGCCCAGTAAGGTGAGGAATGGTTCAGATGTGTCGTTAGAGGTTGCTCCTAGAAAATTTCTTAGCTTCATGATCGCATGGCCGTACGCCCATAACTCCTCTTTGACTTGTCGTGCGTACTACTATCTCTGCAAAATAGAAAATTCATCACCACAAAAATTCTTCTCTTTTTTTTTTCAATTTTTTAAACAAAATGCAAACCAAAAAATAAAATATAGAAGCTTAAAAACTTGGGTTGCCTCCCAAGAAGCGCTTACTTTATAGTTCGCAGCCGAACTCTTCCCATGCTTCTAAGTAGATGGAACTAAGGTGATGACAGATGTTTGAGCATCGAAACCTCCTCCATAGTAGTGCTTGAGCTTATGACCGTTTACTTTGAAAGTGCTCTCATTCTCATTGATAATCTCAACAACTCCAAAAGGGAATACTTTGGTGATGGTGTAAGACCGGTCCATCTAGACTTCAACTTTTCTGGAAACAAGCGAAGACAAGAGTTATATAACAAAACTTTTTCACCCACATGAAACTCCTTTCTTAAGATGTGTCAATCGTGCCATCTCTTCATTTTCTCTTTGTAAATTCTTGCACTTTCATATGCATCATTGCATATCTCTTCCAATTCATCTAACTGAAGCAATCTTTTCTCATCTATTGCATGCATATCAAAGTTTAGTTTTTGCAAAGCCCAATATGCTTTATGCTCTAACTCAACAGGTAATTGACATGCTTTACCATATAAAAGTCAAAAATGTGACATACCAATAAGAGTTTTAAAAGCAGTTCTATAAGCCCATAAAACATCATGAAGTTTCCTTGCCCAATCCTTCCTATTAGTATTCACGGTCTTTTCCAAAATTCTCTTTATCTCCCTGTTAACTATCTCAGTTTGACCACTAGTTTGGGGATAATAAGCAGTAGCTACTTTATGAGTGACTCCATATTTATGCAAAAGTGACTCAAATAGTTTATTCATGAAGTGTGTGCCTTGGTCACTTATAATAGCCTTAGGTGTGCCAAATCGAGTAAAGATGTATTTTTTCAAGAAATTACAAAAAACCCTAGCATCATTAGAGTGCAAAGCTATGGCATCTACCCATTTAAACACATACTCACAAGCAACTAATATGTAAGTGTTACCAAAAGAAGATGGAAACGAACCCATGAAGTCAATGCCCCAAACATCAAATAATTCACACACCATGATATTGTTCAAGGGTATCTCATGCCTTCTAGATATATTTTCAGTCATTTGACACCTATCATAATGAGAAACATAAGCATGTGCATCCTTAAAAAGAGTAGGCCAATAAAATCCACATTGTAAAATTTTAGCAGTAGTTTTGGCGGCACCATAGTGACCACCTGCCTCTCCATTGTGATAATGAAAAAGAATGTTAGGAATTTCTTCCTCAATGTCTAATTATTCGGTCAGCACATACCTTAAACAAGTAAGGATCCTCCCAAAAGTAGTGTCTAACATCGGAGAGAAACTTTTTCCTTTGTTGATAAGTCAAGTCAGGGGGAAAGATATCACTTACCAAATAATTCACAATATCTGCATACCACGAAGTTTCGATCTTCAAGGAAAATAGTGCTTCATCAGGAAAGTCATCCAAAATCAGTACCTCATCGTTAGGGGCATTTGGTAACCTAGATAGGTGATCGGCCGCAAGATTCTCGGTCCCTTTCTTGTCCTTAATCTCTAAATCAAACTCTTGAAGCAACAAGATCCAACGAATTAACCTTGGTTTCGCATCCTTCTTTGCCAACAAATACTTTAAAATTGCATGATCAGTATAGACAATCACTTTAGAGCCAATCAAATAATAACATAATTTATCAAAAGCAAAAACAATTGCTAAAAGCTCCTTCTCAATAGTGGTATAATTCAATTATGCTCCATTAAGGGTTCGACTAGCATAATATATGACTCGAAAATTTTTTTCCTTCCTTTGACCAAGCACGGCTCCAATAGCATAATTGCTAACATCGCACATCAACTCCAATCTGATGGTGTCATTATAGGAGCCGAAATCGGCTTCTCCTTTAATGTCTCAATGCCTGCAAACACTTAGAGTTAAAATCAAACTTAACATCTTTTTCAAGCAATTTTGTGAGTGGTCTTGCAATCTTGGAAAAGTCATTTATGAATCGCCTATAAAACCCTGCATGTCCTAAAAATTTTCGAAGTAATTTAACAGAAGTAGGAGGTGGTAATTTAGAGATAACTTCAATTTTAGCTTGATCCACCTCAATACCTCTAGCAAATATTTTATGGCCCAACACTATTCCTTCCTGCACCATAAAATGACACTTCTCCCAATTTAGCACAAGGTTAGTCTCTTCACATCTTTGTAACACCAAAGCTAAATTATGCAAGTATGAATCAAAAGATGTACCAAAAACAGAGAAATCATCCATGAAAATCTCAATGTATTTCTCTATCATGTCAGAAAAAATAGCTATCATGCATCGTTGAAAAGTAGTAGGTGCATTAGAAAGACCAAAAGGCATCCTTCTATATGCAAATGTGCCATATGGACAAGTAAATGTGGTCTTTTCTTGATCATTAGGTGTAATAGGGATTTAGTTATACCCTGAACATCCATCCAAAAAACAATAATATTCATGTGCTGCAAGTTTTTCTAACAATTGATCAATGAAAGGTAAATGAAAGTGATCTTTACGAGTAGCATCATTCAATTTTCTATAATCATGCAAACTCACCACCCTGTAACTGTCCTAGTTGGAATTAATTCATTCTTTTCATTGGTTAGAACAGTCATGCCTCCTTTTTTTGGCACCACTTGCACAGGACTTACCCAATCACTATCAGAAATTGGATAGATAATACCTGCATCAAGTAACTTAATTACTTCAGCCTTCACAACTTCTTGCATTTTCGGATTAAGCCTCCTTTGTGGTTGAATGATTAGTTTGTATTGCTCATTGATCAAAATTTTGTGTATGAAAATTGAAAGGCTTATTCCTTTTATATCTACAATGGTCCATCCAATTGCACTCTTATGTTCTCTAAACACTCTAAGTAACTTCTCCTCCATCACCCCTGTCAAAGAAGATGAAATAATCACTGAATAAGAAACACCATCAAGAAAAGCATATTTTAAATAAGAAGGTAAAGGTTTAAGCTCAAGAGTTGGTGGTTCTTCAATGGAAGGCTTGGGCTTCTTTGCACTTGACTCCAATTCTTCAAATTTTTGTGATTTCCATCTCGGACATAGTGGACTTGCTTCTAAAAACTCAATGGCCTCTCTAATTTCTTCATGCTCAATTTCTTTCTCTTTTGGCTGAACCAAACATGCCTCTATAGGATCTTGAGTTGTGGTCAATTCAAGCACGGTCTTTACTTCATTGTCTATGGTATCTATCTTTAAGCAATCACTTGGTCCCTCAGGGTTTTTCATGGCTTTAAGGACATTGAAAGTGACTTGATCTTCTCCACTCTAAGGATCAATTTTCTTTGTTGTACATCAATGAGAGCTCTTCCCATGGCTAGGAATGGTCGGCCCAAAATAATAGGAACTTCATAATCCTTCTCCATCTCTAGCACAACAAAATCTACCGAGAAGATAAATTTATCCACCTTTATTAAAACATCCTCCACCACACCTCTTGGATATTTGATAGATATATCTGCCAATTGTAAAGACACGGTGGTCGCTTTACTTCTCCTACACCTAGTTTCACAAACACCGAATAAGGCATTAGATTTATACTAGCACCAAGATCACATAAGGCTTTATTAAAGTAAGCATCACCAATATTGCATGGAATAGTAAAACTCCCTGGATCTTTTAATTTTAGTGGTAGCTTATTTTGAAGGATAGCCGAACATTCCTCATTCAACTTCACAATCTCATACTCCTCTAATTTCCTTTTGTTAGCTAGGATCTTCTTCAAAAACTTGGCATAGCTTGGCATTTGAGCTAGAGCATCTACAAAAGGAATATTAATGTGCAACTGTTTAAGATAATGAAAAAATTTTGAAAATTGCTTATCTTGCTTATGTTTGGCTAGCCTCTCGGGAAAAGGAATAGGTAGAACATATGGCATTGGAGATGGCTTGCTCTTTTGTGACTCATCCTTTTGTTTGGTCTTGACGGAAGATTTGGCCCTGTTCTCTTCTTCTACATCCACATCTTGATCTTGCTTTCCAATTTTTTTCCACTTCTCAATGTAATTACCTTTGCATTCTCCATGGGATTCCTCTCGGTATCACTTGGCAAGGCACCACTTTGTCTCTCATTAATTCTCTGAGCTAGCTGCCCCAATTACTTTTCTATGTTTCGAATTGATGCTTCTTGATTGTGGAGTCTTACATCGGTACTTCGCATGAAATCTTGAGTGGTTTGAGCTTGTTTTTCCACAGTTTGGGTTAGCTTTGCAACCAAACCCTCCAAGTTGGAATTATGCTTCTCCATGGATGGTGGTGGTGTTCTTGATCCTTGTTAATTTTGACCTCCCCAAGACAGATTAGAGTGATTCCTCCATCCTGGATTGTAAGTATTGGAGTAAGGATTGTTTTGAGGGCCCCTATTAAAATTTGAAACAAAGTTGGCATGTTCAGAAGAATTAGCATAAGGGTTACCTACTTGACAATCAGTGCTAATATGATTTCCACCACAAAATTCACAAGATACTCCTTGAGTTTTTAAAGAAGCAATCATATTGCTTAATGCATCAAGTTTTGCATTCAAAATTCTATTGGTGTCAACTTCATGAACTCCACTTGGCTTTCGGGCTTGGTATCTCTCGGTTGGCCATTGGTAGCTATTGCTTGCCATCTCCTCAAGTAGATAAAAGGCTTCTTCGGGTGACTTGTTTTGCAAAGTGCCTCTAGCTGCCGCATCTAGACTAGCACGAACGGTAGGATGTGCTCCGTTATAGAATGTATGTACTTGCATCCAAATTAGCAGTCCATGATGTGGGCATCTCCTTAGCATGTCCTTAAACCTCTCCCATGCTTCATAAAAGGGTTCACGATCTATCTACACAAATATAGTAATATCATTACGCATTTTGGCAGATTTTGCATGAGGAAAATACTTACTTAAGAATTTTTGAGCTAAGTCTTCCCAAGTAGTGATAGAGCCTGTAGGAAGAGAAGTCAACCAAGTCTTAGCTTTATCACGAAGAGAAAATGGGAACAATCTTAATTTAAGAGCATCATCAGTAACGCCATTAAATTTAACAGTGTCACAAATTTCAAGGAATGCTTCTAAGTGTAGATTTGGATCATCATTAGGAGATCCACTAAATTGCCCTGCATTTTGAAGCATTTGAATTAAGGATGGCTTGATCTCAAAATTGTTGGCTTGCACTGCCGGCCTCCTTATACTTTATTGTGCTCCTTGAATTGTTGGTGTAGCATAATCTTTCAAAGTCCTCCTTGGAGGTGCGACTTCTTGATTTTCAGCCATTGCAATGTGAATTGCTTGTGATTGTTTTCTTCTTCTCCTAAGAAAGGTTCTTTCAATCTCAGGATTAAACTGTTCAAGGTCTCCTTGTTGGCTTCGGGTTATGCGATGCTCCACCACCTTTTAGTGAGTTTTCCTGCAAAAGAAATAAATTTAAAATAAAATAAAGGCTAATCTAAACTAAGAATTGCTCGATATCAATAATAATTGGACAATTGTCAAAACAATCCCCTGCAACGGCTCCAAAAACTTGTTAGGTGAATTGCAAGTGCACAATATCAATAAGTAATAAAGATATTAGCGAGTATCGTTCCCACAAGGATTGTTTTTTTTTATCCAATTACTTACTGAAAGTTATCAATTCAAAAATTTTGCTAACCAAATCGAAAAGACATGTAAAAAAATAAACTAGACCAATTAAAATACTAAAATATAGAAAAAGCCAAAACTTAAATAATTAAAAGCTAAGTAAAATTAATCTAAAGCAAATTCAAGATCACAAAGCGTTAGAGCATCCAACTTCACTTAACTATTCATAATTAATTTTATTAGCTTTTCATGCAACAAATTAATTTCCAATTGTATTGGCGAAATTTCCCTAAGATGAATTAAAAGCTGACTTTGGTCTAATAATTCCTAATTAGGTATGTTAACCCACACTAACCTTAGGTGAATTTAAACTACCTAAAAGCATTAAGTTCTTGTGGAAATTCCCGGATTTAATCTAAGTAGTCACAACCTAGATCTACTACCGCAGCCACATAAATAATCTAGTGTACCTTGACCTAAATTTAATTTATGGTTTAATATCACTATTGCACATGCACACAATCTCTACCCGGTATCATGCATACATCAAAAACCATTCAAAAGTTGGCCAGACTTCTAAAAGCATTAAGATCATGATAAAGAACGACACAATCAAAACAATTCTATTGCATGAAAGTCTTTGAAAATTAATCAATCATGATTAAGATCCATTGTCGCTCTAAGAAAAGAAATTTAGAACATAGTAAAAATTAAACTGACAAGAATTAAAGAAAAAATAGTACTAAAATAAAAACAAATTCACCGAATTGAGAAACAATGAGCTTCAGGTTTGTCTCCTCCTTCTCTCCTTGACATGCCAACTCCACTAAAATAGAATAATAAAATCTAACTAAGAAAACTCAAAATCTTCTACAAAGATGGTGGCTTCTAGGATTCTCTTTTCTTCTGCGGCACAAGAACAGTTTATATAGCCTCCAAAAATCTGCCCTAGGTCGACTCCTACTAGGATTTAGAAAAGATTCCTCCTTGATTTTCTTTGAACTTTATCTTCAATCATGGTCAAATTCTCCAAATATCTGATTTTGGCTGCCTTTTTTTTCAAGATGAAATATTCTGAAAGATATTGCAATATTTTGGAAGATCTGAAAATATTTCATACAAAATAAAATTACGTGACTAGCAATTAAATTTACCCAAAAATTCCTCAAAATTTAGCAAATATCAAGTCTAAATAGGCAATAATACTCTATTAAAAATAGAGTTATCACTGATGCACGTGAAAATGAGTGGGGGAGAGAGAATAAAAGAAACGTAGGGAGGGGGTATAGAGAGAGAGTGTGTGTCAAAAGAAAAGAAACGTAGGGAGGGGCTGCCGAA
The DNA here is from genome assembly GCA_014858505.1 of Corymbia citriodora subsp. variegata. Lineage (NCBI taxonomy): Eukaryota > Viridiplantae > Streptophyta > Magnoliopsida > Myrtales > Myrtaceae > Corymbia > Corymbia citriodora. The sequence goes on from CM026416.1 coordinate 13,273,744, forward strand.
AGGGAAAAAGGTAGGGAGGAGAGAGAGAAAAAAAAATGAAATAAAATAAAATAATCCATTTTGTCTTTTCTCTCTTTTATCCTTTTGTGCATAATTGTCAAGAGGGGCAATATGGTAATTTCACCCATTTTGGACACAAATTTCTCAAATTGCCCTAGGGTCATAAATGAAGACGTAGGCCTTAGATTGGGCTTAATGAATAATAACAGACTTGCAAAGTTGACAAGTTCAAAATGGGCTAGAATTGGAATTGGGCTCAGAGATAGGCTTGGAAATTTATTTGGGTTTGGTTGGGCTCAACTTGGGCTTGGGCTTGCTTGGGCCCAAGTGGTCGGATTCCAAGTAGATGTGAGGCCCATGAGGCCTTCGTTTGGTCCAAATCCTTTGCGAGCTTCAAATCTTGGTCCGTTGATTCCTTTTCTGACATTTCCATGTGAATCGGTAAATTTGGAGATTAATGAGATGATGTCCAACATTTTAGTATTAACATCCCTAAAAGTTCAATACTCAAAATTGGATTAAAATTCATGGCTAAATTCAATCAATAGAATTTTTAGTACATTTCAGACTAACGGGCGGTTTACAGGAGTTATGCGCATTTAACCCATAAAATTATTATCATTCCATGTTTAAGTCTCCTCGACTCATGAATGACCTCGGTTATTATGTAATTATGAAGAATCAATTGCTTATTCTAAAGTACACGATCGTTAAGAATTGATTTAGGGTCGTTCGCAATTAATATAATAGTAATATGGAATCACCAGCGATCCAATTATATTTTCTCTATGAATCAACCTATAATCATTCCTTAATCAGCCTGTATTAGCACAAGATTGTCTCTCATCAATCCTTATGGTCGAATCATTAATCCATAATCAAGTTCTCTATTCACGCGTATCGAAATCCTTTATAGTCTTTCCCCTTTGGTTAGTACCTCATAAATTGCCAACTCAAAGTAAATGTAACCAACAGTGCACTAATAAATTAACCATTTTACATATCTCAAAATGAGTTGAAATTCAAGATGTCACAAACTAAATCATATATAGTGTTTGTACTATGCATTGGTTTGCCGCCTAGAGCGATGGCACCACCGCGTGCAATATGTGGGTATGGTTCGATTTTGATCACTGGAGTGGGGACAAAGGCTAGAATCTCTTCCGATAGCAGTCTGGCCCGATCGGCTTCAGCTTTCAAGGCGGTGGTGGTATTAGGTAAACCGAAGATCTTCGTTGCACAAATGATCGAAGCCTGTAACGAATGGAAGCTAGTGATTTGGGGGAGTTGGAAGAATCTTGTCTTCAGTAAATTGAAGAGCAATTTTTATTTTGAATCGAACTCACATCTTCATTTTCACCCGAATTTATCTCTGATCAATCAACTGGCAAGGTCCCAAACTTCTGCACGTTTTTTCACTTTTAATCATCACACGCTGCTTCTGTTCTTCAATTTGTTTTTCTTTTTTCAGTATAAATTGATCTGCATTGAATTTTCTTGACATTGTGACTGATTTTTTTCTGATTAGGTCGTCTTAACTGGAGCCGTCTGGTTTCTTGCTCAGGTTTTGAGATAATAAGGGACATCTCTTGTAAAATAAAGAGGTGCAATTGGGAGATATGAGAAATTTATGTCGTAGTTGTTTTTAGAATCGTAATTGCTGATGGGTGTTCGTCCAATTAGTTGTCATGGAACTTGCTTTTTTGTCTGAATGACATTTTTCTTAGAACTATATGCTAGTTTCATGGTGCAGAGGTTTCTATGATCAATAGAGCATTCATTATCGAGGAAAAACGACCAAAACGCCCCTCGAAGGATCCAAGTGCTTTCGGAACATTCTCAGGGACAGGCAATCTTGTAATTGTGCCGTGGTCTAGAATTTTCTTGGCATAATTGCCAGTAGGTGGGGCGGTATGATCTCGTTTGTCGAATCGAAACTCGATCAATGATTGTAGTTTGAGGGCCTTAAGTATAAGAAGGAATGCCCTCCCCCTCATTTGTATCAATCCAACCATTTAGCAATCTAAGTTTCTTTCTTTCGTTCAGAGCTTCTCTCTCTAGATTCTCTCTCTACGATTGTCACGCCTTGAACCCCGAGCACGCGACAATCCCTTACCATGGTCAATTGAAAGCGACGTCCTAGGACTCGTCGACGACCATTCATTTTAATCTTTTGTTATGCGCAAGCGGAAGACGAACCATCCCCAGTCCAACAATCAATCAATCAATCAATCAGGGATAGAGGGATGAATAACAAGAACAACCATCACTACTCATTTACACAATTTACTGGATTAACCAATGGAGGATCGTCTTTTGAATTACAAGCCCGACAAAAGGGGCCGATCCATCCTCTAAGCCAGGCCAAAAAGAAACTAGGCTAATCCAGCTATACAGAATGAACCCTCGGGTTCAACACCACGGTCACTCAGACCCATCGGACTCGACTCCGTCAGGTCGATCACTAGAGAAACGGGGGGCCAGGATTCTCCATAGCGGGTGCACCATTCTAAAGACCTGAAAAAGGTTAACCACGACGGGTTGAGATAAAATCTCAGCGAGTTCTTCCCCTTAAGCCCCAGTTAGTACACCAACTCGACCTGGGGTATCTCTCCAGAACCACCCCTCACTCAACCCAACCACAAACAACCAGCAATCAGTAATTAAACCACAGACAGGGTCAACCAACAAGCAAAAGTTGGTTCGCATGCAACCTTACCCGGTATGCCATACCCTGCACGTTATAAGTCAGCACAATACACGCAATGCACATGGCCGTTAGATGATGCAGTTCATCAATCACATGAGAGTCGCGTCACAAGCGATCTCACCTGGCCATTGCCACCCCTGCACGTTATCAATTCATGCGCGTGTGCCATAAATGATATGATCACCTCATGCATAATCGGAACCAATGATGCCATGTTTTCTCATGCACTCTCGCATTCACACGTGTTCCGATTATTACTGCCCCACTGGGCTACAACTGAGGCGCAACGGCGCTACGGTGCCCTTCCTCTACAGAGGCGCAACCGTGCCCTTCCGTGCCCAAAAGACGTCAAGGGATACTCTCCCGAGACCGCATGCCCAACGAACGTCAAGGGATACTCTCCCAAGACCGTATGCCCACAAAACGTCAAGGGATACTCTCCCAAGACTGCATGCCCAGCAAACGTCAAGGGATACTCTCCCGAGACGACTGCTTCAACTTAGTGATCACGCAAGCACACCATCACAACCCACTTATTATCTTTGAGCATTAGCCAATGCACACATGCTTGCATATGAAACCTCAAATCATTTCTCACAAAAGCAATTCGTATCCGATGTCCCTCGGACAAACCATTTCTCTCACCTTTCTCATAAAAGCGGTCCATTTTCGGTGTCGCTCGAACAAATCATTTTTCCCTTTCTGTGAAATTCACACGATTCATGTGAATGTTCATGCCACGACACATCAATTTCACTTCATATGATCAAGGCACATGAAATTATGCACAATTTCACTTCCGGATGAACAGTGCCGTGAACAGTAATCATAAACAGTAATCCGTGAAAAGTACCAATGAACAGTAATTTTCGAAATTCAATTAATAATAAATTAAATTCAAAAATTAAATAAAACATTGATTAAACACAAATTAATCAATCAATTAAGCTAAACAAGCTTAATTATCACATAATCCACAAATAAGCACAATTAAGCATAATCAAGCATAATTAAGAAAAATTAAGCTAATCTAATCTTAACCACATATCTAACCACCTATCTTAGGGCTAATACAACTTAATTAACCCTCCTAAACCAGCATTAACACTAATTAACCCAACCCTAAGCAAGTTTAGGCACTAAATAGGGATTAGGGGCTAAACTCACCCGTTAAGCGGGCCGACGACACAGACGCGGCGGCGGTGACGAACCCGACACCCGGGGACCTCTACCACAATGATCCAAGGTGGTCCCGGGGCTAGAACAGCAGCAACAAACTCGGAATACCCACTACAACTTTGAAAACTGCACTACACAGGAGGAAAGTGGCTGATCGGAGTTGAACGGGCTGCCCGGAGCTCTGACGAGCGGCGGGCCGGCAACCGGTGGCACCTAGGGGTCAAGGGGGAACCACTTGTGGCTGGTATGGGCGGTGATTGGGTCGAAAATGGAGGAAAACAGGTCAAAAGGCGCAACACAGCAGAACTGGTCGCTATAGTGACGGTCCGGCGAGCAGTCGGTTTCCGGCCGCCGTACGGATCGGACGACGGCTCCGTTCGAAGAATGGCCGACTCTATCCGTACGGATTCTCTCTCCCAAGCGCAACGGTGGGTGGCACGGCCCGAGATTCCATCGGGAAGGCAATGAACAACTCAGATTTCGGTGAGAGATCCAAAATAGAAACTGCAGAAATTGCAAGGAGAAGCAAGGGGAAGAGGGCTGCGATTTTGGAGAAGATGAAGAGGAGAGAGAGAGTGAAGTGAAGGCTGAAGGATAAGCCTTATCAAGGCCATCAATGCTTGCCCCACTTGCCAAACAATGACCTCATCCTCTCTTTCTTCTTTTTGACTTTTCTTCAAAATATCAAAGGGCATTTTGGTCATTTCCACCTTGCACATTTCCCAATCTGTCCTTGGGCTGAAAATGGAGGGCGGGCCTAGGAAATGGGCTATAAAATGAATAGGAACGGGCTCGGGAATTTCTTGGGCTCGAATCGGCTCAAGGTTGGATAATAGCTAGGAAGGGTGAGGGGTCGGTTGGGTCCAACGGGCTCGCCCGTTTGTCTCGGTCTTTCACGGTGGCTATCCCACCTTGGGCGTGAGGCCCTCACTGTTCTCACCCAGCCCATGTCCTCGTAGGCTCGTTTCCTCGGTCCGAAAATCCCTTTCCCAAAAATTCAGCTCAACCGACACCATCGACTATCAAGGAAGCATCGTCCAAAAGTCCGTCCAGGACGTTCCCGAAAATTTGAAGTCCAATCTTGGATTCTCATGTCTTGTCAATTTTGCCCAAATGTCATTTTTGTATAATTCAGACTGACAGGTGGCTTCGAGGATTCACACGTAACCGACTCATGCCAAACCACGTTCAAGACTTCTCGACACATAGACGTCCTTGACGACATGAAATTGCGAAGGATAGATTCTTATTTCAAAGTACACGATTATCAAGAACATAGGGCCGTTCACGGGTTCGATAACAATAGACGGAATCACCCGTCGTCCCATTATTTCTGTCCGCGAATCGACTTCTATTCGTTCCTGAAATCGGCCTGCATGACTATAGGATCGTCCTTATGCAAGTCTCACAGTCGAGTCGTTTTCCCAGGTCAAGTTCTTTAGTCGCACGAGTTCTTTCCTCAATAGCCTTTTCCCTCAAGGTCAGTATCTCGGAAATGATTGGGTCCGAGCGGAATCAACCAACAATGCATTGGCAAAATTCATGTTCACTCATCCCTAACAGGGCTCGAATTTCAGGACGTCACAATGATCCGGGTGAGTTGAGCGATCGGTCGATCTGAAGAAGGCTTGGTTTAAGTCCCAACGATCCTAAGCAATCCGATATAGCCTAAGTCTCCTAAGTGATCTAAAATAGCCTAAGTCGCCGCATGGTCTCGATCCTAAACAATCGGCCCATGACAAGTGGTATTAGAGCAAAGAAGAGAGATTCGAGAAGCACAAATTGTTCGAGAGAATGTCAAGCCAAGATACTATTGTGGATGGAGAGGTTGCTCAAGTCAGAGAGACTTGTGGTCGAAGCAAGAAAAGAGGAACCTTGTCGGAAGCCATTGCCATGCTCAATGAGAAGTTCGCGAGGATGCGAAGTGCCGTGGCTGAACTCATGGACGGACTTGATGATGTTCGAGACTAGATCATGGAGGTCGAAGTCTCTCTTTGCAAGGATTTCACGGATGCCATCAATGATGCGATGGTCCCTCTCCAAGCCAAGGACGATGCTCTCGAATCATTAATTGAAAACTTGAGGGAACGAGTCCAAGCATTGGAAGAGGAGAACCCCCGACAGGACAAGGTTGAAGCTATGAAGGTGGAGATCCAAGAGCTCAAGACAGAGCTTGCCCAATGCAAGCTGAGTATCACAAACGGAGCGGTGCCTAGCCAAGCGGTGCCGAAGATAGAGGTGCTGAAGCCCAAGGAGTTCAAAGGTGATCGATCCGCCAAAGAGGTGGACAACTTTGTAAGGAGCATGGAATAATACTTCGGAGCTACCAACATCGAACATGAGGGTGTCAAGATACGAACTGCTACAATGTTCCTTACTGATACCGCAATACTTTGGTGGCATAATAGGTATGATGAGACCAAGCACGCCGCCCATCCTATGGAGACACGGGATGACTTCGTGAAGGAGTTTCAGGAGTACTTCTTCCCTGAGTTTGCTCAACAAGAAGCCCGTAACAAGTTCCATCACCTCGAGCAACAAGGTACGGTCTGAGAGTACATGAAGGAATTCACCAAACTCAAGCTCCAAATCAACAATCTTGGAGAAGAGGAAGCTTTCAGAGCATTCTTGGATGGACTCAAGCTATGGGCAAGGAAAGAGCTAATGCATTGGGACATGAGAAGTCTCTTGAGGGCCTTAATCGTAGCTGAATCACTCATTGACCTCACCAAGTTCGATCCAACAAAGCATCAATCAAGGGATTGGAGGTCAGATCGGTTCTCTGAGGATGAAGGTGGAGACAACTCTTGTGGCCCTAAGGATCAAGGTGGCTGAATGAAGACTTGGGGAGAAGGCTCGTCCAAACAACCCATCCAAGGAGGTCAACCACAAGCAAGCCACACAAGTAAGTACAATCAACCTCCAACCGCTCCTTGCTTCATTTGCAAAGGGAATTATTGGACGCAAAAGTGTCCACAAAAGCACCGAGTCAATGCCATCCTCTCTGTGGAAGAAGAGGAACGACCCAAGGAGGAGAAGTGTCAAGTCCGACTTGACGGGATGACGCTCAACTCTGTGCAAACCCAACAATCGCCTAAGAAGAAGGAGCAAATGGACATGTACTTCGTCAAGCTCAAGGTATGTGGTATTACTCTCTATGCCTTGGTTGATATGGGTGCTTCCAATGTGTTTATGGCAATTGAGATAGCGAAAAAGTTGAGTTTGGAAGTGATGCCGAATGGAAGGCGATTCAAGACCGCCAACTCAGAAGACCTTGCAAGTGGAGGAACAATCTTGGAGGTCGAAGTCCAAATTGGCGGATGGAAAGGCAAGCTACCATTTGAAGTAGTCCCATTTGATGACTACGATCTCATCCTTGGAATGCAGTTCTTCGACCGAGCGAGAGCCATGATCGACATGGGGTCCAAGTGCATCATAGTGCTTGATCCTAAGTGTCCGTCCATGGTGCTGATGCTCAAAGGGGTGATGAACACAAAGACAATTACTGCAATTCATCTCCTTGACAAAAGCTTGAAGGCGGCCAAGCGCATGGCCGATCGACAACCAAAGACCCAACCATTGGAGAAGCCGAAGATAGAGTTGGGATCTCTTGCACCAACTCACAACATGCCGATCAAAGTCCTCTTCCCCAAAGTGGAGTACGTGCCGTGTGCCATGCCCGAGTCGAAGAAAGGATCGTGCGTCCAACCAATCATGAAGCCACCCAACCGATCGTTCGAGAAGCTATTCGAGGTACTACTCGAGTCAGTTAGGACCAAGTGGAATAGGAAGAAGTGGGAAAGAGCTCGTGCCAAGATGAACTCTCTCCATGTTGTGAGTGCCAAGGTCGTCGCTCGAATTAGTGGGGGAGAATGTCACGGAGCAAAGATTTCTATGATCAATAGAGCGTTCATTATCGAGAAAGAATGACCAAAACTCCCCTCGAATGATCCAAGTGCTTCCGGAACATTCTCAGGGACGAGCGATCCCGTAATTATGCCGTGGTCTAGAATTTTCTTGGCATAAATGCCAATAGGTGGTAGGTGGGGCGGTATAATCTCGTCTGTCGGCAAAACTCGATCAATAATTGTAGTTTGAGGGCCTCAAGTATAAAAAGGGATACCCTCCCCTCATTTGTATCGATCTAACCATTTAACAATCTAAGTTCCTTTCTTTCGTTCAAAGCTTCTCTTTCTAGATTCTTTCTCTACGATCCGGGTGAATTGAGTGATTAGTTGATCCAAAGAAGGCTTTGTTTGGCCCCCAATGATCCCAAACAATCCGAAATAGCCTAAGTCGCCGCACGGTCTCAATCCCAAACGATTGGCCCATGACACTAGGATATTGTTTTATGCTTGATTTGGATATTGGGAGCGCAAGCAATTTGACCACGGACACATCTTCTCCAGAAATAGAGACGAGCTTCATTCCCTCTTTTCAATGTTTATATCCATGCGTTTGTGCAAAACAAAGTCAATAATAGTCTTTCTTTAAATTTATAGCACCGTTCCGGTCCTCGATGACCTCATGAAACTCCGTAACCACATGCTTTTTGCACTTGAGTTGATCAATTCTTAGGTGTAATATGTAAGGTTCAATTCCATCTTCATAATTATGTAGTCTCTTATGGATAGATGGGGTAGCATGTAAATTACATGTCCTTCGAAAAGTTTGGTATAAAATTTTAACAGTTCTCTTCTTCTTTTTCTCTTGTCCACTTCCTACCAGTTACTGAAAATGACTTTGATTTATTTGGATCTGCTATTCATAGAGTTGGAGCCAATGGATTTGAGTTTTTGGGTTGATTTTGCACTCAGAAAAAAGATAGTTTTGAGTCGGTGTTTATGGAGCCCTTGAGGTTGAATGGAGCATAAGTTGTTTCGTGTATCCTGCAATGCCAGCATGAGTCTGTTTTGTAGATATTTGTCTCTTGGCTACTCTTTCATGATCACCCACGAAAAAGATGCAGTTAACCAAACTAACAGTTCCTCCCCTCTGCATTCCAATCAAATAATTCTTATTTGAAAGTATGATCGAGATTTTAGCTTGGTATTAACAAATTCCATCTACTACAATAATGACCGCCTCCTAGGGGTGATTAGTGTGAATGTCTCTTAGGGTTGCTTTTGCAGGCAGGTTCGGTGGAAACATTGAATATGATCCGCATCCATACACACTTAGTGCCATCCCAGTTTTGGCCCTTTTTGACAAGTTGGATGTTCTTCACGTCAATAAGGTAACAGATTGTATTATTTTGAACAAAGCGTCCTAGATATGCAGACTCTTACCATAGACTGCAAGTTCATTGTTGTCATTTTATATTTTTAAGTTTTCAGCATCATTAGAGTCATAAACTTACCTTAGGCTCTGTTTTACATCTTAAAAGTCAGATTATGTCAACTTTTTAAATTTTAAGAAATTTTATCACAGTTACCATATGGCGTGTATATTGCTAGCCAGACTATGATTTAGGCATCAGAACCCTGCAAAAATGAAGACTTTCTCTGGGGATATGAGGGGAGAATTGACGAACGGTGTCTTTTCCTCCTCTTTGATGAATTACAATTTTGGTCTTTCTTGAGGATGTTGCTTAAATAATTAACATCCCTTTCACCCCTTTATTTCCCTTCGAAGCTTCTCTTATTCTGCTATATGCTGTCTTGCGATACTAAAACTGTTGGATTCGATAAATGCAGAGAAGGCGGGCTTGGTGGAACTCCTGGTGCAGGGTCTCGTGCAGGGCAAATATGCTGGAGCTCTTTCGATGTCTTGTATGGTTTCAAGATATGGGCAAATTGAAGTTACCATTCAATGCATCAGTACCCAGGTAAGCACCCCAGCACAAATCAGCTACAAAGAGGGTGTGCATTCATTTAAATGTATTCATTCTGGAACACATAAAGCTTCAAAATTTCTCCCACGGTATTCGTCAAACCACATGAGGGTGGATATCAAAATGGATACAATTGAGGAAAAGAAATCAGTACATATTCCAATGACCACATCCAAAGGATGAAACCAAGTTGCCCCGGTTTTAAGACATTCCTTAGGACTCATCTTAGAAATGAGAAAGCTGGAGGAATTGCTGATTCCGGAGGAGAATTAGGCATCAAAAAATGAAGCACAAAGCAAGTAAATTAAGATGCACAAGAACCTGACCAAACACCTTGCTACAAAGTGGCTCATCTGTCTCTCTTCTTTAAATTCAAATGAGAAGACATTTGCAAAACGTAGAACAGGAACATGGGAGTAATCATAAAGTGACAACATTTGGTATTTCTGCTTCAATAGATAACAAAGCAGTCTGCATTTGGTCTAGTCAATTGTCCAGTTGGTCATGTAGTAAATTCGACCTGTGGAATCCCCAACCATATGCACCAGACCTCAAATTACCAAGGGAAACCACAACTGGCCAAAAGAAAAAAAAAAAGTTGGATATCCCATTTTAATTCTGCAGGATGAACCAAGAAGAGAAGCACCGTTTGCTTCATTTTCAATCATCAAGAGCTCCTCACAGGTAAGAAAGAGAATGGATACTCATTAAAGCAACCATTATCCAAACCTTAAAATATACTTACAGATAAACTCTTCACGAGAACATGCACAACATCCTAGTCAACATGATTACACTCAATTGAGCAGTCCATGAAAACATAGCAACAGAATTGGACCAGGCATTCCAATAGTCGAACAATTGCAAGAAAGCAGACCCTTATAAAACTATTACCATAATAAGCAGAGCTAGAGCTGGAGCTGGAGCTGGAGCTGGAGCTCACGCTTAACTATGAAAAGATAAATCACACGATTACATTCAACTAAACACCAACCGCCACACTGACCAAAAAGAAAAATGCCAACCGCCACACCACTCTTACCTGTTCTTCAGCGATTGGCTAGCGATCCAGAGCTTGAGTTCAGGCCCATGACTCCCGCCACTGATGAAGTTAATGAATGCACTAAATTCCTCCAGCTGAGCAGCACTGAAGAAGAAAATGTGCGCTAGATTGAATAGTGGCACTGGAGAAGGACTTGAAGCTCAAGGACATGGACTCGAAGCTTGCAAAGAAGGACTTGAAGCTTGCGGACAACGGAACCTGGTAAAGAAGAGACAATGGCAACCCACACAGCGAACGATGGACTGAAGCTTGTGGGGAGCGATTGACTAGCGACACAGATCGGGCAACAGCAATTTGCTTGAGCAGCGGGAGAGAAGAAGAAGCAAACGTGGAAAAGAACCCTATTCCCAATTCTTATCCATTGTTAAAAAATAAAAATCGAACAATTCCTGCAGAAGGAAACGAAAAGGTGAGTTGAGGTGAGGTCTCTTGAGCCTAAAAATTCCTCTTAAGAAATGCCCTTTTGTTATAGATGGTGAGGGATGTAAGATCCCTAACCTCGCCACCGAAGTGGACACACACACAGCATATGGAGATTCCCACTAAGATGGGGAATTTTAATAAAATTGTCCTTGGTTGCACGTTTTAGAATCAATTCATTGTCTCTCTTCACTAGAATAAAGCAGAAACAGAAAGCAAGTAAAGCAGAAGAAACAGCGATGATCTATGAATAGAAAGAAGGCGGACCGTTTTCTGTAGAGGATCTCATGTTTCTGTTTCATAGTCCATTGTTTCTGTTTCTGTTTCATCGTCCATTGTTTCAATTTCAGAGCCCGACACTTGCTCTGTTCCTGTCACACCCCAAATCACACGAACCAGGGCATGACACGGCCGTCCTTTTTGCAAAGGACGAAGCCTCAACAACCCAACATATAACCTTATATGAACATATATACATCCACTAATATATATACGACAAAAGGCATATGGTTACAATATCAGAGTTTTCTAAAACCACCAAAAATACATACACCTCCTAAACAGCTAGCTCAAGTTCACTAACCAAGCTAGCTTACCAAAAATTTCCCACAAGCAAAAAGTCCTCCCCGATACGAACGCTCACGTCCTATTGGCGGCTCACTGAAGAACCTGAAAAACATGAAGAGATGAGGAGTGAGCTACCACGGCTCAGTGAGTAACACATTTCTTCCAGGCGGATCGGAAAATCACTATGCACATTTACAACACCAATATAATCCACTTTGAACATAATATATATATATACATATTATGAATATTTCAAGAATCAACAAAATAGGTACCAATGGTCAAGTCCATTAGTCAATCTCATAAACACATGCCAAGGGTCTATCCCATTGGCTAAACTCAAATCAACTGTCAATGGTCTACTCCATTGACCAAGCTCAAACTCAAATGTCTAGCCATGGTCACATTTAACGCCTGTGATAAGGCGACCAAGATTCCCCCCTTGGTTAGGTCTCCACCTACTATAAGCCGGTGGCTCGGCCCACAAGGATATCCTAGACTAGTATGCGCATACCTACACACCCCTCAGGGTTCACAGAGACATTGAGCATAACCAACAACCACAAATCTCCAATAATCCACAACAGAATCAGAATGCCTTTCACAATTCAAACATGTAATAATTATTGAAATGCTTCACATAAACCAGAAACTTTCCAAGGTCCTTTGATAAGGTTTCGCAAACCACTTTCAGGAAAATATTCCAACAAAGGACAATAACTTCATTTAAACAACAAATGGTAGTAAAAACCCGATTATGTTTTTATGCACCAAAGAATGTTATTTTTCAACTAATAGCATATATTACCCATAATATATTTTAAACATGAGTTTAAAATACAAGGAAGAAATAGAATTACTCACCTGAGAAAAGCCAAAAATCAACTAAGCCTTTAATTGAGCCGATGCACTTGAATTCCTAATAATTAATTCAAAAATAATATTAAAGACCGAGTAAATGGGCATTCTAAATAATGACTCGGCTATATTACACCTATTTATTGATAACACGACACCTACGTGCCAAAGGAAAGCTCGCCTTAAACGAAAACCTATTATTATACGCGAAACACGGACACGCAAACAGCTTTGTCGCCCCATAACTTCCTCCACAAAAACCGGTTTCAAGCCAGCTTATAGTCATTAGAAAGCTCTTTTGATGCTCTACAACAATCCCCATAACAGCCGCCTCAAAATCTCGCCAAAAACAGCAGAAAACCAGGCTCGAAGCTACTGTTCGCTACAGTAACAGAACGCGCGCCGAACTTCAAAAATTTATTCTGGACAAACCGCAAGCTCAAATTCGATTCCACAAAATGCCATAGCTTCACAACATCCTAAATTATCTTTCCCATAAAAATTTGCAGCTCAATGACCCAAAAATCAGACTTCGCCGCCTAAATCTCCATAAACTCCGAATTTCAAGCCCTAATTGCGATTTAATCCTTTCCAAAGATGATTAGAAGCTTTAATCACTTACCGGCACCGTAGGATAGTGTTGAATTAGCTTGGTGAGTCATCCGGATCATGGGTGCGCCAAAAATTCTTTCATTTTGCCCCTTTTCCTTCTCTTTCTCTCCTCTTCTCTCGTTCTGTTTCTGCTTGTTTCTGTTTCTGCTCTGATTCTGCTTTCATCAGCTTGCACGCAGCAAGGAGAAGGAGTCAAGTGGGCTGGGCTGGGCTGGCTTTTAACAAAAAAAGAAATGGGCTGGCTTTGGGACTGTAATATGTGGGCCCCAAAGCCAGCCCATTTCTTTTTTTGTTAAAAGCCAGCCCAGCCCAGCCCACTTGACTCCTTCTCCTTGCTGCGTGCAAGCTGATGAAAGCAGAATCAGAGCAGAAACAGAAACAAGCAGAAACAGAACGAGAGAAGAGGAGAGAAAGAGAAGGAAAAGGGGCAAAATGAAAGAATTTTTGGCACACCCATGATCCGGATGACTCACCAAGCTAATTCAACACTATCCTACGGCGCCGGTAAGTGATTAAAGCTTCTAATCATCTTTGGAAAGGATTAAATCGCAATTAGGGCTTGAAATTCGGAGTTTATGGAGATTTAGGCGGCGAAGTCTGATTTTTGGGTCATTGAGCTGCAAATTTTTATGGGAAAGATAATTTAGGATGTTGTAAAGCTATGGCATTTTGCAGAATCGAATTTGAGCTTGCGGTTTGTCCGGAATAAATTTTTGAAGTTCGGCGCGCGTTCTGTTACTGTAGCGAACAGTAGCTTCGAACCTGGTTTTCTGCTGTTTTTGGCGAGATTTTGAGGCGGCTGTTATGGGGATTGTTGTAGAGCATCAAAAGAGCTTTCTAATGACTATAAGTTGGCTTGAAACCGGTTTTTGTGGAGGAAGTTATGGGGCGACAAAGCTGTTTGCGTGTCCGTGTTTCGCGTATAATAATAGGTTTTCGTTTAAGGCGAGCTTTCCTTTGGCACGTAGGTGTCGTGTTATCAATAAATAGGTGTAATATAGCTGAGTCATTATTTAGAATGCCCATTTACTCGGTCTTTAATATTATTTTTGAATTAATTATTAGGAATTCAAGTGCATCGGCTCAATTAAAGGCTTAGTTGATTTTTGGCTTTTCTCAGGTGAGTAATTCTATTTCTTCCTTGTATTTTAAACTCATGTTTAAAATATATTATGGGTAATATATCCTGTAACATCCTGGGTTCGTCACTGTACACATATTGTCCGCTTTAGGCCGAAGCCCGCACGGTTTTAAAACGCGTATGTACAAGTAGAGAACCCATATGCTTATAAGCTAGTCCAGGACTCCCTCCCTAGGCGATGTGGGACAAGAGACATATCCCTTCCTCCCTTGCGCACGTCCGAGGACCGAGGCGCGAACGCACCGCCATCCCTCCTCCCCGCGCACTGTCGCTTGGGCTGTCACAGTTCCATTCAGAATCTTCTCTTTGTAAGACTCCCAACAGTCATCGGTTTGACCACAGTCAGGTAACTCCCCACTACGTGTTATGAGTATTGAGCAATTATTTGGTATTTTTGAGTTCAATGGATCAAGAATCATTTCCACTGATTCGCACCGATCAATTTTCAACTGATGCAAAAACTCTAATTCGTTGATGCCCTCAACAACCTCTAGGCTCCAACATCGGTTAAGAGTCAACTCCATCAAGTTCTTCAAGTTTGACAAACCGCCTAACCTTTTTAATGAAGTGCACCCTCCAATAGAAAATACTAACAATGATTCCATGGTAGAAACAAATTGAATATCCTGAACCCCTGGGCACCCCCACAGAACGAATTTTCAAAGCATATCTAGGGAGCTTGGGAAATGGAAGGCTCCCCTCCAATGATCAATCAACTCGGGAGCTTGTAGCTCATTGCACCCCGGCTCATCCCGCAGATGAACCCACCCCTCCGACGATTTATGGTCCTCGATGAATTTAATTTCAGTTTGCCGTAACACCTTGCTTTCCCCCAATTCTCTCGAACTTGATGAGACAATTGCAGTCTCCTTTTCCAATGGAGGAAGCCGGATTTGTTTTCCTCGAGTGTCGTATAGCTCTAGAACTATCAACTTTGATGGAAGTTGTTTGAAAGTTGGCACGTCTACTCCATGTAGAGTAAGTTCTTCCAGCAGAGAAAGGGAACCCAACTCTATAGTTGAAAGGCAGACATTTGGAAAGCAAAATCGCAGCTTGCTCAGTCTAGATAAACTCTCAATCCACTGCATGTCGCATGATTGAATTTTATCTGATTTGGCCACAGATAGGACCAGTTCAACTAGATTAGTAAGGTATGAGAGGTTAGGGACAGGTACCAACGAAGTAAGTGTCAACTGTAGAGTGGTCAAACTTCTCGGGAGCTCCGGCAGCTGTCGTATCTGATCACAATTATTCAAATGCAGTGTTTGGAGGCCAAGAAGCTTGCTCGTTGTACTAGGCAGTTTTTCAATTAATGTGAGTGATACATTGACAGATAACAAGCTTGATAGTCTATCAATGAAATCCGGTAATCTTGTAATTCTTGTGCCTACTACATCCAGCTTTGTTAATGCCGTTAATTTCAAAACTGAGTCAGGGAGTTCCCTCGAGCTATTGCAACTCCTAAGAGAGAGGTGCTGCAATTTCCGTAATTCTCCAATTTGTTCAGGCAATTTTTCAAGTTCGACACATAACTGAAAACTCAAGTCAGTCAGCTTCGTTAGTTTCCCAATAGAGCGATCAATTTCCTTCAAGGAAAAAAATTTAGAAATAATCAACTTCTCTAAACCCGACTTCTGTGGAAAAGTTGGCATCCTATGTATCGATGTATTATAACAAAGAGTGAGAACCTTCAATTTCCTTGCCCCCTACAAAAGCCAATGAAACATCAGGACAGACAAGAAATAAATAGATTTAAGCTACCAACGAGAAAATTTAATCATAAGTCCATCAGATTTTGTCCTGCATTGAATGAGAAAATTACACTAGGAGGGAAACCGGCATAGCTCGATTAGGCTCTGCAACACATCTTCTGTCATATCAAGCCCAGAAAGATTCAACACAACCACGTTTTCTAGATGCCACGCACTAGCTGCCTAAAACCGTTGATGATGGGCAGCGGCAGGTCTAGGAGGAATAGCATAACTGCGATCAAACTGATCTTATAGGCAGCTGCAGGTCTTGGAGAAATAGCACAATCATAATCCAAACTGATCCATTTCGAGTTGGAAAGACAGCCAGTAAAGTCACCTTGGCAGTCTACCTCACACAACGAAAGAAACCGTATACAAGGGAACCGCTTAATTTGCTCCGAAGTGACAACTATAGGACCTTTCGACGAATCCCTCAAATTGAAATGGAGTGCTTGAACTTCTCCCTTGATCTGCCAATGACAGTAAGGAGCAGAAAGAGGAATTTGTCAATATCTCACTGTTTTATTTCGTAGAAGAAAAGAAGAAAGTGTAGCAAAGAGTAGCTCCCATTTCAAAAAATGTGAATCATCAATTGAGAAGAGGTTATAAGCAATTTTCTGTTCAAATTTGGCCATACTTTACCTCTGTTGAGTTTAATTTGTCAATGATGTCATCTATATCCCACAATCTGCTATGCTGTTCTTTGGCAATTACCCTTCCAAGATCTCGAAACTGTTTGTGGATCCAAAGGCTATCATTGTCCAACTCCTTTATTATGCATTTGTTAATAAGGACCTCAATGGCACCCTTTGGGTAGAACTTACATTCTTTCCACATGTACATTGGATTAGTCTTATTCTCACCAATGAAAAAGCATGCGATATCAAGGAATATCTCTTGTTCATATTTCTCTAAGGCATCATAGCTAATCTTTAGCATTGCCGAGACATCCTTATGAGGTGCTTCCTCTAGCTTGTCTAGGCACTCTACCCATATTTCTCTCTCTACCCTAGAAAGCAATGAACCTATTACTTGAAGAGCTAGTGGTAGTCCATCTGTAGTAGAGACAATCTTTCTTGAAAGAGTGTAGTATTTGTTTGGAAGAGAGTCGTCATTGAAGGCATGCCTACTAAAAAGTGTCACGCCTCGACTTTCGAGCTCACGGCAACCCCATTTTACTTGAGGTCTTAAAACACGACGTCCCAAGTATTATCGTTGACCAATTCATTTTATCTTGTAATTAAGCACATGCGGAAACGAACAACTCCCAAACCAAATAACAGGGATAGCAATAACAGCAGCAGAGGAAAGACAAACACCATTTTATATATCTGAAGGTTAGCCAGCACACCATCAAATACAAACACGCCTTACTATAGGCGACAAGCTAAGGCCTACTCAAAAGGGACCAGCCTAGCTAACCTAACACTGTACAAGTGTCTACTCGCTGGCCTCAGAGGAATCACTCTCTTCGATCCTCGGGTACTGCATCATCTAGAGCCTGAAAATGTTAACTACGACAGGTTGAGATAAACTCAGCAAGTTAAAGTCCTAAGCCCCGGTTAAGAACTTCGCTCGCCTCGGGAGTTTAACATACAACCTAATACAGCAATCAATGCAATACCACCTCAGAGAAATAATCACAAAAGACAGTTTAATACACAGGTGCAATTACAGGCGACCCTACCTAGCCTTGTCACACGCGACCTGCAGAAACTGCCATTTAATCCATCACAACATTAAGAGCATGCGAATAATCAGAGTATCTCACACAACTTTCTCGTGCCTCACATCTACACATATGCTCCGATTATTATGACCACTAGGGCCACGGCATAATCTTATGGTTGGCAGTCTACTAGTCAAAGACCAGGCATCGTCCTCCCCCATGAGGCACGGCGACGTCACGGGCTCTCTCCTATCGACGGCATTCTCTATGGAGCATGGAGCCCGCTCACTGCCGCAGCCCCGCAACTGACCACTGTCAAGCAACCGATCAAAGTCAGGACGACCAAAAGGCCACGGCACAACCCCAAGGGTTGGTGGTCTACCGGCAGCGCCGGGATCTCCTCTTAATGTGACCATGCAACATATCATCAAACAATCCATTCTTTTCTTTACTCTGTCGTGAATGCAACATCACCCATGCTCATGCGACATGCCATTTCTGATAACCCACGCAATATGTCATGCGATCTCACTCGACAATTCCAAAATCCAATTTTCAATCAGCATTCGATCACGCATTTTATCAATATTCACAAGTATAATTAACAATTGGCACTTCAATAAATCATAACAACCAAGAACACATCAAAATAAGCTAAAAATTAGCTTCTGCATGAACAGTGCCGTGAACAATGATTAGTGAACAGTAATCCGTGAACAGTAAATTCGTCCGAAATTAAATAAATAAATAAAAATAAATAAACTTAACCATGGTTAACAAATTAACTCAACCCTAGTTAATCTAACCTAACCATAGTTGAATTCTAACCTTGGTTATTTTTAAAACTAACCATGGTTACTTTAATTAATTAACCCTAGTTACTTTTAAAACTAACTATGGTCAATTAATCTAACCCTAGTCAGCTTAATTAACTCAGCCACCATTAACAAACTAACCCATAACTAACCAAGCACAAAAATTAAACTAATTAACCCCTAAGCAAGATTAACCCCTAAACAAGGATTAAGAAGTTAACTTACTTGGATCGGAAATCCGGCGACACCGGCGCATAGAGGGGAACGAGGGCTACGAGAGGTAAGCTCGGGGATGGCAACGGATGACAAACGATGGCCGAAACGGGCCAAAAACAGTGCTGGTTACTGTTCATGCGGAACTGACCAGCAGTGCGGAAAAGGCCGAAACGGGCGGTCCGGGGCGACCAAGGGTGTGCAGCTGGCTTCCTAACTTCCAGGACTACACTTTGAGCGGTGGTGGCAGCTCCGGTGACGGCGGCAAGGCTGTTTTTGGGCTGAAAAAACAGCAAGGACAGCAAGAAACAGCAGAAATGGAAGAGAAAAGGAAGAGAAAAAGGGAGAGAGAGAGTGGCTAGGCTAGTGCACGAATTTTGGGGGAGAAAGAGGAGAGAGAAGAGGCTGCTGAAGGCTTGGATAAGGCCAAGGCAAGTGGGCAAGTCTACTTGTTTGAAGAACCAATCAAAACAAAGGAAAACAAAGCATAAACAAAGCCCACTTGGGCACAAAAGCAAAAGGCCAAAGAGAGAAGCCCATGGGCTGGAAATGGAGGGGAACTTGGGCCAGCTTGGGCCCCTCTTGGGCTGGGCTAATTGGGTGCAAGGCCAATTGGGCCGCCGGTCTTGGGCCGGCCCACCCGCGGGCCCAAAACCCGGTCCAATTTTTCCTTTTTCCGACACTTCCGTGTCCAACGGAAAATTCCAAAATAAATGAGGCGACGTCCAAATATATAGTCCTGACATCGCTGAGAAGTCGGTTCCCAAAATCGGATTAAAAATCGAGGCCAAATTGAGTCGATTGCAACCGTAGTACAATTTGGATTATCGGGCGCCCTTTTTGGACTTTCCTCACATTTGACCCATGGTCAACCATTCTTTGAACCACGTTTACGCCAATTCTCGAGTCAGGGACGTCCCTCGATTGTCGTGTGATCTTGGGGGTCAATTGATAATCCTGAGTACCAGATGAAAAGGATTCGGTTTACCGTCGTTCGTTGTTCGTATCGAAGTCGTGCGGAAATCACCCGCAGATCGACTTCGTACTTCTGCCGAATCAATTTATTTCCATTTCCTTAATAGTCTAATACTTAGAGGATATCGTTCCCGCCCAGGTCCTCATGGTCGAAGGGTTCGTTCCTGATCGAAATTGCGAGTCTTACGCGAATCATTTCCTATCGACGCCTCTCTGTAATCAATTATCCCACAAACACACAGTTCAGAAAATTTGTGCTGACCAGGCCTTTGACTAATATTTCCTTTTTATAAAATCCTAAAATGGGGTCGATTTTCAGGATGTTACAAAAAGTTTAATTCCGTCTTTGTCGCTCAACTGCGCCATTTCATATGGCTCAAATTTATACTTAAATCCCCTGATATTTAGAACGCTCTTATCCCTAGTAGTAACAAGTATTCGAGTACCAGGATACAAAGGTTTCTCTCCGATTAGTTTTTGGATCTGGTAGGCCTCATCAACATCATCCAACACAATTAACATCTTCTTGTTGTAAATTGTTTCTCCAATCATATTGATATCATGATCAATGTCAAGAATCTTACAAGCTACTCCAGGAAAAGAGATATCACACAATAATTTTTCTTGCAATGTCTTTAAACCCTTTCTTTTTGCCATTTTGCTCACATCTTCAATAAAGCTGCAGTTTTTCCCAAATCGAGGACAGAGTTGGTTGAAGATAATCTTGGCGAGTGTTGTTTTACCGATACTGCCCATCCCATAGATTCCAATTAGCCACACCATACCAGAGTTGATGTCTAATAAATTGTTTATGGCTACTATTTGATCCTCCATTCCAACTAAATATTCAGTTACTTGTCTTTCTCTTGTCTTGAGCCTAACCATAATCTCTTCAACAACTGCCCTGACAAGTTCCGTATAGCTGCCACAAAATTGAACAATTTCAATTGAGAAAAAGTGACAAATTTGCATATTGACCAACCATCTACTAAGCAATCAGGGGGGAATGTGATCAAGTTAAGGATATATCAAAATTCAACATTACCCCAAAGCTTTGGGAACATGATGAATTACAAAATTGAACATCCATTACAAGTTTAAGGAATACAGGAAGTGAAATGTCTGATCTTTATGTCAACTGGAAGAATCAGATTTTCTGACATGAAAGGGCAGAAGAATCAATATATAAACATCTAATAAATTACTTTAATAAAAGATTTACTTATTTCTTTGACGTGGAAAACAACTTTGCAAAGGCAACAGTTCCTTAAACTCTAGCATCCAATACGAATCATAACACATACATGGATCAAAGCCAAATTTTTCATAAGATGGAAAATTGGTGAAAAATGAAATTATAATAACCCTATTGTCAGGTCAGAAAAAATTTGGAAATGTCATGTTTTAAAAAAACAAAAGAAGAATTTGAAACTTTCTGTTTAAATTTAGGGAAATTAGGGTTGGAATATAATTAATGAATTTTCATAAGAACTACAGCCCAATTGTACAAAATAATTTTCACAATCATGATTAGATTGTTACCCTGAATCTTTCTTTGGCTCCCATCCGCCGATGCCACCAACTTCTTGGAGAGCCTGCCGCCATTTCTTTATATCCTCAGGGCCGAACTTATTCTTCCGATCCTCCATCTCTTGCTCCAAATTCAATATGTCCTTGTTGTACAATGTGGCTTTCAACTTCACGTCATCGGGTTTCACATCATAGAAGATGGGCAATATGACCTTCTTCTCATCTTCTTTAGATTTATCCACCATCCTCACAAGCTCGTCGAGGCACGAGGGACTTGAAGCATAGTTTTTGGAGAAGATGGGTATGTAGAGTTTGGAATTGTCGATCGCTTGCTCAAGGTTGCCCCTAATTTTTTCACCCAGTTGAAGCTCTTTTTCATCGATGAAAACACGAATCCCGGCATCTATCATGGCTTGGTGGAGGATATCAGTGAATACAGGACGTGTATCATGTCCTCTAAAACTCAGGAAGACCTGGTACTCTCCTCTTAATGTATTGCTGGTGCTCGTTCCTGGCTCTGGGTTCTCCATAGGATCACTTCGCACTTAGCTGGGTCAACCCTCCCTTTCTCTCTCTCTTCCTCCCTCCCTCTCTCTCTCACTCAGATCTCACTCTCAGTCTCAGAATAGACACCGTTGAAATACTTCTTCAAGGCATAATCACACAAAACCTCGCGGAGGGTGAGGAGGAACTCAAGGGACCCGAGGCAACGCTCGAACAGTACAAACAGATGAGAGAGAGAGAGAAAAGGCTACCCGTTTCTTGCTGATTCTGGACGATCGCTTCTCAATGTTCTGGTCACAGATCCTCACCATGGATCCCGTCCCTCCTCTCGGCCGAATCTATCAATTGGCGGTCCAGGAGGAAAATCAGAGGCTGGCCACGACAGAGTACGTGAAAGCAGGAGAAGGAGTGGCTCTCGTCAATCCGGCGAAGTCACGCTCGTCGCAACCAGCTCCTGGCGCTTTTGGGCCACCGCCACGCAGAGAGCTCTCGCTCGGATCTCACCGAGCAGTCAAGTCTTTAAGCTTACCTTTTTCCACCCTTTTTGGCCCACCAAGGACGATTCGTTTCATTATTGTGAAATGCCATTTCGTCCACTGCGATTGCTATTCCACCTGTCCATTCTTTCCAAGAACCCTCTCGGAGGAGGTTTGGTTAAACTGCTTGCATCGATGGCATATCATTCAGCAGTCCGGCTTAATGAATCCCACCCTGGAAAGAGTGATGATCAATGATCATTGCCGTCCTCTTTTCTTCTTTAAAAGATGAGAGAGCTTGATGAGAGTTGTAAGTGAATTTCACGATGGGGTTGAAGTTAATTGTGAATGATCCGAATTATGAAATTATCTGCAATCGGCGATGTGAAGAGCTGAGTTTGTGGCACATGTCTAATAATCATACATAATTAATTGCTTAATCGCTAAATCAAACTTACGGCCTTTCAAATAATCGAGTCTCTATACTCGAGCTCTAGATTATTAAGTGAAAAAAAAAATCAATCTCATGAGATTAATATAAGCACCCCATCCTTAAATCTATTGAACCAATGTCCAAAGTTGTGAAGGAAGCAGAAGGGATGATTATTATCCATTATTGTATTGACAATTCATGCGCAATAACTAATAAAGTAAAGTATAATGTTCACAAAATAATTCTTCCTCTCAAACATAATCCTTATATTTGTAGTCTTGGTACATTAAAAAAGGAAAGAGGTTAATTTGTAAGCTATTTACAGAAGATAGGATTCTATAATCTCCATGCACTTTATTATTGACTTAGCCGATGCTCCATAGGGACCAAAAGAATAATTCAATAATCAAATCAAAATAGATATATTTAAGGGAGTCTTAGTGCAACTTTGTCAGAGCACATTAATAGTGATTTTAAAATTGTAAATGTGATTTATATTGTGGATACACTTGTTATAGGCTCATGAGGACCGGTTGCTAACAAGATCTGATATAAATGCAAGCGTTAATCCTAAAGCATCTGCCTCCCATCTATATTAATCTCAACTCATCTAATCCACAATCTAATATAAAAAGTTTTTAAGTGATTTTAAAAAATAATGTCTAGATGCTCTTTGACATTCATGGTATAGAGCAGTATACATAGGGAATTATTAGATTAGGAATTTGATGCCATATATTCAATTTGTATCAAGTGTATGCAGATTGCTATGACTTGAAACAATCTACATAAACTAAAAACTTTGTACTTAAGTGGTTAACTGGACTTGTAGAGCGTTTCACAAGCCTCCACCCAACAAAAGCCATTAACTCATGCCCTTATGAAATGTAAAGTAATAATGGGCAATGAAGGCCAATATGCAATGTGTTAGCTGGGTTCACTCCTATGTGAAGGAAGTCCGATGAGTTGCAAGCCCAAAAAGGCTTGAACCCATATAATAAGTTATATGGAGAAATAGGGTTTCTCACTATCGTTGAAATTGTAGCCACAAAAGACATAGTAACAAGAGAAAAAGAGAAAGCAGAAAATCTGGGGTTTGGAGCAAAGTCTGATTTACATCAAACTGGTATCGGAGGTCGATTCAAGGTCCGATTGAGCTGCAATTTTGTCAGCGTATTCGTGGTGCAATCTCCTCGAATCTTAACAGTTTGATTTTCGTTTAAAACTCCCTACATCAGGTTTTTCGTGGATTGATCAAAACTTGTGTTTTTTATCAGATTTATCATTGATCTCTTGTGAAGTTTATGTGTAATGCCAAGAATTATGTTCTTGAGATCTTTGCTACTATGCACCTCTAGTATTTGCTAGAGAAGAACATTGTTCACCCAATTTTGTTGATAGTGAAGATTTTCGAGTGGACTCCGGTCCCGTGGTTTTTTATCTCCTCACATCGAGGGGGTTTTCCACGTAAAAAAAATCGTCTTGTGTTTGCGTGCTTGGTATTTATTTTGCTCTACTATATCGGTTCTTATTAGGTTTACCATGAGATTATTTTATTCCGCTGCGTTAATTCGATATTATTCGAATTGTTACCGTTCTCCCCTCACAATGGGCATCCAAGTCTTACGTTCATAGTGCTCATTGAAAATTTGCCAAAGCACTTATATTTTCTGTCCTAAATATGAGTTCTATTTAGCCATTAAGGAACATATTTATTTATAAATTAGGTGCGCAACGCAAATTCAATAACTTGTAGAATCAAGAAGCAATTTTCCGTTAGGAATATCTATTCGAGTTTCAATTCGTATCTCTAAATCAGGGCTTTACCTACTGAACAAGGGTTACATAAATAAAATAAAATAAAAAATCATCCTAGGAGCATAGCTAATTAGTGAGTTCTGATAAATAAAAAATCGGTGATTATTATTACATTAGAATGCCGAAGCAGGAGGCTGCTCCTCCATGGAT
Organism: Corymbia citriodora subsp. variegata; assembly: GCA_014858505.1. Lineage (NCBI taxonomy): Eukaryota > Viridiplantae > Streptophyta > Magnoliopsida > Myrtales > Myrtaceae > Corymbia > Corymbia citriodora. The sequence continues at coordinate 13,298,461 of CM026416.1, forward strand.
TAGTGGATGGAGAAAGTGGCTTCTAGCTGTTGCCCAAGAAAGGGCCATTTGAAAGAGTTAATCAAAGGACAAGGTGATTCTTACGAGACAGAAAGGACAGATACATAAATAAGGATGCAGCATGATTGAGGGGACAAAAGGGGTATCTACTTTTGAAGATTTGTGATGTAGACGTTGGACTTTTTTCTTTCGCGATGGCACCGAACAAGGTCCAATGAACCTAAACTCTACGGAATCATTTTTTTCTAATCCGTTGAATGATTCTAATGGTACTTTTATTATAATCTAGCCTTGAGATATGAAAGAAAAAGAATACGATTCTCACATCTGAGCCATCTGGCTTAGTATAGCGATAGAGACTTTTTCATGATGGTATACACATGTTTTTTATGGGCACCTAAAAGCCTCGAAATACATGTACCAATCTAATTTTTTTTGTCGGCAAGTTCCTTTATCTCCGCAGAAATTATCCAATTGAATAAGCATTCGAATTTCAATATGACTTTACATAATCGGAAATGAATGATGTTCTGGAAATAAAAAAAAGAAATATATTTCTATTATTTTTTTCCGAAGATCATGCAATGGCCCGTAAATAGCTAATTCCGTGGGCATCGCGTGTTAATTAAAAATAGCATCGCCCCCCAAGCAAGGGAAATAACAGGAAGAAAAAAAGGAAAAAAGAAAAAAGAAGAAGCGATAACTCCAAGGGGTGTTTCGGTAACTTTCAACCTAAACAAACTCCATCCTCCCCGTACCCCTCCTCCTCCTTCCGTGAACTTGCAGTGGCAGCTTCTTCGATGAAAACGTCCGTCAGCAAACGGTTAAAAAAAGAATGCGGTAAAAAAAGAATGAGCACTCGAGAGCTCTGTCGTTTAAAATGGGAGCACGCTCCGTCAAGGTCGTCGGGTCAAAGCTGTGTGTCTGTGAAGGGGCCAACGGCTACATTACCGCTCTCTCTCTCTCTCTCTCTCTCTCTCTCTCTCGCGCGCGCTCTCGCTCATCCAGCATCGGCGACATTCTTATCGGAACAGAAAAATATCGGCGAGATGATCGCGTCGTTGGAATCGACGACCCCCTAATCTTGGAAAGCATCTGCACAGCGATCATCATCGTCATCGCCATTTGATCGCCACCCCTCCTCGATTTAAGCCCTCGCCATCTGCTCCTTCTGTTAGGGTTTCAAGAATCATGTATATCAAATTAAATCAAACACAGCAGAAACAAAAATAAAATATTTTTATACATGTATCTCTAAAGGCGTTGTTCGTGCGTTTTAATTAAAAATTTGAATATAAAAATGGAGTTAAGCGAATTACCTCTCGAAGCGCGCTTTAAACGAATTTGTTCGAATGTTCTTCAGTTCGAGCCCTACAAATGTCGGACCTCTAGTTCAGACACATCACTAATGGACGTCAAACGAAGAAAGAACTTGCGGATAATCACCACTATAATTGTGCTAACAATTTCGTGGAGATAATCCTTCATATCCTTTAATGTTTTTAGCCATAGCCCAAATGAGAGAGAATCCCTTTTCACTTTTTCGTTTACGTACACACGCGCACAAAAACGCACACTCATGCTTTATATAAGAACTATTTTACGTGCGAGAAACCACCCACGACCAACAACCGTTGCCGATCATGGGATGACCAGCAACCGTTGCCGATCGTGTTATTCCACTCATGACCACGCTAAAAGCTTCCATGTTGCTAATCGTTCCATATGCGTCACATTCTGTGAACTTGTCTAATACAAACACCTGTGTTCTAACTCATGCATCACAATACCCAATTTCATCATTCTCTTAAGTATCCAATACTTAATGATAAAGTTAAGAACACACCGGTCTCAATAGGATTATAAATATCCATTCAATAATCCATTGACTAAGAATACTTTAAATATTTAGTCTACCTATGAACTTGTCACATATATTTTTGACTTCTCAAGAATAGGTCTAGTTTTAACTGATCTTATGAAATCATTCATAAAATAATTGGACAAATGAATAAATACATCATTGCCATTAATTAAATAATAATAATGATAATACAACTGAAATCCCTAATACGTAACTATTACTTAGTAGCTTTAAAGCATGCATCCAACAATCTCCCACTTGCACTAAAGCCAGCTTGTCTGGTACCTCAAACCCATTTTGTCAATATGCCTTTCAAAAGAAGATTGAGGTAAGGCCTTAGTAAAGGGATCTGCCACGTTTTCTACTAAGGCAATTTTCTACAAGGCGATATCGCCTCTCCCAATAATTTCTCTGATGGGATGGAAGTGTCTCTCAATGTGCTTGGACTTCTGGTGAGACCTTAGTTCCTTAGCTTGAGCTATCGCCCCATTGTTGTCACAAAACAATATAATCGGTTGCTCAATTGAAAGAATGACTCCAAGTTCAGAAATAAACTTCTTCATCCAAGCGGCTTCCTTTGCTGCTTTAGAAGTGGCTACATACTCTGCCTTAGCAGTGGAATCGATAATTATGCTTTGTTTGAAATTTTTTCAACTAACTACGCCACCATTGAATGTAAAGATAAACCCAGATATAGACTTATAATCATTAGGATCCCATCGAAAATCGAAATTTGTATAAGTTACAATTTTAAATTCTCCTTCTCCATATATCAAGAATAAATCCTTAGTCCTTTGCAAGTATTTAAGAATATTCTTGACTACTATCCAGTGCTCTTATCTTGGATCAAACTGATATCTGCTAGTAATACTTACAACATACGCAATATTAGGTTTAGTACATAGCATAGCATAGCATACATTATACTTCCAATGACAGATGCATATGGTTTATTGGCCATCCGCTCTCTTTTTCTAGAAGTGTTGGGATACATCTCTTTAGAAAGACGGATCTCTTGCCTAAAAGGCAATAATTCTCTCTTTGAACATTGCATGTTAAAACGTGTTAACACTTTGTCTATGAACATAGATTGTGAGAGGCCAATCAATCGTCTTGATCTATCTCTATAGATCTTGATACCTAAAATGTAGGTTGCTTCTCCTAAATCTTTCACAGAGAATATCTGTAACAAGAATAGTTTTATCGATGATATCATCGATACATCATTCCTAATCAAAACTATATCATCGACATACAAAACTAGAAACACAATTGCACTCCCATTGATCTTCTTGTATACACAAGGTTCATCTGATTTTTTTATGAAACCAAACGATTTGACTACCTTATCAAAACGAATGTTCCAAGTTCTGGAGGCTTGTTTGAGTCCATAAATGGATCTCTTAAGCCTACACACCTTCATATTTTCACTATTGGATTCAAAACCCCGTGACTGTTCTATATAGATGTCCTCGAGAAAACCATTTAGAAAAGCTGTTTTAACATCCATTTGGAATATCTCATAATCAAGGTGTGCAACTATAGCCAACACAATCCAAATGGATTTTAGCATGGCCATAGGTGAGAAAATTTCATCATAATTCATTCATTCTTTCTAACAATATCCTTTCGCCACCAGCCGTGCTTTGTAAATTCCAATTTGACCTTCAATATTCATCTTTCTCTTAAAGATCCCTTTACAACCAATTGGTACAATACCATTAGGTAAGTCAACTAAGGTCCAAACATCATTGAAATACATTAAATCCATTTAAGATTTTATGGCTTTCAGCCATTTACCAGAATAGATGTCCAACATTGCCTCCTCATAGGTTTTAGGATCACCAGGTTGATCATTATCATTCATAATGAATAATGGTTCAATATGATCAACCGAGTGTCTATAACGAGCATGTGGGCGAGATGTTCTTGCACTTCTCCTAAGAGGTTGTGTATCATAAGCTCTTACTGAATTAGAGATTGGCATTTGAACTCGGTTGTTTGGTACTTCATTATTTTCTTCTTGTAAGACTATTTTCTACCTAGCACCACCTTCTTGGATGAACTGATTTTAAAAAAGAAGTTTGCTTGCTCACCAAAATTCTTTGGTCTAAATGAAAATAGAAATAATATCCAAGAGTTTCCTTTGAATATCTAATGAAGTGACCTTATTCAGATCTTGCCTCCAATTTTTCCATATTTAGCTTTTTAACGAAAGCTGGACAACCCAAAATCTTAATATGATTAAGACTTTGTTTCCTACTATGCCATATCTCATATGGCGTATTTGGAACATATTTGGATGATACTCTGTTCAGTATATATACAACTATCTCAAGGGCATATCCTCAAAGGGATATAGGTAAATCGGTGTAACTCGTCATAAATCGAACCATATCTAATAAAGTACGATTTCTTTGTTCAGATACACTATTATGTCCTACAGTTCCAAGAGGTGTCCATAATGATAAAATGCCATTCTCTTAAGATAGTTAAAAAATTCAATACTAAGGTATTCACCTCCTCGATCCAATTGAAGAGCCTTAATACATTTTACTGTTTGTTTCTCAACTTCAGCTTTGAATTCCTTGAACTTTTTAGAGGATTCAGATTTATACTTCATTAGGTATAAATAACCATACTGTGACTAATCATTGATAAAAGTAATGAAGTAAGAATAATCACCTCTAGCAGTTTCATTAATTGGTCCACATACATTTGTATGTACTAATCCCAATATGTCAGTAGCTCACGCACTATGTCCCACAAATGGCGCTTTGGTCATTTTTCCAGAAAATATGCCTCACAAGTTGAGTATGACTCAAACATTGATGGATCAATGTACCAATCATTACTCAACTTGTTAATTCTATCTTCTCCAATATGACCTAATCAGAGATGCCAAACATACTTTTTATTTGGACTGTCTCTAGGGAGTTTATTAGTTATGGCATTTATATCAATTCTATTTTGCTTATTGACATTGGTAATCACATTACCGGACATTGTAATGGTATAAAGATTATTGGGTAATAAACTAGAACCAACACATATTATATTATGATAAATATCACATACATCATCAGCAAAAGAAAATTTATAATTCTCTTTACCCAAACGAGGTATAGAGATGATATTCCTAACAGCATTCTTATAATGCAAACAATTCTTTAAAACCAATACATTTCCGAAAGACAAACATAAACGAAAAGTTCCTATAGCTAACGCAACAACTCTTGCTCCATTAGCAAATGTCAAAACAATCTCATTTCACCTTAGCATCTTGCTTGTTTCCAAATTCTGCAAAGACATACAAATATGTGAAGTTGCAGTAGAATTTAGAACTCATGAGCTGGATTCAGCACTAACTATAAAATTAGTTTCAACAAGCATAAACACCATACTTTCACAAGGTTGGTCCTTAGGCTTGACTTTCAAGCTCGCGAGGTACTTCTTACAGTTCCTTCTCCAATGCCCCTTGACACCATAGTAATGACATTTCCCTTTTTCAATATTGGGTTTTGGTTGCACAACAAGTTTGACAGGCTTCTTCCATTTCTTGTTCTTCAAACAGTCTTGCTCTTTAAAGAAGAAGCCTTAGCCATAGCCACTATATTTGGCGTCGTGTTGTGTATTTCCTTCTCATTAACTAACTATCGGCATGCTATGTAACTCAGCAAGAGTTTTCTCCATCTTATGTGTGTGAAAGTTTTGGACAAAACCAAAGAAGGAATCAGGTAAAGATTGGAGGATCAAATTCACAGCTAACTCGTTGTCCATAACGAGATTCAACTTGGCCAATTCTTCAATGTGCTAGATCATTTTCAAAGCATGATCATTAACTGATGATCTTTCAGCCATCCTCATACGGTATAATGCCTTAGATATCTCATATTTAGAGGTTCGACCATTCTCATCAAAGTATTCCTTTAAGTGCAAAAGGATTAATCTAGCATCTTTCATAGATTCATACTTCTTCTGTAATTCGTTATTCATCGAAGCAAGCATATATGACATAACTTTTAAATCATCGTTATGCCACTTATCATAAGTGACACGCTCCTCTTGGGTCTCACCCTCAAGAAAGGAGTTTGGCATCTTTTCATCAAGAGCATACCCATTTTTTTCCGAATTGAGAACAATTCTCAAATTCCTCACCTAGTTAGTGTAATTGGGTCCAATCAAACAATTCTTGTCAAGTATAGACGCGAGTGGGTTTGTAGTCACTAGATTTAATTGTAATTTACAGAAGAAAAACTTTATAGTGGGTGCAATTTATAATCAATAAAGTTGATGACTTTATAAAAAATAAGGTGGAGGACAATTATGGAGGTGTACCTTTTCACACGCCCATTTTCTATAGAGTTTCTTCTTGGTGCTTTTCTCTGTCCTTTGAACTTTTGGTTTAATAATATATGATCCTCAGCCATTTAAATAATTTACAATTAATTATATAGCTATATTTATGTTAAACATATTTATATAGATAAAATCACAATCTATCGATATAAATTCATAATAATAAAATGTTCCTAAAAAAAATTGCCTCTAATAATGATAGGGAGAAGTCTTGATAACTAGAAAATTTTCCTTCGTACTACAAAGATTAGATTTGCTGCATTCACTACCAAAAAAAAAAAAAAATGCTCCACCTAAGCACTATATAAGCATATAAACATATACTTACTACTCCCTATGAAATATATGTTTTGATCTCTTCTTATAAATTATTGCGCAAAGCTTTTACAACACTTATTTTATGTATTGACAATTATTAAAACGTGAGTATGTCGTGTGGCTTGGATTTCAAATCAAACTATATGAATGTGAAAATTTGTTTCAAGTTTGAAATAGTTGGACGAAACCAAATCAAATTAAATCAAACGTGAGCATGTGGTGTCACATGTCAGTTAGCAACTGTTGGTCACCTGTCGCCAACCCACCCATCACCGGGCGTCGGGCACTAAGTCGCCATTCACCAAGCACCGAGTTGTCGGTCACCAGGTGCAGGACGTCGAGTCACCGGTTGTTGGGCAAAGGGTGACAACAAACGGCTAGCAAACTTACGGGCGGCCGGTGGCTAACGATTGGCAATTGGCATCTAATAGTGAGCAGGCGAGGGTGGTGGGTGAGCGAGGGCCATCAGTTGATAATCGACAGCGGGCGACTGGCGACCGGCGACAAGCGGCGAGTGGTCCCCAATAAATAAGTTTCTATAAATTATTCCCAGGAACAATAAACTACTTTTTTCTATTTCTCATTTCTATTATAAATCTATTCCTTAGAACAACTTTTTAGTGGACGTTACTAGATAGATTTCTATTATTTTTCTATTCCATGGAACAAAAGAATAAAAAAAAAATAGAAAAATTGGAATGATTCCAAATAGACCCTTAAGTGCCTCCGGCAAGATATTCCAACCAAAATTAACACGTAATTTCTTAACTTATTTAACCAACTTTTTGTAGATCACTTAAATGCCAATTCTTTTGAAAAACGATTTTTCAATGCCAATATTTTTTTTAAAAAAGATCACTTAAGTGCCAAATTTTTTGAAGAACAATTTTTTCAGTGTCAATATTTTTGAAAAATGATCACTTAAGTGCCAAATTTTTTTAAAATGATTTTTTTCAATGCCAATTTTAAAAAAATAAGTTTTTAGTGTCAATAAAATTTGGCCTTGAAAAAATTATTTTTCAAAAAGTTTGGCATTGAAAAAATCATTTTTCAAAAAATTTAGCACTTAAAAAATCCTTTTTCAAAAGTCTTGACACTGGAAAAATCGTTTTTTTAAAAATTTGGCACTTAAGTAATTCGTGAAAAATTGGTTAAACGACTTTGTTCAGCATTCTCTTGTTCCAACAAGCCACGTAGGATTTCCAGCTAAGCAGATCGGTGATGACACTAAAGTGATCATTTTTCTCCAATTTTAACACTTAAAAACGCTGCCGAAAAGTTATAGCACTAAAGTACATGCCATGCATATGTCATTGATAGTGGACTTTTCCCACCAAGGGGTGGCCAAAACTTTGGTGTTATTAATGTAATCAAACCAATGATAGTGCACGCTCCATCTATTAAAATGACATCAATGTAAGTGAGATATTGTTGCAACCTCCCGGAGTGGAGGCTAACGGGTCGCTAAGCTTAGTGCTTAAACCGAGCTTTCCCAGACCCACTAATTCATGATTTATGATTTGAGTTTTTTAATCTACAAGTCAAAAAATTCAAATAGAAATTGCCACTAATCGATTTGGAGTAAATTAATTAGAAATCTAAATAAAATATTGAGAGAAATACTTTTTTTTACACAACTAGAAAGACATGATTATACTAATTAATTGTTAATACCTTTTTAGTACTTAATCTTGTTTGAATTTGAGGTTTATTTTTTTTATTTTTTTAAAGACTTTCCCTGCATTCGTGGAGAAAATTACTTAAAATCATATTGTGAGATTTTTCTGGAATGTATAAATTATTTTTTGATATTTTGGAATAAAAATAGTTTTTGGATTTTTTATTTAAAACATTTTTACATATTAAAATAATGCAATATTTATAAAATAAACGACAGGGTCGGATCGCCGAATCGGAACCGACCCGGGTAGGCGCCACAGGCCCAGCCGCAGCCCCTCTAAAAACCAGCCTCGGACCCATAAAACTGAGCCCGCCGCCTAATAAAAGAAGTGTTCGGCCCCCGCCAAAATTTACCAAGCCTGTGCGGCCGCCCCACACGCAAATTAGAAATGAGCTGGCCCAAAGATTGCCAAGCTCGTGCGCCCAGCTCACAAGCGTCAATACCGAATCATTAGTAACGCTAACCGATTCACGCCCCGCACCCGACCCGGTTACAGACCCGGATCGCGGCCGCCGCTGGCCTCTCTCTTACCGCTAGTTCCGACGAGACAGCCGCGGCGGGCTTGCCCTCCTGGCCGTGCGTTCACTGCTGAAGCCGGCGCTTGGGCGGCTCCTACCTGCGCCGCCCCGGTGAAGGACCTGAACCCCCTCTCGACACAGCGAGTGCCATGGCGACGCCGGCGAGAGATCTGGCTTCCACGAACGCCAAACCACCATGAACCTGGCCGCGGCAAACTCGAAATACACGAAGGGCTACAAAAACAAACGATGAGCAGCGTCCAAGAGGAGGGGTTTGCGAATCTCACTCGGACATTACATCGAACATGTGGCCTACGCTAATGGATGAGGGCTTCCCAGCCCGAACGAGGTCGAAGCCGACACCGGCTTTCACAACACGTGACTCATGACGCACGTAGCAACTCACAACGTAGCAACTCACAACACGTGACTCATTGTGCGGTGTCTAACCCCTTCCCACACATAAATGAACCCTCAAATGACTGCAAGTTTCTTTGGTTTTTGCAGATGACCAATGTTTTCACATGTACACCTAGCTTCCAATCAATTTAGTTTTCTTAAAATGATTGGTGGCAACTCCATCTCCTATTTTAAACAAAATCCTGGAATCAGCCCAAACACGTAGCTATTGCTCCTACCAAAAACCTTGGATCCCAAGAGCATTAGCAAGTCGCTGCACGGCCTATATAAAGACTCCAACGTATTGATCAAGGTTGGAAGGCTATATATTGCACCAAAGTGGTTGTTGAAGGTTGGCCCAGTTGATCAAAACAGTCTCAAAGCTTCTTCTTTTTTACTTCTTTGCTTATTCTATGGAAAACTATATCTGCTTGTAATTCTATAACAGAGTGCCAATGTAATTATTGTACAAAATGCTTGGAGTGTAGCTGAAATTAATTTACTTGCAGAGTGAGCTACAATTCCTCTTGAAGAGGCAATTTCATTTGTAAATGCTTCTAAAGGTTTCATGTATTACATTAGTTGATTCCAACCATGTTGTTAGACACTGAAATTGTTCAAAAAGTGATAACTTATTATATGGCAGTTAATTTAGTTCTAAACTTTTAGTATGGCACATTTAGTCCTCAACCTTATGACGATTTTCCAATATGCTTCATTCTTCAAATTTTGGTCGAAAATTGTTGATGTGTCAATCCAATCAATGCTGGCCATCTTACATGGTGTAGTTGCATGGCCACGGCTGATGTGGATCAATTTTGCAATTTTTTTGAATTTTCTAAATATTTTTTCTTCTTTTTCTTTTTCTTCATGTGAATAGAGTTTGAGGCACTTGCCTTGTGAATCTAGTGCTTCGATATTACCACCTCACTATAAATCCTGACCAAAAACACCATAATTTTTTCTAATTTTTAGTGACTCAAGAAATTCAATCAAACTTATTCTTCCATTCTTCGTCGTAAAAGCAAAGTGACTTTTACCGAGAAAAGAGATGGAAAGTAGAAGGGTAAAGAGCAAGGGTTTTGTAAGCTCTTGCCCTCATCGGGTGGTGATTATAAAGGTCCCTACAATATGCTTCATTTGTTTTGTAAAAAAAAATGATTAGAATGATATTTTTCTAAAATTGATCATTTGTATTGCTTGAGATAATTAGTCCAATATTATTTATTTATTCATTATTGTACATGATATAAGTTGTCATCTTAAAAAAATATTTTCTACATTATTTATTTTTTCACAGAAAAACTGCATCCTTAACTTCTTCTTGCTTTTCTTCTTTGACACCATCGAGTTTGTTCCTCCATCGCAATACCACCCCACCCATTCAATGGACATGCAAAAATTGACAAAATAGGAAAAGATAAACATTACCATTTTGGATGAATCGGTGAAGAGTGGTGAGAGACGCAAAGTGAGAACAAAGATCATTCATTTCGAATCAAAACAGGTGGAAAGTGAGTACATGGAGGGGTTGTCGTCGAACCCGTTGAGCATTTAGACGACAACATAGTCCCAAGCCATCGAGTCGACCAGAGGTGTTGGCCATTTGACTAACCTTTGAAGAGCTTTCATGGTTGATGCTTGCTTTGTCCCTAACAATCTGGCAAAATACTTCAAAGCTCCCTCTCCTAGATTTGCATGAGGGTGTTGGCATGTCGCAGCCCCTGCTTAGACTGGGTGAGGTCCGCAATGCCCTTGTCTTGCCTTTTCAATCTTTTTTAGTTTGGTAATCTCCTCTCTCTCGAATTTTTACCCTACCTTTTTGTAGAGCGCAAATGCGCCCTTGTCTCCACCCCTCCCTACCAACCGCAGCTGAGAGCCTGCTGGCTAAAGCCACTATAAATTCATTTGTAGTTTATTTCATTCATTATTCTCTTTACGTTTCATATGATAGAAGATATTTTGTACACTTGGCATATTTTGGCTATAAAAACATTTTCATCTCTACACATTGTTTTGCACGAAAATGTTTCAAAAATCTTAAAACAACCAACTCACCCCCTCTTGATTGTTTACCTAAGTTCATTCCACACACTGGCATTTTATTTGTATAAATGTTAGGTGAAATGGCATCCATTGTCCGTGTAGTCTTGCCCAAAATTCAAGACCGTCCTTGTACCCTTTTTTTCGTTCAAAATCATCCCTTACTTTTTTAAAAGGGTCATTGTTCATTTCTCTATTATGTCGCTACTTTTTCTAATTGGTTTATGCTAATGTGGACAATTGGAACATCGAGTGACAGCCATATGGCGGCCATGGCCAATCAAGCTCGAAGCTCACAAATATAGCCATCTTTGAGCTTGAAGTTTGCAATCGTTATGGTCACTCGAGCTCGTGGCCATGGTCGCTTGAGCTTGAAGTTTGTGACCACTATTGCCACCTATGGCTTTGAAGTTCATAGTCACCATGGCTGCTTCAGCTTGGAGCTTGTGGCTGCTATGACCAAATCTGGTTTTAAAGCTTGCAGCCATGGCCATATAAACACAAAGCTTGGAGCAGTCATGGCCACATTAGGCTTCAAAGCATTGCTGCTCGAGCTTGAAGCTTATGGCCAACATGGCCAAATCTGGCTTCGAAACTCATGACTGCCATGGCTGCTCAAGCTCCAAAATCATGGCCATGGCCATTTGAGCTCAAACTTGTAGCCTATATGACCAGTTTGACTATGAAACTCGCATTCCATTGTTGTTTGAGCTCAAAGCTTGCGATTTGCCATGGCTAGATCTACTTCAAAGCTCACAACCGCCATGATTACTTGAGCTCAAGTGTTAGAATATTTAAATAATAATCACGTTTTCATATAACAGTTTAAGTTTTTATAACAGTCGGTTGTGATTTTACAAAATCTTACATGATACCAAAGCAGAAAGTCCTAAGTTTAAATTTCCAAGCCCTTTTTTGCCTACCTAATTAAATTTCCACACTTAGTATTAGGCAAAAAGACCAGACTAAACGTGAAGGAGAATGTTAAAATATTTAAATAATAAACCATGCCAAAGTCTGCGCCTTTTCAAAAAACTTGATATTTCTTGAGCCCATAAAATATAATTTAATCCATTCAATACAGGTTAAATGGGTATTAACACGTCTAGTTTCTCCAATGAAAATGCACTGACTTATGTAATAAAACCAAGAAACTAGTACTAGGAGTGCATATAAAGAGAAAATAATGCCAAAAATGGAATCAGCAAGTCAAAATAGCTCCGAAAAAGATTGGCCAACTTTGGTCAACGGTCAAACCTTGATGACATGGTATGTAACATCCTGAATTTCAACCCATTCCGGGATAGATGAAATGGTTAATTTATCAATGCACTGTTAGTTGCGTTTACTCTGAGTTGGCCCCTCACGAGTTAACTGACTGTTCGGCAAGGCTATTAAAGATCGGTACGCATACGACTAGTGAATTCGATCAGGGATAGGCCGCTCGACCATAAGGATCAAAGAGGAATAATACTACATTGTTGCAGGCCAATTAGCGAACGGGAATAAATCGAGTCGGCAAAAATATGAGGTCGGATTGCGGGTGATTCCGCACGACTTCGATATTAATTACGACAACGTTAAACCGATTTCTTTTTGGCCATGTACTCAGTGTGAGCAATTAACCTCTCGTGATTACATGACAACCGAGAATTGCCCTGATTCGAATACACGATCGTGGATTGAAAAGCTATCAACCACGGGTCAAACGCGCGAGAATCCCTAAACGCCGCCCGAAAGTTAGGTCGTACTAAAGTCACGATTGATTGATTTTAACCACGAATTTCAATCCGGTATCGGGTATCGAATTTTTAGGGATGTCGAGACTAAAATATTGGACGTGTCTCATTGATTCTCGAATTTTTCGATAAGTCCGGAATTATTGGAAAAGGATTTAACGTGCCGAGTTTTGAAGCCAATTATTTGGAAAATTTGTGCTTCAAGGGCAAAAAGACTAAAATGCCCTTTCTAGAACTTGTTTGAATTTTTTGTCTTGTTCTCTTTTCTTTTTCTTTTTCTTTTTCTTTTCTTTTTTTTTCCCCCTTCTTATCCGCACGTTCTCTCTCTCCCTCCCCTTTTCTCTCTCTTCTCCGCACGTCCCCCCCCTCTGTCGACAACCCTCCCCACTTGCCCCATCTTATCTCTCTCTCCCTTTGACTAAGTCTTCTCTTCTTATCTCTTTTTCTCTCTCCTCCCCCACTTGCCTGACAGCCCATGTGGGCGTGTCTCTCTCTCTCTCTCTCTCTCTCTCTCTCTCCTCCCCTTTCCCCCGCATGCACGATCGACGCTCCCCTCTCCTCTGCAACTTCTCTTCTTTCTTCTTCTCCGCTGGCCTTCTCCCTCGCCGAAGTTGCTGCTGCTTTGCTTCCCTGCCGGCGAGACCAGCAACCACCCCATCACCTCCGCAGCTCCGTCACCCCGCCAGCTTACCGTCCGGTCGCCGGTGAGCCGCCGTCCGCCGGCCTTGAGCCGAACCAGCCGCCCAGTTTCTGTCCTCCTCTCCTCCACTTTGTCCGAGCTGCTGGTTTGCTCTAGTTTTGGTCGCCGGAGCACCGAGCTACCGCCTCGTCGTCACTCGGCCACCACCGTCCGTCGACTGACCACCCCAAACCGAGCTGGCTGAACCGCTGCTGCCCCCTATCCTTCTTCTTCCCCACGATTTTCGCTGGACCAGATCCATGGACGTCGGAGCAGCGAGTTGCTGCCTCGCCGTCACTCGGCCGCCATTGTCCCTCCGCCCTAGTCGCCGCTGGAGGCCAGCCGACCGACCGGCCAGCCTTCGCCACCCACGAGCCAGCTGCACCACCCCTCTCCTCTCCTCTCTGTCCGAGTGCTGCCGCTGCCTTGTTCCAGTTCGGTCGCCGGTCACCTGGACGCCAGAGCAGCGAGCTGCTGCCTCGCCGTCGCTCGGCCAGCCAAGCCCAGCCACCCCCGACCTACTGCCATGCCCCGAACCAGCTCTCCGCCTCCCTCCAGCTTCTGTTTTCCCTTCGCCGGTTGCCACCCCCCAAACCAGCTGCTGCACGCCTCCCTCTTCTCCCTTTCCAGCTTCTGTCCAACCTCTGCCGGAGCTGCCCGCCTGGTCGCCGGAGCTGCTGGCCACCGTCCGGAGCTGCCGGGCCACCCACCAGCCAGCCTCGTGCCGCCACAGCCGCTGGTTCCTCCGTTCCTCAGCTTGTCGCCGCGTGGACAGCCGCCCTCGACCAAGACCCGGTCCCGGGCCGCCTCGTCCCGACGCGCCGGAAGTTCCCGGGCGTTCCCCTCGCCGCCGCCGTCGCGCTCGTGTCGTCGGAATCGCTAAACCGTGAGTCCATTTCCTAATCCTTATTTAGGGGCTAATCTTGCTTAGGAGTAGTTTAATTAGTTTAATTGTTGATTAGTGCTTTGGATGTTGATTAGTGCTTTGGATGATGATTATTAGTGTTTTAATATTATTGATGAAGCTTGCTTATTATTAATCATGGTTTGTATGAATAAATATTATTATTATTATTTTCGGAATAAATAATAATAATTATTTATTATTTTCGGAATTATTAATTAAATTAATTTATAATTTCGAATTATTAATAGTAATATTGTTATTACTATTCATTGCTGAAAATTAATTATTTTTGGAGAAAATGATTAATTGTGATTATTTATTGGAAATGATTTAATTGATGATTATTCATTGGAAATGGTTTTTATTGGTGATTATTTATTGGAAATGATTTTAATTGAGTAATTTTGGGGGAAAATTACTATGGTTTATTTTTCCAAAGTCAATAGTATTTATATACTATTTTATTAAATGACATTGGTTTATTGAAGAATGGTTTTACTAAATGAAATTATTTGGGTTGGATAATTAATTATGGGATTGAAAAATAATTACAAGTATTTTGTGGGAGTAAATTATTTTATGGGAACAATAGACTATATTATGCTTCTTAAATGAGTATTTTTTAGTATAATTATAGTTTATAATTATTTTTGGGATAATTGAGTATTGTTGGAAATAGTTGATTGGCGTCGTTTTGAGAATACGTATTTATTTATTATTAAATATACGTGATTATTTGGAGAAGTGTGCAAGTATCGTGAGGTTGATTGGTCGGAATTGATTAACCGACTGTGACTTGAATTGCTGGTTGTTCCCAAGAGTTAGGGAATGTGCGTGATTGAATACTGATTGGAAGTTGAATTTTGGAAATTGTCGAGTGAGATCGTATGACATATTGCGTGGGTTATTGGCATGTCGCATGAGCATGAGCGATGTTGCATTCACGACAGAGCAAAGATATAAATGGATTGCTTGATGATGTGTTGCATGATCACATTAAATGAGAGGGAACCCGGCGTTGTCGGAAGACCGCCAATCCCTATGGGGTTATGCCGTGGCCAGTGGGTCGCCTGACTTCGGTCGGATGCTTGACAGAGAGGGGTTAACTTTGTGGGACTGCGGTAGTGGGCGGGTCCCGGGCCTCTGTCAGTTGCGGGGCTGCGGTAGTGGGCGGGTCCTATGCTCCTTCGGGAATGCCGTCTTGAGAGTGAGCCCTTGACGTCGCCGTGCCTCGAGGTAAAGAGGACGAAGCTGGTTTAGCCAGGAACCGCCAACTTTAAGGTTGTGCCGTTGGCCCAGGAGGGGGCGTTAATAATCGGAGCATGTGTGGGTATGAGACATGAGAAAGTTGTGTGAGATGCTCTGATTATTCGTATGCTCTTGATGTCGTGATGATCGAAATGACAGTTCTTGCAGGTTGCGTGTGGCAAAGCCAGGTAGGGTCGCTTGTGTTTGCAACTGCTTATTGAACTGTCGTGTGATAATGTTGCTTGAGGTGTGGTATGTGTTGTTTGCCGAAACTAGGTTGCATGGTTAGATTGCTCCCAAGGCGAGCGAAGTTCCTAACCGGGGCTTAGGACTTTGACTTGCTGAGTTTATCTCAACCCGTCGTGGTTAACATTTTTCAGGTCCATAGGATGGAGGATCGACGCGTGTTACGGCTCGTGGCCGTCTTTGAGGGGAGTAGATTAACCTTGACTCACTAGTTTCACTGGCTCGATAGGAAGATGACCGTGGTAAGGGCTTGTACTTGTAAACTTCCTAGGGTTAATCAGTAAATGAATACAGCAGTATTTTTGATGTGTTCTTGTTGGGTTTTCCTGCTATCCCTGTTTTTGTAATTGACCGGGGATTGTGTTTCGCTTCCGCATGCGTTTAATCAAAAGATAAAACTAACGGTCGGCGACGGATCCTGAGGAGTCGCAAATCAAATGACCGTAAGAGAACAGGGGTTGCCGCGTGCTCGAGGGTCGGGGCGTGACATGGTAGATGATGGGGAACTGACGTGGCCGATGATGTGGCTTATGATGTACTGGATAACATGGATGATGGCGTGGCTGATGACGTGTTGACGATGTGGCTAATGATGTGGTGTTGGCATGGTGGTGACATGGCGGGGTGTCGTGGCTGATGTCGTAGCAAGTGACGTCACGTCAAAGGCAAGTTCAATCGCATGAGAAGCATGTGAGCGTGTTGATCTCACGTGTAGAGCCTTCAGGTGGCACATGTGGGCACGTGTAGAGTCGGTTGATAGCGCAGTTTGGTTGATCGGATTCCTTCGGTAACGGAGAGCTTGTTTGTGGTATTATATTTTCAATACAACCGGTTGAGTATATCCAAAATTGACTTACAGTATTGATAACTCTATTTTTAATAGAGTATTCTTGCTAATTTAGACTTGATATTTGCTAAATTTTGATGAATTTTGGGTGAATTTAATTGTTACTCACGTAATTTTATTTTGTAGGAAATATTTTTAGATCTTCCAAAATATTGCAATATATTTAATAATATTTCATCTTGAAGAAAAAGCCAGCCTAGATCAAAAATTTGGAGAATTTGACCATAATTGAGGATAAGGTTCAAAGAAAATCAAGAAGATAAGGATGAATCTTTTCCAAATCCTAGTGGAAGTTGACTTAGTGCAGATTTTTGGAGTTATATAAACTGCTCTTGTGCCGTATATGAGGAAAGAGAGAATTCTTGGAGACACCATCTTTGCCAGAATATTTTGGGTCTTCTTACTTAGATTTTATTCTTCTATTTTAGTGGAGTTGACGCGTGTCAAGAAAAGAAGAATGAGACAAACTTGAAGCTTCTTGTATCTCAAATTGCTGAATTTGTTTTTATCTAGTATTATGTTTTCTTTAATTTTTGTTAGTTTAGTTTTTACTATGTTCTAAATTTCTTTTATTATAGCTACAATGAATCTTAATCATGATTGATTGATTTTCAAACACTTTCTCATGCAATAGAATTGTTTTGATTATGTCGTTCTCTATCATGACCTTAATGCTTTTAAAAGTTTGGCCAACTTTTGAATGATTTTTTGATGTATGCATGATACCGGGTGGAGATTGTGTGCATGCGCATTAGTGATATTGAACCATAAATTAAATCTAGGTCAAGGTACACTAAGTTATATATGTGGCTGCAGTAGTAGATCTAGGTTGGGACTACTTAGATTAAATCCATGAATTTTCACAAGAACTTAATGCTCTTTTAGGTAGTTTAAATTCACTTAAGGTTAGCATGTGTTAACATACCTAATTAGGGATTATTAGACCGAGGTCTGCTTGTAATTCATCTTAGGGAAATTTTGCCAACACAATTGGAAATTAATTTGTTGCATGACAAGTTAAGAAAATTAATTATGAATGGTTAAGTGAAATTGAATGCTTTAACGCTTTGTGATCTTGATAATTAGCCTTATTAATTTTCAGTTTGCTTTAGATTATTTTTACTTTACAATTTTAATTAGCTTTTGAATTCTTTAAGTTTTGACTCTTTTTACATTTTAGTATTTTAATTGGTTTAGTCCACTTTTTACTCGTATTTTCGATTTGGTTAGCTAGATTTTTGGATTGATCACTTTCAGTAAGTAATTAGATAATTAAAAAAAAAATATCAAGGGAACAACACTCACTCATCACTTTATTACTTGTCGATATTGTGCACTTGCAATTCACCTAACAATAAGGCCCATAAGTGTTCATGGTAACAACACGTGGTGGTGTTGTTCGATGATGAATCCGCAACTTTAGTAGAGCAACATGGCCTAGTCGGCTAGCATCGTGACACCTTCATTGAGCAAACGCGGCCTACTTGGCTAGCGTTGGAAAAAAAAAATTCTCAGGAAAGAGGCTTTTTTTATATAATCGAACTTCAGACTCGCGGCGGTCATGGCTTCTTGAGCTTGAAGCTCATGGCTTGGGTAGAGCTCGAGCGGCCTTGTGTGTAAAACCTGAAGGTCGTAGATCTCAAGCTTGCAATCGCCATGGCTGCTTGAGTATTTGGGCTGCGGCCATGGCTGGCGGAAGAATGGTCGTATGCGGGTACTGAGGAATTGCTTGCCGAGGTTTAAATAATTTGAAGAAGAATTTAGGTCAAAGACAGAGTCAATGTTTGAATATAAAGAAAAAAGAGAAAAATATAAAAAATATTTTAACAACGTTTACGCCACATCACCAAAAATTCACAACTCCCCAATGTATATAGCTACATTTGAACCTTGTTGAGGTTTCAGCTTCAAAAACATTTGAGTTTCAAAAGCCCAAAAGTGAAAAAGTACCAAATTCCACTATTAAACCAAACAAACATTCGTAATAGGCCCAAAATCTACTTAAAATCAAAAAGTATAAATGAAAAATAAAATAGAAGGCTCAAGGAACGCTTCGGCATCCACGGTGAATACTTATTGGATGGTTTGAGTAGCCTTTAATTATTTTCTTTGACAAAGTAAGTTGTTTTTCAAGTGATTTATTTGATATAATTAATCTATTTGCTTATTTCAACTTTTAAGAAGAAATCCAAAGTGTTATTTTAAACTCGACGGAAAAAGAATTAAAACTATAAGTATAGATCTCCATAGCAAGCTTGCATTGAAAGTAAGAGCAATTTTTTTCTCAACAAAATTTATATGCTCATTGTGATTCTTGTGTCTGTTTATTAATTCTTATGGTCATTACTCGACATCTAAAAGATAGGAGAAAAATATTAATCGTCATCTTTGTTGTCAACCCCCCTTTGAATCCCTCAATTACACCATGGATGTTGACGACGAAGATGAATTGGCCGAAGTTGAAACCCTACAAAACTCAGTCATTAATCTCTCATCCCTCGCTCTCTCCATGACAGAAATTCAAAATAGGCCAAAAATCTACTTAAAATCGAAAAGTGCAAATGAAAAATAAAATTAAGGGCCCAAGGAATGCTATGGCCTCCACGGTAAATACTTCTCAGATGGTTTGAGTTCTTGCGTTTGATTATTTTCTTTGATAAAGTTAAGTTTTCTTTTTCAAGTGATTAATTTAATATGATAAGTCTATAAGTCTATTTCCTTATTTCAATTCTTAGGAAGAAAATAGTATGTATAGATATCCAAAGCAAACTTGCATTGAAATCAAGAACAATTTTTATTTTCTCAGTGAAGTTTATATGCTTTTTGCGATTCTTCTGTCTATTTATCAATTCATATGATCATTAGTCGGTATCCCAAAATAGGAAAGAAAATTAGTAATGCCACTGATGTTGGCTCAATCATCATCTTCGTTGTGAACTGCCTATCAATCTTTCAATTACGCCATTGATGTTGACGACGAAGATGAATTGACCGGAGCAGAAACCCTACAAAACTCAGTCATTGATCTCTCATCACTCGCTCTCTCCACAACAAAATGCCCAAGCTTACCAACGGCCTCCCCCAAGTTGTCCCTACACAAGAACTCGTTACTATAAACTCTCTCCACCTCCCTATCGAAGTCATGCACGAATACAGGCGTCGCCACCGCTCCACCCTTCTTGCTCCTCGCCAGCACAGCCACTGTGAATATCGCCGACATCCTCCCTGGTGCCGCCTCGTGGTACCTGCTTGGACCGTCGTTAGTATCATGTCCCAACTCAATTCATACACGTAGTTGGGCAAGCTGTTCAAGGCGAGTTTGCATTCCGAGAAGAGCAGGTTCTGCACTGGCCGGCACTTGCCGCGGATCTCGCCTCTAGCTGACTCTAGCAGCCTCTTCATTTCGCTGACCCTCGTCTCGTACTGCACATCGTAGGCCTCGATTCCTGGGTGTTGCTGCTCAAACCTCGACACGAGGTTCTCATTCTCGTCGAGGAAGATGGTGCGACCGTTGAAGTTGAGGACTTTGTACAGGAGGGCCTTGTGGGTGAGGCCGAAAACTAGGAGGTTGCAGTGGGAAGCAGCGGCGGGACAGCGGGCAACTGCAGCGGTTATGGAGGCAAGCTCAGTGGAGGTCATGTGGGTGGAGTTGGTAGCGGCAGCGTAGTGGAGGAGGGCGGCGGATATGGAAAGTGGAAGCGGGATTGAGGAGGCGGCAGAGCCTGTAGCGGTGCTTGTGTCGGTTGGGGTGGTGGTGGTGGTGAACCTGGTGGTGGTGGCGATTAGGGTTAGAGTGAAGGCAGTGGTGAAGAAGGTGATGATGAAGATGAGCCACAAGCGATTGGGCTTTTGGATTGTGGGATGGAGGAGTATTAGCTTTGTGCTTTTCATCTCTTAATCTCTCTCTCTCTCTGTCTGAGCAACGTGTTCATTTCATTTCACATTGTCAGAGAATTGCAGCGAGCACTGTATATATTCGTGTGACTAGACTACGTGGGAATCATTGAGATGAAAGAATCCTTGCCCAAAGATAAACGAGAAACGGAGCAAAAAGGATTAAATCGTTCAGAACTTTTCAAAATAAAGGAAGTCGACCTTCCATATTGACCTCTTATCGATGGGCACCACTTTGTATCCTACACTTGGGCCTAGTTTCTAACATTAAGAAAAATAGCTCGAATGTGCTTGATGTAGGTAGAAGGACTGATTAGCGAACAAAAATTTAGGCAGCTTGCTCCACGGAAAATTTAGAATTTAAAATGTATATTTCCTAAAATGATCCTAGAATCAATGAAAGATATGTTAATTATCAATGAAATTGTGTAATCGGTGTTTAGATAAAGTTTTCTTGAAATCATCAATTTTCCAATAAAAAAAGTGCCTAGACAAATGAAAATCATGCCACATAGTTTTTTTTTTGTCGAAAAAAATTGCATTTATTGATCAAGAGGATACATGAGAACTACATGGACTTCATACCAAAGCAAATTGAAACAAAAGCAAAGTCTTGAATACTAAAAAGAAAAGTTAAATTTAGAAAATAAGGAGGATCAATAGAGCACTAACATTGTTAAGTACACACTCGTTTTACGAAAATGAATCTATCGAGTAAAATAATTGATGGTTGATCACTGAATCTTGTATCATGGTCAATGATGGGCGCACATTGAAAAATTTCTCTATAGGAATTGCAGTTTTGCCAATTGGCGGCATGTGCTTAATTTCAACTTCATCTACACCATCGTTGTATAAAGACAAATATACACTTATCTAACATTCATAATAGTAAGTTTTTGTAGTTCAATGAGATGCTAAAGCTTCTACAATTACCATTGAAACTAGAGGTAGAGAATCTACACATGGATAGAACACAGAGATATCAAATCTCTAAAGCATATTTATTAAACTTTTATGGCTGCATTTGGTTTAGTATTTCCAATGGGCTTTCAACTGAAAGCTAGCCTTTAAAATACTGAAAGCCCAAAGCTAGTAGGGACTAGTTTTGGGCTTTTAGCATTTGGCCAAATGCTCAAATTAATTTCTCCATTCAAAAACTGTCTTCAACAATTCTTCATATTTCTGATTTTGCCCATGATTTTTTTTTTTTTGAAAAAGGAGGCAATCCTTCGTTGGTCCGACAAAGGGCTATGGCCATCGGGGAGCCAGATCTAGCACCGGTGGAGCACCGGTGGCCGTCGGTTGAGGTCGCCTAAGGTCATGCAACCTTTGGTAAGGCCACACCCTCAACCGACGGCCACTGGCGCCAAATTTGGTTAGCCAGCGGTTGTAGCCCTTCGTCGGATCAACAAAAAGTTTAGTTCAATTTTCCAAAAAAAATACACACACCCACCCTCAAAGCCCATTGCAATAGTTTTTTTTTTCACCAAACACACATTTAACTCAAAGCCCATTTGTAAAAAAATTTTACCAAACACAATTTGCATTTCTCCAAGTAGCTTTGGGCTTTTAGCATTTGCATTAAATTCAAAACTCATTTGCAAAGTTGAACCAAATGCACACTATATCTAATTAGGAGAGAACAACTTCTAGATCTACAATTAAATCAAGAGAGTGAAAACTCTCATATCTAAAAGTAGACCGGGAGAAGAAATTTCCAAGCTCTAAATTGGACAGAAGAAAAAACAAGAAAATAGTTTTAAAAAAAAACAACAGAAAAATCAATAAAGGAGGGTAAAAAGGGTAAGATTAGCTCAAACATTCCCATAGCTAAATGTTGAAGATGATTATATGACACAAAGTTCTCATGGTGCAAATATCTAACTAGATAGTTACTAAAAGTTGAAATGAATCACCTAATAAAAACTATTTTCATTAATGATAAAAATTTATGTCTACAAATTTTCATGGATGATGAAAAAAATTCGTTCATTTATTTTTATAAATGATATGAGTGATCATTTTTGGGAAAATATTTTCCAAATTATTATTTTCACAAAAAAAATAGAGCCAAAATCCTACAAACTACTCTCTAGATTTTAGGGTTTTCAAGATTACTAGATACATTTCATTTTTTTTTGCAAAAGGGAAAATGCCACCAAAAAACCAAATCATGCTACTTAAAACGATTTTACCCTGAACTTTTTTTTTTATATATTAAAAACTTTATATTATGCCACTTCTGACAAATTTACCTAGAAATTTTTTTTTTGTAATACTAAAAATCCTAAACGATCCCAAACTTTTATTTGTAACACAAAAACCTTAAACTTGTATTTATATAATACATTTACCCCAAATTCTTTGACTAAAGGGCATTTTCTTCTTTTTCCTTTATTTCCTTCTTCTCTCTTCCCTCCGTTGGCCTTGGCGGAGGGAAGCTGGTAGGAGATGCCCTCCTCGAATCTGGCAAGGGCAGCCCTCACTCGCCTCAGGTGCGGCCAGCCAAATTCAGCAAGGGTGACCCTTGCTCAACTCCGATGCCGGTGAGGGCGCCCTCACCAAGAAAGAAAAAAAAGGAAAATGACGAAAATGCCATTTGGTCAAAGAGTTTATGGGTAAATATGTCACACGAGTGCAAGTTCAGGTTTTTGTATCACAAAAGAAAATTTGAGGTAAATGTGTTACAATAAGCATAATTTGGAGTTTTTAGTATCATAAAAGAATTTAGGGTAAATTTGTTATAAGTGAGATTTAGGATTTCTAGTATCACAAAAAAGTTCAGGGTAAAATTATCCCAAATATCATAATTTAAGGTTTTTGATAGTATTTTCCCTTTGCAAAAACGTCTTATTCCTATGAATTAATGAGTGAATTACAAGACATCTTTCGTCCTTTCTTTTTCTTGTGCGCATATTTGCGAATTGAGTTATTTATGTTTCAAGATTACAAACAAGATTTCTATGTTTGTATCTGTACGTATATTCGTGAATTGAGTTATCCATGTTTCTATTGTTTCTGCTACGCAAAGTCATTTGTTTCGAAAGCATTTTTCATTGAGATAAAACGGAGGAACCGCATCATATTGTTTGGTTGCGAAAAATAATTAGCCTTTTGTATTCGGGCGATCATCATGATTAAAGTGATGGAGAAAGAAGGTGCGGCATCGCTGTCATTTGCTTAGGCTCGAGGGCACCATTAACTCTATGATTGATTCAATCATGGTGGGATTTGCTGTTGCATATGAACATCATCATGTCATGTCTTTTGGTGTCCATTGGCCAACAAAATTTTAGGGGCTTGTTTTGCGGAAAATTAAGAATTTTAATAGTATATTTCTTAAAAATGATCCTAGAATCAACCAAAAATATCTTTGTTATCAACGAAAATGCTTAGGTATAGAGCTTTAGTGATAATGAAAATAATTTGTTGACTAAATTTTTAGAGGATATAAATAATAGTTCTTTGAAAATAATTATTTTTGAAATCATCAACTTTCTGTAAATCAAATGCATCCGAATAGATGAAAATCAGCCACATAGTTCTCATGCCAAAATCATCTAAGTAGATAGTTACTTAAAAGTTGAAATGAATCTCCTTAAATCCCAACAAAATTTCTAAAATACAAAAAATATAAGGAAATAAATTTAATCGAAATCCTAGAAAATATTCACCAGATTTTAGCATTTTAATGTATAAATTTCATTCTATTGCAAAACATCTTATTCCTTTGAATAAATGAAAGAATTAGAGATATCCTTCTTTTATTTTTTTGGGAATTTGCACATGCAAGCTAGTTTGCGCCTGTTCCCATATTTACAAATTGATTTATCCTTATTATTATCATTTTCGCTGTATAAAGTCATTTCTTTCAAAAACATTTTCAATTAAGAAATTAAGGTCACGTCATATCGTTAGGTGATGGAAATATAATTCACCTTTTTTAAGTCAGATGATCATCATGATTGGATCATTAACTCCACATCATCGTTGAACAACGGGGTTGTACGGACGTCTGATTGAATCGTGATGAGATTTGCTGTTGGATATGGACATTGTGTCATGTCTTTTAGGGTCTATTGATATTAGGGGCAGATGATACAAATCATCTCCTAGCTAAAGAAAAGGGTTACAGTAGTCTTGAACTTTTTCTTGGTGTTTAATATAATCTTTGAATACTTTTTTTTTATCTAAAATTAATCTCTAACTTTTTCTAAAATCAACCTAACGTAATCCTATCATTAATTGGAGTTCAATGTCGCATGTAATTTATGGTCATTTTATGTCAATCTAGCAAATATCATACATCATTGATGTGGATTGGCCAGTTCAATTAAATTTGCTCTTTTTTTTTAAAAAAAAAGTTCTTTTTTTTCTCTTTAATTCTTCTTCTAGGTTCATCTATTATCATTATCAATGGCCACTCATTAACGCTAGCCATCACGACTCGCATCATCCTAGGAATGATCCCGTTGTGCCTCATTGTCGTCCCTTCTCATGCCAAACTTCTGCGCCTAGCTCAAATACCCTCGGAAAATATACAATTAGTTATAAATTTATTGTACAGATATTAGTCTAGTTCTAAATTTTTTAATTTTATCAATTTAATCCTAAATTTTTTGTGTGAAATTTTAATGTAGCTCTTCTAGCCATGTCAATGGTTTTTAGTGAAAATTGACCGAACAAACTATATTGAAATTTCACATAAATGTTTAAGACGAAATTGACAAAATTGGAAAGTTTAATATTAAACTGGCATCTATATAATAAGCTTATGACTAATTGGAGAATAATAATTTCATTATTTTTCCTTCCCTTATAGTTCTTTTAAATAAGAAAATAAACAATATTTATTAAAAAACATATATATAAATTATAAGAAGTATATATTTGTATTTACGGAATAAAAGATATGCGGTATCTTTTGTCCTAAAAGTCATAAAGTCAACTTTCACGTTTGCCCCACTAGTATCTAGGTTAATTCCAAGTACCAGCAGCGCTTAATCATAATGTTTTGTTCGAGTCCAAACATGTCTTTAGTTATTGCTTTGCCTGAACTTTTTATTATTGACGTAAGTAGACCAATGGTGGTGCCCTCCACATAGTAATTTACGTGGCATATAATCATCTCTTAGGCATGGAGAGAAGTGTCTCATAGCAATGCTTTTCTCCTGCAAGTTATCTTCTTACCATGTTATAAAGCTATCGGAAATTTATGAACTTTATCAGTTTGTGTAATATCGTCTCCGATTTTTTTTTTTTTTTTTGCAATCAAATTCATGAATAAATGAATTATCGTAATGCCTAAATTAGTCCGCGAAGAAAATATAAAACCATGATTTTGCAGCTATTATTCCACTTCAATAAATAATTATCGTAGTTTCTCCACAGTTATTTTGTTTGTTAAAATATTTGCAGTGGAAAATCCGTTGCATAAAACCAACCCATAGATTGAAATGCTGTGAGAATCGGTCCAGGCAAAAAGCTGGCGGCTAAGGGCCCCCGATTTGTGAACCCGAGCCCCACATATATTATGATTTTCTATAATACTTTCAAAAGACTAGAGTTGTTCTCCCTAAAAATATTTTTAGCTCTCAAAGGTCCTTATTATCTATGACCAAAAGATTATAGTAATGCCGGCACATAAAATGACAAATGAATTTCCTTGATTACATCTTTGGAAAAATCATAAGTTGCATCGGTAATGTTCGTAAATATTTGAGAATTGCATTTAAAGGACGTAATTGGAAAATGTGGTATCGAAGGAGCATTGTGGGGTGTCTAACCCCTTCCCACACATAACGAACCCCAAAATGACCAGAAGTTTCTTTGGTTTTTGCAAATGACCAATGCTTCCACACATGTATTTAGTTTCCAATTAACCTAGTTTACTTAAATTGATTGGTGGCGACTCCATCTCCTAGTTTAAGCAAAACCCTGGGATTGGCTCAAAATTTCCATAACTCCTTTTCCAACCACATCATTGCTCCTCCTGCTGAATAAGACCTATCAACACCTAAATTTAACTGCTATATTTAATTCTTTATTGCATAAGAAACTTAGGGGTTAGTCCAATCCCTAGACAAAAAATATTGTTTACAAAGTTTGCATTCGGATTTCATGCAGTGCACATGATTCTAATGTGGCTATCCCGTCGCATCTGTGTGCACAAGCACACATGGAATTAACTCCAATAGATAACCCACAATCACATCCTCTCAATCTCGATTTTGAATTCAAGAGAAGGAGAAGAGATAACCTTAGCGGCTCGTAAGTTGTTGATAGAAGATAAAATCTGAGATTTTAATTTTTGAAGCAGAAACTCACCCATGCAGCCATATCTAGTCTTTGGGGGTCTATATATAAGAGCCTTGTAAAGGGAGGGGGGCGCACACATACTGAATACTATGCACGGCCACAAAAGAAAGAGACTAGTGGGTCCTCTCTCGAGGGCTTCATTCACAGTATTCGCAGGTACACGATACGGTACGATACATAGGGAAGGAGAGGGGAGGGGAGCCTCTTGGCCGAGCCCCATCACGGCCAAGTTCCCTCCACCGGCGTCGATCTCTGCTGCTGCTTGCCTACGTTGCTGCAGCCGCCCTTTGCTGAATCTTCCCACCACGATGACGGAATACGTCCAGCAAAGTGAGTCCCTTCGCGGCGGCCGTTTGCGTCTATAGGAGCCAGATTTTCACACCTCGAGTCCAGACTCGCCTGCGAGTGCTCTTACCCAGCGAAGCGTTTAGTCCAACGAAGTCCAGACATTCTCGATCGAGATCAACAGCTGCTCCAGCTCAGACCAGCGAGCTTCTGGCGCACATCACAGTTTTCCAGGTTCCTTATTGGTTTTCCAGTATTTCAATCGATCCAGCCATCTTCAGCGAGACACCCCCGCAGGCGTTAAGGTTTCCTAGTGATACCAACATTCAGCATCTTCAGGTCAAGCTCTTAGCCTTCAACGTCTCCGCTATGGCATCCCGAGTGCTTGTTTCTTTGCTCAGTGGAACGAACGGGGTGAACAAGTCATTGTGTCCACTATACAATGCAGTTTTTGCAATCTGGTTTGGTTTAGTTTTGAAAATGTTGAAACCAAACTAAACCACAAAAAATGGTTTGTTTCATGGGAGAGATGGACATAGTTAGAGGGATCGTCAAGCTCGAAGGGAAAGTGTTTCGGTCGCCAGCAGCATAGTGGAGCTTGGAATAATGCGAGGCTGCATCGATCGAGATGGATGGGGCTGGCGACGCCATGGACGTGCGGTTTGGTGCTAGTGGCAATGCTTGAGGGTTGTAGTTGGATCATGGAGATGGTCATCTTGCTTATCGAGGTGTTTCTTGCAAAAATAAATTCAAGAAAAAGAGAAATAAAATCGAACGGTTCAAGAAAAACAAAAACAAGAAACGTATGTCCTTCATCAATCAAGGGGATAGTACACCTTGCGCCCTTAATTGATCAAGAGGATATAACCACGAGCTTTTCTATAGGTGTAAAAAAATTAGGTCAATCAGACTTTAGAAGGGGAAGTCATGAATAGTCGAAATTTTTGAAAAATATTATTTTTTAATTTCTTCTTAAAAAAAGAGAGAATGATGACGGCACCTGGCCTATGCCACGGGTCTCCATGTGTTGCTTCCAGCGTCAGCCTGGTGATGGAATAGCGGCAACCCTCGCGAGCCCAAGCCACAGCGGGCCAGTCGTACACCAGCCCGGCCCACCTGGGCCGCATGTCTTAACACATGACTAGGCTGAAATGGCACAGCACCGCATGCGGGCCGAAGCTGTCCCCACAGCTGTTTCATTTGGAGCTCAGTTTTGCACCTATAAAGCCTTGTCCATCATTTTTAGGCCTTTCACCCCATTTGTCTTATGCTATGCATCATTTCCCTTGTGACGCACATCATTCCTCCAATGTTTTCAAAATTTCCCTACTTTATTTGCCCGTTTTGACAAAGGCAATGCATCTCAAAACTCTCTTTCAATTCATTCTCAAATTCTAATAACTAACTTGATCTTGTTTTATAAGGAAATTCCAACAATCAAGCAGGCAAATACCATTGATCCTAGGTGGGTATGAAGAAAAGTTGTTCAATCAATAGGCAAGTGTTCTAAATCCCCTTAAATAAAATTGTTATCATTATGTTGTTGGAGTTAGGCTTCAATTAATATATAAATTAGTTGTTACTCTACTGGTTTAAAATTAGGCTTTTCATGAATAATTGAATCATCGTAATGCCTACATTACTCTAAGAAAATATTAAAACATGATTTTACAACTATTATTCCATTTCAATAAAAAAAAACATCATAGTTTTTCTAGGCGGTTATTTTGTTTGTTATAATATTTGCATGGAAAAATCCATTGCATGAAACCAACCCATAGATTGAAATGCCGTGAAAATTGGTCCATTGAAAGCTAGAGACTAAGGGTGCATTTAGTTTAGTATTCCCAAGGGGCCTCCAAAGTCCCTTGGGAAAATACTAGACTGTTAGGCAACTATTTTAAAGTAGCTTTCAAGTGAAAGTCAGTATTGGGAAGTAGGGGTGTGCATGGTCCGGGTGGGCAGTTCCCACCTCGGACCAGGAACCGCCCGCTCAGGACCAGTTCCACAAATTTGGAACCGGGAACTGCCCACTGATTCCATGGACCCACTCGGGAACTGGACCATCAGTTCGGTCCGGTTCTCGGGTGGATCCTCGAAACCAGCCGAGAGATGAAGCGAAAGGAAGGGTCGGAGTTGGTTCCTCATTTTGGGAACCGAGGACCGAACCTACTCGGAGGGTGGATCCTGACCCCAAAACTCCGAACAAAAATTCTAAAAACAGCCTCACTTAGAGATTAGTATTAATCTTAACCATGAGGCCGCTCTAGACACAAGGCTTGTTGAGCTCCTTGGCTGGATTTTATAGGCAATCTCTCAAATGCTCTTTGAGTAATTTTTCAATGTGGGACATTTGGAGACTTGTTGGATTAACTTGCAGGCAATGGACAACGAGAGAGAAGAGAAGGGAGAGGGAGTAGGAGGCTCAATCCCACATTGATTATTTAGGAGAGACAACGAACCCTTGGTCTCTATAAATAAGAGAAAGAGAACACTCTATTTCGTTGGTCATGTTCTACTGGCATGGGAAGAATGAAGCTGATGAGGAAAGCTTGGACTATTATTCTGAATATTTTTAATATTATTATATTTTGAATATAAAAATCTTAATTTTGACATAAGAAAAATCGATCAGGTCCGGACAAGTGGATCCGCTTATGGAACCGGGAACCAGACCGGTACCCACCAGTTCTAATTTATTGGAACCGGGAACCGGACCGATCCCCTTAAGAACCACCGGTTCTGGTCCGGTCCAGTCCAGTTCTGGGTGGTCCGGGCGATTCCCGGTTCTTTTGCACACCCTTATTGAGAAGGCTAAAAGTCCATTGTTAATAGGGACTAGCACTAGGCTTTTAGCATTTAGCCAAATTGAAACTCATTTTTTTCCTTCCAAAATTACACTCACCAATTCTTCAAATTTCCGATTTTGCCCCTTATTATTTTTTTTGGTGAATTTTTTTTTTTATTAGAGAAGTGCCAAACCCTTCGCTGGTCTAACAAAGGGCGAAAGCTGTTGGCGAGTGTTGCACGACCCAACCAACTGCTGCCTGGGTCTCACAGTTACTATCATGTGACCCTCACAAGACCCAAGCAAAGGCCCCCTAAGGTTGTGAGACCCAAGCAACAGTCGCTTGGGTCGTAAGTCACCTGGGTTGCCTAACCTTAGTCGACCTCAACCGATTGCCGCTAACGCTAAATTTGGCTCGCTGGCAGCTGTAGCACTATGCCAAGTCGGTGAAGGGTTTGATCTTTTTTAATATATATATATATATATATATATATATATATATATATTTTAACATTATTGTCAAAATTTATTTAAAAGGTTGATGCATTATTTTTTTTCAATTTTAAACAAATAAAATTACAAATTAATATTAATCACTCAAAAGGTTTTTCAAATGTGTTTTTTAACCAAACGGCATTTCTCTCAAAATTGTTTCTCAAAGCATAGTTTCTCAAAGGGCTTTTGCATTTACCCAATGTGATGTCCTGAAATTCAAACCCTTTAAGGGATGAATGAAAGTGAATTTCACTAATGCATTGTTGGATGATCTCACTCAAACCCAATCTTTCTGAGATACTGACCTTGAGGGGAAATGCTACTGAGGATGGAACTCGTGCGACTATGGAACTTGACCTGGGAAAAAAGACTCGACCATGAGACTTGCGTAAGGACGATCTTGTAGTCATGCTGGTTGATTCTAGGGACAACTAGAAGTCGACTCACGAACAGAAATAATGGGACAATAAGTGATTACGTCTATTGTTATTGAAACTGCGAACGACCTTATGTCGATCCTTGGTAATTGTGTAGTTTGAAATAAGAATCTATCCTTTGCAATTTCATGTCGTCGAGGACATCCATGTGTCGAGAAGTCTTGAACGTGGTTTGGCACGAGTCGGTTATGCATGAATCATCGAAGCCACCTGTCAGTCTGAATTATACCAAAATGGCATTTGGGCAAAATTGACATGGCATGAGAATTCAAGATTGGACTTTGAATTTTTGGGAACGTTCGGGACAGGCTTTTGGATGATGCTTCCTTGACAGTCAACGGTGTCGATTGAGCTAAGCTTTTGGGAAAGGGATTTTCGGACTGAGGAAACGAGCCTACGAGGACGTGGGCCAGGCAAGATTAGTGAGGACCTCACATCTAAGGTGGGACAACCATCATGGAAGACTGAGACAAACGGGTGAGTCCGTATGACCCAACCGACCCATCACCCTTCTTAGCTCATTATCCAAATTTGAGCCAATTCGAGCCCAACAAATTCCCAAGCATATTCCTACCCATTTCCCAGCCTGTTTCCTAGGCCCACTTTTAATTTTTAGCCCAAGGGAAGTTTGGGAATTATGCAAGGTGGAAATGACCATTTTGCCCCTAGATATTATTGGGAAGAGACAAAAGGAAGAGAGAGAAGATGATGTCATGTGCATGGGAAGTTGAAGCAGCCATTAATGCCATTGATGAGGGGTTTTGAGTTGCTGATTACACTCTCTCTCACTTCACTTGATCACACAAAAATCGCAGCCCTTATTCCCCTTGTTCCCCTTGCCTTCCTGCAATTTCTACTTCTGACCTCTCACTAAATTTGGAGTTGTTCATTGCCTTCCTGGTGGTATCTCAGGCCAAGCCACCTATCAAAATGTTCAGCACAGAAATTACGTGGGGCCTACATTGGCCGATCACCAAAATCAGTCGCCAACCATCCCGTATGACGGCCAAAAGTCGCCAGTCCTCTGTCTGTCACTGTAACGCGCCCCCTGCACAGCTTCGCTTTTTCCTCTGTTTTTCTCCATTTTCAACCTAACCACCACTCACACCAGCCACCCACAACTCTCCTTTGACCCCCTGGAACCACCAGCCATTGGCCACCAGCTCCCTGGAACTCCGGCCAGCTTGTTTTTGCTCCGACTAACAACCTCCTCCCACTGCAGTGCTGTCTTTTGGAGTTTGGGGTTTGAACAGAGGTTGCTGTTGTGATTTTTACCCCAGGACCACCTTGGAGAGTTGTCAAGCCCCGAGCACGCGACAACCCATTTTCTTGGTCGATTGAAAGCGACATCCCAAGACTCGTCGATGACCATTCATTTTAATCTTTCGTTATGCGCAAGTGGAAGATGAACCATCCCCAGTCCAACAAACAATCAAGCAATCAATCAGGGATAGAGGGATGAACAACAGAAACCTTGACTACTCATTTATACAATTTATTGGATTAACCAACGGAGGATCGTCTTTCGAATTACAAGCCCGACAAAAGGGGCCGATCCATCCTCTAAGCTAGGCCAAAAAGAAACTAGGCTAATCCAGCTATACAAAATGAACTCTTGGGTTCAACACAACGGTCACTCAGACCCATCGGACTCGACTCCGTCAGGTCGATCACTGGAGAAACGGGGGAAAGGATTCTCCATAGCGGGTGCACCATTCTAAAGACCTGAAAAAAGTTAATCACAACGGATTGAGATAAAATCTCAGCGAGTTCTTCCCCTAAGCCCCAGTTGGTACACTAACTCAACCAGGGGTATCTCTCCAGAACCACCCCTCACTCAACCCAACCACAAACACCCAGCAATCAGCAATCAAACCACAGACAGGTTCAACCAACAATCAGAGGTCGGTTCGCATGCAACCTTACCCGGTATGCCATACCCTGCACATTAAATCTCATTCAATACAAGCAATGCAACCAATAATCGAATAGTCGATTCACATGCAACCTTACCCGGTATACCATACCCTGCACGTTATAAGTCAGCACAATACATACAATGCACATGGCCGTTAGATGATGCAGTTCATCAATCACATGCGAGTCGCTCACAAGTGATCTCACCTGGCCATTGCCACCCCTGCACGTTATCAATTCATGCGTGCATGCCATAAATGATGTGATCATCTCATGCATAATCGGAACCAATGATGCCATGTTTTCTCATACACTCTCACATTCACACGTGTTTCGATTATTACTGCCTCACAGGGCTACAACTTAGCTGAGGTGCAACAGCACCCTTCCTCCGCAGAGGCGCAACCGTGCCCTTCCATGCTATTGCTATGGCGCCCTTCCTCCGCAAAGGCGCAACCATGCCCTTCCGTGCAGGCCGAGGCGCCACGGCGCTACAGCACCCTTCCTCCGCAGAGGCGCAATCGTGCCCTTCCATGCATGCCGAGGCACCACGACGCTACGGCGCCCTTCCTCTGTAGAGACGCAACCGTGCCCTTCCATACTCTCCGAGGCGCCACGGCGCTACAGCACCTTTCCTCTGCAGAGGCGCAACCGTGCCCTTCGAGGCGCAAACGGCGCTACGGCGCCCTTCCTTCGCAGAGGTGCAACCGTGCCCTCCCTTTCCATAATCTCTGATAAATCGGGTTCAACTTAGTGATCACGCAAGCATTCCATCACAATCCACTTATTATCTTTGAGCATTAGCCAATGCACACATGCTTGCATATAAAATCTCAAATCATTTCTCACAAAAGTGGTCCATTTCCGATGTCCCTCAGACACACCATTTTCCCCACATTTCTCATAAAAGCGGTCCATTTCCAAATGTCCCTTGGTCAAATCACTTTCTTTCTCATAAAGGCGGTCCATTTCTGGTGTCCTTCGGACAAACCATTTTCTTTCTTTTGTGAAAATCATACAATTCAAGCGGATGATTATGCAATGCCACATCCAATTCACTTCATATGATCAAGGTACATGAAATTATGTACAATTTCACTTCCAGATGAACAGTACCGTGAATAGTGCACGTGAACAGTATCGTTAATAGTGCACATGAACAGTGAAATTCCGAATTTAATAATTTAATAATTTAATTCAGAAATCACATAATTTAATCAATAAATGCAGAAATTAAATAAATCAATTAATTAAAACAATTAATCAATTTAATCAAGCAAAGCATGCTTAATTAGCACAAAACACACAATTAAGCATAATTAAACAAGATTAAGCTAATCTAATCTTAACCCTTAATCTAACCACCTATTTTAGGGATAATGCACTTAATTAAACATCTTAATCAACCCTTAGCACTAATTAACCCAACCCTAAGCAAGTTTAAGCACTAAATAGGGTTTAGGAGTTAAACTCACCCGTTAAGTGGGCCGGAGACGCAGACGTGGCGGCGGCGACGAACCCGACACCCGGGGACCTCTACCACGATGATCCAAGGTGGTCCCGGGCTCAACACAGCAGCAACAACTCGGACTCCCCACTGCAACTTTGAAAAACTGTACTGCTGGAGGAGGAAGAAGCTGATCGGAGTTGAACGGGCTGCTCGGAGCTCCAGCGAGCAGCGGGCCAGCGACCAACGGCACCTGGGGGTCGAGGGGGAACCACTTGTGGCTGGTATGGGCAGTGATTTAGCTAGAATGGGAGAAAAACGGGTGAAAAGGTGGAACAAAGCTGCTGCAGGTGGAATAGTGAAGATCCGGCAACGGCCGGCTTCCGGCCGTCGTACGGGTCTTCCGGAGGCTCCTTCCGGCGATCGGCCGACGCTGTCCGAACGGAAAGTCTCTTCTGAACATGATGGTGGGTGGCACGAGACGAGATTCCAAGGGGAAGGCCATGAACAACTCGATTTTCGGTGATGGTCAAAAGCTGAAATTGCCAGGAAGAAGGGAAACAAGAGAGGAGAGGGGCTGCGATTTTTGGAGCTGAAGAGGGGAGAGAGAGAGTGAAGTGAGGGCTTCTAGAAGACCCCTTAAATGCCATTAAATGCCTTCTACACTCCTCCAAGCAAGTGACATCATCTTCTCTCTCTTCCTTTGACTTTTCTTCAAAATATCCAAAGGTATTTTGGTCATTTCCACCTTGCACATTTTCCAATGTGCCCTTGGGCTGAAAATGAAAGGCGCGCCTAGGAAACGGGCCTGAAAATGAATAGGAACGGGCTTGGGAATTTGTTGGGCTCGAATCGACTCAAGTTTAGACAACGGGCTTGGAAGGGTAAGTGCTCGGTTTAGTTCAACGGGCTTGTTTGTTTGTCTCGGTCTTCCACAGTGGCCATCTGACCTTGGGCGTGTGGCCCACACTACTCTTGCCCGGCCCACGTCCTTGTAGGCTCGTTTCCTCAATCCAAAAATCCATTTCCCAAAAACTCGGCTCAATTGACACTGTCGACTGTCAAGGAATCATCGTCCAAAAGTCTATCCCGGACGTTCCCGAAAATTCGAAGTCCAATCTTGGATTCTCATGCCTTGTCAATTTCGCCCGAATGCCATTTTGGTACTGCTCAAATTGACAGGCAGCTTTGAGGATTCACGCATAACCGACTCGTGCCAATTCACGTTCAAGACTTCTCGACACATGGACGTCTTTGACTACATGAAATTGCGAATGATTGATTTTTATTTCAAAGTATATGATTATCAGGGATCGACATAGGGCCATTCACGGGTTCGATAATAGTAGACGGAATCACCCGTCATTCCATTATTTCTGTTCGTGAATCGACTTATAGTCGTCCTTGAAATCGGCTCGCATGACTACAGGATTGTCCTTATGCAAGTCTCACGATCGATTCGTTTTCCCAGGTCGAGTTCTTTAGTCGCACGAGTTCTATCCTCTCTAGCATTTCCTCTCGAGATCAGTATCTTAGGAGTGATCAGTTCCAAGTGAGATCAACCAACAATGCATTGGCAAAATTAACGTTCATTCCTCCCTAAAATGGCTCGAATTTCAGGATGTTACAAGAGTCGTGTTCGAGATCCTCAAGTGTCGCCCCCGCCGTCGTCGCCGCGTCCGTATCTCCGGCCCGCTTAACGGGTGAGTTTAGTTCCTAATTCCTTAGTTAATGCCTAAACTAGCTTAGGGTTGGGTTAATTAGTGCTAAGGGCTGATTAGCGTATTTAATTAAGTGCATTAGCCCTAAGATAGATGGTTAGATAAATGGTTAAGATTAGCTTAGCTTAATCTTGCTTATTTATGCTTAATTGTGCTTAATTAGGCTTAATTGTATTTTTGTGCTAATTAATCATGTTTTGCCTTAATTACTTGATTAATGTGATTAATTATTTAATTTAATGATTTATTTCTGAGTTTAAGTATTTAATT
The DNA here is from genome assembly GCA_014858505.1 of Corymbia citriodora subsp. variegata. Classification (NCBI taxonomy): domain Eukaryota; kingdom Viridiplantae; phylum Streptophyta; class Magnoliopsida; order Myrtales; family Myrtaceae; genus Corymbia; species Corymbia citriodora. Next base: position 13,334,884 of record CM026416.1, read on the forward strand.
ATTTAATTTCGGAATTTATTTATTTAATTATTTTTAATTTTTTAATTTAATTATTTAATTATTTAATTCTGAAATTACTGTTCACCCAAAAATTAAAATATGTAATTTCATGTGCATTGATTTTTATGAGGTGAAATGGATGTGGCATTGTATAAACATCCGCTTGAATTGTGTGATTTTCATAAAATGGAGAAAAAAGAATTTATTCGAGGGACACCGGAATTGAATTGTTTTTATGAGAAAGGATGTGAATTTTCATATGCAAGCATGTGTGCATTAGCTAATGCTCAAAGATAATAAATGGGTTGTGGTAATGTGCTTGTGTGATCACTAAGTTGAACCTGCCGCCCTAGTAGTAGTCCGGGGGGTGAGAGTTTGATTTATCGGAGATCCGGCAAGGGTCCGGATGTGGAGTCACGGTGGAGGCCGAGCCTATGTTCCTTTTGGAATGCCATCTTGGGCGGGGGTCCCTTGACGTAGCCACACTTCACGGGGGAGGGCAATGCCTAACTATGCCAGTAGATATCAGCGGAAGTTCGGTTATAACCCGGTGGGGCAGTAATAACCGAAACACGTGTGGATGCTAGAGTATATGAGAAAGATTGCATCATTAGTTCCGATTATACATGAGGTGATCACATCATTATTTATGGCACGCATGCATAAATTGATAACGTGCAGGGTGTGACAATGGTTAGGTGAGATCGCTCCTCATCATCCAAAGGTGATTGATAAGCTGTATCATCCAACGGCCATGTGCATTTGCGTGTATTGTGCTGATATATAATGTGCAGGGTATGACATACCGGGTAAGGTTGCATGTGAACCCACTTTTGATTGTTGGTTGACTTTCCTTGTTATTTTATTGTTGATTGTTGGTTGTTGTGGTTGAGTTGTGTAAGGAGTGGTTCTGGAGAGATATCCCAGGTCTAGTTGGTGTACTAACCAGGGCTTAGGGGGAAGAACTCACTAAGATTTTATCTCAACCCGTCATGATTAACCTTTTTCAGGCCCTTAGGATGGCACCGCCAATGCGGTTTGGGGTCCCCTAGGATTGGGAGACCATTGTGTGGCACCACTGGTTCCCAGACCGGGTGCATCTGTATGAGAAGTACGTCACCACCATCTGGGTGGATGAATGACCAGGGCAATGGGTATCCCATCGGTTCATGGCATGGTACATCCGGCAGGATGATCTGTTGATCGGTCCCCTGCGAGATTTCAATGGACTACCCGATAGGGGCCCTAAAGACGACAACTGGGATCCCATGGAGCTGGACCCTCCAGACCGTGCAGTGGAGAACCCTGCCCCCACTCCTCTAGTGATTGGCCCGAACTATGATGACCCGTACTACAACCCTACAGAGCTCGAGTCCGACGAGTCAGAGTGATAGTAATTGAGAACTGAGGGTTCTCTTTGTATAGGTGGATTAGCCGAGCCTAGTTTCTTTTTGGTCAGGCTTAAAGGATGGATGGCCCTCGTAGTCGGGCTTGTAAATCGAAAAACGATCGCCTGTGGGTTAATCCAATATAAATGTATAAATGAGTAATTATGTTATCTTGCTGTTTATCCCTTTATCCCTATGTGATTGTTTTATTATTTGTTGGACTGGGGATGATTCGTCTTCCGCTTGCGTTTAATGAAAGACTAAAAATGAATGGTTGTCGACAAGTCCTGGGACGTCGTTTGCAATTAACCATGGTAAGGGATTGTTGCATGTTGCATGCCCAGGGTTTGGGGCGTGACACCTAAAGCCTTATAAGCTAAATTGCTTTGCATTTTCTCAATGAACTTTCAAAAATACTGAACCAAATGCACCCTAAAACCCCCCATTTTTGAACCCATGTCCCATGGATATCATGATTTTCTATAATACTTTCAAACAGATTATAGCTGTTCTCCCTAAAAACATGTTTAGCTCTCAAGATCCTTGTCATCTATGAGCAAAAGACTATAGTCATGCTTGGACATAAAATGACAAGGGAATTTCCTTGATTACACCTTTGGAAAAATAATATGTTGCATCGATAATGTTCATAATTATTTGAGGACTATATTTAAAGGACATAATTGGAAAATGTGGACCCAAAAGAGCATTGTGGGGAGTCTAACCCCTTCCCACACATAAACGAAGCCCCAAATGACTGCAAGTTTCTTTGATTTTTGCAAATGACAAATGTTTTCACATATGCACCTAGTTTCCAATTAACCTAGTTTTCTTAAATTGATTGGTGGTGACTTCGCTCACTCTCCTATTTTCAGCAAAACCTTGGGATTGGCCCGAAATTTCCAAAACTCCTTTTCCAACCACTTAGTTGCTCCTCTTGCCAAATAAAACCCATTGACGCCTAAATTTGAGCTACCATATTTAATTCTTTATTGAATAAGAAAATTAGGGTTTAGTTCGACCCCTAGACAAAAAATATTGTTTACATAGTTTGCATTCGCATTTCATGCATCACACAAGCTTCTCATATGGCAATCCGGTCGCATCTGTGTGCAGAAACACACCTGGAATTACCAATAGATAACCCGCAATCACATCCTCTCAACCGCAATACCAATATGGCAGCACCTTCAATTGATTAGTGGCCTTGTCGTGTCAAGTCAAGCTCTTAGCCTCCAACGTCCCCGCTTGGCAACCCAAGTGCTTGTTTCTTTGATCGGCGGAACAAACGTAGTCAACAAGTCAACAAGTCATCGTGTCATCTATAGTCTCTTTACAGGTTCCTTTCGGCAAAACAATCCAGCATTTCAATGTGCCGAGTTTAATTTGTGCTCGCCAAAGCATCCCCAGCTCCCTCACCGAGGAAACCCATCGCGGGCACTACCTCACGGACGTCCATAATCGAGAGCACCCAGCGTGATCCACCACGAGCAACCCGGCAATGCCAGCGTCATGGGACACCTTGCCATCGACCACCGAGCCAAGCCACTGCACCACTGATCCCCGCGACACACCGAGCTGGCCATCCGAGTGGTAATTGTGCCGAGCCTCATCCGCAAGAGTGGTCCGATTTTGAATTGAGATTACGTGCAAATTCGAATTAGTTAACTTGCTACCTGATTGGTGTTAAATAATTGATTTATGTTTATGGATAGATATTGATGTCTAATTTGATTTAACCGAATTTTAGGCATTATCCAAATTAGGGATAAATGTAGTTGATTTAACCAAATTTAATTGCTAAAGATATCGAGTCATTTTTTTAATTATATCAACTCAATCTTGGGATAATTGAGTGTGCTTAAAGATACGAAAAGCACAGATATAAGCAATCGAAAGCAGAGCCACGGGAGATAGAGGAGACTTGCCTGCGGAGAGATGCGAATTGAAGGCGAGTGAGAGAGCGAGCGATGGATGAGGAATTGAGCCGAAGAGGGGAGGCTCGTGCAGCCGAGCGAGGGAAATGCGCAAGAGCGGAGGCTCTGGCAACTGAAGCGTAGTTGAGCGTCGAGCGAGGGAATGAGGCGCGAACCGTGTTTGCAGCAGAGAATTTGGAGGAAGAATCTTTATGTTGTCCGAGTGCTCTGGCAACTGAAGCGTAGATGATTGTGATGATCTAGGGTTTGATCTCTTCTGAAACCAGGGACTGTATTTGCAGCAGAGAATTTGGAGGAAGAATCTTTATGTGGAGGGTTGAACCCCAAAGAACTTGGCATCTCTCTTTCCTGTTCTTGGCCTCCCGGTTCCATCAATCTTGCTCAGGCCTGGTGATAAATACAGCCTTGATCTTCGAATCCAAGCCCTCCTTAAACAAATAATTTCCAAGGCACACTTACTTTCCATGATTATAGATATAATAATGATGATGATGAATTTTTTTTTAATTTTTTCAATGTCCCATAATAATAATAAAATAAAAAGTACCATAATAAATTGTTAGGTCATTGACGTGTAAAACAAGTGTTGTCGAAAATTTCCAGCCGGGTGCTGTCGAAACTTTTGACACCACCAAGCCAAAGACTTGACTGGAACTTGACCACGTCTAGGAGTGATTAGTGTTGCTTTATTTATTTATATTCTGAAACTTGACTCTAAAGAACAAAGTGCCAATGGCCCTTAGGACTGCTTGTACAGGCGGCTGGGGTGGGAATATTGGAGATGTTCGCATTTGCTGTATGCACTCAGCGTCGTGCCAGTTTTGGCCCTTTTTTGACAAGTTAAATGTTCTTGGCATCGATATGGTGACAGATTTTGGACCCATTTGGTTCGGCTTTAGGCAAATGCCCTTAGGAAAATGCAAGTATCTTTAAATTAAATGGGTTTTCCGAAATGCAAATACCATTTGGTAAATGAAATTTTTCATTGCAATGCAAAGTAACTTTGGCCTAAATACCGTTTGGTAAATACTACATTTTGTAAAGCACTTTGACTAAATTTCTTTTTTAATAAAAAATTTGTATTTTTTTTTAAATCTATTCACCGGTTGACCACCAGCCACCCTTCGACGGCTAGAGGGTGGCCAGATTTGGCCGCCGGACAGCCACACCTGAGGTCACCTGACCTTAGGTGGTGGTTAGCTGTCACCTGGGTTGCATGAACTCAAGTGACGGCGCCTCCGTCGCCTAGGCACGCAACCTAGGCAATGGCGACAGTCGCTTGGGTTCGTGACCCAGGCGATAGTGGGTCGACGATCGCCTCTATCGCCTAGGCATGCGACCCAGCCCAGGTGACGGTCGCCTAGGCGCGCGATCCAGGCAAACACCGTCGGGGTTGCACGAACCCAAGCACCGGCGCCTCCGTCGCGCGACCCAAGCGACATTGCCTGGGACGCACAGGCAACGGCAACGGTGCCTAAGTCGTCGTTGGGGTCATGCAAGCGACTACTACTTGGATTGCGCAACCTTGGGCGGCAATCGCCGGCGTAGGGGATGCCTTGGCGGCAGTCTTCGATCTCGTCGATTCCTCAGAGAAGATGAATAGTAGTTTCGTGATTAGTGCAAGTTGCATTTGGAAGATGTAGCTTTCCAAAGTGACTCCGAACCTCCCTTGAGCTAAAAGCCTTTAGAGCCCTTTGGAGATGCAATTGTATTTGGCCAAAGTCCTCTAAAAAATGAAACAAATGGGTTCGCATTTGGCCAAGGAACTTTTGGGGCCAAAAGCCCCTTAGCAAAGCTGAACCAAACAAGGCCTTTATCCTTTGCAATATAGCATCCCAAGTTTGCAAACTCTTACCATCGATGCGAGTTCCTTGGTGGTGTTTGATTTTTTTAAATTTTCAACATCATGAGATTGATAAAATTTACCTTAGGCTCTATTTTGCATGCAAGAGATCAGACTATGTCATGTTGTGGAATTTTGTAGTGTGTATATTGCTAGCCAAACATTGATGAGGGGGCTCTCTTTATGGAGATTGAAGTTGCTACTGTGGGATAATCTTTGGTATCAGATGTTCTACATCGTTGTGCCTGAACATTCAGACATTAGAGCACTACAAAATGAAGATGGATCTTTCTCTGGGGATATATGGGTAGAAGTAAATGCTCGGTGTCTTGTCCTTGTCCTTGATCAATTATAATTTTTGTGTTTCTCAAGGATGTTTCCGAAATAATTGACATCCCTTTTTCCCTTCGAAGGTTCTCTCATTGTGCTGTATGCTGTCTTGTGACACTAAAACGGTTGGATTCAATAAATGTGGAGGAGGCTGTCAGATATATAGTGAGTTGCAAAAGTTTGGATGGCCGGTTTGGTTGCACTCCTAGTGCAGAGTCTCATGCGGGGCAAAGAATGTCATAACGTTATGCTGGGGCTCTTTCGCTGGTTTCTAATTTCTCATTGGTGCTTAGAAGGTCATGTGTTTGCTTAAACACATGGTGATCTTCTCATTATGTTCCAATGAACACATCGAAAGAATAAAACCGAGTCGCCACAGTTTTAAGACATTCCTTAGGAATCATCTTAGACAAGAGAAATTGAGAAGGAATTGCTGATTCCAGAGGAGAATTAGGCATAAAACAATGAAGCACCAAGCAAGCAAATTGAGATGCACAAGAGCCTGACCAAGCACCTTGCTACAAAGTGGCTCATTCTTCTCTCTTCTTTCAATTCAAATAAGAAGATATTTGCAAAACAGGGAAACAGAATGTGAGAATAATCATGAAGCGACGAGATTTGGTGTCTATTTCAATAGATGACAAAGCCGTATGTAACTTTCTCTGGTCAATTGTCTAGTCAGTCAAGTAGTAAATTTGAGCTGTGGAATCCCCAAATATATGCAGCCGACCTCAAATTACCAATGGAAAATATAATTGCCCAAAATATGGAAAAAGAAGAAGAAGCTGGATATCCCATTTAATTATGTACAATGAACCAAGAATAGAAGCATTGTTTGTTTCATTTTCAATCATTAGAGCTCCTCACAGGTAATAAAGCGACAGTGATAATCATTAAGGCGACCATTATCCAAACCTTAGAATATTCATATCTATAAACTCTTCACTACAAGATGCACAACATCCTGTGCACATGATTACACTCAATCGAGGAGTCCACAAAAGCATAGCAACAAAACAAGACTAGGCATTCAAATAGTCAAACAAATGCAAGAAAGCCGACCCTTATCCGACTATTACCATATGAAGCTAGAGCTAGAACTCGAGCTCATGCTTAACTACGCAAAAATAAATCACACAACTACATTCAACTAAATACCAACTGCCACACCACTATTACCTGTTCTTCAGCGATTAACTGGTGATCCAGAGCTTGAGTCCAGGCCATGCCTCTCGCCCCTGATGGAGTTAATGAATGCAACCATTCGAGCCTCGTGTAGCACCAATTCCACCAGCTGAGCGGCATTGAAGAAGACAATGTGCACGAGATTGAAAAGTGGCACTGGAGAAGGACTCAAAGCTCATGGACATGGAACTCGAAGCTTGCGAAGGGCTTGGAGCTTGCAGACGACGAACTTGAATATCGTGGACAACAGAACCTGGGAAAGAAGAGACGATGGTGAACGACAGGCTGAAGCTTGTGAGGAGTGAGTGAGTAGCGACTGAGGATCGGGAGACAGCGATTTGCTTGAGCAGCAGGATAGAGGAAGAAGAAAACGTGAAAAAGCACCCTAATCCCAATTCAATCCATCGTTCACGAAATGTCATCGAGCTTTCTTTTTCCTTTATGTTTTGCCGACTCTACCTGCAGAAGGAAACGACAAGGTGAGTTGAGGTGAGGTATCTTGGGCCTAAATTTCTCTTAAGAAAGGCCCTTTTGTTATGGATGTGAATCCTTAACCTCGCTACCGAAGTGGCCACACACACAGCATATGGAGATTCCCAGCAAGATGGGGAATTTTAGTCAGATTGTCTTTGGCTGCACGTTTTAGAATCAGTTCATTGTCTTTCTTCACTAGAATAAAGCAGAAATAGGAAGCAAGTAAAGCAGAAGAAACAGCGATATTCTCTTATTCGAAAGAAGGTGCACCGTTTTCTGCACAATATCTCTTATAGACGGTGAGGGATGTAAGATCGCTTACATCGCCACTGAAGTGGACACACACAGAGCATATGAAGATTCCCAGTAAGATCGGGAATTTTAATAAAGCAGAAATAGAAAGCAAGTAAAGCAGAAGAAACAGCAATGATCTAGGAATAGAAAGAAGGCGCACCCTTTCCTCTGTTTCTGTTTCTGTTTCCATTTCAGAGTCCATTCTTTCATATCTAGAGCTCCCCTCCGGTGCTGTAACTATAGAAGAAAGGTGCATCTGAGCATCCTCTGTTTCTGTTTCAGAGTCCATTGTTTCCATTTCAGTTCCATTCAGAATCTTTCTGTAAGACTCCCAGGAAGTTTGACCAGAGTCGGGTAACTCCCCGCTACGTGTTATGTGTATTGAGCACTTATCTGGTATTTTTGAGTTCAATGGATCAAGAATCATTTCCACTGATTCGCACCGATCAATTTTCAACTGATGCAAAGACTCTAATTCGTTGATGCCCTCAACAACCTGTAGGCTCCAACATCGGTTAAGAGTCAACTCCATCAAGTTCTTCAAGTTTGACAAACCGCCTAACCTTTTTAATGAAGTGCACCCTCCAATAGAAAACACTAACAATGATTCCAGGGTAGAAACAAATTGAATATCCTGAACCCCTGGGCACCCCCACAGAACGAATTTTCGAAGCATATCTAGGGAGCTTGGAAAATGGAAGGCTCCCCTCCAATGATCAATCAACTCGGGAGCTTTTAGCTCATTGCACCCCGGCTCATCCCGCAGATGAACCCACCCCTCCGACGATTTATGGTCCTTGATGAATTTAATTTCAGTTTGCCGTAACACCTTGCTTTCCCCCAATTCTCTCGAACTTGATGAGACAATTGCAGTCTCCTCTTCCAATGGAGGAAGCCGTATTTGTTTTCCTCGAGTGTCGTATAGCTCTAGAACTATCAACTTTGATGGAAGTTGTTTGAAAGTTGGCACGTCTACTCCATGTAGAGTAAGTTCTTCCAGCAGAGAAAGGGAACCCAACTCTATAGTTGAAAGGCAGACATTTGAAAAGCAAAATCGCAGCTTGCTCAGTCTAGATAAACTCTCAATCCACTGCATGTTGCGAGTTTGAATTATATCTGATTTGGCCACAGATTCAGAGCCATCGGACAAGGTCAGTTCAACTAGATTAGTAAGGTATGAGAGGTTAGGGGCAGTTACCAACGAAGTAGATGTCAATTGTAGAGTGGTCAAACTTCTAGGGAGATCCGGCAGCTCTTGTATCTGATGACAATTATTCAAATGCAGTGTTTGGAGGCAAAGAAGCTTGCTCATTGTACTGGGCAGTTTTTCAATTGATGTGAATGATACATTGACAGATAACAAGCTTGATAGTCTATCAATAGAATCCGGTAATCTTGTAATTCTTGTGCCTACAACATCCAGCTTCTTCAACGACCTTAATTTGAAAACTGAGTCAGGGAGTTCCCTCAAGCTATTGCAACTCCTAAGAGAGAGGTGCTGCAGTTTCCGTAATTCTCCAATTTGTTCAGGCAATTTTTCAAGTTTGACACATAATTCAAAACTCAAGTCAGTCAACTTCGTCAGTTTCCCAATAGAGCAATCAATTTCCTTCAAGGAAAAAAATTTAGAAATAGTCAACTTCACTAAACCTGGGTTCTCAGGAAAAGTTGGCATCCTATGTATCGATGTATTATAACAAAGAGCGAGAACCTTCAATTTCATTGCCCCCTACAAAAGCCAATGAAACATCAGGATAGACAAGAAATAAATATGGATTTAAGCTAACAATGAGAAAATTAGATCATAAGTCCATCAGATTTTGTCCTTCATTGAATGAGAAAATTACACTAGGCGGGAAACCGGCATACCTCGATTAGGCTCTGCAACACATCTTCTGTCATATCAAGCCCAGAAAGATTCAACACAACCGCGTTTTCTAGATGCCACGCACTAGCTGCCTCAAACCGTTGATGATGGGCAGCCGCTGGTCTAGGAGGAATAGCATAACTGCGATCCAAACTGATCTTATAGGCAGCCGCAGGTCTTGGAGAAATAGCACAATCATAATCCAAACTGATCCATTTCGACTTGGAAAGACAGCCCGTAAAGTCACCTTGGCAGTCTACCTCACACAACGAAAGAAACCGTATACAAGGGAAACGCTTAATTTGCTCCGAAGTGACAATTATAGGACCTTTCGACGAATCCCTCAAATTGAAATGGAGTGCTTGAACCCTTCCCTTGATCTGCCAATGACAGTAAGGAGCAGAAAGAGGAATTTGTCAATATCCCACTGTTTTATTTCGTAGAAGAAAAGAAGAAAGTGTAGCAAAGAGTAGCTCCCAATTCAAAAAATGTGAATCATCAATTGAGAAGAGGTTATAAGCAATTTTCTATTCAAATTTGGCCATACTTTACCTCCGTTGAGTTTAATTTGTCAATGATGTCATCTATATCCCACAATCTGGTATGCTGGTCTTTGGCAATTACCCTTCCAAGATCTCTAAACTGTTTGTGCATCCAAAGGCTATCATTGTCCAACTCCTTTATCATGCATTTGTTAATAAGGACCTCAATGGCACCTTCTGGGAAGAGCTTACATTCTTTCCACATGTACATTGGATTAGTCTTATTCTCACCAATAAAAAAGCATGCGATATCGAGGAATATCTCTTGTTCATTCCGCTCTAAGGCATCATAGCTAATCTTTAGCATTGCCAAGACATCCTTATGAGGTGCTTCCTCTAGCCTGTCTAGGCACTCTACCCATATTTCTCTATTTGCCCTAGAAAGCGATGAACCTATTACTTGAAGAGCTAGTGGTAGTCCATCTGCAGTAGAGACAATCTTTCTTGAAAGAGTGTAGTAATTGTCTGGAGGAGAGTCGTCATTAAAGGCATGCCTACTAAAAAGTTTAATTCCGTCTTTGTCGCTCAACTGCACCATTTCATATGGCTCAAATTTATACTTAAATCCCCTGATATTTAGAACGCTCTTATCCCTAGTAGTAACAAGGATTCGAGTACCGGGATACAAAGGTTTCTCTCCGATTAGTTTTTGGATCTGGTAGGCCTCATCAACATCATCCAATACAATTAAAATCTTCTTGTTGCAAATTGTTTCTCCAATCATATTGATATCATGATCAATGTCAAGAATCTTACAAGCTACTCCAGAAAAAGAGATATCACACAATAATTGTTCTCGCAACTTCTTTAAACCCTCGCTTTTGTGTTTTGCCGTTTCCCTCACGTCTTCAAGAAAGCTGCAGTTTTTCCCAAATTGAGGACAGAGTTGGTTGAAGATAATCTTGGCGAGTGTTGTTTTACCGATACCGCCCATCCCGTAGATTCCAATTAGCCGCACCCTATCAGAGTCAATGTCTAATAAATTGTTTATGGCTACTATTCGATCCTCCATTCCAACTAAATATTTGGTTAATTGTCTTTCTCTTGTCTTGAGCCTAACCACAATCTCTTCAACAACTGCCCTGATAAGTTCCGTATAGCTGCCACAAAATTGAATAGTTTCAATTGAGAAAAAGTGACAAATTTGCATATTGACCAACCATCTACTAAGCAATCAGAGGGGAATGTGATCAAGTTAAGGATATATCAAAATTCAACATTACCCCAAAGCTTTGGGAACATGATGAATTACAAAATTGAACATCCATTACAAGTTTAAGGAATACAGGAAGTGAAATGTCTGATCTTTATGTCAACTGGAAGAATTAGATTTTCTGACATGAAAGGGCAGAAGAATCAATATATAAACATCTAATAAATTACTTTAATAAAAGATTTACTTATTTCTTTTGACGTGGAAAACAACTTTGCAAAGGCAACAGTTCCTTAAACTCTAGCATCCAATAGGAATCATAACACATACATGGATCAAAGCCAAATTTTTCATAAGATGGAAAATTGGTGAAAAATGAAATTATAATAACCCGATTATCAGGTCAGAAAAAATTTGGAAATCTCATGTTTTAAAAAAACAAAAGAAGAATTTGAAACTTTCTGTTTAAATTTAGGGAAATTAGGGTTGGAATATAATTAATGAATTTTTATAAGAACTATAGCCCAATTGTACAAAATAATTTTCACAATCATGGTTAGATTGTTACCCTGAATCTTTCTTTGGCTCCCATCCGCCGATGCCACCAACTTCTTGGAGAGCCTGCCGCCATTTCTTTATATCCTCGGGGCCGAACTTATTCTTCCGATCCTCCATCTCTTGCTCCAAATTCAATATGTCCTTGTTGTACAATGCAGTTTTCAACTTCACGTCATCGGGTTTCACATCATAGAAGATGGGCAATATGACCTTCTTCTCATCTTCTTTAGATTTATCCACCATCCTCACAAGCTCGTAGAGGCACGAGGGACTTGAAGCATAATTTTTGGAGAAGATGGGTATGTAGAGCTTGGAATTGTTGATCGCTTGCTCAAGGTTGCCCCTAATTTTTTCACCCAGTTGAAGCTCTTTTTCATCAATGAAAACACGAATCCCGGCATCTATCATGGCTTGGTGGAGGATATCAGTGAAAACATGACGTGTATCAGGTCCTCTAAAACTCAGGAAGACCTGGTACTCACCTCTTAATGTATTGCTGGTGCTCGTTTCTGGCTCTGAGTTCTCCATAGGATCACTTCGCACTTAGCAGGGTCAACCCTCCCTTTCTCTCTCTCTCCCTCCCTCCCTCTCTATCTCACTCAGATCTCTCTCTCAGTCTCAGAATAGACACCGTTGAAATACTTCTTCAAGGCATAATCACACAAAACCTCGCGGCGGCTGAGGAGGAACTCAAGGGACCCGAGGCAACGCTCGAACAGTACAAACAGATGAGAGAGAGAGAAAAGGCTACCCGTTTCTTGCTGATTCTGGACGATCGCTTCTCGATGTTCTGGTCACAGATCCTCACCATGGATCCCGTCCCTCCTCTCGGCCGAATCTATCAACCAGGAGGAAAATCAGAGGCTGGCCACGACAGAGTACGTGAAAGCAGGAGAAGGAGTGGCTCTCGTCAATCCGGCGAAGTCACGCTCGTCGCAACCAGCTCATGGCGCTCTTGGGCCACCGCCACGCAGAGAGCTCTCGCTCGGATCTCACCGAGCAGTCAAGTCTTTAAGCTTACCTTTTTCAACCCTTTTTGGCCCACCAAGGACGATTCGTTTCATTATTGTGAAATGCCATTTCGTCCACTGCGATCGCTATTCCACCTGTCCATTCTTTCCAGGAACCTTCTCGGAGGAGGTTTGGTTAAACTGCTTGCATCGATGGCATATCATTCAGCAGTCCGGCTTAATGAATCCCACTCTGGAAAGAGTGATGATCAATGATCATTGCCGTCCTCTTTTCTTCTTTAAAAGATGAGAGAGCTCGATGAGAGTTGTAAGTGAATTTCACGATGGGGATGAAGTTACTGTGAATGATCCGAATTATAAAATTATCTACAATCAACGATGTGAAGAACTGAGTTTGTGCCACATGTCTAATAATCACACATAATTAATTGCTTAATCGCTAAATCAAACTTATGGCCTTCCAAATAATCAAGTCTCTATACTCGAGCTCTAGATTATTAAGTGAAAAAAAAAAATCAATCTCATGAGATTAATATAAGCACCCCATCCTTAAATCTATTGAACCAATGTCCAAAGTTGTGAAGGAAGCAGAAGGGATGATTATTATCCATTAATGTATTGACAATTCATGTGCAATAACTAATAAAGTAAAGTATAATGTTCACAAAATAATTCTTCCTCCCAAACATAATCCTTATAT
>CM026416.1:13348225-13360950 GCA_014858505.1 Corymbia citriodora subsp. variegata
ATAGTCGGTTCGCATGCAACCTTACCCGGTATGCCATACCCTGCACGTTATAATTCAGCACAATACACGCAATGCACATGGCCGTTAGATGATGCAGTTCATCAATCACATGCGAGTCGCACCACAAGCGATCTCACCTGGCCATTGCCACACCCTGCACGTTATCAATTCATGCGTGCGTGCCATAAATGATGTGATCATCTCATGCATAATCGGAACCAATGATGCCATGTTTTCTCATGCACTCTTGCATCCACACGCGTTCCGATTATTACTGCCCCACAGGGCCACAACCGAGGCGCAACGGCGCTACGGCGCCCTTCCTCCGCAGAGGCGCAACCGTGCCCTTCCGTGCCCAAAAGACGTCAAGGGATACTCTCCCAAGACCGCATGCCCAACGAACGTCAAGGGATACTCTCCCGAGACCGCATGCCCAATGAACGTCAAGGGATACTCTCCCAAGACCGCATGCCCAATGAACGTCAAGGGATACTCTCCCAAGACCGCATGCCCACAGAACGTCAAGGGATACTCTCCCGAGACCGCATGCCCAATGAACGTCAAGGGATACTCTCCCAAGACCGCATGCCCACAGAACGTCAAGGGATGCTCTCCCAAGACGGTGGTTTCAACTTAATGATCATGCAAGCATACCATCACAAACCACTTATTATCTTTGAGCATTAGCCAATGCACACATGCTTGCATATGAAATCTCAAATCATTTCTCACAAAAGCGGTCCATTTCCGGTGTCCTTCGGACAAACCATTTTCCCCACCTTTCTCATAAAAGCGGTCCATTTCCAGTGTCCCTCGGACAAATCACTTTCTTTCTCATAAAGGCGGTCCATTTCCGATGTCCCTCGGACAAACCATTTTCTTTTTTTTGCGAAAATCACATAATTCAAACGGATGCTTATGCAATGCCACATTTAATTCACTTCATATGATCAATACAAATGAAATTATACAATTTAATTTCCGGATGAACAGTAATTTCCGAATTTAATAAATAAATAATTAAATTCAGAAATTAAAATAATTAAATAAATAAATTCCGAAAATTAAATAATTAAATAATTATTTAACTAAATGCAGAAATTAATTTAATCAATAAATTAAACAATTAATCACATTAATCAAGCAATTAAGGAAAAACATGATTAATTAGCACCAAACACCCAATTAGGCCTAATTAAGCACAATTAAGCATAAATAAGCAAGATTAAGCTAAGCTAATCTTAATCCACTATCTAACCACCTATCTTAGGGCTAATACAACTTAATTAACCCTCCTAAACCAGCATTAACACTAATTAACCCAACCCTAAGCAAGTTTAGGCACTAAATAGGGATTAGGGGCTAAACTCACCCGTTAAGCGGGCCGGCGACACGGACGCGGCGGCGGCAACGAACCCGACACCCGCAGACCTCCACCACAGCGATCCAAGGTGGTCCCGGGGCAGAAACAACAGCAACAAACTCTGGTTCCCTCAGCAACTTCTGAAAAACTGACTGCATAGGAGGAGAACCGGGCTGATCGGAGCAAAACGGCTTGGCCGGAGCTCCGGCGAGCTGGTGGCCGGTGACCAGAGGCTCCAAGGGGTCGAGGGGGAGTTGCTGGAGGTTGGGATGGGTGGTGGTTGGGTCAGAATGGGAGGAAAATGGCTGGAAAGGCGAAACTGCACAGAGCTGCCGCTACAGTGACGGTCCGGCGAGCAGCGACTTTCGGCGGCCGTACAGGACGGCCGGAGACTCCGTTCGACGAACGGCCGACGCCATCTGAACGGTTTTCGTCTTCTGAACACAACGGCGGGTGGCACGGGCCGAGATTCACACGGGAAGGTCATGAAAAACTCGATTTTCGGTGGAAGGTCAGAAACTGAAATTTCTGGAACTAAGGGAAACCAAGGAGAAAGAGGTGTGCGGTTTTGAGGGTTGAAGAGGAGGAGAGAGAGGGAGATGAGAGCTGGAGATAGGCCTCAATTAAGGCCATTAAATGCCTTCTCCAATTCCCAAGGTAAGTGACATCATCTTCTCTCTCTTCTTTTTGACTTTTCTTCAAAATATCCAAGGGTATTTTGGTCATTTCCACCTTACACATTTTCCAATGTGCCCTTGGGCTGAAAGTGAAAGGCGGGCCTAGGAAACGGGCCTGAAAATAAATAGGAACGGGCTCGGGAATTTGTTGGGCTCGAATTGGCTCACGTTTAGACAATGAGCTCGGGAGGGTTAAGAGTCGGTTTGGCCCTACGGGCCACTTGTTTGCCTCGGGCTTTCCACGGTGGCCATCCCACCTTGGGCGTGTGGCCCACACTACTCTTGCCCGGCCCACGTCCTCGTAGGCTCGTTTCCTCGGTCCGAAATCCCTTTCTCAAAAACTCGGCTCAACCGACACTGTCGACTGTCGAGGAAGCATCGTCCAAAAGTCCGTCTCGGACGTTCCCGAAAATTCGAAGTCCAATCTTGGATTCTCATGCCTTGTCAATTTCGCCCGAGTGCCATTTTGGTACTACTCAGACTGACAGGCGGCTTCGAGGATTCACGCGTAACCGACTCGTGCCAATTCACGTTCAAGACTTCTCGACACATGGACGTCCTTGACTACATGAAATTGCGAAGGATTGATTCTTATTTCTAAGTACACGATTATCAAGGATCGACATAGGGCCATTCGCGGTTCGATAACAGTAGACGGAATCACCCGTCGTCCCATTATTTCTGTCCACGAATCGACTTCTAGTCGTCCCTAAAATCGGCCTGCTTGACTACAGGATCGTCCTTACGCAAGTCTCACGGTCGAGTCGTTTTCCCAGGTCAAGTTCTTTAGTCGCACGAGTTCTGTCCTCATTAGCCTTTCCCCTCAAGGTCAGTATCTCAGGAGTGATCAGTTCCGAGTGAGATCAACCAACAATGCACTGGCGAAATTAACGTTCAGTCCTCCCTCAGAGGGCTCGAATTTCAGGACGTCACAATTCTTCCCCCCTTACAAAAATTTCGTCCTCGAAATTTGCAATCACCAAATCCTCAAAAAGATGGGGGTGCTGATGCTTCATCACTTCCTCACTTTCCCCATGCAGCTCTCTCTGTTCCATGATGTTGCCAAATCATTTTAACCAAGACGATAATCTTGTTTCGAAGCACTTGCTCTTTACGGTCATCTATCCACATCGGTCTCTCCACGTACGACACCATGTTGTCTACGTCCAGTTCCTCAAAATTCAATACATGAGTCAGGTCCGATTCATACTTTCTCAACCTTGGACTTAACTTTCCTTTCTTGCCAAATCTGAAAGTACCCCTCATCGGCGATACTTTCAGAAACACATGATCACCCACCTTAAACTCCAACGGTCTACGATGCTTATCTGCATAACTCTTCTGACGACTCTGAGCGGTCTTTAATCTGACTCAGATAATCTGAACTGCATTCAATAACTGCGAAACCGAATTTTGAACTAGCGATTCCCCATTCTCAAACCTCGTTCTATAAACTGGAGTTCCACAAACTTGATCATATTTCGGCTATACCATTCTAGTAAACTCTCATTCCACAAGCACTCTCTTTTTGCACAGTGCGTAGTTCAATTCATTTTTGCCTTTTTCGACATCCTAGAAGTCTACCGGGAGTCGCTCCTTGCTCAGGCACTCTGGCCCTAGCGACCATTTCCCCGCCCTCGTCGGATTAGTCGTTATGGGCATCTTCGAACTGCACCACTACTAGTCCCTTTTATACATGCACCATCTCACAGAGGTATTATCCGCTTTGGCCTGTCCCATACCAAGCCTCACGGTTTTAACCTCGTCCAAGCACCTCAAAGTGCAAAACTTTCTTCAGCTCATCAATCCATGAGTTCGTTTCCACGGAGTCACTTATTGACACTTGAAATCTGATTCACTGAATTTCTATCGAACCACTATCCGAATTCCACAAACCATCGAATTTTCTTTCAATATTCCTTTCAAGGCCATTTAATAACCAAACCAAGAATTCGCCTCAACCACATGAAAATTAGTGCAAACCAAATGTCATTTATCGCACTAAAGGCTTTTGAAAACTTTTCCAAATCCTTTCTGATTGATCGTTCGTCTGCGAATGGTACGCCGTACTATACTGCAGTTTCGTCCCCAAGGCCGACTGCAAACTTTTCCAGAAAGTTGTCACAAACTTAGGATCACGGTCAGACGTGATCGTCACTGGAACTCCATGTATGCGCACAATCTGATGTACGTACAACTTTGCATACCTATCCAACGTAAAATCTTCTCTTGCCGCAACGAAGTAAGCTGACTTCGTCAATCTGTCAACTGCTACCCAAATCAAGTCATTGCCTTGCTGACTCATTGACAGTCCCATCACAAATCCATAGTAATGTGTTCCCACTTCCACTTAGGAATCTCAAGAGGTTGCAGCGGTCCACCAAGCTTACAATGCTAAGCCTTTATTTGCTGGCAGGTCAAACACTTAGCCACATGCTTTGCAATGTCCAACTTCATACTGTACCACTCCTTAAGTTCTGCATCTTTTGAAACGCACAATCGCCCTCAAAACCTTAATGTCCCATCCTCGAACACTTTTTTTTTTTTTTTTCCACTTTGCATCTCGGGTTCCACCTTGAGAGAGGCCATTAGACTAGCAAGATGGCAACCTCAATTTTAAAATCTGAGTCCCTGACTCCCTCTAAAAGAATCCATTCTCGTACCATCATCTAACCAATTATCGACTTTTGACTAAGTGCATTTGCCACTTTATTCGCTTTCGATGATACAAAATTTCACAATCATAGTCCTTAAGAAGTTCCATCCATCATTGTTGAACATGAGGCAAAGATGATCACCGCTAATTCCAAATCATGGGTCGGATAGTTAAGCTCGTGAAGCCTTAACTGTCAGGATGCGTATGCAACCACCTTGCCATGTTGCATTAACACACAGCCTAATCCTTTATACGATGCGTCACTGTAGATTTCATACCCATCAGGACCAGACAGTAATGTCAAGACAGGTTTACTCTTGAGCTCTTGGAAACTACTCTCGCACTTGTCCGTCCAATCAAACCTCTCATCTTTCTTTAATAACCACGTCAATGGCATGGCTATCGCAAAGAAACTTCTCCTTGAAACATCTGTAATATCCCGCTAATGCCAAGAAACTTCGAATCTCAGTTATCGTCATAGGTCTTGGCCAATTCATGACCGCCTCGATCTTAGCCGGGTCAACGACGATCCCTTCACCTGAAATTACATGCCCTAAAAATGCCACGCGAGATAGCCAAAACTCGCACTTGCTAACTTAGCATAAAGTTCATGCTTCCTCAAGGTCTGCAGTACTGATCCAGGTATTTCTCATGATCCTCGGAACTCCGCAAGTACACCAGAATATCATCAACCCTTGGCAATAGATACTTGTTCTTAATCGTCACTTGATTAAACTGCTAGTAATCAATGCACAGTCTCAATGAACTGTCATTTATCTAGTAGCTCTTGCATCTGCACTTTCAATTCTTTCAATTCTGACAAGGCCATCCTATAAGGCGCCTTGGAAATTAGTTCAATCCTAGGGGCCAACTCAATCACAAACTCGATTTCTCTCTCTGGAGGCAATCTCGGCAATTCTTTAGGAAACCCGTCCATGTACTCTTGTATTATTGTAATATCCTCCACATTTGATCCTTCTACCAGCGTATTTGCCACCAATGCTAAATACCCTTGACACCCAAATTCCCACAACCAAGTCACCTCAAGTGACGAAATCAGAAGAACGGAGGATTCTCCTCGATTTCCCACACACTCAAAACGACCACCCACTACTGGGTTAAACTGAATTATTTTTCCATGACAATCTACCGTATGCAATGACTTCCTCGTGACCTAGTTTCCGGCAGTCGGCTTTCCCACGTAATTCTTTCTATCTGGTGGGATGGGATTCTTTCGCCCCATCATTGGTCCCTTCTCGAACCGACGATTGTCTCTATTGGGCACGAACCGCGAGCCAGATGCGGTCGCCCTCTCAATCATATTCTTCTCTATCATCTAGGCCCTTTCGTACATCTCATTAAAGCTCTTTAAGTTCAAGGGCACGAGCTGGGCTTTCAATTCTGGCTTCAAACCATCTCTAAAACGTCTCGCCCTATCCACACGGTCCTTTATCAATCTCGGCGCATACTTGGCCAACTCGGCGAACTTCGCCTCATACTAATCCACTGACATCCGATTCTGACAAAACTATTGGAACTCTGCCATCTTTGACTCTCTCACACTGTTCAAGAAGTATCTCTCATCGAAAGCCTCACAAAAGGCACCCCAAGTCTGAGCTGTGCCTTCAGGGAGCACTCTTCCTTGAGTGGCTTCCCACCAATTAATGGCATTACCTTGAAGCTAATAAGCCGCCAGAACCACTATGTCTGACTCTGAACACCCCAGCACTGAAACAGTCCTCTCACTATCCCTTATCCAAAGGGTCACAGCTTCAGGGTCGCCCACGCCACTAACCTCGATGGCTTTAGTCTCAGGAACTGCTCTACCAGGCTAGGCATCGGTCTCTCACAGGCTTCTCCTCTCACTAGGGGAACCACAAGGACCACAGCAGAAGCACTCAACTTACTGTCCTATCAAGGTCTCTAGCGTCAGCAGGATCCCATCTAACCTAGGATCTGCCTGCATGCTACCTCTAGCACTGGTCTAACCAGACGCTGCCCTACACCTAAGGGCTCTCTCTGCTCAGGATTGCTCATCACTCTGGACTATGAGCAACCTGCCACCACACAAAGCCACACAAGGCCACAAAAGCAATCACAAGCACATAATATAAAAGCCATCCCTATCTCACTATCCCAAAAATCCCACGCACCTTATCACTCCAAGTCTCAACCTCGTTCTGATACCAAAACCGACGGGGATGTCACGCCCCGAACCCCGAGCACGCGACAACCCCTTCTCTTGGTCGATTGAAAGCGACGTCCCAAGACTCGTCGACGACCATTCATTTTAATCTTTTGTTATGCGCAAGCGGAAGACGAACCATCCCTAGTCCAACAAACAATCAATCAATCAATCAGGGATAGAGGGATGAACAGTAAGGATAACCATCACTACTCATTTACACAATTTACTAGATTAACCAACGGAGGATCGTTTTTCAAATTACAAGCCCGTCAAAAGGGGCCGATCCCTCATTTAGGCCAAGCCAAAAATAAACTAGGCTAATCCAGCTATATATAATGAACCCTCGGGTTCAATACCACAGTCACTCGGACCCATCAGACTCGACTCCGTCAGGTCGATCACTGGAGAAGCGGGGGCAGGATTCTCCACTGCGGGTGCGCCATTCTAAAGGCCTGAAAAAAGGCTAACCACGACGGGTTGAGATAAAATCTCAGCGAGTTCTTCCCCCTAAGCCTCGGTTAGTACACCAACTCAACCTGGGGTATCTCTCCAGAACCACCCCTCACTCAACCCAACAACAAACAACCAACAACCCGCAAGCAAACAACAGACAGGGGCAACCAATAAACAATTAATCGGTTCGCATGCAACCTTACCCGGCATGCCATACTCTGCACGTAAAACCTCATACAATACAAGCAATGCAACCAACAATCAAAAGTCGGTTCGCATGCAACCTTACCCGGTATGCCATACCCTGCACGTTATAAGTCAGCACAATACACGCAATGCACCTGGCCGTTAGATGATGCAGTTCATCAATCACATGCGAGTCGCGTCACAAGCGATCTCACCTGGCCATTGCCACTCCCTGCACGTTATCAATTCATGCGTGCGTGCCATAAATCATGATGTGATCACCTCATGCATAATCGAAACTGGTGATGCAATGTTTCTCGTACACTTTGGTATCCACACGTGTTCCATTGGGCCGAGGTGCAACGGCGTTACGGCGCCCTTCCTCCGTAGAGGCGCAACCGTGCCCTTCCGTGCTATTGCTACGGCGCTACGGCGCCCTTCCTCCGCAGAGGCGCAACCGTGCCCTTCCGTGCAGGCCGAGGCGTTACGGCGCTACGGCGCCCTTCCTCCGCAGAGGCGCAACCGTGCGCAACCGTGCCCTTCCGTACCCTCCGAGGCGCTACGGCGCTACAGCGCCCTTCCTCCGCAGAGGCGCAACCGTGCCCTTCCGTGCCCTTCCGTACCCTCCGAGGCGCTACGGCGCTACAGCGCCCTTCCTCCGCAGAGGCGTAACCGTGCCCTTCCGTGCCCTCCGAGGCGCAACAGCACTACGGTGCCCTTCCTCCGCAGAGGCACAACCGTGCCCTTCCGTGCCCTCCCTTCGGTGATTCAGACTATCGTAGCCAATGCACACACATACACTTGCATTTAAAATCTCGAGTCCTTTCTCACAAAAACGGTTCATTTCCGGTGTCCCTCGGACAAACCATTTCTCCCTTTTTGTGAAATTCACACGATTCATGCGAATGTTCATGCCACGACACATCAATTTCACTTCATATGATCAAGACACATGAAATTATGCACAATTTCACTTCCGGATGAACAGTGCCATGAACAGTAATCGTGAACAGTGCATGTCAACAGTATTGTGAACAGTGTATATGAACAGTGAAATTCCGAATTTAAATAATTAAATAATTTAATTCAGAAATCACATAATTTAATCAATAAATGCAGAAATTAAATAAATCAATTAATTAAAACAATTAATCAATTTAATCAAGCAAAGCATGCTTAATTAGCACATAACACACAATTAAGCATAATTAAACAAGATTAAGCTAATCTAATCTTAACCCTTAATCTAACCACCTATCTTAGGGCTAATGCACTTAATTAAACATCTTAATCAGCCTTTAGCACTAATTAACCCAACCCTAAGCAAGTTTAGGCACTAAATAGGGATTAGGGGCTAAACTCACCCGTTAAGCGGGCCGGAGACGCGGACGCGGCGGCGGCGACGAACCCGACACCCGGGGACCTCACTCACGACGATCCAAGGCGGTCCCGGGCTCAACACAGCAGCAACAACCTCGGATTCCCCACTGAACTTCAGAAAACAGCACTGCAGGAGGAGGACAGGGGCTGACCGGAGGAAAACAGCTTGGCCGGAGCTCTGGCGAGCGGCGGGCCAGCGATCAACGGCACCTGGGGGTCGAGGGGGAACCACTTGTAGCTGGTATGGCGGTGGTTTGATCGAAAATGGAGAGAAACGGAGCAAAAGGCGGAGCTGCGCAGGGGGCGACGCTACAGTAGGCGGTCCGGGAACAGCCGACTTCCGGCCTCCGTACGGATCGGACGGCAGCTCCGATAGACGAACAGCCGACGCCATCCGTACGGATTCTCTCTCCCGAGCGTAACGGTGGGTGGCACGGCTCAATATTCCACCGGGAAGGCAATGAACAACTCAGATTTCGGTGAAAGGTCAGAAATTGAAATTTCAGGAAGGAAGGGAAACTAGGGAGAGAAGTGTGTCCGATTTTTGGAGAAGATGAAGAGGAGAGAGAGAGTGAAGTGAAGGCTGGAGATAGGCTTCATTAAAGCCTTTAATGCTTGGCTCAAGTTCCCAAAAACATGACATCATCTTCTCTCTCTTCCTTTTTGACTTTTCTTCAAAATATCCAAGGGCATTTTGGTCATTTCCACTTTGCACACTTCCCAACGTGTCCTTGGGCTAAAAATGAAAGGCGGGTCTAGGAAACGGGCCGGAAAGTGAATAGGAACGGGCTCGGGAATTTGTTGGGCTCGAATTGGCTCATATTTAGACAACGGGCTCGGGAGGGTAAATGCTCGGTTTGGTCCAACGGGCTCACTTGCTTGCCTCGGGTCTTCCATGGCGGCTGTCCCACCTTGGACGTGAGGCCCACACTGATCTTGCCCAGCCCACGTCCTCGTAGGCTCGTTTCCTCGGTCCGAAAGTCCCTTTTCCAAATATTCGGCTCAACCGGCAGTGTCGACTGTCTAAGAAGCATCGTCCAAAAGTCGGTCTCGGACGCTCCCGAAAATTCGACGTCCAATCTTGGATTCTCATGCCTTGTCAATTTCGCCCGAATGCCATTTTGGTACTACTCAGACTGATAGGCGGCTTCGAGGATTCACGCGTAACCGACTCGTGCCAATTCACGTTCAAGACTTCTCGACACATGGACGTCCTTGACTACATGAAATTGCGAAGGATCGATTCTTATTTCTAAGTACACGATTATCAAGGATCGACATAGGGCCATTCGCGGGTTCGATAACAGTAGACGTAATCACTCGTCATCCCATTATTTCTGTCCGCGAATCGACTTCGAGTCGTCCCTGAAATCGGCCTGCCTGACTACAGGATCGTCCTTATGCAAGTCTCACGGTCGAGTCGTTTTTCCCTAGTCAAGTTCTTTAGTCGCACGAGTTCTGTCCTCATTAGCCTTTCCTCTCAAGGTCAGTATCTCAGGAGTGATTAGTTCCGAGTGAGATCAACCAACAATGCACTGGCGAAATTAACGTTCAGTCCTCCCTTAGAGGGCTCGAATTTCAGGACGTCACAAAAATACATCTTAAAAGGAGTAATAAATTATTGAGTTCTAGACACGGTATATGACATCTTAGAACCATTCTTTTTTATGGTAAGGGCACCCTATTTGTTAGGGGGTGCATCGGTCTAGATCCAATCTGAGAACTGGGTTTGGGTGGTTCCTAGAGAGAGTGGTTCGCTTTTGATTCCAAAAATTCGAAACCATGGATGACTGATTTAGTTTCTTATTCCACATAAGAAACCGAACCTCTCGGAACGGTCAAGATTTCTTAATTTTTATTATTTTTTATACCAAGGCAAACTCTAATTAGTAATTTTTTCAATGTTGAGAAACTCCCACTTGTAAAGAATAGAAAAAACCAAAAAGAGAAAGAAATTGAAGAAATCACCGATTCCGGGACCAATCCGGGAATCGGATAAGATCGATTGTTCCGATTCTAGGACCAGGTGGGCTCCAATTCCACAAACTGGGAGCTAACCCTGTGTGGTCCGATTTCAAGTCTTAAAATGTGAATCAATACATCCTGAAACCGATCACCCTTATAATGTGCAAGAAAAAAAGGAAAATAAAAAAAATACATCTCGGACTTTTAATTGCATTATCACTTACCCCAATCGTAGTGAAAAGAATAAAATACCTATCCTACCACCATCCTCAACCCAATTCTATGAACATTCTCCCTTGCCTTTGGCCGCGAATCCCCTTGCCACTGGTCACGCTCCCAACATCAGCGATCCCCCACCTGAGAGCCCACCATCCTCCCCCTTATTTATTTATTTATTTATCCTTCGACTCGCTCTCTATCTCATTCGCCAACCATGGCTGTTGCAACCTTTGATCGACGTACAGCTTTTGCTCTTCTTGTTGTAAAAAAAGAGTACGAAAAATAGTACGAACTGTGATCCGAACTCCGGGTGGCATAGATTGCAAATTTGATCCAATCAAATAATTTCCAATTTGTAATCCCTTTTTGTTTTAGAAAATGTTGGGTCATTATGAAATTAAATTAAGATAGTAAAATTTGATTCAACTAAAATAAAAACGTATCTCGTTGTGGGAACACGAAAGTAACAGAAAAGTTTTTGTTTATAACTTGTGGTGGTAAAATTCAGCATTGCAGAGGAATGGAAGATAGTCAGAAACGGAGGAGTTGAAAGTGGATTGGCATAGGCTCGTCTGCTTTTATCTAAATGTACCAAAAAAGCTTTATGTTTGGTTGACGATTATGAGCAGATTGATAACCTTGGAACAAATTTGTACAAATGGAGATAGGGAAAATTATCAAAATAGTCTTAAACCTATTATAATTTTTTCAATTTAGTCTTAAACTTATTTTTTTGCCAATTCAATCTTAAACCTTTTGCAATTGTACCAGTTTAGTCCATTTGGTTGATTTTGACCAGTTGGCGCTAACGTGGATGCCAGTCAACACGTACCGCCCAGTCGATGTTGACGTGAAGAATATTTTAATAATATTTTATTTTTTCGAATTTTCTATTAATCTTTTCCTTTTTTCCTTTTCATTCTCTCTCTCTCTCTCTCTCTCTCTCTCTCTCTCTCTCTCTCTCTCTCTCTCTCTCTCTCTCTTCCTCCTTCCTTTGGCTACCGGCGACCACTAGAGGCAAGGCCGGTGAGGGACCTTGCTGACCTTGGGGAAGCCTGGCTATGGCTGGGCGGCCTTGCCTAGGTTGCTCTTTGGCCATGGGGGCAAGGCTCAACCTTGCCAAAGTTCGCGACCGTGCCTAGCCTTTGGCAAGGACTGCTAGCAGTTGGGTGAGGCTCGCCTTTGCCAACCATGGGCGACCCAAGTGAGGGCAAGCAACAATTGAGTCTCCATCCTTCTGCACTCGTTCTTCTTCAAACCTAGAGGCAGGGCTGGCGATGGCAAGCAACAGTGGAGTCTCCATCCTTCTACACTTGTTCTTCTTTATACCCAAAGGTAGGGTCGGCAAGGGCAAGCAATGCCCTCTCCTAGGTCACCCATGGTCAGCGAGGCTCGACCCTTGCCCAGTCGCTACTAGCCCTACCAGAGGCTGTGTGAGGTCGTAACCTTCAACCTCACAGCCTTTGGTGAGGTCGAGCCTAACCCCCATGGTTAGCAAGGGAAAACCCTCGCCAGATCTGGCAAGGATGAGGCTCGCCCAGCCTAGCCATGGCTAGGCTTCCCCGAGGCCGACCAGGTCCCCTTGTCGGCCTTACCTTTGGCCGCTCACTAGCGACCAAAGAAAGGAGGAGGGAGAGA
>CM026416.1:13361032-13436457 GCA_014858505.1 Corymbia citriodora subsp. variegata
AGAGAGAGAGAGAGAGAGAGAGAGAGAGAGAGAGAGAGAGAGAGAGAGAGAGAGAGAGAGAGAGAGAAATTAATAAAAAATTGGAAAAAGCAAAATATTATTAAAATAATTGCCGTGTCCGTGTCGGCCTACGTTCATGTTAGTGTAGGCTAGTCAAAATTGGCCGGATAGATTGAATTTGTACAATTGCAAAATATTTAAGATTGCATTAACAAAGACAAATGGTTGAGGACTAAATTAGAAAAATTGCAATAAGTTTAGGACCATTTTGGTAATTTTCCCAAATGGAACTAATGGATGATTTTTGTCTGCTTTGTCATCAATCTTGTGAATCCTCAAACCATAGAGAGAACTTCAAAATTTATAAAACTTTCACAATCTTCTAATCTTGATGGGAAAAATTCATATATGGACATGTCTAGCTGGATTTTTATTTGCTTAACCAGAATCTTGTATAAGTTGCACCTTGACTTTTCTATAGACTAAAATGTCTGAGAATTTCACAAAACATACATATTGACAGATATATTCAAATATATTTTTTTTAGACTAAAATATTTAAATTTCAATAATATTACAAAGTTTTGGGGGGAAGTCAAAAAGTTTTACTACATGAAAATGACAAACAAGCACGCCTCTGAAAAGTGAACAATATTTTGAAATTTTTTTAATCTTTTTTTTTTGATAAATATAATCGAACGAGTCTACAATTCTTAAGTACGGATTTTTTTCCCCTACCGGCAGATTTTAATTAGTGTCAGTAAATGTCAAAAGACTGCTAATAAGAATCGGGAGTAATGATCCGCAACGTACGGTGGACCCCATGACACCACACATAAAAACCGTTACTCCATTTGTTCAAAATCAAGAAGACAGTTGATACCCTAAATAATCACTTAAAGGGGAAGCAAGTTATTTACTTAAATATTCCGGAAAACAAAGTTGTTTATTGGAAATGATGTCAGAGTTGATGTGGAGTGCATAGGCACAATTGTTTTGAATTTAGATTCTGGATTTCAACTTATTTTGAACAATGTCTTTTATGTTCCTGGTCACCTTCCATTAGGACGAAGATTCAAACGAAGCTCGACTTCGTGAACATAATGTAATCTGGCGGGTCAAACAGCAATAAGCAGGTTTGACCTTTCATTTTGCCGGTGGAAGATTTGAGATTAGGAGGTGAACTAACTAAAGAACCAATCAAGAGATCATCTTCTAATTCTTTCCCAACTGTATCCGACGGCAAGTCACCAACTTATTATCACAACCCTAATTCTACCCAACACTTCTTGCTATATAAACTCCAACCCCCTTCTTGTCAGCTAATCAATTTCAAGTCCTTGAGCCTATCTCACAACGTAACATCTATTGTCCACTTTACCAATATGGCTTCTCCCTCAAAGAGCTTTGTACTTTTGATTGTCCTTATTTTCTCTAGCTTGAACATGAGTTTCGGAGCTCGTCATCTGCTACAAGCAACCATGCCATCCATACCGACTCTCCCCACCATACCAACTTTACCGAAACCAGGGTCTCTACCTCCATTTCCTGCTATGCCAACATTGCCTAAGGTCACCATACCACCTATGCCTGCCATCCCAAAGACCTTGCCTCAGCCCACGTTGCCGACATTGCCTGCCACCCA
The DNA here is from genome assembly GCA_014858505.1 of Corymbia citriodora subsp. variegata. Classification (NCBI taxonomy): domain Eukaryota; kingdom Viridiplantae; phylum Streptophyta; class Magnoliopsida; order Myrtales; family Myrtaceae; genus Corymbia; species Corymbia citriodora. Next base: position 13,362,678 of record CM026416.1, read on the forward strand.
GCCGACGCTGCCCAAGGCTACTTTGCCGCCGCTTTTGAGCTTGCCAACTGTGCCGACCACCTTGCCACCGATGCCAAGCATCCCTACTCTCCCGAAAATTCCCTCTATTCCTTTCCTCACCCCACCTCCAGCCACAAGCCCATGAAGATTTCTTTTACCATTGATCGATCGGGCGCCTCCGCGTGTTTGTTATTAGAATTTATTGGCATGTTTGTTGATTAGGATGTCTGTCGGGATTCTGTTTTTTATTCAATGTTTGTTGCCATGTATCTTTCCAGCACTATGATATGTATTGATTACACACTGCTTTGCTTCCCTTTAACTATGGTCTTCTTCTCGTTGCTGCCTCAGCTCATTATTGCGTCCAGTTTGTTAAATCGATCTCATTCAAGCAAAAAGTTCACGAGGTCGTATTCGTTAAGGGAAGAGATTCAGATAGAAGTACACCTTAGAAAGGTGTCACGTACTACTGTAATTATAGCTACAATCCATACACAAACACAGTACTACTGTGACGGAGCTAAAATTCTAACGAAGGGAAGGGGCCGAAATTTTCTACGTATTATACTTAAAAATGCAATTAGCAGTTCTTATCATGACATGTAGGAAAACAACGTCTGATACATCAACATAAGAAGTACTTTAAATTTATTTTACAAAGTTTCATTTGTTTTTATGACACCGAAATTTAATTAGCGAATTAGCATTTTGCCTTAAATAAAAAGAAAATTTAAATTCATCAGAGGTCTAAGTGTGGAAACTACAAATGGTCATGTTAAGGAACGAATGTTTTGCACCAGTCATTAATCATGTAAAATAGCTAAAATAATGATGGCCATGGCGACCTCAAGTAGAGGCAAAAATTTTGCTTTGCTAATGAAGTTTTGTCGTGCTATTTTTACCTAATGTATGAACGGTGATACAAGATGAGCATGGCGTAGGGTACGGATACTCGATGCTCCAGGGTTCCCCGCATCCAATGCGGATTTACACTATTAGAATGGGGCGCCAGCCCAGCTACCTCGCTAATTCCACCCCCTCATATGCTTTTTCAAAAGATACATACATACATACATACATATATATATATGTATGTATGTGTGTGTTGTTGTTGTTGTATATTCAATGAACATATATTAATTACGAGTAATCTTAATCATTACTGATTTATTTAATATTTGAATATGTTGGGTTATTATATATTCAATGAACATATATTTCAGTTTTGATTCATATCAATTCGTCCATGTTTCTCAATGTAAAAAAAGAAAATCTCTTCTCCCTAATAACTTGGGCTGTATCATTGACATAGATATGAGTATGACATCTTTCGATTCATACATCCATCAATATATACTTATGTAATGCATAATTAACGAGGTCATTATTATATGTTCTTGTAATACATTAGTGTAACACTATGCCCGTCAAATAATATGATAATATTGCAATACAGATTCATCAACACATATAAAACTGCTCAATTCTATAGGTTTATATATGATGTTAACAGATTGACAATTAAGATAGTTATCAATGTTTCCATAATGTTACTGTAAATATAATATCATATGTTGCCAATGCATTATATCAAACTTTTTCCTCGTATCATAGGAAAAGCAAAACCAATGCCTTGAAAAGTCAATTATTTAACTTTTTCAAGGTAACATATGGGCCCATTTAGTTCGGCTTTGGGCAAATGTTCTTAGGAAAATGTAAATATCTTTAGGTTAAAGAGGTTTTCCGAAATGCAAATACCGTTTGATAAATTGAAATTTTTCATTGCATTGCAAAACAATTTTGGCCTAAATGCCATTTGGTAAATATTACATTTTGTAAAGCATTTTTACTAAATTTTTTATTAAAAAATTTTGGAAAGATTTTTTTTTTTAATCTATTCACCGGTAGCCATTGGATAACCTCACTTGAGTCATGTGACCCAAGCGACCGTCCATTGGGTCGCCAACGCCGGTGCCCCTAGGTGACAGTTGCCTCTGTCCCCCAGGCATGCAGCCTAGGCGACAGAACCGTTGCCTCCGTCACTTGGGTTCATGACCTAGGCGTGCAACCCAAGCAACAGAACCGTCGCTTTCGTCACCTGGGTTTGTGACCTAGGTGTGCAACCCAGGCGAACATTGCCTAAGGTCACCGGATCTTAGGCAACGCCTGGGTCACGCAACCTTGGGTGGTGTGGTCGTGCAACCTTAGGCGCCGGTCGTTGGCGTTGAGGACCCCTTGGCCGGCAGTCGTCATCCTCATTGGCTCATCGAAGAAGATGAACAGTGATTGCGTGAACAATACCATTTGCATTTGGAAGATGCAACTTCCTAAAGTGGCTCCAGACCTTTTTTGAGCTAAAGGCCTTTAGAGTCATTTGGAGATGCAATTATATTTGGTCAAAGTCCTCCAAAAAATCGAACCAAACGGATTTGCATTTAGCCAAGATCCTTTAGGCCCGCAAATCTCCTTCGCAAAGCCAAGGTGTTTTTGAAAAAAATATTAAACTCTCACAAAATTACACCTAACATAGTCCATTCACTAAAATTATATTAACAATACTTTATAGTATTTATATCTCAGTCGAAGATATAAAGGAAAAAATACTTTTGTTATTTAATTTTTGTATTGGTTATTGTGCATCATTCTTTCATGCATGCAATGCTAACAACAAATTATTAACTAAACTTTTAAGACTAAGTTTAAAATAAAAAAATATCTTTGTCATGATTATTTGGGAAAAAGCTATAAAAAAATTCCAAACTATATCCACAGTAACACATTTACTCTAAGCTTGTTCTTGTAATATAAAAAATATTAACTTGCAGATATGTGACACATTTATCCTTTTTTCAAAATGATTATTTAGTCAAAACAACATTGTTTTTATTTCATTTTAGCCATATGAGTGCAATGTCAATAACGTGCATTTTTCGGCTTTAATAGAGAGATTTTTAATAGTTATCATCGACAAAAAAATTGATGGAAGGTAAATGTATTATACTAATATAAATTTATAATTTTTTATGTCCTCCAGAAAAATTAACGTAAATATATCACAGTTACCATTATTTGAATTTTTCTTAAGAGGAGGAGGATTTTTTTTTTTTTTTTGGGGGGGGGGTGGTGTTGTGTTGGTGGTTTGCTTTTGGTGTTTTCCTTATTATTTTGTTTTCGTTTTGGTTGTCATCTGATGTTCTCTCATGCGGACGCCCAGCCTCGTGCCCATTTCTAGCCCCGGCTCAAAGATGTGAACTTTAACTAGTCTCCGACATGTTTCTGGGATTCCAAAGCCTCCAGCCAACCTCGTACCTAAAAGCTGTCGCTCATTTCACTCTGCAGCAGAAGCTCGACTCGTGCATTCTCCTGATCTTTCCACTCTCTTGCAAGGCCGCGTTCCCCGCCCTCATCTCCTTCAAATCCACGCCCGGGTCTTCAGGCTCGATGCCCATCAGGACAATCTGGTGGCGACCCGTCTCATCGGCCAATACCCATCTCACGTTGCGTTCAGAGTTTTCGAACAACTGAAGAACCCCAACGTCTTCCCCTTCAACGCCACCATAAGGGTCTTCATCGAGGAGGGCCTGTTCCCGAAGGCTTGGTCCCTGTTCAGAGCCTTGAAGCAGCGCCGGCTCTCGCCTAATGATTTCACTTTCTCGTTCCTTCTCAAGGCGTGCTTCCGATGCGCGAGCGCCGGTCAAGCGAGGCAGATTCACACCCATGTGCTCAAAGCTGGTTTTTGTGAGGATCCTGTCGTGTGCAACGTCCTTCTTTCTGTTTATGCCAAGTCGGTTAAGGATTTGGTTTCCGCCCGTAAGCTGTTTGATGAAAGTCCCCAGAGGGATTTGGTCTCTTGGAGTTCTTTGATTTCTGGATATGCTCAGTCGGGTCGGGCTGACGATGCGTTGCAGCTTTTTGTTAACATTGTCCAGGAGAATTTGAGGCTCGAAGATGAAATCCTTATAAGCGTCTTATCGGTGTGTTCTGCTATTCAGGTCGTTCATTTAGAGAGATGGGTTAATATTCTGTCAAAATTTGTTGAAGATGTGACTCTTGATGATATTAAACGTGATTCAATCAATATTGTTCTTATACATTTGTATGGAAAATTGGCAAGAGTAGATAAGTGTAGGGAAAAATTCAATGAAATAACTAATCATGGAATTGGAAGATTGCTTCCTTGGAATCTCATGATAACTGCATTTGTGCAAAATGGTTGCCCCATTGAGGCCCTGCATATTTTCCACCAAATGATGGAGGATAGGAACCGAAAGCCTAATGAAGTTACGATGGTCAGTGTCCTTTCTGCTAGTGCTCAGGTTGGTGATTTGGATCTTGGCAAATGGGTTCACAATTATTTGAGGTCGGAAGGCAGCAAAGGCATTCTTCAATCGAACAAAGTTCTAGTGACTGCATTGATAGACATGTATTGTAAGTGCGGGAGGCTGGAGGGGGCTAAAGGAATTTTTGATCAGATGACACAGAAAGATATTGTCTCGTTCAATGCTATGATCATGGGTCTTGCAATGAATGGTAAAGGAGAAGAGGCATTGCAGCTATTTTCCAGCATCCAAGATTTCGGTCTTCATCCTGATTCTAGCACATTTCTTGCAGCCTTATGTGCATGCAGCCACTCAGGATTGTTGGATGAGGGACGGAGGATCTTTTCAGAGATGCAGATGCGAATTTCAGTCTCTCCCAGTTTGGAACACTATGCCTGTTATATTGATCTCCTTTCACGTGTAGGTCATATTGAAGAAGCTTTAGAAGTTGTTGCCTCCATGCCTTTTGAACCTAATAACTTTGTGTGGGGAGCTTTGCTTGGAGGTTGCCTGCTCCATGCCAGGGGAGAACTCGCGCAGCATGTATCAAAAAAGCTTGTGATGTCGACCCTGAAAACTCTGCTGGTTATGTGATGTTGGCAAATGCATTTGCAGCTGATAGGCAATGGGATGATGTCTCTGTTCTGAGGTGGGTCATGAGGGAAAGGGGGGTCAAGAAGCAGCCAGGGCATAGCTGGATCCAAATAGATGGTATTGTGCATGAATTTCTTGTGGGGTCGCCAGGGCATCCACAAATGGGGATGACATATGAAACTTTAGGTACATTAGAGAAAGCAGTGAAGGTTCCTCAGACTTGAGCTGTACTTTTATGACAGTACAAGTTGATTCATCTTAATAGTGACATCTTGATATTGCTTTGAACAGACTTACCTTCACATCCTTTCAATGACCCCCCTTTCATCACTACCCTAAATTTAGGACTGCAGTGTGAGAACTGGAGCATTGACTCCTTTATAAGTGGGGAAGCTAAACCGTCGTTTTGAAAACAAACTAAAAGGCAAGAACTTTTCTGGTTCAGTTTGGGTATTTTTCCGATGCTGATGTGGCATTGTGAAGCTACGCTGTGAAAACTGGGCCTTTTCCTTTCTTCCTTCTTTAATGGTGTCCCTTCATTAATCTCTAAAGACTGTAAGGGGAATGACATGGCCTTTCCCATTCAATCAGAGATATGGTTAACTTTGAGGAAAGGGAGGCAGCTCAGTATGTTCTAATTTCATAAATAACTTGAAGTATTCTCCAATTCTTCCATATGCTTCTTTGGGAGCAGGTTCGGGAGGTAAGCTCCTTCTGGATATGACTGGCAATATCTTTATACATTGACAGTGAATGTCACCAGCCTTTTACTGCGGGTTTGGACTTGGTTATGGTCCCTCGGGAGGGACCAATCTCCTGTGCAACCATCATAACCAAAGTTTTTTTCTTTTTCTTTTTTTGGTTAAAAACTTGGATTACAACCACTGCAATGGCATTGGTCTCTCAAGGTTCCATGACTGGATCCCCGAGTTCTCATTTGTATATCAATTTTCAAGAATACACGCTTCATTACTCTAGCTTTTCAATGTGCATTTTTTTCTTACGTACCGGCGATGTCCTTCTCTGAGCAGGAAAATAATTATCAGTGAGAAACCAGGGCCTTCTCATGGTTAGAACTTAGACAATTGGCATTAAGCGAGTTATAGTTAGTCTTGCTTCCACCATTTCCGAGAAAGGTTGCTAGATTTAAGGTACTACTCTGAATAGCTCCACCTGCATAACTGGTGGAAGATTGTGATATGGGTGTGAATGTTGCCGAATCTCCCATCTGTTAGCCAGGGAATCTCATAGTTTCGGCCATCCCTCCTATCTGAAATTTTTGCCTACTTGATGCGGAAAAAAACGGCAGTTGAAGCACAATTTTGCTTTTGACACGTTAGATACAAGGTGGCGACAGGATCCATATGCTCCTAGTCACAATCAAAGCTAGGATGTGTTTATTTCACAAAAAATAAATAATTTAAAATATATTTTCCCAAAAATAATTGCTTGTATCGCTTATAATAATAAATGAATGAAATTTTTTTCATCATCTAGAGAAATATTAAGTCGTAAATTGTTGTTGATTATAAAATATTTTATTATTAACAAATTATTTAAAGTGATACGAGTGATCGTTTTTAAGAAAATATTTTTCATATCATTTATTTTTTATGAAATAATTGGAGCCCAAAGATGTTTTTGGCCTTAGGATGTATGATGTTCATATTTAAGGGTTTATGATTATGTTTGGATGTCATTCCAAAGAATCCCTTGGGGCTAACTTGGTCTCTTCAGCATGTCTATGAAAGACTGACAATCTTGTGATCAAATATGAGAAATGGGAACTCATGAATCATGTTTTTGTCTATATATAAACATCTACTTTCTTTTGTTTTGACTACATAGGTTTCTTATGTGCTACTGGATTGGAATGAGTTGCTAGCCAGAGTTGTATGAAGAGAATGGTCCAAGAAGTCCTAAACATATTATACATTGGCTAAGTTAGTTATAAACTTTTTTAATTATGCTAATTTAGTCTGACACTTTTGAACTTGTCAATTTAGTCATACTCTTTGATTCTGCCAATTTAATTATAATTTTTTTGATAATTTATTAACTTAGTCTTAAACTTTTTAACGATTTATCAATTTAATTATTCTGACTAATTTTAGCCTATGCCATCTATTGATAATACACATAGGATTCATCAATACCACCACATTCTATTTCCTCATTTAGTGGTTTTCTTGGAGGCTTTGGTGGTGAGTTTATCCTATCCTAAAATCCTATATCCTAAATAGGTGGTTTGTTCTATAAGCCTTGGTGATAAATTTCGTCAATCTTGATCTTGATCCTCAACTAGTGGTGTGTCATGTATGTCTTGGTTGTGATCATATTATTAAGCATTTGCATTCATCTATCAATTTCCATCCATATCCACTTTGATCTATCATCAAAACACATTTCATTATCACTCAAAATAACAATCACCCCATTTGCATTGCATCAAATTGGTATTAGAGCTTTGAGTTAACTCTTTTTGAGTTATTCATTTTGTTAGCTATCTCACACTTGCATTAGATGAGTATCAGAGTTCAAGGCTGAACTTCCTTTGAGTGATTCCTTCTATTACCTATCTTGCATCTCATCTTATCATTAAAAAAAAAAAACAAAGAGAAATGGTTGGTCATTGTTGACATGGACCAAACACAAAGTCTTCTGTAGTTTGAGAAAGAGATATGAGACAAGTACAACAACTAAAAAATCGATTGCATCTCTTTGAACTTGAACAAATAGATAGTCCTCATCCTCTTAGAGAAATGACTACTGTAACATCCAAAAAATTATTATATTTATTAATACATTGGAATTCAGTTGCAATCAACTACATGCATGAGAAATTTTATACAACCTTAGAAAATGTGACTGTTATGCTTGCCAAAGGGTTAGAAACTTATTAAGTTAACTATGTACTTATGTTCAGAAAGTTTTACCAAATGTTTTGATAAGTTCAAGAATTAATTATTAACTTATGTTCAAAAAGCATTGCTAAATATATTGACAAGTTTAAAATACTTTTTGGATTTATCAATTTTTAGAATGGACATTGGTTTTCATGTTTATGTACTGATTCCTTGATTCCTTAGCATTTCAACCGAAGAAATATTGAGCTTGACCTTAGTTGATGTCATACCTATTTCATTTACATTAACTTCTACTTCATTAATACAAGGTATGGGTCACCTCTTTACTTGGTTAAATGAGATGAATCTCTCCTAAAAATCCCTTCTCTTGACTTATCACATTGTGCCAAATCCCTAAGTTATTTACTTAGGGGCCGCATGAACTATTTTAATTAGAACAACAAGTCTCTCTACTCTTAGACCTCATGGTTTTACCATTATAATTGAGCAACTTCATCAATTCACTCTTAAATACTTACCTTACCAAAGGGTAAGTGCTCAACTTTAAAGAGAGAATTTTTAAGAGAATGCCCCACTTCATTACTCACTCTCCATTTTCCTTTTAATTTATGCTTTCAATTCCAAGAATAAAAGCAAAGGATCTCATGTGCATTTTTATCAAAATCTTAAGAGTTCATTTCAAGATTTGAACGAGGTAAACTCATTAATTTCTTCAACTCTTCGTAAATGGGTTTGTCGTTTTTAAGACAAAAATATTGGCTTTGGTTTTGTCTTATTTTGAAGGAAAATTAAAACTTTGATTTTACACAAGTTATTTTCAAGATAAGTGAAAACTATATGCGCTAAGTTATGTTATTCTAATGAGTATTTGACTCGGTTGCTTGATGGATGTTTACTTTAAATGAGTTTTATGAACATGTGTGAGTAACTTTGGAAATAGAATGTTGGATTCCCCACTCGTGTGAATTTTGATGATGGCATGTCGAGTTTTGTATTGATTTTTTTTGAGTTAATTCTTAAATGAGTGGTAGTATTTTGGTGAAAAAAAGAGTGTAAAAAGAGTAGGAAATGAGAAATTTATCAATTCCAGCGAGTTACCGAATATAACAATTACCGATTACTGATTATAGCAACTTATCGAATATAGTAGTTAGCGAGTGTCAAATATTGCATGTTATCAAAGATGACAGTACTAAGTGCTGATTATAACAGGTTACTAAAGATAACAGTTGTCCATTATCAATTATATCAAGCTACCCAATATGACGGTTACCAATAGTAGAATTTTTTCAAAAAAATAATTAAAAAAAATTAAAAAAGGATTTCTTCTCTCATACTTTCTATTCTATGGATATCTTTAGCCCATCATGTGTTTCTTTTAGCATTATTATTTAATAAATACATATCTATTATATTTGAGGAAAGTATGCATGAAATGTTGATGTTGAATATGTTCATTTAATGATGATTATGTAAAATGATGCAATGTATAATTGCTGATGTGGAATATGCTCAATCAATGATGGTTAAGTGAAATGACGTAGTGTATTGAATGTTGATGTTGATCATGTACATCATGTTGCATGATAATATAGAAAATTGAAAAAGAAAAATGCCATCATTCATGTGAAGGTGGCGACGTTGCCCTATGTCAAGGGGTGTTTCAAGATGCCTTGGGAGTCAAGATGCCTTGCATAAAAGAGAAAAAAAAAAAGATTATGTATGAGAATGGTGAGATACCCTATGGGCGGATAGTGTTGGGTGTTTCAAAGTCGAGATGCCTCGGGAGTATTTAGGAGGTGGAGTAAATAAGATGATGCATCCTCATAAATATACATATATGCATGTTGATAAAGCACTAGATGATATAGATGCATTAATAAATTATGTCGTTCGTGTGCATTGAGTAGATAATGCCATGCATTCTTATGGAGCACTTACATGGTAGCTAATAAGTAGTGCCTATTCTAAGGCCGCAAAAAGGTCGTGTGTATGAGATATCATACTTATTACAAGTTTTGTTTTCATTTTCCCTAACTCATAACATAGGCCAATTTCCTAATATTAGAGCCACGGCATTTTTCAACACTTTTCTATTTATGAGTTGAATATCCAATGTAGAAAGGGGGAATTTCTATACCATGTCAAAATCCTCCTCCAAAACCCTTTCTACAACTATAAATGCCCCAGTCTTTCTTAGCCCTCCTTTAGAGCTTTACACTTCTAATGTCTCTAAGAGTGACTATCTTTATGAGGTTTCTTACCTCAATGAAAATAGTAACCTCATAAAGATAGTAAAATTTCAGAGACTCACCTTCTGCTTATAAACCCATATTCTGCCTTTGCTAAACCTTCCTCTTTCTCTCATATTCACCATATTAAACAACTTATTAAGCATACTCCTTGGGAGGTTAAGGAGTATGTCTAGTCCTCGAAATTTAATCAGCATCCTACCTCTATTACTCAGTAAGAACACTTTCTCACCCTCCAAATTCCTTTTGACTTTCCACGATAATAGATATAGCAAGGATATATGCACCTTTATTTTGGTGTTATTGGACTTGCTTTATCCTTTCATGGAAGAAAATGGCTACTCATGGTTGCTTAAATGACTTTCTTAGACACTCGATTTTTGGATTACCGACATACTTGCATTGGTACTATTCAAATTATCCTTAATTCAAGAACAAAGTTTATTATGCTGTTTCCAAATTTCAATATGGCTCTTTTGAATCCGCAACTTCTTTTAGCCCTTAATGTCCAGCTACAAATTACTAAAGCTCCTCAAACTCCAGGTTCTATTACTACTACCTTGCATTATTAGATGGTTTATTAGGTCTAGAATCATACCATTGATCTCAACTTCCCTAGTTTTAAAGAAGCTTTGTTTGTCTCCGTGAATAATGATTAGACTTCTTGTATCCACATGCCCAGACAGATTTCATGAGATCAACTAGCTAAGTTATTTCCAAACACTTGGGTAACTAATTATGAAAAGATTTACCAAAACTCCAGGGCAATCTAGTTTATACAATCCTAATTCACCAAGGAAAAAGATGGCATGGTTGTCATTAAATTTAGTAAGAAAAAGAAGGAAGCCGCCTCTTCCATCTTTCCTACTATTTTTATGATGCAATGTTGTGCACTGACAATGGTCATCCAGATTCATATGACGAGAAAGATGATAGACTGTCAAGGAGAAGGAAATAGTCAAAAGATAAGATTTATCAAAGATACCTTGATGGAGTTCCTACTGTAGGACCTCTTGGTGAAAATGGAGGAAAATATCAATTCATGGTCTCTTATAGACCATCATGTCTATAGCCTCTTCCACTAATTCCTAAACTTGTGAAACTCCTCATTCACCTCAGTAACCACCCAAAAAGAAGCCTCCATTGCACAAACCGGTTGTTTCACCTTTGTACAAATTCATTCACAAATTGACTAAGAAAAACTCTTTTCTTTTGGAACTACCCAAAGCACCATAACCCTTATGTTTCCCAAAATTAGAACCACCATTTATTCTCTCATTTGTATGTATGTTTCAAACTCTTTTCTAATGCTCCATTCCCAACATTAGAAAAAAATTTATAGATGCTCAACATCGGTTTCGTCGTATGCCTAAAATTTTGAAACTCATAGATGTTGATGATCATTCATGGGAGACAAAAGAAAGTCACTACTATTGAAGCTGTTTTAAATTGACTGTCAAAAAATGCTTTAGCACAGAATAATGTTCTCAAGACAACTCAAACCCATCTTGATCATGTTGACCAAAAGATTGATCAAACAGCTTTGGTCACAAACAAATTGCTTAAGACATTCCAGAAGAAATTGCAGCAAATGGAATTTGGGAGATTCGTTTCTCGTCATTATCTAGAGGACCAAATGGCAAAATGGAAAAGTTGAGGAGACAAATCAAGCTCCTACAAGAAGGAAAATTTGTGCCTCCTTCAGATCCATTTTCCTAGCCATGAAGTCTAGCTCCCATGGAAGTAATTTCCCCCAAGCCTACAACAATTGCTTTGATCATTGAAGAAGCTCCAAAAATAAATCAGAATAATATTGTTACACTTCAAAACTGTATCAAAGAAATAGAAGAGAACAAAAGAAGCTAGCTCTCGAACCTTTTCAAAGGTCTCCTCGAGCTTATATGGTTTCAAATCCACTTGAAGCTTTTTTGCGAGAACAAACTCGACAGATAATCTCAACCATTTATGCAATTGACTCCACCAAACAAAATACCTCTTTCCATTCTATATCAATTTCAGAACTAGATTTCTTTTCCTCTAGATACACTTCAACCTTTGAGCCAGAAACACCATACTCTTGTAGGTTTACTATCTTTATAGCAGACCCCCTAATGTGGAAATGCAATCAAATTCATCCAAGCCAATAGTAGTAAATCTTCGTGATTCAAGCTCATATCACAAGTCTTCAACCCCAAAGTATTACTTGACGCTCGATGACATTCCATACTCTAAGTGGCCATAAAGACTTTAGGAGTTTCATGCTTGTGTCACGGGCCGATCGTTGGGGATCTCGACCGTGCGGCGACTTAGGCAATTTCGGATCGCAGGGGATCGTCGCTCCTAAGCCAAGCCTTCTTCGGATCGATGGATCGCTTCGCTTCAACCGGATCGTAGAGAGAGAAACTAGAGAGAGAAGCTCTGAAGAAAGAAAGTGAACTTGGATTGCTTAATTGATGGATGATTACAAGTGAGGGAGGGCACCCCTTCTTATACTTGAGGCCATCTCATTACAACCGTAGATGGACCTTCGATCTAGCGGACGAGATCGCACCGCCTCAACTACCATCTACCCGTACTTATGACGTCACCTACCAATATTCATTACAATGACAACTAGCGGTATTTATGACGTCATCCCAACTAACTACACTTAAGACAAGAAGACTCTAGACCACGGCGTAATTACCGGATCGTCCGTCCTTGAGAATGTTGCGGAAGCGTCGGAGTTCTTTGAAGGGTCTTTGGGACGTTTTTCCTCGATCACGAAGGCCCCGTTGATGAGGGAAACCTCTCCTCCGTGACATTCTCCCCCACTCAATCGAGCGACGTCCTCGGCGCTCACAGTATGGAGGGCTTTCTTCTTGGCTCGGGCTTTTTCTCTCTTCTTCCTATTCTGTTTGGTTCGGACCGAATCGAACAGTACCTCGCACGGCTTTATGAACATGTGGGCACACATACCTTTCTTTGGTTCGTACTTGGCACGAGGCATGGACTCCACTTCGGGGAACAGGACTTCGACCGACATGTCTTGCGTTGGCAATGTCTTTGTTTGATTGGCCAAGCATTTGGCCGCCTTCAAGTTCTTGTCGAGAAGATGGACCGCGGTGATCGTCTTGGTGTGCATCGTCCCTTTGATCATTGGCACCATGGACGGGCACTTCGGATCAAGTAACATGATGCACTTGGATCCTAGGTCAATCATGGCCCTGGCTTGGTCGAAGAACTGCATCCCCAAGATGAGGTCGTAGTCGTCGAGCGGGACAACTTCGAACGGAATCTTGCCCTTCCATCCGCCAATTTGAACATTGACCTCCGGAGTTGTTCCTCCACTTGCGAGATCTTCCGAATTGACGGTCTTGAAGCGCCTTCCGTTCGGCCGTACTTCCAAGCCCAACTTCCTCGCCACCTCGGTCGCCATAAACACATTGGATGCCCCCGTATCGACTAAGGCAAAGAGCTTTATTCCACATACCTCAAGTTCGACGAAGAACATGTCCACTTGCTCCATATTCTTCTTGGGTAGGGGTTGTGTTTGCATGGCGTTGAGATTCATTCCACCGAGTCGGATTTGCCGCTTCTCCTCCTTTGGTCGTTCTTCATCGACGGAAAGGATGGCGTTCACCCGGTGCTTTTGTGGACACTTCTGCGTCCAGTGATTCCCTTTGCAAATGAAGCAAGGTGAGGGCGGAGGTTGTTCGAACTTACTTGCGTAGTTCGTATTCGGTCGACTCCCTTGGATGGGTTATCTGGATGAACCTTCTCCCCATTTCCTTGCTTGGCCACCTTGATACTTGGTGCCATGGAAGTTGTCGCGGGAGTTGTCACCACCTTCATCCTCGGAGGGCCGATCCGACCTCCAGTCCCTTGTCCGATACTTCGTTGTATCGAATTTGTTGAGGTCGATGAGCGACTCCGCTACCGTTAGGGCCTTCGAGAGACTCCTCACATCCCGCCGCATCAACTCTTGCTTGGCCCATGGCTTTAGTCCATCCATGAACGCTCTGAAAGCTTCATCATCTCCAAGATTGTTGATCTGGAGCTTGAGTTCAGTGAAATCCTTCACGTACTCTCGGACCGTCCCTCGTTGTTCGAGGCGATGGAGTTTGCTACGAGCTTCTTGTTGAGCGAACTCGGGGAAGAAGTACTCCCGAAATTCCTCCACGAAGCCATCCCACGTTTCCACGGGATGGGCACCGCGCTTCGTCTCATCACACCTATTGCGCCACCACAACATCGCAGTATCAGTAAGGTACATGGCAGCAGTTCGTACCTTGACGTTCTCTTGTTGGATGTTGGCGGCTCCGAAGTATTGTTCCATACTCCAGATGAAGTTGTCCACCTCCTTGGCGGATCGATCGCCCTTGAATTCTTTGGGCTTCGGTACATCCAGCTTGGACACCGCTTGAGTAGGCACCGCTCCGTTCGCGATGCTTAGTTTGCACAAGGCGAGCTCCGTCTTGAGTTCTTGGATCTCCGCCTTCATGACTTCAATTTCGTCCCACCGGGGATTCTCCTCTTCCATGGTTCGGACGCGCTCCCTCAAGTCGTCGATCGATTCATCGAGGGCATCATCCCTTGCTTGGAGAGGGACCGTCGCATCGTTGATGGCGTCCGTGAAGTCTTTGCGAAGGGAGCCCTCAACCTCCATGATCCGTTCTCGGACATCGTCGAGCCCATCGATCATGTTGGTCATGGCACTTCGCATCTTCGCAAACTTCTCATCAAGCGCAGCAATGGCTTCCGGTGAGGTCGCTCTCTTCTTGCTTCGGCCGCGAGTCTCTCTGACTGGGGCGGCTTCTCCATCCAAAACAGCTTCCTGGCTCGACATTCTTTCGAACAGTTGGTGCTCCTCTTCTTACTTCTCTCTTTGCTCTGATACCACTTGTCACGGGCCGATCGTTGAGGATCTCGACCGTGTGGCGACTTAGGCAATTTCGGATCGCAGGGGATCGTCGCTCCTAAGCCAAGCCTTCTTCGGATCGATGGATCGCTTCGCTTCAACCGGATCGTAGAGAGAGAAACTAGAGAGAGAAGCTCTGAAGAAAGAAAGTGAACTTGGATTGCTTAATAGATGGGTGATTACAAGTGAGGGAGGGCACCCCTTCTTATACTTGAGGCCCTCTCATTACAACCGTAGATGGACATTCGATCTAGCGGACGAGATCGCACCGCCTCAACTACCATCTACCCGTACTTATGACGTCACCTACCAATATTCATTACAATGACAACTAGCAGCATTTATGACGTCATCCCAACTAACTATACTTAAGACAAGAAGACCCTAGACCACGGCGTAATTACCGGATCGTCCGTCCTTGAGAATGTTGCGGAAGCGTTGGAGTTCTTTGAGGGGTCTTTGGGACGTTCCTCCTCAATCACGAAGGCCCCGTTGATGAGGGAAACCTCTCCTCCGTGACACATGTCTCACCCTAAAGGTTAGTTTAAATAGTGAGACTTTCCTTGATACTTATATATGGACCGTGAACCTCTTTCACAACTGATATGGAATAATCCTAGTAGTTCTCTCGTCCTTACTTCAAGAAAGAGTCAGAGCAACACAAATCATTCCTCTCATCTTTCTTGACATTTTATTTCATAAAAAATTAACTAAAAATCAAATGAGAGAACAGTAGGAGACATCAGGAAATGATCTCTCCCTTAGTAACACTAATAGATTAGGTTAATTAAATTCTTATTTCTTTTACAAGGTTGCTTTCGTTATTAGTGGTAAATGTGCACATGAAAATGCTACAAGTTTCTCTTTTCGAATTCATTGTTTGTGGCTATTACAGGTAAATTACAGCCCATAAAATTACAAGTGTAAATGAGTTATGATCCGANTCAATAAATATTCTTCATGCATTTAGCGTCCCTGGGCTGGGCCGGGTTCACTCTGCGCTTGCCTTGTCGGGGTAGGCCGGGCCAAGCCGGGTCAATGTCGATTGAAGTTTAGATTCGTCGCAGTGCTTTAATTGTCCCCTTATGCTTGTGCCATAGGTTGATCGGCTTTTGACATTTGGGCCAACCATTCCCACCCTTTTCTGTCTCTCATACACCCCATTTTATTTTATTTTTTGCTACACTAGTTTAAAGGTGAAATTTTTCTTTACACTTATAACCCGACCTTCAACCCCTTCCACACAATCTTCCTTTCGCACATCATGACTTTTGGGTGTAAATTTGTTGGTAATCTGAACTTTAATATTAGTGCCTGGTGATATAAGGCATGTCTCACCCCAAAGATTAGTTTAAATAATGAGATTTTCCTTCATACTTATAAATAGACCATGAACCCCTTTCACAACTGATATGGAATAACCCTAGTAGTTCTCTCGTCCTTACTTCAAGAAAGAATCAGAGCAACACAAATTATTCCTCTCATCTTTCTTGACATTTTATTTCATAAAAAATTAACTAAAAATCAAATGAGAGAACAGTAGGAGACATCAGGAAATGATCTCTCCCTTAGTAACACTAATAGATTAGGTTAATTAAATTCTTATTTCTTTTACAAGGTTGCTTTCGTTATTAGTGGTAAATGTGCACATGAAAATGCTACAAGTTTCTCTTTTTGAATTCATTGTTTGTGGCTATTACAGGGAAATTACAGCCCATAAAATTACAAGTGTAAATGAGTTATGATCCGATTCAATTCGTGACTTGATAAATGCAATTTTCCTGTAATTTCATTTGATTCAATTCATCAACCACGCTACTTTTAATGGTGCTTTGCATAATCATCCCATATTTTTATTTGTACACTTTGAGTTACGAATTGAGCACAAAAGTAAGTGTTGAGAATTAGGGTTGATCAGTTTCCGGTTCGGTCCGATTCCAAAGTTCCACCTTGGAACTGGACCGAGAGGACCGGTTCTCATTTTTTGGGACCATGGACCGGATCAGATGTTCCTAGGATCAAGAACCGGACAGGACGTTTGGTCCGGTCTGGTCCGGTCTAATAGGACCAACCACTTAGCCAAAAAAAATTAAAAAATACTAAAAATATTATTATTTTAGGGTTTATTGTATTTTTTAAGAAATTTAAAAATATATTTTAAATAGAAAATTGTCGGTATGGTCCATCAGTCCGGTTCGGTTGGGTTCCCCTTCGGAACTATTATGGAATCGGGAAGCGGACCGATACTCCCGAGAACCAGACCAAACCAACCGATCCGGACATTCATTGATTCAGACGATCCAATGTACTCACCCCTATTGAGAATGACTCAGAAAAGATGGACGCACTTGTTGCTTGAGCATCTTTGAATTTGGGCCCATCAAAGTTGACAATGATGACACCTGTTTTGGCACCTTCCCAAATTTTCTTCTCCGAGCTTTTTCAGGATGGTTCCCAACGCATTATCTTTTCTTGACCTTTTCTTCTGATTCATTGTTGCTCGTCTACGCACGTGGACTGACTTTGACTAATCAGTTGACGAGTCCCAGCCAGCACTTCGTCTTCTTATATATTGTGGGATGGACAAGCCCATCGTTTTGGCACCCAATAGAGGCAACTAACAAAACGCTACATCGTCTTCAAAAACCTTGCTCATTTGTTAATGCTATCTTTGCAATACGATATGATTCGATTCATGACTTGACAAATGAAATTATTCGATTCAATTCGTCAACCACGCGATTTTTAATGGTGCTTTGAATTCTTCCCCCCTTTTTCCTTTTCGTGTGGCCAAATCGTGTAGTGACTTGAGCAATGGTGGAGAATCAAGTGGAAAGCGATTTTTTAAATATTGTTTATTTCAGAATTGCTGGTTTTTGAGAGTATAATCCTCATTGAATATCCCTCGCTCTTACCCTAGACCACAGCATGGAATGCACATCCCAGCGAGCGGAAACAAGGCAACGCCACCACCCCCATTTATTAATTAGTTTTTTCTCTTTTCTCGCCATTATAAAATAAATATTTACCTCATTTCAGTCCCACCATCATGGCCAAATGCGGTGTAGGTGCGAGGCTAAATTGGTAATTTCCAGCGAGCCTAACACTGCAGATCGAGCCGGCAAGAGGGTGGGCTAATAAGTCGTATTGTTTTCCACCGGTTAAAAGCGTCCAGCAGCAGATATTTTTTTAAATTAATTTATTGCGATCAAACTCCCTTGATAAAATATTAAAAACCTTTTCTTAAAATTAATGTATTGCGATTAAACTCTCCTGATTAAAAAATTCGTCAGAGTGCTCGAAATCTCCCTTTTTGTCCGTCTCATATGTTGACCAACTTTCTCTTTTCAAACGGCAAATCTCAATCTTTTCCTTCTCTTACACGACCCATTTTGTGGTCCCTACACCCCAAATCATTCACTTCTGCACGATTAATCTTGTAGTCAGAGATTTTTTCTTCTCTACTCATTATATTAAGAGACAGAGAAATCGAAATTATTTCACTCATCTCCATCTATCTCTTTTACATCTCCACACTAAGCAACATATTTTCCTACTTGATTTGTGTTCTCTCCCATTGCATCACCAATGCCCAAAGATCAACTCATTTTTCGTCTCCTTCTTCTTCTTTTTCTTCTACATCAATCTTTTAGCACCAACTTTGAAAATAACCAGTGCACCCGCTCTTGTGGCAAGATCAAGAATATCAGCTCTCCGTTTCGACTAAAGGGCGATCCGAAGTCCTGCGGCAACCCTAAGTATGAGCTAGCATGTATAAAGAACCGCACTATTTTGAATTTGAATTCAAGTAAGTACTATGTACGGAACATCGACTATACCAACTACACAATTCGAGTTGCTGACATACAAATGAAGAAGGGCAATTGTTTGCCTCTTTCTCTCTACTCTTTGTCATGTGGCAACTTCAGTAATGATGATCCATATAGTTGCATTAGATATGGATCTGAGTTATATGGATACGGATTACATGAAAATAAGTTATACAATTTCTATGCTCAAGGGATTATCAAGACCATTTCGATTGTGAACTGCACAAAGGCCATTGCTTCTCGATTTTACATTAACGCTTCGCCGTGCCTTGATAGGGTTGAATTTTCCAACTTTTCTAGTACAGGAAGGAAAATATACGCCATGATCGATGCGAATGCCTCGAATGTGGAAACGGCATGCATTTTAGAGCTTATGGCAATGATACCAGGGTGGACTGATGGCAATAATCTTCTGTCCTATGCCCAAATCCATGAACATATGGTTTATGGATTTGAGCTTTCATGGCTTCCAATTGCCGCTGAGATACATTGCAAACATTATTATGAGTGGGACATCAGTGGCAAGCATCGATATCGGTGTCGATTTAAGAAAGGTAAGAAATTTGATCTAAACAGGAAATTGAGCTTGCTCATATGTATAACTTTTCAGAGCCCATGTGAATTGGAAATGCCCATTAAGATCAAATAGTTCAGTATATGATGTTGTGGTATTTTATACATATAATAATAAATTCATTTTTCTTTTGTTTAATTCGAATTCAAACAACAAATCTTAGTGAATTGAACTTGTATATTAGCTGCTTGATTTTGGTCTAAATAAGCATCTTTTGAATTTCTTTAACTATTTGACCCAGAAAAAAGAAATTCTTCAACTTTCGCTTGTCACATATTCACTCTCTTTTGCAGTAGGATGGGGCTACCTCAAGATTATCAACATGTTATCCTATGACATTGGTAACATTACTCCAATCTTCTCGTTATGAATTGATTTGATGTTTCTAAATGCAAACAATTTAATATACCCACAGTTTCTTACGTATTTCCCAAATATAATGCTATTCATAGTTGTGAAATTCATCTTGGGAGCCACATTGGTGATGATTTTGCTAATACACAAATGGATGGGAAGACACTTAGCGATGGATCAAAACGTTGAAGAATTTTTGCAATCCTACAACTTTTTGCCAATAAGGTACTCTTACTCTAACATTAAAAAAATCACGAACCATCTTAAGGAGAAGTTAGGTGAGGGAGGGTATGGTTCTGTATATAAAGGAAGACTTCAAAGCGGCCGCGAGGTGGCAGTCAAGATTCTGAAGAAGGGAAAATCGAACGGGCAAGATTTCATCAGCGAAATAGCCACCATCGGAAGAATTCACCATGTTAATGTCGTCGAACTCATTGGCTTTTGCTTTGAGGGCTCGAAACAAGCTCTTGTCTATGATTTCATGCATAATGGGTCATTGGATAAGCACATTTTCTCACGAAGAGAGGGGAATTCTCTTTATTGCAAGGAAGTATATGAGATTGCTCTCGGAGTGGCTAGAGGGATTGACTATCTTCATCGAGGATGCAGTATGCAAATTCTACACTTCGATATTAAACCTCACAACATTCTTCTCGATGGGGATTTAAATCCAAAAGTTTCTGACTTTGGGCTCGCGAGAGTGTATTCCCCGGACCACAACACCGTATCTCTAACTGCCGCGAGAGGAACCTTGGGATACATGGCTCCGGAGCTAGTCTACAAGAACATTGGAGGCATCTCGTACAAAGCCGATGTCTATAGTTTCGGCAAGCTGTTGATGGAAATGGCTAGTAGGAGGAAGAATGTGGACGTAGTTACAAAGTACTCTAGTCAAATTTACTTTCCTTTATGGGTTCATGACCAACTTAGTGAGGGATTGAATGTTCCAATGGAAGAAATTAGCGAGGAGGATAAGAGCATAGTAAAGAAGATGATAATAGTTGCTCTTTGGTGCATACAATTCAATCCTAGAGATCGTCCTTCGATGCATAAAGTCTTGAAAATGCTCGAAGGAGAAGCAGATGATCTACAAATACCTCCCAAGCCACTTTTTTACCCAACGGAAATGTCAACAGAGGATGATGGAACTTGGATTAATGAAGGCAATGATACTATATCTACTTCATCAACTACTACAACAACTTACGAAGCTTCTCATGTTGAGCATACCAGTATTAGTATTAGACAAGCATAGATAAATATCAATAGCATTTAAATCCAGTCACATATGTGACAAATGGAAAATAATCGCATTGATGATGTAGGTCTCCTTGCATGGCCATCATCATATTGCATATGTTTATAACTATGTATATGAATCTTAATTTTGCCGTATTTCAACATGGTCCTACAAAAAATGAGTTTGCATTTCAAAGTCTTTTTTTCAAATGCCCAACTAACATGTAACTCATGCTACATGTGGCTTTGCGACACTCCAGCAATGTATGTACAAATCATTTCATGGCATATTATTTGTTGCTATGTATAATGTTAAAAATGATGAATGGAGAGAGATGAAAATTTTTTAGGGGAGATGGTCAACAAAAACTTCAGTCCAATGAAGGGAGATTGCAAGGCGATTATCAACACAATTGATGGTATGGACTTCAAATTATTGTTTCTTCTACGAAGTTGCCAAGGTTATTTAGTGGTAAGTGAAGTTATTTGTTGATCAATAAGGGAAGAAGAGAGCATAGATTGGCAAGGATCGTTGCCGCATGGATCATTGGTGAGGGTCGCCTTATGAGCCTTCACACCAGCTACTTGAATGCCACAACGAGCGGCCCAATCCCTGGCTTCATCAATCTCAAAAAAGGCAGTGGCGAGAATTTGTCTGTCCATGTTACTCTGTGAATGCTTCCACGCTGTCTAGCGAAAGGGAGTCTATCGAGATGTATTATCGCTTTTGAAGTTGTGTTAGGGTTGATGAGGCCAACGCTTTGCTCATGGTTGCAGGTCCAATGAATAAGATATGTGATGCATTGAACCGGTGGGGGAAGAAGTTTGAATATGCAGTGGCGCTCGCAGACAATTTTTGGCATCACCATTAGTTCTCTCTACATTTTTTCTCGCCAAACATGTCTCTACTTGGATTTATTCGTGGAGGCACATCTGGTTGCTTGGTTGCACTTTTTTTTCTCTTTGTTTTTGCAATGTATGCGAATGCTTTGGAAGTAAATATTCAATCCAAAAGAGTTTGTGGCACCTTGTTCTTCATTGACGTTGGTTCGGGAATCAATTCAATTGCAGTCACCCCCGAGGAAGTAGGAACTAACATACATGCTTCATAATATGTATATTTGATCCGCCAATTGGTGTACTTTTTGGGCAATAGAGAGTTAGGGACTCATGGCTAGTGAGTTTGCACTGATTGAGCATGAAATTTGACTTTCATGTAACATCTTGAAATTCAAGCCCTTTAAGGAATGAATGAATGTTAATTTCGTCAATGCATTGTTGGTTGATCTCACTCGGAACTGATCACTCTTGAGATACTGACCTTGAGAGGAAAGACTAGTGAGGACGAACTCGTGCGACTAAAGAACTTGACCTGGGAAAATGACTCGATCGTGAGACTTGCGTAAGGACAATCTTGTAGTCATGCAGGTCAATTTCAGGGACGACTATAAGTTGATTCGCGGACAGAAATAATGGGACGACGGATGATTCCGTCTACTATTATTGAACCCGTGAACGGCCCTATGTCGATTCTTGATAATCATGTACTTTGAAATAAGAATCGATCCTTCCCAATTTCATGTAGTCAAGGACATCCATGTCTCAAGAAGTCTTGAACGTGAATTGGCACGAGTCGGTTACGCATGAATCCTCAAAGCTGCCTGTCAATTTGAGTATTACCAAAATGGCATTCGAGCGAAATTAACATGGCATGAGAATCTAGTATTGGACTTCAAATTTTTGGGAACGTCCGGGACAAACTTTTGGACGATGCTTCTTAGACAGTCGACAGTGCCAGTTGAGTCGAATATTTGAAAAATGAATTTTCAGACCGAGAAAACGAGCCTACGAGGACGTGGGCGGGGCAAAATTAGTGTGGGCCTCATGCCCAAAGTGATACAGTAGCCATGGAAGGCCCGAGGCAAGCAAGTGAGCTCGTTGGACCAAACCGATCATTTACTCTCCCGAGCCCGTTGTCTAATCTTGAGTTGTTTCAAGCCCAACAAATTCCTGAGCCCGTACTTATTCATTTTCTAGCCTGTGTCTTAGGCCTGCTCTTCATTTTCAGCCCAATGGCAGATTGGGAAATGTGCAAGATGGAAATGACCAAAATGCCTTTGGATATTTTGAAAAAAAGTCAAAAGAAAAGAGAGAAGATGATGTCATCTTTCTTGGAAGTTGGGCAAGCCATTTAATGGCCTTAATGAGCTTATCTTCAGCCTCATTTCACTCTCTCTCCTCCCCTTGCAGCTCACCAAAACCACACGCCACTTCTCTCCTTGTTTCCTTTCCTTTCTTCTGTTTTTCAGTTTGACCTTCCTCCGAAAAACCGAGTTGTCCATGCCCTTCCTGTATAAATCATGGCCTTTGCCACCTGCCATCATGCTTAGGACAAAAATTCCATTCAAATGGCGTTAGCCGTTTTGTCGAACGGAGCCACTAGCTAATCCATACGACCGCTGGAAGTCACTGCCCGTCGGACCGCCTAATATAGAGGCAGCTTTGCATAGTTCCGCCTTTTCCTTCATTTTGCTCCCATTTCGATCAAACCACTACCCATACCAGCTACTAAAAACTCCCCCTCAACCCCCTAGAGCTGCTAGTCGTCGGCCTGCCACTCGGCAAAGCTCTGGTTAGCTCCGTTCAACCGCTTTCCTCTCTAAGCAGTCATTTTTTCAATGTTGCAAAGGGGATCCAAGTTTGTTGTTGTTGTTTTGACCCCATGACCGCCTTGGATCATCATGGTAGAGGTCATTGGGTGTCGGGTTCGTCGCCGCCGCGTTTGGGTCGCCGGCCCGCTTAACGGGTGAGTTTAGCTTTAATCCCTATTTAGTGCCTAAACTTGCTTATGATTGGGTTAATTAGTGGTAAGATTGGTTTAGAAAGTTTAATTAAATTGTATTAATCTTAAGATAGGTGGTTAGATAGATGGTTAAGATTATATTAGCTTAATATTGGTTTATTTGCTTAATTGTTCCTTAAATTGTGGTTTGTGTGCTTAATTGTGATTTATGTGTTTAATTAAGCATGTTTAGTTTAAATTGCTAGATTAATTATTTTAATTAATGTTTTGTTTAATTTATGAATTTGATGTATTAATTAATTAAATTATTTTATAATTTCGAATTATTAATATTTCTGAAAATTAATTATTTTGGGGAAAATAATTAATAGAGTATTTATGGGAAATGGCTTTAATTGAGTAATTTTGTGGGAAAATTACTATGGTCTAATTTTCTAAAGTCCATCGTATTTATATACTACATTATTAAATGGCATTGGTTTATTAAAGAATGGTTTTTATTAAATGAAATTATTTGGGTTGGATATTAATTATGGGATTGGAAAATAATTATAAGAATTTTGTGGGACTTAAATTATTTTATCGAGACAATCGACTATAGTATTACATGCTTCTTGAATGAGAATAGTTGATTGTCATAGTCATGAGGACACGTGTTTATTTATTATTGAATATTGAGACACGTGATTGGGTACCAGTAATTATTAAGGTACGTGATGATTTTGGAAAAGTATGCAAGTATTGTGATGTTGATTGCTCAAAATTGATTGTTAGACTGTGACTTGAACTGTTGATTGTTGAGCTTTCGTGAATGATTGGACTGCTGCTATTGTACGTGACTACTAAATATTGCTGCATGACATTATATGTGTGTTAACTGTAATGGCATGTCGCATGAGTATGAGCAATGTTGCATTCACGACAGAGTAAATATATAAATGGATTGCTTGATGAGGTGTTGCATGACACATTAAGAGAGGGAACCCGGTGTTACCGGAAGACTATCAATCCTTATGGGGTTGTGCCATGGCTGTTTAGTCGCCTGACTTCGGTTCTATGCCTAACAAGGAGGGGTTAACCTTGTGGGGCTACAGTAGTGGGCAAGTCCTGAGCCTCTGTCAATTGCAGGGCTACGGTAGTGGGCAGGTCCTATGCTCCTTCGGTAATACCGTCTTGGGAGTGAGCCCTTGACGTCGCCATGCCTCAAGATAAAGAGGACGAAGCTGGCTTAGCTAGGAACCGCCAACCATAAGGTTGTGCCGTGGCCCAAGAGGAGGGGTTGTAATAATCGAAGCATGTGTAGGTGTGAAATATGAGAAAGTTGTGTGAAATGCTCCGATTATTCGCATGCTCTTAATGTCATGATGATTTGATGCATGAGTTGACAATCGTTCAAGGTGTGATAATGGCCAGATGAGATTGCTTATGGCGTAAGTCACATGTGATTGATGAATTGTGTTATCTAACGGCCATATGCCTTACTTGCATTGTATGAGATTTCACGTGCAAGGTATGACAGACCAAGTAAGGTTGCATGCAAACTGAATATTGATTGTTGGTTTGCCTTGTCTATTATTTGGTCTGCTGTTTGCTAGCTGTTTGTTGGTTTGAGTGAGGAGTGGTTCTGGAGAGATACCCCGGGTTGAGTTGGCATACTAACCGAGGCTTAGGGGGAGAACTCGCTAAAATTTTATCTCACTGATTGTTGTATAACCACTTTCAGGCCTTTAGAATGGTGTACCCGCAGTGGAGAATCTTGCCCCTGCTCTTCCAATGATTGACCTGACAGAGCTTGAATCCGATGGATCCGAGTAATAGTGGTGTTAAACCCAAGGGTTCTTTGTGTACTGTTAGATTAGCCTAGTTTCTTTTTTGTTTGACTTAGAGGATGGATTGGCCCTTTTTGTCGAGCTTATAATTCGAAAAACGATCATCCATTAGTTAATCCAATAAATTGAATAATTGAGTACTTGTTGTTGTTTTTGCTGTTCATCCCTCTATTCCCGTTTGATTGTTTGTTTGTCTAGGGATGGTTCGTCTTCCGCTTGTGCTTAACGAAAGATAAAATGAATAGTCGTCGATGAGTCCTGAGACGTCGTTTTCAATTAACCATGAAAATGGGGTTGCCGCGAGTTCAAGAGTCGGGACGTGACATTTCAAATATCTAATTATACTTTGGCCAGTGACCAAAGTCATAATATTATTTGCTCTTTCAAGAACATTTTTTATCGACACAAGCTTTCATCAATTCAATTTTTAAGTAGATACCACGGATTCATTTGTAATTGAAATTTTGACTTCAGATTCTTGGATCTCATCATGCGGACATAGAGAGATCAGGTGGTTAAGGCAGCAGCTGACCCTGTTAATTCCACGCAAGAATCATAATTAATTAGCTGATGACTCAGGCTTAAATGGTTAGCAAGAAATGCCATTGGACCCTTTGGGTGAGGAAGAGGAACTAATTTTAATGTGATATACTATAGTTAGATGCTTGAATACTATATATACACTAATGTGTCAAAATATTGGGTCTGAGAAAAGATAAAACAAATCTTGGGATTCACTCTCAAAATAAATTAAAAAGGAAATTGCAAGAAGACCGTGTCCGAAGAAAAAACGGAGCTCTCTCTGGTTAGTAATACTTGTTGTCGAGTATCGACAAACGTGCTCTTTTTAGCTCATTCACAAATACCAAGCAAAGTATATAATTAAAGTATCTAGGAGAGTCAAAAGATATCGTCAATAGAAATCCTACATTTATTTTGTCTAATAAAAAGATGTTTAAACTGTTCTTTCTACATTGAATATAAAGATATTTTGATTTTCTATTTCCTTTTTTTTTCCATTTGATTTATATATTTATTTATTTTAATTTAAAAGGTGAAACCTATCATGGATGTAGCACCGTCACCCGCGTTTGAAGTCAAATTCGCCAGCAAGGACAGTTGTTGATGCCGTGACGTGGGGTGGGGGGCCGTCCAAGTGAGAAGACATCAAGCACTGAACTTTCAAGGAGACTTTCCAGTAGAAATTTTAGGGCGCTAAGAATTTTACGCATCCAATTAACCCCATAAGACCCGTCACTTCAGGAAGACTTTGACTTTGACCTCCTAGGGAGGACTTGAACGAATGACTCCCCAATTGCCCAGGGCAATATGAGTTGGAGCACTCTACACCACCAATAAACTCACTAACAATTAAATTGCGAAATGAGGGTGGCATCACGGTTGATGTGTTACATATTCAAGACAATATGTGATCTTTACATGGCCAATCCGCATGAAATATACCAGGATGAATGAATGGCATATATCATGTTACATCTAAAAAAGAATTCAAAAACAAAAAAGTTGGGATTTGTAATCAAAAACAATAAACATGGGAAAAATTATTATTCTACTAAGATTTTTTTAACATCTTCAAGAGGAAAAAAAAACT
This sequence comes from Corymbia citriodora subsp. variegata, assembly GCA_014858505.1. Taxonomy (NCBI): domain Eukaryota; kingdom Viridiplantae; phylum Streptophyta; class Magnoliopsida; order Myrtales; family Myrtaceae; genus Corymbia; species Corymbia citriodora. Next base: position 13,389,851 of record CM026416.1, read on the forward strand.
ATTTTCAAGCCAAATGCGCCGTGCAAGTCTCCGGCAAGAAGTAAAAGTCAAGTGGATTGTGTGTTAAAATCTAGGTTCCAAATGTAGACTGTACACATCATCCAACACCCAAGATTCAATAAATATTTTACATGCATTTACCATTTTGCTTGTTTATTTCTCAACCACTATCCATTGTGCAATGTCATTTTTAAATTTTTACTTTATTTAATACAATTCTTAAACTTTTAATTCATATAACATTGAACATTTTCATAGAGTTCATATGTTTGATTGAATATTGAAAAAAATTAAAAGTTTAGGGGACAATGTTGTCCAATTAGATAAAATTTGTTATACTATTGCACACTGAATCAAAATTCATAAATTATTTATGTGACCATCTCATATTTTTATCAGTCACCTTGTGTAATGAGGAATGAATTGAGCGCAAAAACGAATGTTCAAAATGACCTGGAAAAGATGGACGCTCTTGGTCAATTTTGTGACCCATCACACTGTCGATGATGCCGACTACTTGTTTCGCACCTTCCCAAATTTTCTTCCACGAGCTTTTTCCAGGATGATTTCGCACCGCACAATCTTTTTGACTTTTCTTCCGATTCTCTGTTGCTCATCAACGCACGTTGGCCGACTTTGACTTATCAGATGAGGAGTCAAAAGCCTTGTCTTCTTCTATCTTGTGACATGGGCCAACCTATAATTTGGGGCAACTAGCTTTCCGATCCAATTCAATTCGTGACTTGAAAATCGCCATATTCCTGTAATTTCAATTCATCTCATTTCTTCTTGACCAAAAACCCTTTGCAAGTGCATGAAACAAATACTGCAATGGCCGGGTCAGGGTCAATTGAACTTTGACTATTCAACGACCATTCCCACACTTTTTCATGTCGGATGCGTCTCAATTTCATTCTCTTATCATCATTTCAAGAAAGAAACAAAGCATCTTTATCTAATCTCATTCTACATCTCAACACCACAAAATCACTCGGCTTCCTCCACACAACTATGTTGTAGTAGGAGCTTTTTCCTTCTCTCATCATTGTCTCGAGAAATGGAGCAACTAAAAGTATTCATCTCATATTTGTCTTTCTTTTGCATCTCAACACTAAAACACTATACCTGCATAACCAAGTGCTCTCTGCTATTAAATAAGCTACAGGCCAAGATCAACTTCTTGTTCTTTTTCATCTCCTTCTTCTAGGTCAGTGTCTTAGCATTGTCATTGAAAATAATCAATGCACAACCTCTTGCAGCGAGATTGCGAATACAAGTTATCTGTTTCGATTAAGAGGTTACCCGAAAGCCTGTGGCCTCAGTAACTATGAGCTAGCTTGCATAAATAATTTCACCATCCTAGATTTTAACTCAAGCAAGTACTTTGTACGCTCCATCGACTGTACCCAATTCACGATTGGGGTTGCCAATGTTGGGCTGCATAAGGGCAATGATCGTCTCTTCCTCTCCAGCCTTTCGCCTGCAAGTACCCCAACTACCACCTGGATAGTTATCATTGCTCCGAATACTTATACTCAACACAAAAAGTGGCGATCATGGGTTGCACAAAGGCCGTTGATTCTCCACTTTACGTCAATGCTTCGTCATGCCTTGATGGGCTTCAATTTTCAAATTTCTCTAGTACAAGAAGGCATGTATATGCCATTGTTGATGTGAATGTCTCGTCTTTGAAAATTGCATGCACTATAGAGCTTATGGCAACAATACCATTGGGGTATAGCAAGGATTCTCGTTCCTATGTGCAAATTCACAAACAAATGTTTGATGGGTTCGACCTTTCATGGAATCGAATTGCCTGTAAGATGTATTGCAAACATAGTTGTTGGTGCTACCGGAATAATGAGGAACAAATTGAGTTCGAATATGGGCAAGGCAAGGACTTTTGAGTTTGTTCAGTCTTCTGAAAGAAAAAATATTTGTGAAGATATATTTGGTCGAAACCTATGAAATTTCACATGCCCATTAAGATCAAGTATTAGGTATATGCTGTTTAGTATTCCATAAGTATAATAACAAGACATTATTTATTCGTTTGTTTATTTATCTAATTCAAATAACACCAATAACTCTTGGTTATGGTCTAAATAAGCGTCTTCTTAAATTATTTTCAGCTTTCACCTGTCACATATGCATACTCTTTTGCAGGAAAAGTTTCAATTTATGAAACTTCTCATCATGAGCATACTAGTACTAATTGTACACTAGCATAGATCAATATCAATAGCACCAAATCTGGACACATGATAGAAAATAATCGTATTGATGATGCAAGTCTCCTTGCATGGTCATTTTCGTATAGTATATATTTATAATTATGTTTATGAATCTTAATTTCGACTTTATTTCAGCGTAGTTATATGAGAAATGAGTTTGAGTTTCGAAGTCTTTTTTCAAAAGTGCAACTAGCACGCAAGTCGTGCTACGCGTGGCTTCACGGCATTCCAGCTGTGTATGTATAAGTCACTTCATGGCACATCAATTGTTGCTGCGTATGATGTTGAAAAATGACAAAGGGGAGAGATGATAAAATAAAAACTTTGGTGAGGGGGAGTGCAAGGCAGTTACTGACAAAATAGATGGTGGGGACTTCAAATTCTTGTTTCTTTAACGAGGTTGCTGAGGTTATTTAGTGGTAAGTGAGGTTATTTGTTGATTAATAAGGAAAGAAGAGAGCCTAGATTAGCGAGTTGCATCACTTACAATTTCTCTGTTTTTGGCCCCCAAAAATTCCGAAATAACATTAGAAAGATCCCTCGCTATTGCAGTCCCAATCAACACTTACGTGAGAAAGGAAGGCGAAGACAAAGTCGAAGTAGAACAGCGATAAGCGACGGAGGTGAATCCGCGACGGCACAGTGGAGCACATGCATGGTGGGGATGCCGTGGAACCGTGGCCGCATCCTGCAAACCAGCATGCCACCATGTGGATCGCCAGTGAGGCTCGCCCCACGAGCTTTCACTCCATCTGCTTGAATGCCACCCCGAGCGGCCCGGTCCCTTCCTTCGTCAGCCTCAACCAAAGAAGCGGCGAGAACCTGCATATCCATCTCACTCCGATGAATGCTTCCACACTGTCTGGCAGGAGTGAGGATTATCAAGGCCTCAAATTCGTGTTTGAAGTTATATTCTGGTTGATGATTAGGCTTTTGAGAATGGCGTAGTAGAGGCCAACGCTTTGCTGGTGATTGCAGGTCCGATGAACAAGGTATGCGACGCGTTGGACAGGTGAGGGAAGAGGTTTGAAGATGCTACGCGAAAAGCAGAGGTGCTCGCCGACAATTTCCAACATCACCGTTTCTCCACATCTTTTCTTGTCTAACATGTCTCTACTAGGATTTATTCGTGGAGACGCATTTGATTGCTTGGTTGCATATTTTTTTCTGTGTTTTTGCAATGTATGTGAATGCTATGGAAGTAAATATTCAGTCGAAAAGAGTTTGTAGTGCCTAGTTCTTCATTGACGTCGTTTGGGAATCAGTTCAATTGCAGCTGCCACCTAGGAACTAACATACATGCTTCATAATCTGTGTATTGAATCTGCCAATTAGCTTCTATGATTATTCTTTGGGCAATTTCTGTCGGTTCGTATCTAATAACAAATTGCCAAATGCATAGTCCCGCACCGACTACTAAAGCAGACTACAAAACGAATCCAGACCTCTCTCCCTTTCATTTCTAACTCCACTCCACAAATTTCTTTAAGCCAGTGAGGGTTAACAAACAAGGCAGAAAACTCACAGATTTTTTTTTTTTTGGGTGAACCTTAGCATGCATCGACAAAGCGATCACTATATGTTGATGACTGACTATCCCATTACTCTTTTCCCAGATTTTCTTTTTATAAAACTTTTTGTTTTATTGCCAGGGTTATATCTAATTTATGGAATTGGTCCTGCACGTAATCGAGACCACTAGATCAAAAGATAACAAATTTTGACAGTCTGGATTTCAGAAATATAGTAATTTATGAACTTTTAAGAAAATTTAATGTCTGTACGATTACCAGCGTTATTATTATTATTTATTATTATCATTGCCAATGTTATTGTTGATTAATAAAAATTATGACATATGAGGATAATTCTTCATTGATAAGGCCTTTAAGTTTATGAACTGCGGAGAAGTGTTACGATCATGGAGGGATATGAGTAAGAATGAAAAAAAAAAAAAAAAGATTTACCAATGCATAACATTCAAATTTGAATAAAGAATTATGAAGTCATAGTTTTAATCACATTTGATTTGTTACATCTTCAAGGGAATATGTGATCTACTCGGATGGATGAAAAGGCATAAATCATCTTATAACTATTAAAAATTCAATATTAGAAAAGTTGGGGTTTGTAATTAAAAAAATAAAAATGGGAAAAAATTATTTTACTAAGATATTTTTAACATCTTCAAGATGAAAAAAAAAATTATATTTTCAAGCCAGATGCATCATGCAAGTCTCCAGGCAGAAGAAAAAGTCAAGTGCATCGTGTGTTAAAATCTGCTAAAGGTTATCCAAATGTCAACTATACACATCATTCAATACCCAAAGATTCAATAAATATTCTTCATGCATTTATCGTTTTGCTTGTTTTCTTTCCAACCCCTATCCCCTGGCCGGGCCGGGTTCACTCTGCGCTTGCCTTGTCGGGGTAGGCCGGGCCAAGCCGGGTCAATGTCGATTGAAGTTTAGATTCATCGCAGTGCTTTAATCGTCCCCTTATGCTAGTGCCATAGGTTGATCGGCTTTTGACTTTTCGGCCAACCATTCCTACCCTTTTCTGTCTCTCATACACCCTTTTTTTTTTTTCTACATTAGTTTAAAGGTGAGATTTTTCTTTACACTTATAACCCAACCTTCAGCCCCTTCCACACAATCTTCCTTTCACGCATAGTGACTTTTGGGTGTAAATTTGTTGGTAATCTGAACTTTAATATTAGTGCCGGGTGATATAAGGCATGTCTCACCCCAAAAGCTAGCTTAAATGGTGAGACTTTTCTTTATACTTATAAACAGACCGTGAACCCCTTTCACAACTAATATGAAATAACCCCAGTAGTTCTCTCGTCCTTAACTAATATGGAATAACCCCAGTAGTTCTCTTGTCCTTACTTCAAGAAAGAGTCAGAGCAACACAAATTATTCCTCTCATCTTTCTTGACATTTTATTTCATAAAAAATTAGCTAAAAATCAAACGAGACAATAGTAGGAGACATCAAGAAATGATCTCTCCCTTAATAACACTAATAGATTGGATTAATTAAATTCTTATTTCTTTTACAAGGTTGCTATCGTTATTAGTGGTAAATGTGCACATGAAAATGATACAAGTTTTTCTTTTCGAATTCATTGTTTGTGGCTATTACAGGTAAATTACGCCCGTAAAATTACAAGTGTAAATGAGTTATGATCCGATTCAATTCGTGACTTGATAAATGCAATTTTCCTGTAATTTCATTTGATTCAATTCGCCAACCACACGACTTTTAATGGTGCTTTGTGTAAGCATCCCATATTTTTATTTGTACACTTTGAGTTACGAATTGAGCACAAAAGTAAGTCTTGAGAATTAGGGGTGATCGGTTTCCGGTTTGGTCCAATTCCACCTTGGAACCGGACCAAGAGGATCAGTTCCCATTTTTTGGGACCGTGGACCAAACCGGACGGTCCTAGAACTAGGAACTAGATAGGACCAATGGTTTAGTCCGGTCCGGTCCGGTCCGGTTTGATTTCCCCTCGGAACTAGGAATTGGATCAAAAATCACCGATTCCATTTTTATGGAATCGAGAACCGAACCGATGCTCCCGAGAACCGGCCCAAACCGGCCGGTCTAGTCCAGTCCGAGCAATTCTCGGTTCCAACGATCTAATGTGCTAGAGTCAGAAAAGATGGACGCGCTCGTTGCTTGAGCATCTTTGAATTTGGGGCCATCAAAGTTGACAATGATGACACCTGTTTTGGCACCTTCCCAAATTTTCTTCTCCGAGGTTTTCCAGGATGGTTCGCAACGCATTATCTTTACCTTTTCTTCCGATTCATTAGTGCTCGTCTACGCACATGGACTGACTTTGACTAATCAGTTGACGAGTCCCAGCCAGCACCTCGTATTCTTATACATTGTGAGATGGACAAACCCATCGTTTTGGCACCCAATAAGGGCAACTAACAAAACGCGACATCGTCTTCAAAAACCTTGCTCATTTGTTAATACTATCTTTGTGATACGATACGGTTCGATTCGATTCATGACTTGATAAATGCAATTTTCCTATAATTTCATTCGATTCAATTCGTCAACCACGCGATTTTTAATGGTGCTTTGAATTCTTCCCCCCTTCTTCCATTTCGTGTGGCCAAATCGCGTAGTGACTTGAGTAATGGTGGAGAATCAAGTGGAAAGCGATTTTTTAAATACCGTTTATTTTAAAATTGTGGGTTTTCGATAGTGGAATCCTTACTGAATATCCATCGCTCTTTCCCTAGACAACAGCGATGGAATGCGCATCCCAACAAGCGGAAACAAGGCAACGCCACCACCCCCCCATTTGTTAATGAGTTTTTTCTCTTTTCTCGCCATTATAAAATAAATATTTACCCCATTTCGGTCCCACCATCATGGCCAAATGCGGTGTAGTCGCGAGGCTATATTGGTAATTTCCAGTGAGCCTAACATTGCCGATCGAGCCGGCGAGAGGGTGGGCTAATAAGTCGTATTGTTTTCCACCGGTTAAAAGCGTCCAGCAGTGGATATTTTTTTAAATTAATTTATTGCGATCAAACTCCCTTGATAAAATATTAAAAATCTTTTCTTAAAATTAATGTATTGCGAGTAAACTCTCCTGATTAATAAATTCGTTGGAGTGCTCGAAGTCTCCCTTTTTGCTCATCTCGTACGTTGACCAGCTTTCTCTTTTCAGACGGCCAATCCCAATCTTTTCCTTCTCTTACACAACCCATTTTGGGGTCCCTACACCCCAAATCATTCACTTCCGCACGATTAATCTTGTAGTCGGAGATTTTTTCTTCTCTACTCATTATATTAAGAGATAGAGCAACTGAAATTATTTCACTTATCTCCATCTATCTCTTTTACATCTCCACACTAAGCAACATATTTTCGTACTTGATTTGTGTTCTCTCCTATTGCATCACCGATGCCCAAAGATCAACTCCATTTTTGTCTCCTTCTTCTTCTTTTTCTTCTACATCAGTCTTTTAGCACCGGCTTCGGAAATAATCAATGCACCCGCTCTTGCGGCGAGATCAAGAATATCAGCTCTCCGTTTCGACTAAAGGGCGATCCGAAGTCCTGCGGCAACCCTAAGTATGAGTAGCATGTATAAAGAACCGCACTATTTTGAATTTGAATTCAAGTAAGTACTATGTACGGAACATCGACTATACCAACTACACAATTCGAGTTGCTGACATACAGATGACAAAGGGCAATTGTTTGCCTCTATCTCTCCGCTCTTTGTCGTGTGGCAACTTCAGCGATGATGATCCGTATAGTTGCATTAGATATGGATATGAGTTATATGGATACAGATTATATAAATATAAGTTATACGATTTCTATGGTCAAGGGTTTATCAAGACCATTTCGATTGTGAACTGCACAAAGGCCATTGCTTCTCGATTTTACATTAACGCTTCATCGTGCCTTGATAGGGTTGAATTTTCCAACTTTTCTAGTACAGGAAGGAAAAAATACGCCATGATCGATGCGAATGCCTCGAATGTGGAAACGGCATGTATTTTAGAGCTTATGGCAATGATACCAGGGTGGACTGATGGCAATAATCTTCTGTCCTATGCCCAAATCCATGAACAGATGGCTTATGGATTTGAGCTTTCATGGCTTCCAATTGCCACTGAGATACATTGCAAACATTATTATGAGTGGGACATCAGTGGTAAGCACCAATATCGATGTCGATTTAACAAAGGTAAGAAATTTGATCTAAACAGGAAATTGAGATCGCTCATATGTATTTTTCAGAGCCCATGTGAATTGGAAATGCCCATTAAGATCAAATAGTTCAGTATATGATGTTGTGGTATTTTATACATATAATAATAAATTCATTTTTCTTTTGTTTAATTCAAATTCAAACAACGAATCTTAGTGAATCAAACATGTATATTAGCTGCTTGATTTTGGTCTAAATAAGCATCTTTTGAATTTCTTTAACTATTTGACCCAAAAAAAAAAAAAAATCTTCAACTTTCGCTTGTCACATATTCACTCTCTTTTGTAGTAGCTTGGGGCTACTTCAAGATTATCGACGTGTTATCCTATGACATCGGTAACATTACTCCAATCTTCTTGTTATGAATTGATTTGATGTTTCTAAATGCAAACAATTTAATATACCCACAGTTTCTTACGTATTTCCCAAATATAATGCTATTCATAGTTGTGAAATTCATCTTGGGAGCCCCATGGGTGATGATTTTGCTAATACGCAAATGGATGGGAAGAAACTTAGCGATGGATCAAAACGTTGAAGAATTTTTGCAATCTTACAACTTTTTGCCGATAAGGTACTCTTACTCCGACATTAAAAAAATCACGAACCGTCTTAAGGATAAGTTAGGTGAGGGAGGGTATGGTTCTATTTATAAAGGAAGACTTCGGAGCGGCCACGAGGTGGCAATCAAGATTCTGAAGAAGGGGAAATCAAACGGGCAAGATTTCATCAGCGAAGTAGCCACCATCGGAAGAATTCACCATGTTAATGTGGTCGAACTCATTGGTTTTGCTTTGAGGGCTCGAAACAAGCTCTTGTCTATGATTTTATGCACAATGGGTCATTGGATAAGCACATTTTCTCACGAGGAGAGGGGACTTCTCTGTATTGCAAGGAAGTGTACAAGATTGCTCTCGGAGTGGCTAGAGGGATTGAGTATCTTCATCAAGGATGCGATATGCAAATTCTACACTTTGATATTAAGCCTCACAACATTCTTCTTAACATGGATTTCATCCCAAAAGTTTCCGACTTTGGGCTCGCTAGATTGTATCCTACGGACTACGACACTGTGTATTTTACTGCTGCAAGAGGAACCTTAGGATACATGGCTCCAGAGTTGGTCTTCAAGAACCTTGGGGGCATCTCTTACAAAGCCGATATCTATAGTTTCGGAAAATTGTTGATGGAAATGGCCACTGGGAGGAAGAATGCGAATGAGGTTACAGACTATTCGAGTCATACTTACTTTCCTTTATGGGTTCATGACCAACTTAGTGAAGGATTGGACATTCCGATGGGAGAAGCAAGTGAGGAGGATTGGAGAGTCATAAAGAAGATGATATTAGTTGCTCTTTGGTGCATACAATTGAATCCTAGCGAGCGTCCTTCGATGCATAAAGTCTTGCAAATGCTCGAAGGAGAGGTAGATGATCTACAAATACCTCCCAAACCACTCTTTTGTCCAACAGAAATGTCAACAAGGAATGATGGAAGTTGGACTGACAATGGCAAACATACTATATCCCCTTCATCGACTAGTGAAATGACTTATGAAGATTATCATTTTGAGTATACTAGTACTAGTATTACAAAAGTATATTCACACATCAAAACCATTTGATCCTGTCCCATATGTGGTAAATTGAAATATGATATTGATGATGTTTCGCGTGTAGCTCCCCTTTCTTGGCCATCATCATAATTGACTATTTTTTTATCTTAATCACGCCAGTGTCATCCTTCAACATTATCAGCTGAAGGTGTCATTGGTTATAATCTAGACTTTCAGATCCAATAGAAAATTTGGTGACGACTTTCAGCATAGTGCTATGAGGTGCGAGTTTGGGTTCCAAAGTCTTTGCTTAAAAATCCAATTAGCACACAACCCATTTTACACGTGGCTTCACGGGCCTCTAGTGATTGCTATGTATATGGCACACTATTGATTGTCGTCAAAAGTAATGTTGAAAAACGACGAATGAAGTACAAACATAATAAAGAATTGGGTTAATATCACAAAAAATCTCAAATTGATATATATGTAATAAATTTATCCCAAGCTATTATTTTGACCACAAAAAACCTAAACCGGTACACTTATAACAAATCTACTCTCTGTTAATTTCTGTTAAATTTTATTATCAAATTACTTAGTTGGATAACATGTGACACTTGATTGGTATACTAGTTTGGGATTTTACTTTCTGTTTGTCATAGTTATATCAGTTTTGCGGTTTTTTATGATATTAATCCAATTTGGCGGAGTGTATATTTGTTACAAGTGTACTAGTTTAGGGTTTTAGGCTGTCAAAAAATTAATTTTAAATAAATTTGTCACAAGTGTACCAATTTGGAATTTTTTGTTGTCATTTAGGATAAATTTATTACAGATATAACAGTTAAGGGATTTTCGTGATCAAAAAATTAGTTTTTAGTAAATTTATTATAAGTGTACCAACTTTAAATTTTTCATGGTATTAATCCTGAAGAATTTCAATTTAAAGGAAGGGGAGTATCAAATAGTTACCTTCACAATAAATATTGGAGACTTTTACTGATCCCTCCCTAAATAACAATAATACATGAGATTAATTAAATTCTTATTCTATTTATTAGATTGTTAAAGTTATTTTAGTGGTAAATGTGCACTTAAAAAATGGTAATACTTTTCCTTTTAAGATTCGTTGTCTAAGGGTATTACGTTAGGAGGAAATTTTCTTGAAGTGTAGATATATGTCATCTTTATTAAAACCTAGTTTGAGTATTCTGCTTGAGTAAAAATACATTTCAACTGTAAAAGAGTATTGTCATGTTTAGTTTTCAAGAATGTGTTAATTGTTCCAAACACTTCGTCCTATAAATCATTCTCATATCAAATCAAGCAAACCACAAATAGGCAAGAGCAAACGCAATCCCACTTTGAGAATGGATGTGAAATTTTGCAATTTTTGCGAATTTAATTTCATCATTTTTAAGATTGACTCTTTTTTTAGCTGGTAATTGTCCTCCTTGACTCGAAGCCCAATAATCATACAGATTTCAAGCGAGTATTGGATTGATAGTCATATAACTTCATTTGCATTTTCTGATGAAGAAATGAGGAAGAAAGAATCGAACGTTGCGTTTCCATCATTTACAATTTCACTGCTTTTTTTTTCTATACCTATATTCGGTAGTAAACTGATGAAATTTTATACAAGCTGAAAACGCAGGGCCCATAAACTGGGCTTCCTGACAAAGTAGGTCCAACATCTTGGCCGGATAAAAAATGTCTGTTTTTGGGCCTCCAAAGATTCCGAGAAACACTTTCGGTAACAGATTTCCCTAAGTTTGGACCACAGGGCGAAATAACGAAAAAGTTCGGGGACCAAATCCGTAATAATAGAAAGGTTACGTCCTCGGATGCAAAAAGTCGCCTCGCTATTCGCTATTTGCTTCCTTCTAGTAGTCTCCTTTGCTTTAGCGAGGGAGGTCGCTTCTAGATTCAAAGGCATCGAACCGTCAATTCAAAAATTTAAGCAATCAAAAAAAAAAAAAAAGGAAGCTCAGCACATTCTGATTCTTGTTCATCGTTCTCTCTCGCGATCTTTTCGAGGTCTCTTCTCTTTTCTATATTCCATCTCCACTCTCTTTTTCTCCTGCGATAAGTTCCTCGAATCGCAGTCCCGATCGGAGGCCGAGACGAAGACGGCGACGGCGAAGAAGGCAATGGGCGCCGGAGGCGACGTGGTGCGGCACGTGCGTGGTGGGGTCGCCGGCAAGGCCCGAGGCCCGCGGCCCCACCGCGAGCACGAGCTTCTACTCCAGTTACATGAACGCCACTCCGAACGGCTCGGCCTACGGCAACGCCAACCTCAACCAGGGCGGCCGTGGCCGCGGCGGCGAGAATCCGTACGTGTACGTCTCTCCGATGAATGCCTCCGCGCCGTCCGGGAGGAGTGAGTGCCATCGAGGCGCATGCTTCGCGCTGGAAGTTAATGGTTGGTGATTAGAGGCTTTTGAGAATGGTGTTGATGAGGCCGACGGTTTGCTGGTGTTTGCAGGTCCGATGGACAGTATATGCGGCGCGTCGAACCGGTGTGGGAAGAGGTTCGAAGACGCCACGCGAAAAGCAGAGGCTCTCGTGGACAATGTCTGGCATCACCGGGAGTTCACTCTACAATTTTTTTCTCACAAAATGTCTGTATAATGCGTCAGCAACATTTTGGATTTGTTCGTGGAGACATATCTGATTGCTTGCTCGCATTTTTGTTTTCTCTCTGTTTCTGCAATTCAAGCTAATGCTATGAAAGTAACTATTCAATCAGTCCATGGAGTTTGGCACCTTGTTCTTCATTAAGGTCGATTGTCCAGCACGGTGGTTGGCTTCTGTAGTAGGTACCGCCGAGGAACTAGGATACATGCTTCATAATATATGTGTATTCAATCTGCCGATTAGCTGTTGAGTGGATCAAGTCCATTGATTATTTTATCTAGAGGAGCTTCAACTTTAATGGGCCGTGTCATCTTTTGGCACTTACTCTTTTGGCAATCTATGTCGATTCCTACTTACAACAAATTGCCAAATGCATAACATGGCACTTCCGTGGAGGGCATGGCTTGTTTTCCATCATTTTCTAAAGCCATCCGGACCCATCAGGCTCTTTGCGTGACTGATCGTTGGACTAGATAAATGATCATCTCCTGGCTCTTCATCTTTTTCCCTGTAAAGAAGAAAAATTAGCTTTGTCCTGGGAGAGCAAGCACTGCATCAGTCGGGTAAGCCTGGTTATGGTGACGAAAAATTAGATATATATATATATATATTTTTTTTTTTTTTTTTAATTTTTATTTCCCGAGGAGCTCCTCACGAAATTGAGTAATGCTCGGTCGTCCAGGAATGTCCCACAGTGGGGGAGGAAGATGGCACAGTTTTGAAATAGAGATAGAACATAGCATTTATCCACTGGTTCTTTCGCACCACCGGCGATCGCAAACGCTTCAGCCCTCTTCATTCCCCGACGACTTTCCGATGGTGTCCACAAAGCCCAACCATTCGAGGCGGGTCCTTTTTCGTTGTGCCCAGTGAACTCTTGCTGTGTATCCTCCAACTTCCGACCTTTGCTGCTACTTGGACGCCCCACCTCGCCGTCACCCCGCCTGGCCACCTGCTGCTTCGTTAACACTGCTCTTGCTGGTCGCCTCGGTCCATCACCGCCTGTCACTACTGCAACCTCCCTCTCACCGTCGTAACTCGTCCCTTGTTCACTCCATGGCCTCATGCCCATCGACGTTAAGGTGCTCCTGCTAAAAGAACACCGGCACCATTGACCCATCTGGAAGTCGGATCAGACCGCTTAGTAACCGATCACCTCTAATCTATGCCCCTCGCTACACGTCATGCCGGGCCAAAGGGAAATTGCACTTAAGATTCGTGGCATGCATAATTGTCTGGAACGTCGACCGGCTTTTGACTTTTCAGCCGACCATTCCCAAGCTTTTCCGCCTCTCATACGTTCCGTATCGTCGGTCGCCACAAGCCCAAATCACTCACCTCCCCACGATTATCTGTCGTTGGAGATTCTATGTTTCCCTATCTCCGTAGATAAATGCACTCATCATTATTTCAAGAAAGCAGTCCTCTCATCTTTATCTTTCTTCATCTCCACACTAAAACACTCGGATTTTGCTTAGTTGATGCGTGCCGTCTCCCCTATTGCATAACCTACGCACAGAGATCAACTTCTTGTTATTGTTGTTCTTCTATGTCAGTCTTTTAATATAGCTGTCGAAAATAATCAGTGCACCATCTCTTGCGGTAAGGTCACGAAGGTAAGTTACTCATTTTGACTGAGGGACTACCCGAAGATTTGCAGTGAACCTAACTATGACCTATCCAGCATAAATAAGTGCATTATTCTCAATTTCATCAACTATACCAGCTTATACGATTAGGGTCACCTCAGAAAAATTACATATACATATATATACACACACTCAGAAGTTGTACTTTTACATGTGAATTGAAAATATGCAAAGTAGAGAAACACCTTGCACATTTTATAAAGTAGTGTATATATTTTCTACCATTTAATCTTTGTCCCCACAAACTTTACGTATCGTTTTACACACAAAATTTATGAATCCTTTGTGCATTTAGCATTTTGTTTCCTCCCTACCCTAATCCCTTTGTCTGCAATAAGAGCATATAAAAAGAACTCATGGCAATCGGATCGAATTTCCAATCATTCAAACATGAATCGACTTGACCTTTTTGGATTCTCACTGTGGAAGTCAAATTCCGATCTCACATTTCTCAAATTGTTCATTTCTCCCAAAATAAAAGTCCAAGGATTAGATATGACCTCTAATAATACGAGTCAAGCCAAACTTAGCTCTGATGTATATGTAAATATATAGGTGAATTCGTGGTGATAACCAACCCACAATAAATAGGGAAATTAAAATGGAAAAAAATCACATTGATTTTTTTTATGTGCATGTCTGGTTACTTCAACAGACTGCAGCCATCATAATTGGGATGAAGCTTGGGTGAAATTAACATAATTGTCAAGATGATATCAAGACCTCAAAAGATTGAACGGAAGGATATATAGGTAGGTTTATCTCTTAGATTGTAGACTCGACTTATACTAGTGGGCTTATTTCATCCTTTTGTTTTGATCCGGTCTCGTAGAAAGAAATAAGGAACTCTTTTAGCCCACCTTTTTAGCCTGATATAATTAAATCGTGTTCACTTTTTCATCTTAATATCAATTTATCACCTCTATCTATAACATCAGGACTTCACATTCTAAGTTTTCATATTAGATACATAATTCAACTTAATACTAAAAATAATTTGCGTTAATGATAATTTTTCTTTAAAGAAAAACATCCTTACTATAATGCCAAGTTCTCCAACCGCCCAAAAAACATCTCTGCTAGAGAAATCCTAACCGTCAACCGTTTGGCTTAAAAGAGGGCTCTTTCTTCAGATGATCATCTTACTTTTTTAGAAATGTCATCTCAAGGAATATGATATGACTGATTAAGTACAAATATCTCTCAATACGTGTTGAAAAACATGGAATCAAAGCGAAATAAAAAATCATAAGAAACTAAAACATGTAGGAAATCAAACCATTTTCCTAGAAAAAAATATCAGATCAACTCAATTCCCAACTTAACATCGAGTGAATTGCTTTTTCTGTCTTTTCACTGTAAATATATCAAGCATTTGATAGATACAAGGTCAATCACATAATAGGAATTTAATCATTCACATTGCGAAATAGTAAAGAGTCCCATCCGTTTCGACGTCTAACTTGAACATTAAATTTGATGGAATTTGGAATATAGATTTTCTATTTGGACTGTTTGTTTCATAGAAAGTAGATGATTTCGTAAATATTTTTTTGAAAAAATGAATGAATGAAAATTTTTTCATTGTTCACGAAAATATTTAGACATAGATTATTATTAATAAATAAAATATTTCTTTATTAATTAATTATTTTAAGTAATATGAGTAATAATTTTTAATTTTTTTTTATAATCATTCATTTTAAATAAAGTAAACAATGGAATTGTCATGTATTTTTTTTTTTTGTGGCGAATGGCGAGAAAGAGAGATGGGGCTCGTAAAAGTAGGCACTCTGCACACTGTCGTCACCCGTGCAACTTTTAATGGTGATTTGAATTGTTCCCTCCTTTTCGTATGGCCGGAATTGCGGGTTTGAAGGTTGAGTCAGCATACGGAGAATGGTGTCTCGGCCACCGTGATGGCTATCACGTGAGGCCCAAGATATCTGACCCTCTCACCCTACCCAAAAAAAATAAAAATTGAAAGAAAAAATAGAAGAATTAGGGTGCGCATGATAACAATTATATTTCTATTCCAGAGCTGTTTTTCTATTCTAGACTTATTTTTGGAACATAAATCTATTTGGTAATATAATTTTATTTTTCTATTTCTAGAATAAATTTCTATTTTAAAAATATGTTTGGAATAAAAATCTGAAGTAAAATTTTTTTACTTTCCTATTTTTAGAATGTAAATTAGAAATTGTTTCTCTCTTTACTACTTTTCACCAAAATGAGTTTCTCGTCATCCGCCCATCACCACCACCCCCTGCCTGCTCATTGTTGGTCGCTGCCGCCATCACCTCCCATCTGGTCGCCGCCCACTGCCACCTCCTACCGCAGTCATTGCCCACTATTCGACGACCGGCAGTGGTGGTCGACCACGAGGGTTGGCTAGCGTTCGGCATTCAGGGACCAACGTCGCTAGTTGCAGGCCATTTCCCACAATCGCCCCCTCCGCCTACCACCATCGCCGCTCGGAAAGAGAAATTTCTTTCATTATCAAACAAATTTCTATTCCGAGAATAGAAATTTTGAGTTGTTATCAAACGTTTTTTTTTCTCAAAAACTCATCCAAGAATAGAAATAAAAAATATATATTTCTCTTCTAGAAATTAATTATAGCTAGAAATGTTATCATTTGCGCCGTTAGTCAGTCAAATCATTTTTGGTTACTGTCTCGTCACTTCTTCGACAACAACAGGACTCCCACTGCCCACTGAACGCGAGAGGGGGGGGGGGGGCAGTTCCTTTTTTTCTTACCCTATTTCAAGGCCACCATCATGGCCAAATGTGGTGGGCAGGAGGCTATATTGGTAATTTCAACCAAGCCTAAAATTTCAGATCGAGCTGGGGAGAGTGTAAATTAATAAGGGCCTATTTGCTAATGGGCCAAATAGTGTCCGATTCTATTCTTTTGTTCCCGAGAATAGATTTGGTACGTAAATCTATTTGGAAAAATTTTTATTCCCGGGAATAAATTTGAAATAAAATCAAGAATAAATAAATAAAATTGCTTCTTTGTTCTCGGTAACAATTCCATAATCAAGACCAATTTTTTTTTTCATTTCTCTTTCTCTTCTCTTTCCTTTCATTTTCTCTTCCTTGTGGTTCTTCTTCTTCCTTTTGGCCAATCGCTGGCCTCGACCATGACCAACAACTGGCCAGACGAGGGCCAACGCCTCGCCAATCCTCAGCAACGCTGAGCCACGGCAAGGCTCGCTGGCCCAAGCCTCGCCATGGCTAGGTGAGGCCGACCTTGCCTAGCTCACGAGGAGGCTCATGGCTCGAGCCTAGTTGTGGCTCAGTGTTGTCAGGGACCGGCGACGTTTCGGTGAGAGTGCCAGCCCTTATCTAGTCGATTGCCTATTACTGATGACAAAGGAAGAAGAAGACAAAAAGGGAAAAAGAAAATAAAAAAGAGAAAAATGTATTTAAATCATTAAAAAATTAAAAGAAAATATTTTGGACTAGAAATTTTAAGGTTCTACCAAACACATTTATATCCTGGGAATAAAAATTTTAAACAGTTACCAAACACCATTAAATGCTCATAAATTATTCCTGGAAACATAATTAAAAAGTATCATTTTTTAGTAGAAATTATTTCCAGGCACGGAAACGTTACTATGCGTACCCTAAATTGTGTTTTTTTTTACTAGTTAGAAGCATTCGGCAACAATTTTTTTTTAAAATTAATTTATTGCAATTAAACTCCCCTGATTAATAAATCCGTTGGAGTGCTTGGGGCACACCAGAAATTAATGTTTCTATTTTATTCTCTGAATAATTTTTTGAGATAAAATAAGCGTTTAATAACGATATAAAATTTATATTTTCGAAATAAAAATTTATTTGACAACTTTATAAAATTTCACCTTCTTGAATGATGGCGATCAATGATCGGCGGCGACAGCGGCGGCAACAACGACAACAGTGGTGACGGTCAACAACTAGGTAGCAGTGATGACAAGCGACAGCAATTGATGGGTGATCAGCATGTGGTAATAAGAGAGAGCAATGAGAAAAGTTTTTGTTTCTCGTTTTTGTTCTAAAAATAGAAAAGTAAAAAAATTTAACTTCTTTTTCTATTCCAAATCTATTTATAGAGTAGAAATTTGTTTCAGAAATAGAAAAATGAAATTGCGTTACCAAATATATTTTTATTCCAAATTTATTTTCAGGAATAGAAAAATGGAAATGATTTTATGTGGACCCTAACAATCCTAGAGAAATTCTTGACAATACAGCGGCGGAAAAACACAAGCTTCAATTATCATTTGAGCAGAGTAAGGATCGGTCTCCTCACTCTTTCGGAAAATTCTCCATCCCCTAAATGAACTTGTAACACTGCTTCAGCATATTTTCAGAGTTAGTCCAGAGCAATGACGAGAGAGAACAGTCCACACTTGGCAAATACTCTTGAAAACGGACCACTTCCGCAACTTGCATCAACGATGTTTCCTCCCAATACTGGCTTGAGGAATCCCATAGTCAATTCGACTTGCAGTCATAATCTCACGGTCAGTAGCACTGCACGCATTAGATACCTAGCTTTAGCCCAAGTTCAACGACATTCAGTCGAATGTGCATCTGTTTGATGGCATAGGTATCTCTTCAGTAATTTTTCCTGGTTGGCAACCGCTTTTCTCTAAGCAGGACCATTTTCAAGATGGCTAATCCTTGCAACAGAACAAGTCTTGCAGGCCATCCATCATTTATCTAAATGAGGACATTTAGATGACCGATTTTTTTGGAACTGAAACCCTCAAAATAATTGACACCGCCACAAAATAAAACAATCTTTCGAATAACAACAGCACGCAGACCAATTCTGTAACAAATGGCAGTGACAAGTGTACACGAAGCAACCGCTGAGTAGCTGTGGTGGCATTTAAAACCGTTTGCCTTATTGCAACCTTGTGTCATTATGGCAGCACTTGGGTGTCCTTTAGTTTGATTGTATCCGAATGATAGCTACACATCATCTTTGTACACCTATTCTTTCATTGGACTCGATTGGTCTCAGATAAGTTTACTGCATTTTGTGCTCTTTTTTTGGTCTAGCACTACGGTTGACAAAAGTAGATATGTTTCCGAGATGCCCAATAAATCTCAACTATAATGTAAAATTGGTGTAATTATTTGTCTTGGTCTATAGTTGTCTCTATAATGTAGATCAAAATTGGTTCATGTGAATGGTCTTATCAAAGAACTTGTATTGACGGATGTAGAATTCGCTAAAGAGCAAGTGAATTATCATATGGTCATTTCTTGTATGTTTAATTCAATCGAATCTCAAATCTATGAGATATTTGCTTATCCAGAATTCTTTAAATATGTATGGCAATGTTGATAATGTCTTTGAGTTGCAACAGGAGCTTACTTATCCTAAGCAAGCATTCTATCAAACAGTCACCGAAACATCTTGATCCGAAGTCCTCGCTCACCATGAAACCTCGACCTCCCCCCGAAACCGAGCATCGCCACCACCCTGTCCATGCCGCTCACCATCCTCCTCCTCTCGCTCTGCCTCTGCTCCTCCCCTGCCAATTCCGACCTCGAGTCTGACAAAGCCGCTCTTGTCACCCTCCGGTCCTCCCTGCATGGCCGCCCCCTTCTCTGGCACCTCTTTGCCTCCCCGTGCTCCCCGGAACGCATCAAATAACCTTCTCCAGGCTGAGCGCTCTGTATTTAGAACAGAATGACTTCACCGGGTCAATTCCGGAGTTGAATTTGAGGCTTGATCAGTTCAACACGTCTCGTTCAATCAATTGAGCGGGCTATTCCGACCCCATTCTCAGGCATTCCTAAGAGAGCTTTTGAGCCCTGGCAATGCGACAGTGGCAGCGACAGCAGTCATAAGTTGTCCAGCAGAGAAATTGTGAGCATCGCAGTGGCTTCCTTGCTAATGTTGCCTAGTGATCGTTTTCTTGGAGTCAATTCCAAAAAAAAACCCAAACTTTAGGTCCAGTCCCAAATATACCCTGAACTTTTTTTTGTCTCAAGAAAAATCCCGAACCTTAGGTTCAGTCCCAAATCTGTCCTAAACTTTTCTTTGTCTAAGAAAAAACCCCAAACTTTAAATTTAGTCCCAAATTTGCCTCAAACTTTTCTTTTGTCTCAGAAAAAAACCCCAAACTTTAGATTTAGTCCCAAATCTGCTCCAAATTTTTCTTTTGTCTCAGAAAAAACCCCAAACTTTAGATTTAGTCCAAAATCTGCCCCAAACTTTTCTTTTGTCTCAGAAAAAACCCCAAACTTTTAGTCAATTCCCAAATCTATCCAATTTTTTTTTTCAAAAAGAAAATCATCAAATTTTATCTAATCTTAAATTTTCCCTCATTAGCCTCTGTCCAAAAACTATATTAGTAATCCCTAATTTTTTATGTCCTAAAATGGTTTTATTTTGAAAATAATTTTCTATGACATCTTGCTTATTTGTGTTTATTATCTATGTGAAAATGCCATGTTAAGTTGGGAATGGACCATGGGGTATATTTGAGAACAGATAAAAAATTTGTGATTTTTTTTAGTACAAACGGAGAGTAAAACCCCAAATTAGTATACTTGTTAATTGCGACTTGTTATTTAATTTAGTAATTTGATAGTAAAATTTAATGGAAACTAATGAATGGTAATTTGTTTTGGTGGTCAAAAAATTAATTTTGGGTAAATTTGTCATATGTGTACAAATTTGGGATTTTCATGATATTGACTTTTTTTTTTAGACAAAACAAAATTCGGGGTAGATTTGGGACTAAAATTAAAGTTTAGGGTTTTTTCTTAGACAAAAGAAAAGTTCGATGCAGATTTGTGACTGAACCTAAAGTTTGAGATTTTTATTGAGACAAAAAAAGGTTCGGGATATATTTGGGACTCGACCTAAAGTTTGGGATTTTTTTTTGGAATTGACCCCGTTTTCTTAATATGTTGTTGCATGAGGAGTGCCAAGAAGAAGCACGGCAGTTTGGAAAAGGCCGAAGCTTCAAGGCGATCCAAAATGGGCATCCGCGCTGTCGGGAAAACTAGCGACGCTAGCGGAGGGTTTAACAGCCTGGAAGGGGACCTGTTGAAGACATTGAACTCGGACTGGAATCGCCGTGGCCATGAAGAGGCCAAAAGACAAGTGAGCAATTCCGAGGGCGAGTTCGGAGAAAAAATCAAGGAAATCGGATCGATGAATCACAAGTAGTCGGTGCCTCTGGTGGCTTAACATTATAGTGGAGATGGGAAGCTTCTGGTTTATGAGTACATTCCCACAGGAAGCTTTATCTGCTCTATTGCACGGTAAGAATCTGAAGTCAAGTTTTGTGCACTTATGTTGGATTGTTAATCAGAGACTATTAGTGTATCGTTTTCCTCCGCCGAATAATTCCATGATGAGTTTCTCAATTATAGGTGATAACGACGCCAGGTGGACATCGCTTAGTTAGGACACGAGGTATCACATCCTGCTCAAGACCGCACGAGCAGTCACGCACATCCACTCATGAGATACTGAGGCTTGCAGTTCCATTTCTTTTTAAAGCTATTTATGTTAAAATATTTAAATAATAAATAATACTCATCTTTTAGAGAAATTATCCAGTGAACTTGCTACATGTACTAAATCGAATCGAAGTCGTCAAATCTAGCAACACTTGGCCAAACCCAGCATTTCCATAGTCCACATTCAATTGAGTACCATGTAATGCGCTCTTTGCAACAATTCCCCCTTTTCCATTGTGGAATTTCCTTCATGACATCTCCATCTAGATGAATGTCGGCCAGCTAATAAAGCTAAAAAGCCCATCTACTCGAAGGCCCAAATCCAAGGCCCATTTAACCCTTTCGAGCCATCCCTCTGGCAAGTAGTCTTGGGTTAGGGCCGTTCATGGAGGAGCACACTGCATTGTAGGACCGGTTTGAAGTTCAGAAAACCAATCCAATTTGCCTTATTCATTGATGAATTGGAGGTCAAGTAGAGTCAATCTAGATATTAATTCCTACATTTTTTTTCTATCACAAAAATTATTCCAAGCAAGACTTAGGCTCTACTCATGATTTGATTGACTAAGCCGGTCATCGAAGTGATACGCTAAAACTCTTCAAATAAGAATATAAAATCAATGATCTGATCTTTAATTTATTTATTTTTAAGTGTTTATCAATCACAGTTAATTAATACATTGAATTTTTAATTAATTTAATTTAAACCCTATTATCTACAACATTAATATATATTATATAGAAAATTACCATCGACAAATTATTGCATATCGCACAATTTGGATAGTGTACATGTACGGTGAAAAGGGGAGACCAATCGATTTTTGGTTTTGAATATTGCAACCGACATTATTGCGGAGAGAGCCGTTGAATCAATTTAACTTTTCATAGCCGTTGCATCAATTTACCTTTTCAACCCTGACCAACGTTCGACTTTCCTATTATGTGAGGGTTAAATTTGGAAGAACTGGAAAAGTGAGGAGAAATACCCGATCTACCCCCCACCCTCCGCTCTTCTTCTCCGTCGTCCGTGCCTTCTTTGTTCTTCGTCTACTCGTTCCCCATTCCTCTTCCTCTCCCGGCGGAGCCCCCCGTCGCGGCTGAGCCGGCGACGGCGGTGCCAGATTCGGCTCGACCGAAAAGGGTGGCGGAGCCACATCTGGCTCCGCGTGCGGCCTATCATCATTGACGACGCAGAGAGAGAGAGAGAGAGAGAGAGAGAGAGAGGGGAAGGCGACTGGGTTGGGCGCTGCGGCGGACGCAAGGCTGGGCGGCGGCGCGTGGGTTCGCTCTGTGAGTCTCTGGAAACTCAGATCGCTAATAATTGTTTCTATTTTTCTACCTTGACGATGAAATGTTGCTTGCTGCTGGTGGTTGTTGATTGTCCTGTTCTTGCTCTGTTGAGATTTCTTTAGTTGTAATCTTGTCGTGAGTTTTCTGGGATTGTTTTCTTTTTCCTTCTTTTATTGTGGGGGCTCGTGTGATTTTGTCTTGCTGTACCGCACGACGATGGTGCTGCCGGTGTTGTGGTAGATTATCATCCGAAAGAAAACTAGCGCGAGGACTAAGATGAACTAGAATCTCGCAAAATTTCTCTCTGCCGTTTAAAGTTTCACATGCTTTTCGAATTTTCATACGCCTCGATAAATAGCGATTTTGGCGAAGTGCCTTATGTTGTGCTGTTTCTGACGTTACACAGATCCTCAAGCTAAACCTTGCCATTGTCTTGCAAAAGATCTCTCGACTCTGCTACTTTTTTCCAATTTTCTTGCCCAAAAGATCAAAGTGCAGTCCAATAGAAGTGATTAAACCATCTGCTGTTCGGCTTTTTCTTAGAAAAAAAATTTCCCAGCCATGTTGGATTTTTATCTTGAAAACTGTTTATTAAAACTAATGTTTGTCTTCTGTAGCTTTCGAATCAGTCTTTGAAATTGGGTTTCTAACAAAGCATTCTGATAATTTCGCTTTGAGAATGGACAGGTTTTCTTTTCACTCAATATAATCAACCAAAACTAAAGTTATTAAAATCCTCTTGAAGTTGCACTGCTTTTCTGAGATGTCTTTCCTTTGCCACCTTTCTCGCTCTCTCCTTTTTCCTTCTGTAATTTTTTTTCAATTTTCGAAAAAGACATAATATTTCGACAACGACAGTTTAACGAGTGCATCAAATTAATCTTCTTCTTTTTTGCGTCAAAGAGGCAATAATTTCAGTAAGACAACCTTACCAAAAAAAAATTTCAGTAAGACAAGATTTCCTAATTTTTGTAAAAAGTGCCAGCATTCTTTGAAAGGTCTTACATTACTCGGGACTTCTTCCAAATAAAGCAGCTTTTCACGTCTTGAGCATTTCATTTTTGACTGGATGGTTTCTCTTTTCCTCACATATCATTTTTAAGTCGATGGAACAGTATATGGGTTTTCTTGAAACAACTTTTTCAACTGAAATGCTTTTTGTAATACGAGTGTTCACACCAAAGTTATTATTATGCAGCCGTTAGTGCAAAGGACTTTGTTTTGATATATAGTTTTAGTATTTTGTTCAAAAGATTATTTCTATAATTATCTTTCAAGTAATTTGGCATCGTTTTGTTTACATTTGTCAATAAAAATCGAGGATCTCATTAACAACACATTGATTTTGAAAGTGTGCCGTTCTTCTTTAAATGGTCATATTTTACATGAGACCTTCTTTTTTTCCAAAATAATAGCAACCTTTCACAATTTGAAGCATTTCATTTTTTACTGATGATTACTTTTTTCCCTAACTACAGCTCAAATTAAACAGTATATGGCTTTTCTTGAAACAACTTTTTCATTTTCTTTTTTACCATGAGTTTTCAACACCAGACTTTTTATGCAGTCCTCACAGTGCAGAAAAGTTCATTTTGATACATATATTTTTGTATTTAATTCAAAAGTGAAATTTTTTTGATACCTTTCAAGTAATCTTGGCATCTTTTTGTTACATTCCTTAAAAAAAAAATTTGAAGATCACTGTGAAAAGACTCTTTATATCTGTAAAATGTGCTGCTTTTCTTTGAAAGGTCATATTCAACCTCAGACTTCTTCCCAAATATTGCAAGTTTGCACGTGTTGAAACCATTCAGTTTTTATTAAATGGTTTTTTTCCTTACATTTTATTTTCAGGGCAATTAAATATAGTTTATGGCTTTTCTGGAAACAACAGAGGCTTCTTTCTCTGCGAATTTTCACCACAAGGACTTTTTATTCAGTCCTCGGAGCCGATGACTTTGTTTTGATATATAATTCTGGTATTTCATTCAAAAGAAATTTTTTATAAATCTCTTTCAAGTAATCTTTGACATCTCTTTGTTAAGTTTTTCTATAACAGATTGAAGATCTTGGTGACAAGACTTATTATTTCCGTAACAAATGCCATTTTTCTTTGAAAGGTCGATATTTCACATGAAATTTCTTCAAAATAATTGCAATCTTGCATGTTTTGAATCATATCATTTTTTACTAAATGGTGTTTTTTTCCTCGCAGTCTATTATTTTGGTAAGAAGCATGTTTCTTTGAAAGGTCACGCGCGACTTCTTCCAAAATAACTGCTACTTTTCACCTTATGAAGCATTTCATTTTTTGACTAAATTGAGTTTTCTTTCCTTACATTCTATTACCAGTCTGTTGTTGAGATAACTTTTTTACTAACAGGCTTCATTCACAACAAAGCCTTTTTATGCAATCATTTGTGCGGAGAACTTTGTTTTGATATATCATGTTGGTATTTACTATGAAAGCAAAAATATATTTTAATCCCTTTCAAGTAATCTTGGCGTCTTTTTCTTATGTTTCTTCTATAAAATTCAAGATCTCGGTGACAAACATTCAACTTTTTTTGTAAAAGGTAAGTTTTTCTTGAAAGGTCATAATTTACATGAGCTCCCTCTTTTTCACGTTATAAGCATCTCTTTTTGACTAAATGGTTCTTTTTTCCTCACATTCTCTTACTAGGGCAAATTAATTAGTATATGACCTTTCTCGAAACAACTTTTTCCATTGAGAGGGTTCTTTCCACTACAAGTTTTTCTCCCCCAAAGACTTTTTATGGATACTTAAGTGCTGATGACTCCGTTTTGATATATAGATTTTGTATCTTGTTTAAAGGCCAATTTTTTAAATACCTTTCAAATAAGCTTGGTATCTTTTTGTTATGTTTCTCAATAAAAGTAACTCCCTCTTTTCACGGGGACTGCAGCTATTCACCGTTTAAAGCATTTCATTTTGAACGAAATGGTTTTTCCCCCTCACATTCTATTTCAACGGCAATTGAACAGTATATGGCTTTTCTTGAAACGACTTTTTCCACCGAAAGGCTTCTTCGACTATGAGTTTTCGCACGAAAGATGCAGTTAATTTTGGTATTTTGTTCAAAAGGCAATTTTTATATATTTCTATCAAGTAATCTTGACATCTTTTTCTTACATTTCTTATAAAACATTTTGAAGTTCTCAGTACAATACTCATAGATTTTTATGCAATCATTGATGGAGAGGACTTTGTTTTGATATTTAATTTTGGTATATTACTTTCTCCTTGGGTTATGCTGGCATCTTTTTCTAGATCTCCAGAACATGATATTATTTATTTTAAAAGTGACGTTTTCTTTGGAAGATCATATTTTACATGAGACTTATTACAAAATAACTCCCATCTTATCTCGTTTTAAGCCTTCCGTTTTTGGCTAAATAATTCTTTTTTCCTCACGTTCTCTTTTAAGGGCCAATTAGGTGGTGTACCTTTTCCACTAAATGGGCTTCTTGTTACTACGAGTTTTCACCCAAGGACTTTTCATGCATTTTTCAATGTTGATAACTTCGGTTCAAAAGCCAATATTTAAAGTACCTTAAATAAACCACTTCTTTTTATTATGCTTCTCGAAAAAGAATTGAAGATCTTGGTGACCACTCTTTCTTTTTGTAAAGGGTGCCATTTTTCTTTGAAAGGTCAGACTGCTTGACTTTTCACGCGTGGAGAATTTCATTTTTGACAAAAAAAATTTCCTCAAATTCTATTTCCATGATGGCCTTTCTTGAAACCACTTCTTCCACTTTAAAGCTGCTTTCTACTATGATTTTTCACGCAAAGACTTTATACGGTCCTTAGTGCGGGGCTTTATTTTATACATAATGTTGGTGTTGTTCTAAAGGCATTATTTATAATTACTTTTCAAGTAATCTTGAGATCTTTTCTAACGTTTCTTTTAAAAAAAAATTAAGGCTCTCGAATACAATAGTCATCAGTTTTGGAAAAATTAAAGATTTTTACTGAAAGGTCATATTTTACATCAAACTCCTCAAATAAATTCAAAATGTCATGTTTTGAAGCATTTCGTTTTTGATTAAATTGTATTTTTTTTAACTCACATTTGTTTTCCAGGGCATTTACATCGTATATGGGTTTTCTTGACACAAGTTTTTCCACTCAAAGGGTTTTCTCTACCATGAGCTTTCACCCCCAAAAGACTTTTTATGCAATCTTAAATGCAGGAGTTTGTTGTGATATATAATTTTTGTATTTTGTTCAAAAGCCAATTTTTATAAACCCCTTTCAAATCATGGCATTTTTTTGAAGTTTCTCAATAAAAAAATTGAAGATTTAGGTGATAAGACTATAATTTGTATCAAGCGCCATTTTTCTTTGAAAGATCACACAAGACTTCTTCCAAAGTAATTGCACCTTTTCACCTTTTGAAGCATCAAATTTGGACTAAAGGGGGTCTTTTGGTTTCCTCACATTCTTTTTTGGGGTCAATCCGAATAGTTTATGGTTTTTCTTGAAACTACTTTTTTCCCTCGAAGGCTTCTTTCAACTACAAGTTTCAACATCAAGGGCTTTTTGTGCAATCATCTTTGCAGAGGACTTTGTTTTGGTATATAAGTTTGTTATCTTCCTTTCAAGTAATCTTGGCATCTTTTTTAAGATCTCAGACTCATAACTTTTGTAAAAAGTGAACAATATTTTTGAAAGGTTATATTTTATATGAGACTTATTCCAAAATAACTCCCATCTTTTCTCATTTTAAGTATTTAATTTTCTTTTCTCCTGACATTCTTTTTCCATGGCAATTTAAATAGTGTATGGCCTTTCTTGAAACAACCTTTTCCACTAAAAGGCTTCTTTCTACCGCAAGTGTTTGCCCAAAACCTTTTTATGCATTCTTCAGTGCTGATGATTTCGCTTTGATATATAGTTTTTCTGTTTTGTTCAAAAGCCAATTTTGTAAGTACCTTTCAAGTTCACTTGGTATCTTTTTGTTACATATTTCGTTAAAAAAATTAAAGATTTCGGTGACTGGACTCTTTCTATTTGTGGAAGGTGCCATTTTTCTTTGAAGGAAGACATATTCAAAATAGCTATGGCTTTTTTCACGTTTGAAGCATTTGATTTTGACAGAAATTTTTTTTTCCCCCGCATTCTATTTCCATGACAATTGAATGAATATGGCTTTATGCAGTTGTCGGTGCAGGTGTCATTGGCCGAACGTTTGGGATCAAGACCATGCAGCAACTTAGGCTTTCTTGGATCGCTTGGAACTCCGTGGCGCTTAAGCCAAGTTTTCTTAGATCAATCAATCACTCAAACTCATTCGGATCAAGTCTTCTTGGATACGGTCCCTTAATCACGGAAATCTTGGATCCATGACAATCTTCCCCACTCATTCGAGTGACATCCCGACGCTCACAACTCAGGTAATTGACTACTTTGCACGAACTCTCATCTTTCTATTTCGGTTGGCCTTGGGCTTCTTCGTCAGTCGACTCTACGGCTCCTTCTTCGACTCAAGCATAGCACACAGCAAGCACTCCACCTCAGGGAATAGTAGTTGGATTGGTATGTCGCGAGTTGGTTCTCTAAGGTTTGCGGCTTTGGTTGTGGTTCGGTCATGCGCTTGGCCACCTTCGACTTTTGTCCAAGAGATGGATCGTGGAGACGGTTTTGGTGTCCATCACCCCTTCGAGAGTCATGATGCACTTGATTCTCATGTTGATAAGATTGTAGTTGTTGAGAGCTTGCCTTTCCATTTGCTGATCTAGACATCCATGTTCGGAGTGAAGCCTACTTCTTGAGATCTTCTAATTTGACGGTCTTGAACCAATTTCTATTTGGTTCCATGTGAAGTCCCAAGGTTTTTGCTACCTAGACATGAACACATTCGAAGCAAGGAGATTAGTGTTGCATACCTTGACCTCCACGAAGAACGTGTCTCGTTGTGGAGTAGGCTCCTTATTTTTGGGCAGTGATCGCTACACAGTGTAACATATCTTGACCTCCACGAAGAATATGTCCGTTTGCGGAGTAGTCTCCTTCTTTTGGGCGGTCATTGAGCCTGCATGGCGTTGATGACCTTCACGGCTCTGAGCCGAACTTGCCTCTTCTCTTCTTGGGTTCTTCCTCCTCTTCTTCTATGGTGTTGATCTTGGATTTCCTTGGGCACTTTTAGGTCCAATGAAGACCTTTGCAAATAAAGTAAGGAGGTGGCAGGGTTGGTTGGACTTAGCCGTGGTGAAATCCCCTTGGGGTTGACTTGTTTGGATGGTTGACTTAGACGATCTTTCTCCCCAAGACTTGACTCAGCCGCTTTGATCTTTGGGGCCATGGAGAGTGTCTCCACCTTCATCCTTGGAAAACCAATCTAACCTCCAATCCCTTACCCGATTCTTTATTGGGTTGGCCTTGGTGAGGTTGACAAGAGACATGGCCATGATTAATGCCTTTGAGAGAGGCTCTTCACATCTCGACACTTCGAGTTGCACCACAGCTTGAGTCCATCCATGAACGCTTCCTCCTCTTGGATTTTTGAGCTTGGTGAATTCCTTCGTGCACTCTTGGATCGAACCTCTTTATTCGAGGCAATAGAGCTTGTTACGGGCTTCTTGTTGAACAAACTTAGGAAAGAAGTTGTCTTGAAACTCCCTCACGAAGTCATCCCATGTGTCCATGGATCGGCACCATGCTTGGTCTCATTGCATTTATTACACCATCAAAGCATTGCGGCATCAGTAAGCAATATAGAAACGGTTTGTACCTTTACACCCTCGTCTTGGATGTTGATGATTCTGAAGTATTGCTCTATGCTCCACACGAAGTTGTCCACTTCCATAGCAGATTGGTTCCCTTTGAATTCTATTTGTTTTGGCACCTCTAGCTTGGGTACCATTTGTGTAGACACCACTCTGTTTGCGATGTTTAACTTGTATAGGGCGAGTTTTTCGATCTTGAGCTCTTGAATCTCTACGTTCATGGCTTCAACCTCATCTTTTTGGATGTTGATGATTCTGAAGTATAGCTCTATGCTCCACATGAAGTTGTCCACTTCCATAGTGGATTGGTTGCCTTTGAGTTCTATTTGTTTCGGCACCTCTAGCTTGGGTACCACTTGTGTAGACACCACTCTGTTTGTGATGCTTAACTTGGATAGGGCGAGTTCTTCAATCTTGAGCTCTTGAATCTCTGTGTTCATGGCTTCAACCTCATCTTTTTGGGGATTCTCCTCCTTAAGCACTTGGACTCATCCCTTAAGAAGTCGATTGACGCTTCAATGGCATCGTCCTTGGCTTGTAAAGGGATTATGGCTCCATTGATGGCATTTGTGAATCTTTACGGAGTGGGAGCTTGACCTCCATGATGCGGTCTTGAAACTCGGCCATGGCACTCCGCACCCTCACGAACTTTTGATCGACCCTGGCCACAACTTCTAGCAAGACTTCTCTTCTTTTGCTTTGGCCGCCAGTCTCCTTCACTTGAACGGCCTCTCGATCCAAGACAGCTTATTGGCTCGACATTCTCTCGACAAGTTGGTGCTCCTTGATCTCTTGGAATGGATCTCTCCTTTTGCTTTAATACCACTTGTCACAAGCTAATCGTTTGGGATCGAGACTGTGTGGCAACTTAAGCTTTCTTGAATTGCTTAGGATCGTTAAGGCACCTAGGCTAAGCCTTTGGATCAATCACTCAAGCTCACCCAGATTGGATCGTAGAGAGAATGAGGGCGAGGGCACCCTTCTTGTACTAGTGGCCCTCTCATTACAACAATTAATTGAAATTACATTTGGCAAATGAGATTATATCTTCCCATCTACCAACTACCGGCATTTATGCCAAAAGAGTTCTAAAATTCATAATAATTATTGTCTTGCCCGTCCTTAAGAACCTTCCAGAAACTCTTGGACAATTAGGGCATTCTTCTTCGATCTTGCACTATCCCTTGATCACGGAAACCTCGGATTCGTGACATAGGGAACTTTGTTTGATATGTAATTTTGGTATTTTGTTTAAATGGCAATTTTTTATGAACCCCTTTCAAAGTAATCTTGACAACTTTTTCGTAATGAAGATCTCTGTGACCACTTTTTTAAAGTAGTCTTCAATTTCTTAGTGAAGCTCTCTATGACAATAGTCAATTTGTTTTGCAAAAGTTCCGTTTTTGTACTAGTCATATTTTACATGAGTTTTCTTCTCAAATAACTGCAAATTTTCACGTTTGGAAGCATTTTATTTTTGACTAAATTGTTTTCTTTACTTATTCTCTTGGGCATTTAAATAGTTTATGGCTTCTCTTGACACAAGCTTTTCCACTAAAAGGCCTCTTTCTACTACAAGTTCTCACACCAAAGGCTTCTTATGCAGTCATCAGTGCAAAGGACTTATTTTGGATTAATTGTGCTATTTACAACAAAATCAAATTTTTACTGATCCCTTTCAAGTAATCTTGGCATCTTTCTATTCCATTTCTCAAAAAAAAAAAAAAAGATGTCGGTGGTGATAGGACTCATTATTTTTGCAAAAAGTGACAGTTTTTCTTTGACTTAAATGGTTTTTTTTCCCTTCACATTCTCTATCCAGGGATAATTATGGCTTGTGTAACGTTACTACATTCTTCTTATTGTGCAATTAATTCAGTGTTCCCAAATGCAAACAATTTAATACACCCAAAAATTGGTTATACAAATAACTATAATTTCATTATTTATTCATTTGTCTATCTATTTAGTTCGAAATCTGCCTACAAATTACAACGGATTGAACATATACTCATTCCTTGATTATGGTCTATTTAAGCGTTTTTTAAATTTTCTTCAAGTATCACTTGCATGGAGGGGTCCAATCCTTAGTATAATGGGGCCCTACGTCGGTGATGCAATGGTCTCACTTTTTATCGTAACATTACTCCGATTTTCTCATTGTGAGCTTGATTTAATGTTTTTAAATGCAATCATATAGCACACCCACAATTTTCTTGCGTTTTTCCCAAAATACAATCTTTTAATTAATGGTTGTGAAATTCATATCGGGAGCCCCATGGATGACCATGTTGCTAATGCACAAATGGAGGAGAAGACACTTGACAACGGATAAAAACATTGAAGAAATTTTGCAATCTAATAATAACTTCTTGCGGATGAGATTCTCTTACTCGAACATCAAGAAAATTACGGGTGGTCTCAAGGACAAACTAGGTGAGGGAGGGTATGGTTTTGTGTTCAAAGGAAGTCTTGGGAGTTAGGGGTGTCAATGGGTCGGGTCGGGTCGGGTTTTGATGTTACTCGACCCGACCCTAATCCTATAGGGTCATGCTTTGGCCCGACCCGACCCGACCCGAAACGCAGTAGACCCAAACAAAAGGGTCAGGTCGGGTCGGGTTGGGTCGGGCCAGAGCGTGACCCTTTACAAATTTTGTTTTAATTTCTTGTTTAGCTCAAAAACTCTAGAGAGTTGAGAGCCAAAAGGTACAGAGAGAGATAAAAACTTCTTTTCTTTTATTTATTTTATCTTACTTTACCATTTTCCCTCAACGGATGAGGATCAAAACGCACGGACGGTACCAGTGTCAAAAAGGCTTGTGTGCGACCCGTTTTGACCCAACCCGACCCTAAATTTAGGGTATTTTCGGGTCAGGTCCGAGTATGGAGCCAGTATCGGAAAATACCCTAAGTTTAGGGTCGGGTCGGGTCGGGCCGGGCCGGCTCGGGTCGGGCCGGGCCGGCTCGGGTCGGGTCGGGTCGGGCCGGGCCGGCTCGGGTCGGCTCGAGCCTTTTTGACACCACTATTGGGAGTGGCCATAATGTTGCAGTGAAGATATTGAAGAAGGGGAAAACAAATGGATAGGACTTCACCAGTAGAGTGGCTACCATTGGGAGAATTCATCATGTTAATGTGGTTGGACTCATTGGTTATTGTTTCGAGGGCTCCAAACAAGCTCTTGTGTACAATTTCAAGCACAATGGTTCTCTAGATAAGCACATTTTCTCATGAGGAGAAGGGACTTCTCTTGATTGCAAGGAAGTATATGTAACATCCTGAAATTCAAGTCCTTTTAGGGAGGAACGAGTGTTAATTTCGTCAATGCATTGTTGGTTGATCTCACTCGGAACTGATCACTCCTGAGATACTGACCTTGAGGGGAAAGGCTAATGAGGACAGAACTCGTGCGACTAAAGAACTTGACCTGGGAAAACGACTAGACCGTGAGACTTGCGTAAGGACGATCCTGTAGATATGCAGGCCGATTTTAGGGACGACTAGAAGTCGATTCGTGGGCAGAACATAATGGGATGACGGGTGATTCCGTTTACTATTATCGAACCCGCGAACGGCCCTATGTCGATCATTGGTAATCGTGTACTTTGAAATAAGAATCGATTCTTCGCAAATTCATGTAGTCAAGGACGTCCATGTGTCGAGAAGTCTTGAATGTGAATTGGCACAAGTCGGTTACGCGTGAATCCTCAAAGCCACCTGTCAGTCTGAGCAGTACCAAAATGGCATTCGGGCGAAATTGACATGGCATGAGAATCCAATATTGGACTTCGAATTTTTGGGAATGTTCGAGAAGGACTTTTGGACGATGCTTCTTAGACCATCGACACTGCCGGTTGAGCCGAGTATTTGGAAAAGGGATTTTCAGACCAAGAAAACGAGCCTATGAGGATGTGGGCCGGGCAAGAACAGTGTGGGCCTCACGCCCAAGGTGGGACAGTCGCCATGGAAGGCCTAAGGCAAGCAAGTGAGCCCGTTGGGCCAAACCGACCCTTTACCCTTCCGAGCCCATTGTCTAAAACCGAGCCGATTCAAGCCCAATAAATTCCCGAGCCCGTTCCTATTCATTTTCAAGCCCATTTCCTAGGCCCGCCCCTTTCATTTTCAGCCCAAGGACATATTGGGAAATGTGCAAGGTGGAAATGACCAAAATGCCCTTGGATATTTTGAAGAAAAGTCAAAAGGAAGAGAGAGAATATGAGGTCATTGTTTGGCAAGTGGGGCAAGCATTGATGGCTTTGATAAGCCTTATCCTTCAGCCTTCACTTCACTCTCTCTCTCCTCTTCATCTTCTCCAAAACTGTACCACTTTTCTCTCATGGTTTTCCTTCCCTCCTTCAGTTTTTCAGTTCTGACCTTTCACGAAATCTGAGTTGTTCATTGCCTTCCCGTTGGAATCTCGTCTCGTGCCACCTGCCGTTGTGTTCAGAAGAGAAATTCCGTTCAAATAGAGTCGGCCGATCGCTGGAAGGAGCTGCCGATCAACCCATATTCCGGCCGAAAGCCGGCTGTCGCCGGACCGTCACTATTCCGCCTGCAGCAACTTTGTTCTGTCTTTTCTTCCGTTTCTCTCCATTTCCGGCCAAACCACCACCCATCCCAGCCACAAGTGGTTCCCCCTCGACTCCCAGGTGCCGTTGGTCGCTGGCCCGCCGCTCGCCGGAGCTCCGGGCAGCCCGTTCAACTCCGATCAGCCACTTTCCTCCTATGCAGTGCAGTTTTCAGAGTTGCAGAGGGATTCCGAGGCTGTTGCTGCTGTGTTGAGCTCGGGATTGCCTTAGATCATTGTGGTAGAGGTCCTCGGGTGTCGGGTTCGTCGCCGCCGCCGCGTCCGGGTCGCCGGCCCGCTTAACGGGTGAGTTTAGCTTTAATCCCTATTTAGTGCCTAAACTTGCTTAGGGTTGGTTAGTTAGTGTTAATCTTGGTTTAAGGGGTTTAATTAAGTTGTATTAGCCCTAAGATAGGTGGTTAGATAGATGGTTAAGATTATATTAGTTTAATTTTGCTTATTAGGCTTAATTGTGCTTAATTTGGGATTAATTGTGTTTATGTGATTAATTAAGCATGATTTGCTTTAATTGAATTGATTAATTTTTTTAATTAATGTTTTGTTTAATTTCTGGATTAAATGTTTTAATTAATTGAATTTCGAAAAAATCACTGTTCATAATTACTGTTCACGAGCACTGTTCACGATTACTGTTCGCGGCACTGTTCATCCAGAAGCTAATGTTTGTCTGAATTTGATGTGCTATTGATTGTTATGATTAATTGAAGTGCCGATTGTTAATTATACTCATGATTGATGATGAAATGCGTGATCAAGTGTTGGTTGGATTTGGATTTTGGAATTGTCGAGTGAGATCGCATGACATATTGCGTGGGTTATCTGAAATGGCATATCGCATGAGCATGGGTGATGTTGCATTCACGACAGAGCAAAGATATAAATGGATTGTTTGATGATGTGTTGCATGATCACATTAAGAGAGGGAACCCGGCGTCGCCGGAAGACCGCCAATCCTTATGGGGTTGTGCTGTGGCCGTTTGGTCGCCTGACTTCGGTCGGATGCTTGACGGGGGACATGTGACGGGATTGCGGTAGTGGGCGGGTCCTATGTTCCTGTCAGTTGCGGGACTGCGGTAGTGGGCGGGTCCTGTGCTCCTTCGGTAATGCCGTCAGAGGGAAGGGATGACCCCTGACGTCGCCGTGCCTCGAGGTAAAGAGGACGAAGCTGGTTTAGCCAGGAACCGCCAACTATAAGGTTGTGCCGTTGGCCTAGGAGGGGGCGTTAATAATCGGAGCATGTGTGAGTGTGAGACACGAGAAAGTTGTGTGAGATGCTCTGATTATTCGCATGCTCATAATGTCGTGATGATTTGTGGTACGCATGCATGAGTTGACAGTCGTGCAGGGTGTGGCAATGGCCAGGTGAGATCGCTTGTGGCGCGACTCGCATGTGATTGATGAATTATGTCATCTAAGGACCATGTGCCTTGCTTGCATTGTATGAGATTCGACATGCAGGGTATGGCATACCGGGTAAGGTTGCATGCGAACCGAATATTGATTGTGGGTTGCCCTGTCTGTTGTTGGCTGTTGTTTGGTTTTGGTTGTTTGTTGGGTTGAGTGAGGGGTGGTTCTGGAGAGATACCCCAGGTTGAGTTGGCGTACTAACCGAGGCTTAGGGGGAAGAACTCGCTGAGATTTTATCTCAACCCGTCGTGGTAAACATTTTCAGGTCTTTAGAATGGCGTACCTGCAATGGAGAATCCTGCGCCCGCTTCTCCAGTGATCGACTCGACGGAGCTTGAGTCCGATGGGTCCGAGTGACCGTGGTGTTGAACCCGAGGGTTCTTTGTGTACTATTAGATTAGCCTAGTTCTTTTGGTTTTGCTTAGAGGATGGATCGGCCCCCTTTTTGTCGGGATTGTAATTTGGAAAACGATCCTCCGTTGGTTAATCCAATGAAGATGTATAAATGAGTAGTTGCTGTTGTCATTGTTGTTCATCCCTCTATCCCTGTTTGATTATTTGTTTGTCTGGGGATGGTTCGTCTTCCGTTTGCGCTTAACGAAAGATAAAATGAATGGTCGTCGATGGGTCCTGGGACGTCGCTTTCAATCGACCAAGAGAAGGGGTTGCCGCGAGCTCGAGAGTCGAGGCGTGACAGTATATGCGATTGCTTTCAGAGTAACTAGAGGAATTGAATATCTTCATTGAGGATGTTGCATGCAAATTTTACATTTTGATATCAAGTCTCACAACATTCTTCTCGATAGGAATTTCACCCCAAAAGTTTTGGCTTTGGGCTCGCAAGATTGTATCTCGCAAACTGTAACATCGTGGCTTTGACTAACGCGAGAGAAACCTTGGGATACATGACTCCAAAGCTAGTTTACAAGAACATTGGAGGCATCTCTTACAAAGCCATGTCTATAGTTTTGGCAAATTGTTGATAGAAATGGCCAGCGGGAGGAAAAACAATGATGTAGTTGAGAGTGTTCCAGTCAAACTTACTTTCCTTTGTGCACTCATAATCAACTTAGTTAGGGATTGCATGTGCCGGAGGAACAAGTTAATGAGGAGGATAGGAGAATAGTAAAGAAGATGATAATAGTCGCTCTTTGATGTATACAATGGAATCCTAGGGACCGCCCTTCGATGTGCAAAGTCTTGGAAATGCTGGAAAGAGGAGCAGATGATCCACAAATAACTCCCAAGTGACTCTTTTATCCAACAAAAGCGTTGACAAGGGATGATGGAACTGGAATTAAGGAAGGCAATGATACTATATCCGCTTCATCAATTAGTGCAATAACTTATTCTCATCTTGATCTTGAGTATATTAGTAGTAACACTACAAAAGTGTAGACACATTTCAAAACCATTTGATCCTGTGACTCATGTGGCAAAAATGTATGGGTCGTATTGATGATTTTTATGTGTAGCTCTCCTTTCATGGTGATTATCAGATGGTATAGATTTATGACTATGTTTGTGGATCCTAATTGCGATTGTATCATCTTTAGCATCTTCATATTTAAGTGTCATTTATCATCTTTAGTGTAGTCTTCCGAGGAGTGAGATTGGGTTTTGGAGTCTTTCCTCCAAAACCCAACTAGCACACATCTTGCGCTACGCGTGGCTTCACAGCACTCTAGTGGTCATTATGTACGTGTCTCTTCATGGCATGCCAATAATCGTTACGAATAATGTTGAAAACTAACATATTGAGAGAGATGGTAAAATATTAGGAGAGGTGACAAACAACGACTTTCGTACGAAGGAGGGGGAGAGCGAGAGAGTTACCTGCCCAATAGATAGTGGAGACCTTCATTGGCTTTTTTATCCCATCCAAAATTATTTGAAAATTGCATTAAAAGATAATGGGAGAGATCATCGTACATGAGCTTAGTTATATTTTTATTTCTTTTACTAGGTTGCTCAGGATTGCTAAGTTTTTATTTTTTATTTTTTTAAGGATTGCTAAGTTCATTTACTAGTAAATGTTCACTTGATAATAAAGTAAGTTTTCCTGTTTCAGATTAATTATTTAAGCTATCACGTCAGGAGGAAATTTTATCCGAGTTGGATGTCATTCTTATTAAATTAAATTTGAGTATTCAAATTCATTTGAAATGTAAATGAGTCAGTTTCCAGAAACAACAAAAATCATATGGGACCAACTACGAAATATTAGAAATATACGTCCTCGGATGCAAAAATTTGCCGCGCTATTGCTTCCTTGTGATCTCTTGCTTAAACAGGGGAGGTCGTTTCTACACTCAAAACACAGTGAACCGTTAATTCAAAAATTAAGCCAAAAAATTATAAATCATCGTATTTTGATCCTCGTTTATCGATCTCGCTCATGATCTTGTCAAGATCTCTTCTCTTTACCAGATTCCATCTCCACTCTTCTTTTGTGCGACAGTTTCTCGAGCCGCGGTACCAATTGATGCTTGCGTGAGAGAAGAAGACAAAGCCAAAGAGGAAG
This sequence comes from Corymbia citriodora subsp. variegata, assembly GCA_014858505.1. Taxonomy (NCBI): domain Eukaryota; kingdom Viridiplantae; phylum Streptophyta; class Magnoliopsida; order Myrtales; family Myrtaceae; genus Corymbia; species Corymbia citriodora. The sequence goes on from CM026416.1 coordinate 13,427,740, forward strand.
AAGAAGAAGGCGATGAGTGGCGGCAGTGGCGAATTGCCGGCAATGCAGTGGCGGCACGCACGTGGTGAGGATTCCGTGGAGCCAGGAGCACATATTACCGGCGAGGCTTGCCCCACCAGCTTTCACTCCGGCTACTTGAATGCTGCCCTGAGGGCCCAGTCTCTGGCTTCATCAACCTCAACCAAAGCGGTGTTGAGAATCCGTACGTCTACGTCGCTCCGATGAATGCTACCATGCGTCTGGCCGGAGTGAGTCTATTGGGGAATATTTCGCATTTGAAGTTATTTTGTCGTTGATAATTAGGCTCAAGGATGGTGTTGATGAGGCTACGCTTTACCGTTGTTTGCAGTTTCAATGAACAGGATGTGCAACGCATTTAAACGGTGTCGGCAAGCCGTTCAAAGATGCTACGCAAAAAGCAGAGGCGCTCGCAGCCAATGTCTGGCATCACCGTGAGTTTGCTCTACATTTTTTCTCGCAAAATATAAACATTTTGGATTTATTTGGGGAGAAGTATCTGATTGCTTCTTGCGTATATATCTTCTCTGTTTCTGCAACATATTTGAATACTATTGAAGTAAGTATTCAATCCAAAGAGTTTGGCTCCTTGTTCTTCATTGACGTTGTTTGTCCAGCATGGTGGTCTCTTGCATGGTGGTCTCTTACCTTTGCGGTCCTGTGGCATTGGGAATCAGTTCAAAGGATTAGTCATCAGCTTCTTTTGCGGTTACCACCGAGGAAGTAGGATACATGCTTCATAATCTGTGTACTCAGTCCGCCAATGAGCTGTTGAGCTGATCAAGTCCCGTGCGATGCTACCTTTGGTGCTTGTTCTTTTAGCAATCTATGTCAAACCCGTGGAGAACATTGTTTGTTTTCCATAATTTTCTAAAGCTATCCGCGCCCATTAGGCTCTTTGCAAGACTGAGCATTGGACTAGATAAATGATCATCTCTCGGCTCTTCATCTCTTCCCTGTAAAGAAAAAAAATCAACTTTGTCCTGTAAGAGCAAGCATTGCAGCAATGGGATAAGGTGAGATTTTTCTTTACACTTATAACCTGACCTCGGACCCCTTCGATACCAATAACCCTAACAATCTTCCTTTCACGCATCGTGATTTTTTGGTCCAAACTTGTTGGTAATCTGAACTTTAATACCAGTGTTGGATGGCATAAGGCTTGTCTTATCCCAAAAGCTAGCTTAGATGGTGAGACTTTCCTTTATACTTATAAACGGACCATTAACTCCTTTCACAACTGATATGGAACAACCCCAGCAATTCTCTCGTCCTTACTTCAAGAAAGAGTCAAAGCAACACAAATTATCCCTCTCATCTTTCTTGACATTTTATTTCATAAAACATTAGCTAAAAATCAAATGAGAGAACAATAGGAGACATCAAGAGATGATCTTTCTCTTAATAACATTAATAGATTGGATTATTTAAATTCTTATTTCTTTTACAAGGTTGCTATGGTTATTAGTGGTAAATGTGCACATAAAAATGATAAAAGTTTTTCTTTTTAGATTCATTGTTTGTGGCTATTACAAGTAAATTACAACCCATAAAATTACAACTGTAAACGAGTTACAACCATTATGGATAAAATTACAACTCATGACACTATTTTACTACCTACAAGTGCCTCCAACTTTTTGATAATTTCATGTAAATTACAGCTAAAACCGATATCTCTCGGATCTACATAAACGTCCTATTATGATTTATTTCCGATTAGTGCTAAGTGGACCTCATGAGAACATTAAGGCCGATTTGGTTTTAGCGATAATGAATACTTCTTTAACAAAATCTCATTCCATGTAATCACACTCGCAATTGTATTCAGTTTTAGTTTTTCTGGACTGTTTTAACACTTAAACTTAGACTCACATGTCTTCAGGTCTCATGTTTTTCTTCAAGGCCTAGGCACCGGAGTCTAATCCTTGAGGTCTCGGGCTTGGGAGATAAAATCCCTAGTTCAGCCCGACCATCATGTGCTCAACCCTTGAGTCTGTGTCCCGTCTTCGGTCCTCAGCGTACCAAGCTTGGGCACTAGGATCTCGATTTCAGGCGATGGGAGTTCCAGGCCGGCCTCGAGGACTTGAGTCATCTGTGCTTTATTTGTTATGTGGACATGATATGTATGGAAGATTCCAACCATGAGCTTGGTATATACAAGTAGTGTCGTTCGACATCAACGCTTCAACGACAAGCAAAGGTCATGTAACTCTATTTACCCGTGGTTTCGACGAAGACAACTTTGAAAGCCGCAATAAGCCATGATTTAAACTGAATATTTTAGTCCAATTCCTTTCTTAAAACGAGCCACAGTGCTAGTATCACTTCTTCGGCCACACTATAATCAACATGGTCTAATTCATTTTCAGAACTTAAATAAAATTGAATGAGAGTTGAGTGGAATATGCCCCCAAGTGTTAAACCAAGCCTTTTGGGGGTGGTGACAGTTCTTGCACTCAAAGCATTCGATATCACCATTCACAATTTCATATTTCCTTCCATTAATCTAAACTTAAGAGTAATACTGAACATTTTTGTAAAGTCTATAATTATATTAAACATATGTTAAAAGTTTATGTACTATATTGTAAAAAAATTGAAAAACCGACATACAGCATTACACATTAAAATGAAATTATTTACGTAATCATCCCATATTTTTATTAGTACACTTTGAGTTCCGAATTGAGCACAAAAGTAAGTGTTGAGAATGACTTGGAAAAGATGGACGCGCTTGTTGCTCGAGCATCTTCGAATTTTGGCCCATCGAAGTCGACAGTGATGACACCTGTTTTGGCACGTCCCCAATTTTTCTTCTCCGAGATTTTCCAGGATGGTTCGCAAGCGGTGATCTCTTCTTGATCTTTTCTTCCGATTCACTGTTGCTCGTCTATGCACGTGGATTGACTTTGACTTATCAGTTGACGAGTCCCGTCCCAGAAAACACTCCGTTTTCTTGTATTTTGTTATGCCACGTCGCTACTTTGACCGCATCAGGGCCCCGGGAAGGTGGTGGGAGTTCACTACCCTTAATTGCGCTGTTTTTTTCTTACTCCATTTCAGTCCCACCATCATGGCCAAATGCGGTGTAGGCGCGAGGCTATATTGGTAATTTCCAGCGAGCCTAACGCTGCCGATCGAGCCGGCAAGAGGGTGGGCTAATACATCGTATTGTTTTTCACCAGTTAAAAGCGTCCAGCAGCAGATATTTTTTTAAATTAATTTATTGCGATTAAACTCTCCTTATTAAAAAATTAAAAATATTTTCTTAAAATTAATTTATTGCAATTAAACTCTCCCAATTAATAAATTCGTCGGAGTGCTCGAAATATTCTTTTTTGCTTGTCCTGTTCGTTGACTGGCTTTCTCTTTTCAGACGGCCAATCCTAATCTTTTCCTTCTCTTACACGTTCTATCTCGTGGTCCCTATGCCCCAAATCATTCACTTCCACACAATTAATTTTGTAGTCGGAGATATTTTCTTCTCTACTCATTATATCAAGAGATGGAGCAACCAAAATTATTTCACTCATCTCCATCTATCTCTTTTACATCTCCACACTGAGCAACATATTTTCCTACTTGATTTGTGTTCTCTCCTATTGCATCACCGATGCCCAAAGATCAACTCCTTTTTCGTCTCCTTCTTCTTCTTTTTCTTCTACATCAATCTTTTAGCACCGACTTTGAAAATAATCAGTGCACCCGCTCTTGTGGCAAAATCAAGAATATAAGCTCTCCGTTTCGACTAAAGGGCGATCCGAAGTCCTGTGGTGACCCTAAGTATGAGCTAGCCTGTATAAAGAACTACACTGTTTTGACTTTGAATTCAAGTAAGTACTATGTACAGAACATCGACTATACCAACTACACAATTCGAGTTGTTGACATACAGATGACGAAGGGCAATTGTTTGCCTCTTTCTCTCCGCTCTTTGTCGTGTGGCAACTTTAGCAATGATGATCCGTATAGTTGCATTAGATATGGATACGAGTTATATGGATATGGATTATATAAATACAAGTTATACAATTTCTATGGTCAAGGGTTTATCAAGACCATTTCGATTGTGAACTGCACGAAGGCCATTGCTTCTCGATTTTACATTGACGCTTCGTCGTGCCTTGATAGGTTCGAATTTTCCAATTTTTCTAGTACAAGAAGGCAATTATATGCCATGATCGATGCGAATGCCTCGAATGTGGAAACGGCATGCATTTTAGAGCTTACGACAATGATACCAGGGTGGACTAATGGCAATAATCTTCAGTCCTATGCCCAAATCCATGAACAGATGATTTACGGATTTGAGCTTTCATGGCTTCCAATTGCTGCTGAGATACATTGCAAACATTATTATGAGTGGGACATCAGTGGCAAGCACCGATATCAGTGTCGATTTAAGAAAGGTAAGAAATTTGATCTAAACAGGAAATTGAGCTCGGTCATATGTATAACTTTTCAGAGCCCATGTGAATTGGAAATGCCCATTAAGATCAAATAGTTCAATATTTGATGTTGTGGTATTTTATACATATAGTAATAAATTCATTTTTCTTTTGTTTAATTCGAATTTAAACAACAAATCTTAGTGAATTGAACCTGTATATTAACTGCTTGATTTTGGTCTAAATAAGCATCTTTTGAATTTCTTCAACTTTCACTTGTCACATATTCACTCTCTTTTACAGGAAGATATGACTACTTCAAGATTATCAACGTGTTAGTCTATGACATCGGTAACGTTTCTCCAATCTTCTCGTTATGAATTGATTTGATGTTTCTAAATGCAAACAATTTAATACACCCACAGTTTCTTACATATTTCCCAAATACAATGCTATTCATAGTTGTGAAATTCATCTTGGGAGCCCCATGGGTGATGATTATGCTAATATGCAAATGGATGGGAAGACACTTAGCAATGGATCAAAACGTTGAAGAATTTTTGCAATCTTACAACTTTTTGCCGATAAGGTACTCTTACTCCGACATTAAAAAAATCACAAACCGTCTTAAGGAGAAGTTAGGTGAGGGAGGGTATGGTTCTGTTTATAAAGGAAGACTTCGGAGCGGCCGCAAGGTGGCAGTCAAGATTCTGAAGAAGGGGAAATCGAACGGGCAAGATTTCATTAGCGAAGTAGCCACCATCGGAAGAATTCACCATGTTAATGTGGTCGAACTCATCGGTTTTTGCTTTGAGGGCTCGAAACAAGCTCTCGTCTATGATTTCATGCACAATGGGTCATTGGATAAGCACATTTTCTCACGAGGAGAGGGGACTTCTCTTTATTGCAAGGAAGTGTACAAGATTGCTCTCGGAGTGGCTAGAGGGATTGAGTATCTTCATCGAGGATGCGATATGCAAATTCTACACTTTGATATTAAGCCTCACAACATTCTTCTTAACATGGATTTCATCCCAAAAGTTTCCGACTTTGGGCTCGCTAGATTGTATCCTACAGACTACGACACCGTGTCTCTTACTACTGCAAGAGGAACCTTAGGATACATGGCTCCAGAGTTGGTCTTCAAGAACCTTGGGGGCATCTCTTACAAAGCCGATATCTATAGTTTCGGCAAATTGTTGATGGAAATGGCCACTGGGAGGAAGAATGCGGATGAGGTTACAGACTATTCGAGTCATACTTACTTTCCTTTATGGGTTCATGACCAACTTAGTGAAGGATTGGACATTCCGGTGGGAGAAGCAAGTGAGGAGGACTGGAGAGTCATAAAGAAGATGATATTAGTTGCTCTTTGGTGCATACAATTGAATCCTAGTGAGCGTCCTTCGATGCATAAAGTCTTGCAAATGCTTGAAGGAGAGGTAGATGATCTACAAATACCTCCCAAACCACTCTTTTGTCCAACAGAAATGTCAACAAGGGATGATGGAAGTTGGACTAACAATGGCAAACATACTATATCCCCTTCATCGACTAGTGAAATGACTTATGAAGATTATCATTTTGAGTATACTAGCACTAGTATTACAAAAGTATAGTCACACATCAAAACCATTTGATCCTATCCCATATGTGGTAAATTGAAATATGATATTGATGATGTTTCGCGTGTAGCTCCCCTTTCCTGGCCATCATCATAATTATGACTATTTTTTTTTATCTTAATCACGCCCGTGTCATCCTTTAACATTATCAGCTGAAGATGTCATTGGTTATAATCTAGACTTTCAGATCCAATAGAAAATTTGGTGACGACTTTCAGCATAGTGCTATGAGGTGCGAGTTTGGGTTCCAAAGTCTTTGCTTAAAAATGCAGTTAGCACACAACCCATTTTACACATGGCTTCACGGCTCTCTAGTGATTGCTATGTATACTGCACACTACCAATTGTCATCAAAAGTAATGTTGAAAAATGACAAATGAAGTACAAACATAATAAAGAATTGCGTTAATATCACGAAAAATTTCAAATTGATACATATATAATAAATTTACTCTAAGCTATTATTTTGACCACAAAAACCCTAAACTAGTACACTTATAACAAATCTACTCTCTGTTAATTTTCGTTAAATTTTACTATCAAATTACTTAGTTGGATAACATGTGACACTTGATTGGTATACTAGTTTGGGATTTTACTTTCCATTTGTCATAGTTATATCAGTTTTGCGATTTTTTATGATATTAATCCAATTTGACGGAGGGTATATTTGTTACAAGTGTACTAGTTTAGGGTTTTAGGCTGTCAAAAAATTAATTTTAGATAAATTTATCACAAGTGTACCAATTTGGAGTTTTTTGTTGTCATTTAGGATAAATTTATTACAGATATAACAGTTAAGGGTTTTTCGTGATCAAAAAATTAGTTTTTAGTAAATTTATTATAAGTGCACCAACTTGAAATTTTTCGCGGTATTAACCCTAAAGAATTTCAATTTAACGGAAGGGGAGTATCAAACAGTTACCTTCACGATAAATATTAGAGACTTTTACTGATTACCTAAAAACTAAATAAAAAAATAGTGGGAGGTATCAAAAGATGATCCCTCCCTAAATAACAATAATACATGAGATTAATTAAATTCTTATTCTATTTATTAGATTGTTAAAGTTATTTTAGTGGTAAATGTGCACTTAAAAAATGGTAATAGTTTTCCTTTTAAGATTCGTTGTCTAAGCGTATTACGTTAGGAGGAAATTTTCTTGAAGTGGAGATATATGTCATCTTTATCAAAACCTAGTTTGAGTATTCTGCTTGAGTAAAAATACATTTCAACTGTAAACAAGTATTGTCATGTTTAGTTTTCAAGAATGTGTTAATTGTTCCAAACACTTCATTCTATAAATCATTCTCATATCAAATTGAGTGAACCACAAATAGGCAAGAGCAAACGCAATCCCACTTTGAGAATGGATGTGAAATTTTGCAATTTTTACGAATTTAATTTCGCCATTTTTAAGATTGACTCTTTTTTTAGCTGGTAATTGTCCTCCTTGACTTGAAGCCCAATAATCATATAGATTTCAAGCGAGTATTGGATTGATAGTCATATAACTTCATTTGCATAGTGAGGAAGAAAGAATCGAACGGTGCATTTCCATCATTTCGATTCCACCGCTTTTTTTTCTATATCTATATTTGGTCGTAAACTGATGAAATTTTATACAAGCTGAAAACGCAGGGCCCATAAACTGGGCTTCCCGACAAAGTAGGTCCAACATCTTGGCCGGATAAAAAATGTCTGTTTTTGGGCCTCCAAAGATTCCGAGCAACACTTTTCGGTAACGGATTTCCCTAAGTTTGGACCACCCCGAGCGGCTAGGCCTACGGCAACGCCAACCTCAACCAGGGCGACCGCGGCCGCGGCGGCGAGAATCCGTACGTGTACGTCGCTCCGATGAATGCCTCCGCACCATCCGGGAGGAGTGAGTACAATCGAGGCGCATGCTTCGCACTAAAAGTTAACGGTTGGTGATTAGAGGCTTTTGAGAATGGTGTTGATGAGGCCGACTGTTTGCTGGTGTTTGCAGGTCCGATGGACAGGATATGCGGCGCGTTGAATCGGTGTGGGAAAGGTTCGAAGACGCCACGCGAAAAGCAGAGGCTCTCGTGGACAATGTCTGGCATCACCGTCAGTTCTCTCTACAATTTCTTTCTCACAAAATGTCTGTATAATGCGTCAGGAACATTTTGGATTTGTTCGTGGAGACGTATCTGATTGCTTGCTCGCATTTTTTTTTCTCTCTGTTTCTGCAATTTAAGCTAATGCTATGGAAGTAACTATTCAATCAGTCCATGGAGGTTGGCACCTTGTTCTTCATTAAGGTTGATTGTCCGGCACGGTGGTTTCACGCCATTGCTGTCCTGTGGTTTTAGGAATCGGTTCAAATGATCAGCCATCGGCTTCTGTAGTAGGTACCACCGAGGAACTAGGAAACATGCTTCATAATATATGTGTATTCAATCTGCCGATTAGCTGTTGAGTGGATCAAGTCCATTGATTATTGAGGTGCGGACCCCTGGAGTGCCACAACTTGGCACAAAGGAGCACTTTGGTGCCAAAACTTACAAATGGTACACTTAAGTGCCAAAATCGGAGCAAAAGGGATCACTTAAGTGCCAACGGCGAAAAATTCCGGCCAAATTGCCACGTGTCCATTTTCCGACGAGTTAATTTGCTGACGTGGCATTTTTTTAAAATAAAAAATCCATATGGCATTTTT
>CM026416.1:13441229-13570158 GCA_014858505.1 Corymbia citriodora subsp. variegata
CCGGGGTCCACCAGCACTCGTGTTTAACTTCTCTCAATTGGAAGAGAAGCTTAAGGCTGGTTATCGTGCCACCACAGCCGGAAAATTTACTGAGGCTCTTCGGCTTTTCTTGTGTATTCTCCATACAATTCCACTTATTGTGGTTGAATCAAGAAGGGAAGTTGATGAAGTCAAGGAGCTGATCATCATTGTCAAAGAATATGTCTTGGGTATGAAAATGGAACTTAAGAGGAGAGAAATTAAAGACAGTCCAGTTCGCCAACAGGAACTCGTGGCCTACTTCACTCACTGCAATCTTCAAATGCCTCACTTGCGGCTCGCCTTACAGAATGCGATGAATGTCTGCTACAAGGCAAAAAACCTTGCTACTGCAGGTAACTTTGCCCGCCGGCTTCTAGAGACCAATCCCACCATCGAAAACCAAGCAAAGACGGCGAGGCAAGTGCTGCAGGCTGCTGAGCGGAATATGGTTGATGCTTCTGAGCTAAATTATGATTTTAGAAACCCATTTGTGGTCTGTGGGGCAACATACGTGCCTATATATCGAGGGCAGAAGGATGTCTCTTGTCCATTCTGCAGCTCCCGGTTTGTGCCAAGCCAGGAGGGACAGCTTTGTTCTGTGTGTGATCTTGCTGTGGTTGGGGCAGATGCTTCAGGATTACTGTGCTCCCCATCTCAGGTGCGATGATCTCTCCTACTGAAGCAAGAAGAATTTTCCAACCCTTTTCTCATGCATCAGAGTTGCTGCTGTTGGTTTCATTTACATATGCCGCAGTTAAGAGGTGAGAAATGTTAACTGTCAGAGCTAATAGTGAATTGGTTGTGTTGTCTTCTTTTCTTGTTCATCATCATTGGGTTTTCCTTTACTTAGCTGTTAAGATTTCCAGTGTAATAATTGAATTCAGAATTTTGTAATGGGTAGATGTTGATAGATACGAATGTGTCAAGGCCCTTGTCCGATTTTGATGGTGATACTAGGCTGGCCAACTTTCATACAAGTGACTGCAGATGCACTTGGCAGATTTTCTTAGATTTTATGATGACTGGGAGCAGCATGTGAAGAGTTCAGTGGATTTATGTTTCTTTTTTTTTGCACCCTGTATCTTATTATACCATGTAGGTTCTCCTTTGAAGTACTGTTTTGTTGTCTTGTTTAGTTTTTTTCAATTCATTCTTCCCTGAGCAATTCACCTTAGATTCAACGCTTGTGACACGTCTTCCCAAGCAACTTCGCTTTGTTGATTGGGGGCATCTGGTTTTAGTGGGATTACACGATTGAACATGAATATGCATTTTTTGTTGTGTTGGTTAGAGTTGTTTGGTGAATTTGGAATACAAATTGCTGCCTATTATAATGTACCGATTGGATTTTTCTTTATGATGCACCATATGTTTATTGTCATGTGTTTTGCGAGTTTCAGAAGATCCTTGGAGTGATTGAATAGTGAATCTATGTTCTGGCTTTTCGTTTCTTTTACAAAAAGGGATTGGATATGGCTGATCAATGCGAGACTTCAGTTCCAAAATGCAGCAACTTTACCATGATTAAACACCCAAAAAAAAAAAAATCTATATTTTGTGTTGCGCTGCACAAATAAGAAAATAAGTCGTCCCACATTGATTGTCGCTTGATTTATGAAATGAAAATTTTAGACAGTGGTAGTCCTTGTACGGCTAAAGATCTAAATTTTAGAGAGAAGCATAGGTGTATTCAAACTACGTCGGTATTAAACTTACATCTTCATGTGCTGGATCATCTTATTTATTTTACAGCTACCTAGTTGTTCAACGAACCAATAGGAGGTTGCGATGATATGCTTTTGAAAAAATTCTCAGATGCTTTTGTTACTTGGAAAACTAAACTAAATGATGAAGGAAAATGTTATTTGAAAAAACATCTTATAATATGGTTAATTTTATTTTGTTTGGTAATATGTGATTGAAAATGATTTATGATGTATGAATCTCATTGGAAAATGATTTTAATCTCATGATTTTATTTCAAGCAAAAGGAAAGTGAACTTTTTAATTTTAAATTGATTTTTAATTTTTATCCTTTATCTTTTCTTCTTTAATAAATTCAAATAATTAATTTTTTATTTCCTTTTTCCTCTTTTTTCTTTTCTTTCCTTTTCTTTTTCCTCCTCCTCCATTGTGATCGGCTAGGCCATAGTAGCTTGAGGTTTGCCCAACGATAGCCATAGGTTAAGAAATTAGGAGTGATCGATTTCTAGTTTGGTCTCGCCTAAGAATCGCGAGCCGGACCAACTAGTCATAGAACAATGAAATCGGTAATTAATCGATTTTATCTCCCCTTTGAAATCAAGCATTTGCTCTTTACCTATGAAAAGATTAAAATGCTACAAAAATTGTGTGAATTTCACATGCTTAACAATCTTAACGAAAAGGCCAAGAAAGACATGCTTTGGTTAGAGCATGAATTAGCTTTTATGCACAACTTCTCTTATGGTCTTTGTGTGCCTATTTGAGGTAGGACTGCCTGTTTATGGCTTATTTATGTAGTCTCTTAGCTTATTTCTATTGTTATGTCTAACTTTTCATGTGAATGCCAAGAGTCCCACATTAAATGGATATGCAAAAAAAATGAGAGAAGTTGTGCATAAAATCTACTAAGCCATGCTACAACCAAAGCATGCCTCTCTTGGCCTTTTGTTTAAATGTTTGCATCTCAACAATATTTTGAAAATTCTTAATATTTAAGAATTAAAATGATTTCTTTAATAATTTTGAAGAAATAAAATTAAAGTTTTAAAAAATAATTGGTTTGGTCCAGTCCAGGCTGTTCCATCCTTGGAACTGGGAAAGGATTTCATTAGTTCCAATATTAGGGAATCATGAATTGGGCCAAATAGGCTAATTTGGTCTAGTTTAGGCCATTCTCGGTCTAGTCGGTTTCTTTTGCTTACCTCTACTAGAAATGGTGAGGGCGAGCTCGAGTTTTACTAGATTGACAAGCTCAAGCCTTGCTAGCCTCAAGCTCGCTTGATGCTAGTCATTGGCCTTTGTTATGGCCATTGAATAGCCAAAGAAGAAGAAGGAAAGTGAAAGAAAAGAAAAGAAAAAATTAAATTAAAAATATTAAAATATTCAATATCAGCAATTTCGGAAAGTGTTTTGACTTCTTTAATTGAGGAATTCTCCGATAAAAAATAATACAAGAATAACTTTCTTAAATTTATAACGAGTATTTTCATTGATTGAAAATTGTTTTTGGTTGACTTGTTATTTTTCACGAACCAAACGGATGATGGTCTGAAAAATTAATTCCCAAAAAACACTTTATCCCAAACACACCCACCCTTGGTTTTGGTTTTCTTTCGGCCCATTCGGCAGCTCCTCTCCCACCTCATTTGGGAGGTCAAGGCAGCTCCTCCCATGTGTGTCAGATGCAGCACGAGGGAGTCTATATATCCCACTACACTCGTTGCCACTCGTCAAACCTCCTCTCAATCATCAAAATACATCTCCTTTTAAATTGGAGAAAGTATAAGAAAACTATATCGATATCATAGTGTCCGCAATTATCTGAGAGCACAAGGTCAAAGACCTTAAAAAATCCACCCTCGATTAGTTATGTGATGACAGAATCATCGTTGATAAATCTCAGCAGATAATTGGCTTGTAAATGGGATCCGACGAAATTTCTGTAAATGAAATGACGGGCTTGGAAGCATGTTTTTTTTTTTTTTTGATGTTGTTGTTTGTTTTCTTTTTTTCCTTACCTTTTAAAGTTTTGGCATTCATGAATTTTGCAATTGTCGACTCTCAAAAGATTCTTGCGGGTTGCGAGGCTTGATACTTGTAGAGAGCTCTTGATGTCTCTACTTGTATTCTAGATCTTCCCTCTCCTTCTCATGGGGACCCATATGTATATGGACATGGGAGAGGGGCTAGATTTAGCAAATGTATTTCAAACGATGACAAATATACCAGCTCAAATTTTGTACATCCAAGGTCGCTTGTTAGTAGCGTCTCGACTCTTAGTTTCTTCCCAAATCCTAGATTCAGGAGATATGCCAAATAGCTTACGATCAAAACTTAAAAATCAGAAAAGTCACAATCAATCAATTTAGAAACTTCTAGGTCAATTAGATGCCGGATGCCTTAGGTAGGAAGTCGTGTACTACCTAGTTGTAGTTGTGAAGGAACTAGTCAAACGCAATCTAAAAATCTGAATCTAGGAGTAAATTTATGCATGGAATAGGTTTTTCTCGCACTATCCCCTTTTGGTCAATCCTTAACTTATCACATCAATGTGATTGCTTATGCTTGATTAGAGCATTTGAGTTCATTTGTTGACTTTTCAATCAATTGACCTTGCCCTTGCCATGCCCTTGCCTAGAAAGTGGGGGTGAGCTTCACCAAAGGTCGGCAAGGTCTTCGCCCCTAGCCAATCGCCGAAATCCAATGATTGGCTAGAGGAAGAAGATAGAGGGAAGGTGATGCGAGAGCAATTGGCTTAGCTCCATTGACAAATTTGGCATCAGCACTATTAATGTTGACTCAAGCCAAGATAAACTTTAGGTATCATGTGCTTCAATGGATTAAGGCTGGAGTTTCCGAATAAAACGGTTTATTTGATATAATTCCTCTTGTATTTCTAGACAGAATGATTGCGGTGTTGTGAGATACAATGAGATATGATTAGATATAGTGAGATATCATGAGATATTTTGATAATTTCTAGAGATTTACTTTCCTGATATGTTAGCTGTGTTTTTGGAAAGAGCCTAGGGTAGATTTATTTTCCTGGTTTGTTGTATTTTTTTGGAAAGAGCCTATGTTAGATTTACTTTTCTGACATGCTAGCTGTATTTTTGGAAAGAGCCTAGGCTATTAATTCTCGTATAAATAGAGCAAGCCTCTCAATTGCAAGAGAGACAATTTGTTGAATGAAAATTTGTGAGATTTCCTCTGTGAGAGTGAACACCTTTCGGAGAGTGGATTACTCCTTTCTCAATTACTTTATCCTTAGAGCGTGGATTACTCCTTAGTAGTGAGCCCATAAGCCCTTTATCCTTGGTTGGTGGGTTTTCCCTTAGGCCTTGGTGGTAAGCTTCTCTTATCTCGAAGTCCTTCATCTTTGGTAGGTGGTTCGTCCTTTAATTCTTAGTGGTAAACTTCATCAATCCCAATCTTCATACTTGGTTGGTGGTGCGACTTTTATACCTTGGTGGTGATCATAATCTATCTTTTATTTTGTTTTCTTTAACCTTCGACATCTATTCCCATACACATCATTCCAATACACTTCACCTGAAATTCCCATATTTCAGAATCATTCACCCACGAATGCATTAAGTTGGTATTAGATCCTAAGGTTGAACTCAGTTTTGAGTGATTGCTTCTATTATCTCATTCCTATCTCGCCTTTTATATTTGTCAAAAAGAAAAATGGATGATTCAACTCCAAGAGGTTTAACTTTGGAGCAAGAACACAACAAAAGGCAAGATCGTGCTATCTAAAATTTTCAGCAACAAATGGAGTGCGTTATCTATCATGCCCCGACTCTTGAGCTCGCAGTAATCCCATTTCACTTGAGGTCTAGTTGTACGATGTCCCAAGTACTGTCGTTGACCAATTGATTTTATCTTGTAATTATGCACATGTGGAAACGAACAACTCCCAAACCAAACAACAGGGATAACAACAACAGCAGCAGAGGAAAGACAAACACCATTTTATATATCTGAAGGTTAGTTAGCACACCAGGAAATACATACACACCTTAATACAAGCGACAAGCTAAGGCCTACTAAAAAATGGACCGGTCTAGCTAACCTAACACTGTACAAGTGCCTACTCGCTGGCCTCGGAGGGATCGCTCTCTTCGATCCTCGGGTACTGCATCATCTAAGTCCTGAAAAGGTTAACCACGACGGGTTGAGATAAACTCAGCAAGTTAAAATCCTAAGCCCCGGTTAGGAACTTCGCTCGCCTCAGGAGTTTAACATACAACCTAATCCAGTAGTCAGCACAATGTAGAGAGAAACAAAAGCATAGGACAGTTCAATAAGTAGATACAACCACAGGCGATCCTGCCTGGCCTTGGCACACGTGACTTGCAGAAATTGTCATTTAACTCATCATGACATTAAGAGCATACGAATAATCAGAGTATCTCACACAACTTTCTCATGTCTCACACTCACACATGCTCCAATTATTACGACCCCTCCTCCTGGGCCATGGCACAACCTTATGGTTGGCGGTTTCTGACTAAACCAGCTTCGTCCTCTTTACCTCGAGGCATGGCGACGTCAAGGGCTTACTCCCAAGATGACATTCTCGAAGGAGCATAGGACTCACCCACTACCGCAGCTCCGCAGCTGATAGAGGCCCGGGACCTGCCCCCATACCGCAATCCCACATAAAACCCCTCTCTATCAGGCATCCGACCGAAGTCAGGCAACCTACTGGCCACGGCACAACCCCATAGGGATTGCTGGTCTTCTGGCAACGCTGGGTTCTCTCATTTAATGTGATCATGCAACACATCATCAAGAAATCCATTTATATCTTTGCTCTGTCGTGAATGCAACATCGCTCATGCTCATGCGACATGCCATTTTAGATAACCCACGCAATATGTCATGCGGTATCACTTCACAATTCCAAAATTCCAAATTCAACCAATCAACAATCACGTATATTCCCTAATTCTTGGGAATAACTTAATAAATCAAACACTTTCACTTCCACTCGGTCTTCGATCATGCATTTCATCATTATTCACGCATATAATTAACAATCGACACTTCAAGAAAACATAACAACCAAGAACACATCAATTTGAAATCAACATCAATTTGAAATCAACATTTGCTTTTGTATGAGCAGTGCCATGAATAGTAATCGTGAACAGTAATTTCGTCTGAAATTAAATAAATAAATAAAAATAATTAAACTTAACCATGGTTAACAAATTAACTCAACTCTAGTTAATCTAACCTAACCATGATTAACTTTTAACCTTAGTTACTTTTAAAACTAACTATAGTTACTTTAATTAATTAACCTTAGTTACTTTATTACTAACTATGGTCAATTAACTAAACCTAGTCAGCTTAATTAACCAGCCTAATTAACCAATCAAGCATAATTAAACACAAATACACAAATACACTAATTAACCTCTAAGCAAGATTACCCCTAAACAAGGATTAGGAAGTTAACTTACTTAGATCGGAAATCCAGCGACACCGGCGCGTAGAGATGAACGAGGGCTACGAGGGGTAAGCTCAGGGATGGCAATGGACGACAAACGATGGCCAAAACGGGCCAAAAACAGTGCTGGTTACTGTTCACATGAAACTGACCAGCAGTGTAGAAAAGGCCAAACGGGCGGTCTGGGGTGACCGGGGGTGTGCGGCTGGCTTCTTAACTTCTAAGACTACACTTTGGGCGGTGGTGGCGGCTCTGGTGACGGCAGCAAGGCTGTTTTTGGGCTAGAAAACAGCAAGGACAGCAAGAAACAGCAGAAATGGAAGAGAAAAGGAAGAGGAAAAGGGAGAGAGAGTGAGGGCTAGCTGCTGCACGAATTTTGGGGGAGAAAGAGGAGAGAGAAGAGGCTGCTGAAGACTTGGATAAGGCCAAGGCAAGTGGGCAAGTCCACTTGCTTGAAGGACCAATCAAAAACAACAAAAAACAAAGCATAAACAAAGCCCACTTGAGCACAAAAGCAAAAGGCCAAAAGAGAAGCCCATGGGCTGAGGAGGGAGAGGAACTTGGGCCAGCTTAGGCCCCATTTGGGCTGGGCTGGATGGGCACAAGGCCCATTGGGCTGCCGGTCTTGGGTCGGTCCACCCGCGGGCCTGAAACCCGGTCCAATTTTCTCCTCTTTCGACACTTCCGCGTCCAATGGAAAATTCCAAAATAAATGAGGCGACGTTCAAATATTTAGTCCTGATATCACTGAGAAGTCGGTTCCCAAAATTGGATTAAAAATCAAGGCTAAATTGAGTCCATTGCGACCATAGTACAATTTGGATTATCGGGCCCCTCTTTAGGACTTTTTCTCACATTTGACTCGTGGTCATCCATTCTTTGATCCATGTTTACACCAATTCTCGAGTCAGGGACATCCCTCGATTGTTGTGTGATCCCGGGGGCTCAATTGGTAATCCTGAGTACCAGATGAAAACGATTTGGTTTAATGTCGTTCGGAGTTTATATTGAAGTCGTGCAGAAATCACCCGCAATTAGACTTCATACTTCTGCCGAAAATCAATTTATTTCCGTTTCCTTAATAGTCTAATACTTAGAAGATATCGTTCCCTCCCAGGTCCTCATGGTTGAAGGGTTCATTCCTAATCGAAATTGCGAGTCGAACGCGTATCGCTTCCTAATGGCGCCTCTCTGTAATCCATTATCCCATGAACACACAGTTCGGAATATTTGTATTGACTAGGCCTTCGACTAACATCGCCATTTTATAAAATCCTAAAATGGGGTTGATTTTCAGGATGTTACATCCTCAACCTTCTCGAGGATCCGGCGAGGCAAGGACAACTTGTAAGGTGTCCTAACCATCGTCATCAACATGATGATGCTGATTCTCGTCAAATTTCGAGTGGTGATTCCGATTCCATTGGCAGCAACTCTAGTGATTCTGAGTATCGAAATCAAAGATGAAGAGGGAGGCATAAGGAGAATGAATGTGACATCAAAGTGGAGGTACCTGAATTCAAAGGTAGTATCAATCCCGATGACTTTGTTGATTGGCTACATAACACCGAACCAATATTCGACTTCAAGTCCTACTCAGACGAGAATAGATGTAAGGTTGCTGTCCTCCAAGGCAGTTTTCACAGGTATCATTTCCTTGTCTGACCAAAGTGCTTATGTTTTAATTGACCCGAGAGCTACGCATTCATTTGTGTCTACTCAGTTTTTGCGATTAAGTAAGATGGAACCTAGAGAAATGGAGATACCCCTTTGTGTTTCTACAACATTGAGGGATATGGTCTTGTCTACCATGATGTGCAAAAATTGCAAAATTGTTATAAAAGGACAAAATATGCCGTAGGATTTGATAGTGTTGTCTATGTAAGATTTTGATACAATTCTAGGGATGGATTGGCAATTCAAATATCGGGCCAAAGTGGTTTATTATAGGAGGGTAATCCAATTTAACCTACTTGACTGTTTGAGCTTTCAATTCTACAGAGGTAGGGCTGCTCCTTCTATCTCATTTATTACTGCATTAGAGGCTCATAGGCTCTTAGAGAATGGGTGTCAAGGCTGCGTAGCATGTGTCATCCAATAGAGAGGAGATGAAATAGAATTGTAGGAAATTCCAGTAGTTTGAGAATTTCCCGATGTGTTTCTTGAAGAATTGCCGGGATTACCGCTAAAGAGAGAAGTCGAATTCACTATTGAATTGGCTCTTGGCACCGAACCCATATCAAAGGCTCCCTATCCAATGGCACTGGCTGAACCGAAGGAACTGAAAGTGCAACTTCTAGAGAAAGGGTTTATCTGGCCAAGTGCGTCGCCATGGGGTGCGTTGGTATTGTTTGTAAACAAGAAGGATGGATCCCTTTGTCTCTATATTGATTATAGACAATTGAATCATATGAGCATTAAGAATAAATACTCGTTGCCTAGGATTGATGACTTATTTGACCAATTACAGGGGGCATCAGTATTCTCCAAAATTGACTTGAGGTCGGGATACTATCAACTAAGAATCAAGAAGGAGGATATCCCTAAAATGGCTTTTCAAACTTGGTAATATACGAGTTTCTAGTAATGTTGTTTGGACTGACTAATGCCTTAGCTGCCTTCATGGATTTAATGAACATAGTGTTCCGGCCATTTTTAGATCAATTAGTAATAGTTTTCATGGATGATATCCTAGTGTATTCTAAAGGACGGGAGGAGCACGGGGAGCATTTGAGGGTTGTGCTGCAAATGCTTAGGGAACATAAATTATATGCCAAACTTAGTAAGTGCGAGTTTTGGTTAGACAGGGTGAAGTTTTTGGGCCATGTAGTCTCAAGCGAAGGGATATCAATGGATCCAAATAAAGTCGAAGTGGTTGTAAATTGGCCGAGACCTATGATGGTGACTGAGGTTCGAAGCTTTTTGGCTTGGCGGGTTATTATCAAAGGTTTGTGGAAGGGTTCTCAAAAATTGTGGGACTATTAACCTAGCTAACTTGGAAGAACTCAAGGTTAGAATGGACGCCGGAATGGGAGCAAAGTTTCCAGGAACTGCAGAGGAAGCCCACGACGGCATTGATCTTAACGATACCTACTGGGTCAGGAGGTTTTGTAGTCTATAGTGATGCATCCCTCAAAGGATTAGGTTGTGTTTTGATGCGGTATGGGAAAGTCATTGCATATGCATCAAGATAGTTGATATCGTATGAATTAAATTCTCTACGCATGATTTAGAACTTGCTGCTATTGCTTTTGCTTTGAAGATGTGACGGCACTACTTATATGAAGAAAGATTTGAAATCTACACCGATCATAAGAGTTTAAAGTATCTATTTTCTCAGAAAGAATTAAATATGAGGCAAAGATGGTGGATGAAATTATTGAAGGGCTACGATTGTGAGATTTTGCACCATCCTAGGAAGGCAAATAAGGTGGTTGATGCTTTTAGTAGGAAGTCATCAATAATGGTTGCTGTCATGATGGTCAAGGAGTGGAGTTTGTTGGAACAAGTCTCGAATTCTGAGTATAAAATTGAGAGGGGTAATCATGCTAGTATAATGGCAATGCTAAGGGTTGAACTCGAAATTATACAATGGATTAAGACCTCACAAAATATGATATCGAGATCTCAAAAATCTGAGAAGAGGCCTTAAAAGGAAAGAGACCGGATTTCCGAATTGCCAATGATGGCATTGTGAGATTTTGAGGGCGTGTCTGTGTACCCGATCATGATGAATTGAAAGAGAAATCCTGATGGAAGCTCATTGTAGTAATTACAACGTCCAACCTAGAGCAACAAAAATGTATCGGAACCTATGGCTCCATTATTGGTGGAAGGGGATGAAGAAGGATGTTGCTGAATAAGTACTTGTCAACAGGTAAAGGCAGAGCACTGTAAACTCGCTAGAATGCTATCAACCTTGGAAATACCTGAATGAAAATGGGAACATGTGACTATGGATTTCATTCAAGGATTACCAAGGACATCAAGGGGCCATGACACTATCTAGGTGATAGTGGATCGATAGACAAAGTCGGCTCACTTCATAGTTGTGCGAAAAGATTACTCAATGGAAAGGTATGCAGCACTGTACGTTGAACAAGTAGTGCGGTTTCATGGGGTGTCGATGACCATAACATCCGACCGAGACCCTTGATTTACATCGAACTTTTGCGGGGTCTTCAAGTTTCCTTGCAAACTAAACTACAATAAAAAATTGCCTTACACCCAGAAACGGATGGTCAATTGGAGAAAACTATACAAACATTGGAAGACATGTTACGAGCCTGCATCTTAGATTTTGAGGGCAATTGGGATGAAAGGCTACCCTTGGTAGAGTTCGCATACAACAATAGCTTTCAACAGAGTATCGGTATGGCACTGTTTGAAGTGCTATATGGCAAAGTCTGTAGAACCCCTATTTGCTGGAATGAGGTTGGAGAATGAAAATTGAGTGGACTAGAGTTGGTACAAACCACGATAGATGAGGTGAGGACGATTCGAGAACAACTTAAGACTGCTTAGAGTTGACAAAAGAGTTATGCAGATAAACGCTGTCGACCTCTAGAATTTGAAGTCGGTGACCATATCTTTTTAAAGTATCGCCAATACGGGGAGTGTCAAGATTTGGAAAGAAAGGAAAATTAAGCCCACGTTTTGTAGGACCTTTCGAAATTCTTGAGCGAGTCGGGGAATTGGCTTACTGGATAGCCTTACTCTCGAAATTGTCCAACATACACAATGTGTTCCATGTGTCCATGTTGAGGAAATACGAACCGGACCCAACACACGTGTTGGATTTTGAAGTGTTAGACATAGACGAGAAGGAGAGTTATACGGAGGAATCGGTGTAGATCCTGGACCGTAGAGTGCAAATATTGAGGAACAAGACTACCGTTGGTTAAGGTATTGGAGGTGACACCATGACGTGGAGGAGCTTACCTAGGAGAGTGAAGAGGAAATGAGGCAAAGGTATCTGCAGCTCTTCCACTAATAAGATGAGGTGTTGCAATTTTGAGGGCAAAATTTATCTAAGGAAGGAAGAGTTGTGATGCCCTGAAATATCATCCTTAGAATGAACTAAAAACAGGCTTACGGGATAGGATATGGGCCAGGCAATGAGCGTTGCGGGTCATGAGTGAATGTGATTCATGTGGGCTTAAGGAGTTGGGTCTTGGGTCAATAGGAGGGAGATTGGGCCGGGTGGCTAGTCAAGCGAGCCCAATGGGCGGTACAAATTATGTGGGGCTGGGATAGAAAAGGACTTATACCTTAGTATAGAGAGGTGTTGGAATAAGTCCAGTGATTATCGAAAATGTTAGAGCTAAGTGTGACAAAATATTCTATCCTAGTGATAATACAGCCGTGGAGTGAACGACCAAGAAGGAGAATTCGTCTTCTCTTGTGAACGAACTCTCGAGGGTAAGTGGGGGAAATAAGTGGATGGGATTAGTTGGTTTTTGCCTTTTTCATCTAGATAAGATTGATTTAGAAATAAAACATGAGGAGGCTTGCATGCAAAAGAGACAAAAGTCTCTTCATTTCCCTCTTCCAGTCTGCCTCCCCCTAGTCTCATCATTTCAAGAAATTTCCGTCACCAATCCAATTACATGCATGGCTGCCGCCTCCTCTTTCCAAGGCCATCATTAGCTTAATTCCCCCACTCCAGCTTTTTCCTCTTTTCCTTCTCTTCTTGCTTCCTTCGGCTTCCTCCTTCCTTTCCCATTTTTCACTCACCCGACGCTTTCTTCTCTCTTTTCTAGTGAGTCATTTTGGCCCTTTCTCTGTGAGAAGAACCAGTGGCATTGAGAGCTTCAAACAGCCCTGGAGTACGAGCATCAAGCAACCAAACCAGATAGGGGAATGAGCGATTAGTCAGGTAGAGGGTTCAAGGCGTAGACGGTGACTAAGGAGCAAAGTTTAGGTGAATACACGGCATGTGGATAATTTAGACTCGTGTATGAGTGCTGTGGTGGTTGAACGCAGTTATAGAGATCGAGGTTTTTATGCGCTTTTGAGTGGGAGAAATGAGATGTGTGCTGGTTGGTTGTTGAATGGATTTGCATGTGGATGTTCGGTCTCGGATAGTTTATAAATGACTGTTTTGTGGCTTAAATTTGGAGCAACGTGGTTGCATGTGTTTTGTATTGGCTTAAGTTTGTATGCATGTGATCCGGGAGAGTAAATGCGGTAGGTGCCTTTGCATATTAGATGTTCCCCGCTTTCAAATCTTCTGTTTTTCGGTTGGACTGGGTAGCTTGCAAATTTTGTGGAGGACGGTCGAATAGGATTCTGAGAGAACTTCCTTCATGGAAAATGCTCCTAAGATTCCACTATATAATATATAATTTAATTAGGAATTTCTGGATTGGGATGGTTATGAATCTGACTCCGTTTAACCATAGAAGAGAGTCTGCCTGAACTGGGAAAATGTGACCTCTAAGGATTGCAGGAATTTTATAAATTTTTGTGGCATGATTTTCGAAATACTTTCTTAATGGAAATTGTTAGGTATTTCATGTAAAATCTCGGATTAAATGGTAAGGTCAGGATTTTGCCAGGGGTTATAGCATTAGGAATCGAAATTTGGACTCAGGGACGGAATAGTGGATTATATACAGTGAATTACTGCTCTCAATACAAGAGGAATCGAATCTAACTTCCTTCGTGAAAAAGTTAGGTCCACGTTTTGGGACTATCATATTGAAAATTGAGAACTATTTGACATGAATTAGTGTACTTTCTGGAATTTTTCTTAAACCTGCGCAATGAGTTTATATTCTGCCGGTAGTTAGAATTGGGTACAATATCGATTTGTGTGCAATGTTTCTTGCTGGAAGCTATGCGAATCGTGGATTAGGGTGTCATGCTATGCTGCGTACGTGAGAGTGATGGTTGTGCTTGATTGTGCTTGCATGTACATGAATATGCATGAGAATGGCTAAATTCCTAGATGGTTTAATTGCATGGAATCATGGACGTGTGGGTGAGTATCTCATGCATAGATGGTACATTGAATGGCCACATGGAAATGCATAGGGTTCTGGATGCTTGCTGTGGAATAAACCATGAACTCGTGTGACAATGTATGAATGAATTGAGCCAAAAGAAGACCATCAGCCAATGACCCAATGATGTCATTGGGTAGGGAAACACAAGTAAGGAAAATATTTTCTTGAGTAAAACACGGGTTGTGAGAGCCATTAGCAGATAGAAGAATGTTCGTGCTTTGCTTATGGTAGAGAAAAAGAGTGAGAAAGAGAGTCCTCTACATCTCAAAATGCATTCCTTGTTGAAAGAATTTGCAGATGTGTTCTTGAAGGAATTGCCACTCGGATTACCTCCCATTAGAGGTATTAAGCATCACATCGATTTGCTACCTAGTGCTCCTCTACCCAACAAACCATCGTATCAATGCAATTAAGAGGAAATGAAAGAGTTGCAAAGACAAGTTGATGAACTAATTGACAAAGGGTATGTTCGAAAAAGCATGAGCCCATATTCCATTTCAGCTCTATTTGTGCCCAAGAAAGATGGTTCATTTAGAATGCGTGTCGATAGCTGAGCCATCAACAACATTACTATTAAGTATAGGTACCTCATACCTAGACTTGATGATATGCTTGATGAATTATATGGCTCAACTATGTTCTCGAAGATAGATTTGCGGAGTGGCTATCACCAAATCAGGATGCGAGAAGGTGATGAATGGAAGATGGCTTTCAAACTAAAAGGAGGCCTTTATGAGTGGTTGGTTATGCCATTCGGGTTATCAAATGCTCCAAGTACCTTCATGAGGCTTATGTTTTTCATTCCTTTATCGGTCAATTTGTTGTTGTTTATTTTGATGATATTCTTGTCTATAGCAAGAACGAAGATAAGCATATTTCTCATTCGAAACAAGTTTTCAATGTCTTGAGAGAACAAAAACACTGTTGAAATGGAGAAATGAAGATCTTCTCTCCAAGTGTTGCATTCCTTGGATATGTGGTTCTAAAGATGGGATCTTCGTCAATCAATCCAAGATAGAACCTATGAAGACTTGGCTAGTTTCGATGTCCATGTCTAATGTAAGGAGTTTTCGTGGACTTGTTTCTTTTTATCGGTGATTTGTGAAGGACTTTAGTACTATAATGGCTCTTATAATCGAATGCATGAAGAAGGGTTCTTTCGAATGGACAAAGGCTGCTCAAAATGCCTTTAAGGTAATCAAGTAGAAACTTTGCGAGTCCCCTATTCTTGCCTTTCCTAATTTCGATAAGGTATTTGAAGTTAAGCGTGATGGAAGCGGAGTTGGCATTGGTGCATTTTTTTGCAAGCCCAAAAACCCCCGGTGTATTTCAGCAAGAAGTTGACTGATTCGAAGAAGAACTATTCAACTTATAAGGAGTTTTACGCCATTGTTCGAGCTCTTGATCATTGAAGTCATTAGTTGAGGCCAAAGCAATTTGTCCTTCATTCTTATCACAAGGCTCTCAAGTTTGTTAGCTCAATTCGAGACATGAAAAATAAGCTCAATTCAAGACATGTAAAATGGGTAGAATTTCTTTAATCCTTTTCCTTTGTCTCAAAATATAAACCTAGCCACACAAATGTTATTGTGGACATGTTATTGAGAAGATATTCAATGCTTGTTGCTCTAGATTCTTGGATCCTTAGCTTTCAATCGATGAAGGAGTTATATTCAAGACTCGAATTTATTATCGATTATTGACAATTGTAAGCAAGGAGTTCAATGTATTTATACTTTGCAAGATGGGTTTCTATTTAAAGGAAATTGTTTATGTGTGTCAAAGAGTTCTTTTCGAGAGTTGCTGATTTGAGAAGTACATGGTGGGGGATTGGCTGGGCACTTAAGTATTAACAAAACTCTTGAGGTTCTTCAAGAGCATTTTTATTGGCCAAAAATGAATGGAGATGTGCATGCTATCATCTCGAGGTGTACAACTTGTCAAAGAGCAAAGAGTCAATTCCATCTGTGAGTATGGATTTTATTGTGGCTCTTCCAAGAACTCAAAGGGGAAAAGATGCTATCATTTCGTGGTGGTCGTTGATCAGTTTTCTAAAATGGCTCATTTTGTGTCATGTCACCAGACCGATGATGTGTCTCATGTTTCTGAATTATATTTCAAGGAGATTATTCACCTTCACGAAGTATCGAAAGCCATTGTGTCAGATCGTGATTCCAAGTTTTTGAGCTACTTTTGGAAAACACTATGGAGAATGCTTGGTACACGCTCTTATTTAGCACCACTTGTCATCCCCAAATCGATGGCCAAATAGAGGTAATCAATCACACTCCCATTACTCTTCTTCAAAGTATGGTGGGTAAGTCTTTAAAAGATTGAGATTTGAAGCTTGTACATGCTAAGTTTGCTTATAATTAATCTCTGAGCTATACTATGGGTCAATCACCTTTTGAAGTTGTGTATGGAATTAACCCCCTCACACCGATTGTGATTCCAATTCCATTCAACTCACTAGTGAACTTTGATGGCAAAGCAAAGGTTGAATCGATCAAGAAACTTCATGACCATATTCAAACCAAGATTGAGAAAGTCAACGAGTCTTACAAGAAGAAAGCTAATTAGTATTGGAAGAAGGCTCAATTTCAAATGGGAGATCTTGTATGGCGTTATCTAAGGAAGGAGAGATTTTCATCTTGTCGAAAGAGTAAGCTCGTCCCTAGAGCTGATGGCCCATTTAAAGTTATCGAGTGAATTTGAGACAATGCTTACAAGATTGATCTTCCTAGAAAGTTTGGAGTTTTGATAATTTTTAATGTGGGAGACCTTTTTCCTTATTTGGAGGATGAAAATTTCTCAGATTTGAGGATAAATCTCAAACAACCCGGGGAGGATGATGCAGAAGCAATCGGCTTAACTCCATTGACAAATTTGGTATCAGCACTATTGATGTTGACCCAAGCCAAGATAAACTTTGGGTATAACGTGTTTCAATGGATCAAAGCTAGAGTTTCTGAATAAAATGGTTTATATGAAATAAGTCCTCTCATATTTCTATATAGAATGATTGTTTTTCGAGATTTGCTGAGATATTGTGAGATACGATGAGATATGATTAGATATAGTGATATATTTTGCTAGTTTCTAGAGATTTACTTTCTTGATATGTTAGCTGTATTCTTGGAAAGAGTTTAGGGTGGATTTGCTTTCCTAATATGTTAGCTGTATTTTTTGAAAGAGCTTAGGTTATTATTTCTCCTATAAATAGAGGGAGCCTCTTCATTGTAAGAGAGACAATTTGGTGAATGAAATTTTTTGAGATTTCATCTATGACATTGACCACTTTTTGGAGAGTGGATTACTCATTTCTCGGTCTCTTTATCCTTGGAGCATGAATTATTCCTTAGTGGTGAGCCAGGAAGCCATTTATCCTCGACTATTGAGTTTTCCTTTAGGCCTTGGTGGTGAGCTTCTCCTTTTCCGAAGTCCTCTATCCTTGATGAGTGGTTCGTCCTTTAAGCCTTGGTGATGAACTTCATTGATCCAAATCTTCATCCTTGGTTGGTGGTGCGGCTATTATACCTTGGTGGCAATTGTAATTTATCTTTTATTTCGTTTTCTTTAACCTTCAACATCTATTCCTATACACATCATTCCAAAACACTTCACGTGAAAATTCTCCCATTTTGGAATTACTCACCCATAGACACATCAATGATGCAGGGGCATCAAAACATAAATCTTCCAATTATCACATGCCCAACCCAACTCAAGCTTCATCAATCCATTAGGCCAGCTTGTCAATCATGGAAGCACATAGCACATTCGTCCTCAACATAGGATAAAAATAAAGGTAATTATAACTAAATAAGTTATTCACTTAGATTGATCTTGTGACTCTCAATTATTGATATAATATTTCCCAAACAAAAATATGACCAAGATGAAGGTAATAAAAAGAAAATTAGAGGATTTGTAAGCTCTTGAACTCCCATGATCAAGCAATACCAGGTGGCAACAAGCCTTCCTAGAACAGGAAGTTCTTCACTTAGAATGATCTTGTGGTGCTCAACCAACGGTCTAATCCATCACGGGTACTAATTGGATGAAAATAAATATAACTACAAGTAAGTTAGACAATTTACAAGCTCAAGAACTCCCAAGACCAAGAAATTAGCTCGAACGGTGACAAACAACTTTTAGAATAGGAAATTATTCACTTAAAATGATAATATTGGTTCAATCATTGCTCTAATATTTCCTAAGTGCTAATAGCTTCAAAATAAAGATAATTATGGGTAAATTAGATGATTTGCAAGCTTGTGCACTCCCAAGATGGGACAATCATCCCAAATGGCAACAAACATTCTTAAAAGGAGAGGTTTTTCACTTAAACTGATCTCATGGCCTCGATCGTTAGTCTAATCTTTCCCAAGTACTAATAGGATAAAAATGAAGGTAATTACAACTAAATAAGTTGATTTGCAAGCTCGCAAACACCTGAATCAGTCAATTTATCCAAATGGCGATAAACATTCTCAAAACAGGGAGTTCTTCACTTAGGATGATGTTATTGTTTTCAAACATCACCTTAATCATTCCCAGGTGCTAATAGCTTCAAAATAAAGATAACTATGAGTAAATTTAAAGATTTACAAGCTTGTGAACACACAAGATCAAGCAATTATCCCAAATGGTGACAGACTCTCTTAAAATGGGTAGTTCTTCACTTAGATTGATCCCGTGGTTCTCAATTATTGATATAATATTTTCCCAAACAAAAATATGACCAAGATGAAGGTAATAATAAGTAAATTAGATGATTTGCAAGCTCCTGAACTCCTATGATCAAGCAATACAGGTGGCAACAAGCCTTGTTAGAATGGGAAGTTCTTCACTTAGAATGATCTTGTGGTGCTCAACCAACGGTCTAATCCTTCACATGTACTAATAGGATGAAAATGAAGATAACTACAAGTAAGTTAGACAATTTACAAGCTTAAGAACTCCCAAGACCAAGAAATTAGCTCGAACGGTGACAAACAACTTTTAGAATAGGAAATTATTCACTTAGAATGATAAAATTGGTTCAATCATTGCTCTAATCTTTCCCTAGTGCAATAGCTTCGAAATGAAGATAATTATGGGTAAATTAGATCATTTGCAAGCTTGTGAACTCCGAAGATGGGGCAATCATCCCAAATGGCAACTGACATTCTTAAAAAGGGAGGTTCTTCACTTAAACTGATCTTATGGCCTCGATTGTTAGTCTAATCTTTCCCAAGTACTAAAAGGTAACTACAACTAAATAAGTTGATTTCAAGCTTGTGAACACCCGAGATCAGTCAATTTATCCAAATGGCGACGGACATTCTCAGAATAGGGAGTTCTTCACTTAGGATGATGTTATTATTTTCAAACATCACTGTAATCATTCCCAGGTGCTAATAGCTTCAAAATAGAGACAACTATGAGTAAATTTAAAGATTTACAAGCTCGTGAACACACAAGATCAAGTAATTATCCTAAATGGTGACAGACTCTCTTAAAATAGGAAGTTCTTCACTTAGATCGATCTCGTGGCTCTCAATTATTGATATAATATTTCCCAAACAAAAATATGACCAAGATGAAGGTAATAATAAGTAAATTAGATGATTTGCAAGCTCTTGAACTCCCACGATCAAGCAATACTAAGTGGCAACAAGCCTTCTTAGAATGGGAAGTTCTTCACTCAGAATGATCTTGCGGTGCTCAACCAATGGTTTAATCCTTCACGGGTACTAATAGGATGAAAATGAAGATAACTACAAGTAAGTTAGACAATTCACAAGCTCAAGAACTCCTAAGACCAAGAAATTAGCTCGAACGGTGATAAACAACTTTTAGAAAAGGAAATTATTCACTTAGAATGATAATAATGGTTCAATCATTGCTCTAATCTTTCCTAAGTGCTAATAGCTTCAAAATGAAGATAATTATGGGTAAATTAGATCATTTGCAAGCTTGTGCACTCCCAAGATGGGGCAATCATCCCAAATGGCAATCAACATTCTTAAAAGAGGAGGTTCTTCATTTAAACTGATCTTATGGCCTCAATCGTTAGTCTAATCTTTCCCAAGTACTAATAGAATAAAAATAAAGGTAATTACAACTAAATAAGTTGATTTGCAAGCTCGTGAACATCCGAGATCAATTAATTTATCCAAATGGCGACAGACATTCTCAGAACAGGGAGTTCTTCACTTAGGATGATATTATTGTTTTCAAACATCACCTTAATCATTCCTAGGTGCTAATAGCTTCAAAATAAAGATAGCTATGAGTAAATTTAAAGATTTCCAAGCTCGTGAACATACAAGATCAAGCAATTATCCCAAATGGTGACAGACTCTCTTAAAATGGGAAGTTCTTCACTTAGATTGATCCTGTGGCTCTCAATTATTGATATACTATTTCCCAAACAAAAATATATCCAAGATGAAGGTAATAATAAGTAAATTAGATGATTTGCAAGTTCCTGAACTCCCATGATCAAGCAATACTAGGTGGCAATAGACCTCCTTAGAATGGGAAGTTTTTCACTTAGAATGATCTTTTGGTGCTCAACCAATGGTCTAATTCTTCATGGGTACTAATAGGATGAAAATAAGGATAACTACAAGTAAGTTAGACAATTTACAAGCTCAAGAATTCCCAAGACCAAGAAATTAGCTTTAACGGTGACAAACAACTTTTAGAATAGGAAATTATTCAATTAGAATGATAATAATGGTTCAATAATTGCTCTAATATTTCCCAAGTGCTAATAGCTTTGAAATCAAGATAATTATGGGTAAATTTAAAGATTCACAAGCTCATGAACACACAAGATCAAGCAATTTATCCCCACCAGTGACAGACTTTCTTACAACGGGATGCTCTTCACTTGGATCGATCCCGTGGCTCTCAATTATGGATATAATATTTCCCAAACAAAAATATGGCCAAGATGAAGGTAATAACAAGTAAATTTGGATGATTTGCAAGCTCCTGAACCCCTAATGATCGAGCAATACCAAAAATGGCAATAAACATCCTCAGAATGAAAAGTCCTTCACTCAAAATGATCTTGTGGTGCTCAACCGATGGCTTGATCCTCCATGGGTACGAATAGGAAAAAAATGAAGATAACTACAAGTAATTTAGACAGCTTACAAGCTCAAGAACTCCCAAGACCAAGAAATTAGCTTGAATGGCGACAAACAACTTTTAGAATAGGGGATTATTCACTCGGAAAGTTGGCACTCAACTCAAATTGCAAAAAGCAAAAAATAACCACTCCTTCTCATCCAAAATCCCTATTTCAATCTTTTATCATTTTGAGCTATCCCTCCTCAGACGTTGTAGCACCACAGCCTCAGCCTTTGATGACAAATGATCCAGAAGACAGGGAGGAACATGAAGAGAGAAAACTGCGGCCACTTTCTCCGTATCCAGTGTAAGCTTTCTATAAGTCTCAATATGTGCTTCTTGGAGATTGAGAACCTTTATGAGTTGAGGGTTTAGATGCATAATGAAAAATATTTACTCATACATTAGCGGGTAGCCCTTCAAGCGCATTCAATCACTTTGACTCACTCCCTCAAGTCATCGATTGATGTTTCGAAGGCATATTGCTTAGCTTAGAGAGGAACTGTTGCATCGTTGATAGCGTTTGTGAAGTCATTGCGAACCGAGCCTTCAACCTCCATGATCTGGTCTCGAACTTCATCAAGTCCTTCTATGAGTTCAGCCATGGTGCATTGCATCCTCATGAACTTCTCATCGAGTGCAACAACAGCTTCCGATAAGGCTTCTCTACTTTTGCTTCGGCCACTCCCTTTGCGACGCGCTTATAGTCCGGAGCGGGACCAAGGTGAACCGAGAGGTGTTTGAGTCTTCTGGTGAGAGGCTAAAGGTGGTGGCGTGGGGGCCTTGGGGGCGAGAGATGATAGTGGGGGCAATGGGGCGAGACGACGATGCCAGAGGGAGACGAGGGAGAAGCTACCGGTGGGGTTGTCACCCCTGTCGGAGAAGGCGACGACAAGGCCTTGGGAGAGACGGAAGGTGAGGGCGACCTGGAATGTTGTATTCTCTATCTGTCTTCTTTTGGTCATATCCTCTCCTTATATACTCTTTGAGCCGAAACTGACCGTTGGCTATTGCCTAGAGAGATTTGCCTTCCATTTCCTTTCTTGGACAGACTTCATAAGGAAAGGTTTCTTGACCGTTGAAAATAGATTGAATCCCATTTGATTTTGATCGCCCATACAAACAGAATCTAGGTTTCCATAAGTGTTTCATCTTTCTTTGGAAACTATCTTGATGATTGATTTTGTTAATCAATTTGATTTACCAAAATCAATACGAGTAAGGTAAGTGAAATTCATAGCCGTTGGTGATCTTGTCCTTGTTTTAGTCCTGGAGATTCGTTCTGGTCCATGACAGAATGAGACTCTGCGTCACTTTACTTTGAAGAATATGTCAACGTATGACTCTTCTTCCACAATTTTTTTGTTGCCTTTGCATAGTGCAATATTATACTTTTATGGTGATACCTTGTCTTTATTGCAAAAAACGGCTTGGTTAGCAATATTTTACATGTGCATACCTCCGGTCATGTTCATTTAGTCATTTGAGTTGGACATTTTCCTTAGTTTATCTAACCTTTTCTCTTGTGCATTACGAACCGTTTATGTCATTGTCAATAAATTCATTTAATCAGTGTGGGAACCCAATCATCAATTTCTGGTTCCTTTCTTAGTGCACAATAGTCCGTCAATATCGAAGCACAAGGACTGTGATGGTTGGTTGCATTTTCCTTCCCCACAATTATTCTTTTGCTGCCCCCCTCGGTTTTTTCTTGCTCCCCTTCGGTTTTTCCTTGTTGCCCCCTAACCAAATCATGGTCCCTGCCCTCTCTCTGCATGACAGTGCAACAAAGGCAGATTCCTTTATTGGTGTCATGCAGCCAACGTTACAAAACCAAATCATCTTTGGTTTGAATAGTCCAAGTAATGAAATCAATCGTAAATCCCATCTCCAACAAAAGTCCGTTAATCTCACACCTTTATAAATCTGGGCTTCTTCCTTCTCCAACATTTGTGGACTGGTTGAGATAAACTCAGCAAGTTAAAATCCTAAGCCCCATTAGCAACTTCGCTCGCCTCGGGAGTTTAACGGGGTTAGGACACTAGGAGTGCCATAACTTTCGTACGGCGCTTACTTTGGTGCCAAAACTTTTTTTTCGCTCACTTGAGTGCCACATTGGAGTAAAATCGTTCAGTTAAGTGCCACTTCCGGCCAAAAATCATTCAATTAAGTGCCAAAATGCATATGTGGAATTTTTTAATGATTTTTCTTTTTTTTTTTTAATAAATTTCAACGCCGACGTGGACTTTTTAGGCAAAACGACGCCGTTTCTACTCTTTTTAAAAAAATTTCGATTTTTTTTCTTTTTTTTTTAGGGCCAATGAGGGCCACCGGTGACCCTCATCAGCCTTAAAGAAAAAAAACAAAAAATAAAAAAAAAATTCAAAAAAATTCAAAAAAATTAATAAATATATTAAAATATATTAAAATATTGTTCATCGCCGCCACGTCAGCTTTTCTGGTGGCCAAGTCAGCTTTTCCGGCGGCCACGTAAGCTTTTCCGGCGGCCACGTCAGAATTGGCACTCAAGTGAACGTTTTTTAAAACTTGTGGCACTCAAGTAAGCGAAAAAAAGGTTTTGGCACCAAAGTGAGCGCTGTATGAAAGTTATGGCACTCCTAGTGTACGTATCCCGAGTTTAACATACAACCTAATTCACCAACCAACAATCACCAAGCTTAGAGAAACGAAAGCATGCCACAAAGTCAACCTCCATAGTGGATGTAGTGATAATTGATTGCTTCGCACTTCTTCATGAAAATGCCACTCTAGCTAGAAGAAACAAGTAACCTTGGGACGAAACCAGTCTTGAAAGCATCGTACCAGATGGTTTTGTCAGAATTGAAGGAATTGAAGGTGCAGATGCAAGAATTATTGAACAAAGGTTTTATTCACCTAAGTGTATCAACTTGGGGAGCGCCAGTCTTATTTGTTAAGAAAAAGGACGGTTTGTTGAGACTATGCATTGACTATCGACAGCTTAATCAAGTGATGATTAAGAACAAGTACCCATTTTTCTCCTCATTATGTTCAAGAGATTGTGGCTAAGTTGATTGAGGGGGATAAATTGTTTAAAGCTAGGAAGAATGGCTCCTAACTGGATATATGCTTCAACATATTATATATCAAAGTTATTTTTGTCTCATCAAAGATCTAATTAAGCACTGTGAATCAGATTGCAACTGCATTAGCACAAGTTGGACAGTGGATGGTTATCAACCATATTGTGTTGAAAGCTAGCAGAAAGTCTTAGAGCTTGACAAACATGCTCCCTTGCTTTAATCCAATCAATGGCTGCACGAGAGAAAAAAAATTGCACTATCTAATTTGCCATACATTTCTTTAATGTTTTCCCACTTGCTCTTTGAATCCTTTGCCGGTGGAAGTCTAGCTGCAACTTCTAGAGAGATGTAATTTCCTATCCATTCTTTCGATGTGGGATAAGACACCTCTTAGTTTGTTTGTACCGACATCTTGAGCATATTATAGTAAGTGTCCTTGGTAATTTTAACCTAAATTTTAACTATATCAATATTAAACATTAAGAAAGCTAAAAATTTTAAAAAAAGAAAAAAATGCCGGCCTATGGTCGTCGCTCCATTGCCAGTAGGGCATTGGAGAAGGGCAATAGGATCGTTGACCCTCACCTAGGTTTGTTAGAAGGTCGGTGACCCTCACCCATATTAAGAAGAGGGTTATAGCCCTCTTTCGGTTTTTGTGAGGGCTAGCAAGGCCTAGCATCTAATGCGTTTTCTCTTTGCAAAAGAGAATCTGCCTTAGAAATGTATGCCCGTTTTGGCTATGATTTGACAAATATCCAACCTTTTGAAAAGGAGTTAAGCAGATGAGCTCTATGTTTTCTTATACACATATAGTATGTGAGCTTTTTGCCTATAGTTTGCACTATTTTAACTCTGCTAAGCTTTTGGCAAAATTCTTGGCTGTTTGGGGTGTTTTGATACATGATCTCGTTACCTTCATGTCATAGGACATG
This sequence comes from Corymbia citriodora subsp. variegata, assembly GCA_014858505.1. Taxonomy (NCBI): domain Eukaryota; kingdom Viridiplantae; phylum Streptophyta; class Magnoliopsida; order Myrtales; family Myrtaceae; genus Corymbia; species Corymbia citriodora. The sequence continues at coordinate 13,466,551 of CM026416.1, forward strand.
ATTTTAGTCTTAAAAATTCTGAGAAGTCCTTCTGGCCTCAATAGGCCATTCCTTCATGCAATTAACTCTGTAAAATCCTGTCTCACCTTCCCCACATGATTGCTGGTCTTTGTCTCCTCCATGTGCACAGTACTACTATCGTCTTAGGTTTCCTGGGTAAATTTCCCTTTCAAGTGTAATGACGGCTCTTCGTATGAATTGGCAATGTTGTAATAAACACGTGGTTCTTTTCGCGATTTTTAGCTAGCTATTGAAAAGTGATCAGGTTATATGAGTGTTTTTTAAAAGAGTTATGCAAGAGAAAGTTATTGACTACCATTGGGAGAGATATAAACAACCAAATGTTTCCAATAACTTAGGTTGTGGTAAAGATAGAAAACAAGGACAATTGGTCCTAATTGAATTCACTAGTCATATGCGTAGTGATCCTTAATTGCCTTTCCGAGTAGTTAGTTAGCTCTTGAGGGGCCAACTCAGAGTAAACAAACTAACTGCGCATTGATAAAATAACAATATCATATATTCCAAAATAGGTTAAAATTCAAGATGTTACAACTCTTCCCTTTTTACAGAAATTTCGTCCTTGAAATTTGCTGAACTTCTAATATCCTTAAACAAATGAGGGCAGAATCGGGATTCATCATTGCCCCATCAGGAGGGTCCACTCTAGGGAATCCCAATCTACATCTTCAAGGCCCCTACTAGGCAAGCCATCAAAACCTCGCAAAAGGCCGTGCAAGACGTTGCCCACTCTAACGTACCAAGAAGAAGACAGTAATGGAGACAACAAGTATGTCTTAATTCTCAAGGAACTTCATGGATAGCACATGTATCTTAGTACACTTGGTTCTTGAGTGACTATTGCTAAGGCTTTCAATCTCTCTTGTTTTCTCTCTACCATATCATTCGACTTTGTTTTCTAACATGCCAATGAGATCGAGTTGATTTCTAGAGTTTGATATCCTAAAATTACAAGGTTAAGGTGGTGAAGTTGATTGCTATTTCACTCGAGAAAAGATTCAAGAAGGGATTGTCATAACTCAAGGAATTGGAATTGCGAAATAGCTTGCAAGCAGTTTTACCAAGCCATCATGCTAGACACAACATGAAAACATTTTTACTAAGCCATGAAGCTAAAGACAACACGAGTATTTGTTGAGCAAGCTTGGCATCTTTGACATATATAAGGTGTCGGCTTGAGGGGGAGTGTTGGATAAATTGCCCGTCGTCTCATTATGTTCTGTATACAAATCGACTTCTAGTCGTCCTTGAAATCGGCTTGCATATCTACAGGATCATCTTCACGGAAATTTTATGGTCGAGTTATTTTTTCAGGTCAAGTTTTTTAGTGGCTCGAGTTTTGTCCTCATTAGCCTTTCCCCTCAAGGTCAGTATCTTAGAAATGATTGGTTCCGAGTGAGATGAAAAGGATTTGGTTTAATGTCATTCGTAGTTCATATCGAAGTCGTGCAAAAATCATCCACAGTTCGATTTCATATTTTTGCTGAATTGATTTAATTCTGTTTCCTTAATAGTCTAGTACTTAGAGAATATCGTTCCCGCCCAGGTCCTCCCGTCACGCCTATGTCGTCGGAATCGCAAAATCGTGAGTTGTTTTTCTAATCCCTTAATTAGGGGATAATCTTGCTTAGGAATAGTTAATTAGCTTAATCTTGTTTATGCTTTGGATGATGGGTTATTAGCATTATATTATTGTTTAATCTTGATTAGTGTTAATATGGTTAGATTAAAGTTACCGTGGTTAGAATAAAGTAACTGTAGTTGGTTAAAGTAATTGTGGTTAGATTAAAGTAATTGTGGTTGAATAAAGTAATCTCAATTGGGTTAGTTAACTGAAGTTTGATTAAATAGTAACTATGGTTAGTAATAATAAATATTTTGTGTAATTGGCATTTTTTCTCTATTACATTTGACTCATTAATACATACACATGATGCCCTAGGTTGTGGATTTGTCGCATTTTGGATGAATAAGAGGTATGGATCTCTTCTTATGGGAGATCATTTGAATGATTGCATGATAATATATTCTAATGGGAATTTTAGTAACAGGCGTGCCTGTGCTATCTATCAAACAATTTAGATGTCTCATCGAGGTTATCTATGTAAACTCCTGAGCAAATAGAACATAAGATAGGAATTCAACCGAGCATTGAATTGTCAGCTATAATGCGAACTGACTTTTCGGATTTCTTTAGGACATTTTGTCAAATGGTTGGGGTGCGCTACTGAACCCTAAGGTTTTTAGCTCAATTGGGACACGAACAAGCATCGAAGGTCTCGATGCATGGCATATGGGGGCTATAAAAAAAATAAGGGCGACAAAGGTCGGAACTCGCATGAGCCGGGCGGCCACAAGCTCTGACCCGATGTGCCCAAAATGGAATGCGAGTGGGGATCGAGCCTACCTGTTCGGTTTGAGGATGTCGCCAGGAATGCCGTTGGAAGGGTCCGTGTGCGGTTGAGGGTTCATCCAAGTAGCTGGAGCACGATGGCGAGGAAGGACAAAGAGGGACAAGGTGGACGGAAGTGAGCGAAGTATGTGTGGAGACACGTCCTGATCTCTCTCCCGTCAATTCCCCATTACCGCTTTCTTGGATTAGACGAGTCAAATTAAATCATTGGTTTTTTTTTGTGGGTCCGTGTTGAGATTGGCTTCTTTGTGTGCGAGGTGTCACGCCCCGAACCCCGAGCATGTGATAACCCCTTACCATGGTCAATTGAAAGCGACATCCCAGAACTCGTCAACGACCATTCATTTTAATCTTTCATTAAGCGCAAGCAGAAGACGAACCATCCCTAGTCTAAACAGACAATCAAACCATCAAACAAGGATAGAAGGATGAATAGCAAAAACCTCAACTACTCATTTATACAATTACTATATTAACCAACGGAGGATCGTTTTCGAATTACAAGCCTGACAAAAGGGACCGATCCATCCTCTAAGTCAGGCCCAAAGAAACTAGGCTAATCCAGCTATACAAAATGAACTCTCGGGTTTAGCACCACGATCACTCGGACCCATCGGACTCGGCTCTGTCAAGTCGATCATTGGTGGAGCGGGGGCAGGATTCTTCATTGTGGGTGCGCCATTCTAAAGGCCTGAAAATGGTTAACCACAACGGGTTGAGATAAAATCTCAGTGAGTTCTTCCCCTAAGCCCCGGTTAGTACACTAACTCAACCTGGGGTATCTCTCTAGAACCACCCCTCACTCAACCCAACCACAAACAACTAGCAATCAGTAATCAAACCACAGACAGGGTCAACCAACAATCAAAAGTCGGCTCGCATGCAACCTTACCCGATATGCCATACCCTGCACGTTAAACCTCATTTAATGCAAGCAATGCAACCAACAATCAAAATAGTCGGTTTGCATGCAACCTTACCCGGTATGCCATACTTTGCACGTTATCAGTCAGCAAAATACACATAATGCACATGGCCGTTAGATGATACGGTTCATCAATCACATGCGAGTCGTGTCACAAGCGATCTCACCTAGCCATTGCCAAACCCTGCACGTTATCAATTCATATGCCATAAATGATGTGATCATCTCATGCATAATCGGAACCAATGATATCATGTTTTCTCATGCACTCTTGCATCCACACGTGTTTCGATTATTACTGCCTCATAGGGCTACAACTTGGCCGATGTGCAATGGCGCTACGGTGCCCTTCCTCCGCAAAGGCATAACCATGCCCTTTCGTGCAGGTCGAGACACTACGATGCCCTTCTTCCACAGAGGTGCAACTATGCCCTTCCGTTCCCTCCGAGGTGCTACGGCGCCCTTCCTCCGCAGAGGCGCAACCATGCCCTTCTGTGCCCTCCCTTTCCATAATCCACTTATTATCTTTGAGCATTAGCCAATGCACATATGCTTGCATATAAAACTTCAAATCATTTTTCACAAAAGCGGTCCATTTCCAGTGTCTCTCGGACAAACCATTTTTCCCCTTTTTATGAAAATCACACGATTCATGCGGATGTTCATGCCACGACACATCCAATTCACTTCATATGATCAAGACACATGAGATTATGCACAATTTTACTTCCGGATAAATAGTGCCGTGAACAGTAATCGTGAACAGTACCCCCCATGAATAGTAATCCATGAACAGTAATTTTTTGAAATTCAATTATTAATAAATTAAATTCAGAAATTAAACAAAACATTGATTAAACATAATTAATCAATCAATTAAGCTAAACATGCTTAATTATCACATAAACCTCATATAAGCAACATTTAAGCATAATCAAGCATAATTAAGCAAGATTAAGCTAAGCTAATCTTAACCACCTATATTAGGGCTAATACAACTTAATTAAACACTCTAATCATCCCTTAGCACTAATTAACCAAATCCTAAGCAAGTTTAGGTACTAAATAGGGTTTAGGAGCTAAACTTACCCGTTAAGTGGGCTGGCGACATGGGCATGGCGGCCGCGACGAACTCGACACTTGGGGACCTCTTCCACGACACTCCAAGGCGGTCCCTGGCTTAACACAGTAGCAGCAAACTCAGATTCCCCACTGAACTTTAGAAAATAGCACTGTAGAAGGAGGACAGGGGTTGATCGGAGAAAAACGGGTTGGCCAGAGCTTTGGCGAGTAGCGGGCCGGCAACCGGCGGCATCTGGGGGTCGAGGGGGAGCCATTGGTGGCTGGTATGGGAGGTGGTTTGGCCGGAATGGGAGAAAAACAGGTAAAAAGGTGGAACAAAGCTGCTGCAGGTAGAATAGTGGCAGTCCGGTGCGCAGAAACTTTCGACCATCGTACGGATTAGCCGATGGCTTCGTTCGGCAAACGGCCAACGCCATCCGTATGAATTCTCTCTCTTGAATGCAATGGTGGGTGGCACGAGCCGAGATTCATACGGGAATGCCATGAAAAACTTAGATTTCGGAGGAAGGTCAGACTAAAAAACTGAAGGAAGGAAGGATAACCATGGGAGAGAAGTGGTGCGGTTTTGGAGAAGATGAAGAAGAGAGAGAGAGTGAAGTGAGGCTGAAGTCAAGGCCTCTTCAAGGCCAATTAATGCTTGCCCCACTCCCAGGACAAGATGACATCACCTTCTCTCTCTTCTTTTGACTTTTCTTCCAAAATATCCAAGGGCATTTTGGTCATTTCCACCTTGAACACTTCCCAATCTGCCCTTGGGCTAAAAATGAAAGGCGGGCCTAAGAAATGGACTTGAAAATGAATAGGAACAGGCTCGAGAATTTGTTGGGCTCGAATTAGCTCAAGTTTAGATAACGGGCTCGGGAGGGTAAATGATCGGTTTGGCCCAACGGGCTCACTTACTTGCCTCAAGTCTGCCATAGTGGCTGTCCCACCTTGGGCGTGAGGCCCACATTGATCTTGCCTGGCCCACGTCCTTGTAGGCTCATTTCCTTGGTCCGAAAATCCCTTTCTCAAAAACTCGGTTCAACTGACATTGTCGACTGTCGAGGAAGCATCATCTAAAAATCTGTCTCAGACGTTCCCAAAAATTTGAATTCTCATGCCATGTCAATTTTGCCTAAATGCCATTTTGGTACTACTCAGACTGACAGACGGCTTCGAGAACTCACGTGTATTGTGTTTAAGACTTCTCGACACAGAGACGTCATTGACTATATGAAATTGCGAATGATTGATTCTTATTTCAAAGTACACGATTATCAAGGATTGACATAGGGCCGTTCGCGAATTCCATAACAGTAGACAGAATCACCTGTCGTCCCATTATTTTTGTCCACGAATCAACTTCTAGTCGTCCTTGAAATCAGCCTGCATTACTACAGGATCGTCTTTACACAATTCTCACAGTCGAGTTGTTTTCCCAGGTCAAGTTCTTTAGTCACACAAGTTCTGTCCTCATTAGCCTTTCCCCTCAAGGTTAGTATCTCAGGAGTGATCCGTTCCGAGTGAGATCAACCAACAATGCATTGGCAAAATTAACGTTTATTCCCCTCTCAAAGGGCTCGAATTTCAGGACGTCACAATTCTTCTCCCCTTGCAAAAATTTCGTCCTTGAAATTTGCAACCACTGACAAATCCTAAAAAAGATGGAGGTGCTGATGCTTCATCACTTCCTCACTTTCCCATGTAGCTCTCTTTGTTCTGTGATGTTGCCAGATCACCTTAACTAAGGCGATAGTCTTGTTTTGAAGTACTTCCTCTTTACGGTCCTCTATTCATATTGGCATCTCCATGTACGATACCTTGTTGTCTACGTCTAGTTCTTCAAAGTTTAAAACATGAGTTGAGTCCAGTTCAAACTTTCTCAACATGGACACGTGGAAAACATCATGTATTTGAGCAAGTTTCAGTGGCAATGCAAGACATATGCTAGAACCCCGATCATTTCCAAAATTTCTAAGGATCCAACATACCTCAGACTTAACTTTCCTTTCTTGCCAAATCTGGAAGTACCCCTTATCGGCGATACTTTCAGAAACACATGATCACCCACCTTAAACTCCAATGATCTACGACGCTTATTTGTATAACTCTTCTAACGGCTCTGAGTTGTCTTTAGTTTGTCTCTGACAATCTAAACTACATTCAATAACTATGAAACCAATTTTTTTGAACCAGCAATCCCCAATTCTCTGACCTCGTTCCATAGACTAGAGTTCCACAAACTTGACCATATTTCGGCTATACCATTTTGATAAAATCTTATCCCACAAGCACTCTATTTTTGCACAGTGCATAGTTTAGTTCATTTCTGCCCCTTTTGACATCCTAGAAGCTTGCCAGGAGTCGCTCTTGCTCAGGCACTCTGGCCCCGACGACCACTCCCCACCCTCATCGGATCAGTCTTTATGGGCATCTTTGAACTGCACCACTACTAGTCTCTTTTAGATATGTGCCATCTCATAGAGGTATTATCCACTTTGGCCTGTCCCATACCAAGCCTCACGGTTTTAATCTTGTCTGAGTACCTCAAAGTGCAAAGCTTTCTCTAGCTTGTCAACCCATAAGTTCATTTCCATGAGGTCACTTATCAATACTTGAAATCTTTAACTGAATTTCTATCGAATCGCTATCCGAATTCCACAAACCACTGATTTTTCTTTCAACATTCCTTTCACATCCATTTAATAACCAAACCAAGAATTCACCTCAACCACTTGAAACTTAGTGCAAACCAAATGTCATTTATCGCACTAGAGGCTTTCAAATACTTCTTCAAATCCTTTTATGATTAATCGTCCATCTACGGATGGTACACCGTACTATACTGCATTTTCATCCCTAAGGCCGACTGCAAACTTTTCCAGAAAGTTGCCATAAATTTAGAATCCTGGTCAGATGTGATCGTTATTGGAACTCCATGAATGCATACAGTCTGACGTACATACAACTTTGCATACTTATCCAATGTGAAATCTTTTCGTATCGTAATGAAGTGAGCTAACTTCGCGAATCTGTCAACTACTACCCAAATCGAGTCATTGCCTCGCTGACTCCTTGGCAATCCCATCACAAAATCCATGATAATGTGTTCCCACTTCCACTCGAGAATCTCAATTATGATGAGCTTCCAACAAGACTGCTTCCTTAAGCTCTACATCTTTCAGAACACACAATCGCGCTCGAAACCTCAATGTCCCATTCTCGGACACTTGAAAGTCTGCTTTTCTCTTTGCCTGATCCATCTGTAGAATCTTAAGAATTTCATGATCCGTCGTTTGGGCACTCTTAATCCTACTTTATATCTCGGGTTCCACCTTGACAGGCGTTTTCGAGGACTCACGCGTATCACGTTCAAGACTTCTCGACACATGGACGTCCTTGACTACATGAAATTGCGAAAGATCGATTCTTATTTCAAAGTACACGGTTATCAATGATCGACATAGGGCCGTTCACGGGTTCGATAACAATAGATGGAATCACCCATCATCTCATTATTTCTATCCACGAATCAACTTCTAGTCGTCCTTGAAATCAGCCTGCATTGCTACAAGATCGTCCTTACACAAGTTTCACGGTTGAGTCATTTTCCCAGGTCAAGTTCTTTAATCACACGAATTATGTCCTCATTAGCCTTTGCTCTCAAGGTCAGTATCTCAGGAGTAATCCGTTCCGAGTGAGATCAACCAACAATGCATTGGCGAAATTAACGTTCATTCCCCCTACAAAGGGCTCGAATTTCAAGACGTCACACGAGGTTTGGCCCTGTCATGGCTCATTGCATTGTCGAGTTATGGTGTTGTGGAAAATAGTGATTCTCATGTTCAACACTAAAAGGTTAGATGAAGTCCGACAAATTTGTGAGTTGTCTTTTAGATGAGGTATGCAACTATGCCAATTTTGGCCCACAAGGGAATCTACAACGTGGCTCCCATTTTTGTTCGATTTCGAGCCTCTAAAATTTTGGGACTGCTGCCCCTTTTCTCAGCCGTCATATGTCCGTTAGAGCCAACGAGGGTTTAATCTGCTGCCCCTTTTGTCACCAGCAAGGGTTGGTGACCATTATCAGGGTCACGGTGAGGGTGGCAGGCCCTCATTGCCTGCTTGCTCTTGCGCAATGGCTTGCCGCCGCTACACAAGGGTTGCCTGGCGCTTGCCATTATCAAGCCAAACCTCTCAATTCCATAGCAAGCACTCAGTATAGCTGGCATCACATCAAGATTGTTTATACGGGAGATGCCAATTAAATAGCTTCTTACCTCGCCCAGCCAAGGCGAGGCCAAGCTCACCAGCGGCTGGGCGAGCTCGGCCTTGGCCTCGTACTTGGCCAAGTCCAGCTCGAAGTTGCTGTTCACGATGGCCGTGATGTTGTATGTCCAGCCTTGGTTTGTAAATAAGTGCGACGAGAAGGTAGGGGTTAACTCAAGCTATGAAATCATATTTAGCATAAACTTTTCCTTGGAATGGTCTCTAGCTGGCTACTTATCCCGTACGGAACTTATCAGCTAATAATTTCCAAGCAAGAAAAGATTTAGCATTCTAAGACACGACTCTAAGTCCGCTTCCACGCTCTAGATTATCTCTGTCATGAGCACCTTGAAAGATAGCGAAGCGTATGTATGGGATAGCATGTTGATAAAAATAGATGAGCCAAAAGTGGAAACCATAGTGAAGTTGAGTTATGACCATTTGAAGAGTAAGGAGGCCAAGTCTTTATTCTTGCTCTATGGTCTTATTGGTGGGACCATTGAAGTCGAAACTCTGCTTGTTCTAAGCATGGGCCTGGGCTTGTTTGAGAGATTCGATGAGGAGATATAAAGTGCAAGGGATAGATTGAATACTCTTCTCGATAGCCTCCGTTCCATTTGTTTGTTGCAAGATGGAGGTGATTACAAGAAAAATGTGACCATACATGATCTTTACAGTGAGGTGGTTGTCTCAACTCCATTTAGAGGTCAGAATTTCTTAGTCGTGAATAGCAATTAGGATTGTCCTCTACACGAGCTTTCTTCGCCCATCTTTCCAAAACATTGCAAAAGAAGGAAGTCGGTTAGCAACATTAGCACAAATCATTAAAAAGCTCGGTGACATCCACAAAGTGAAAATCGCCATACATTTGAGAGCTGTCAGGCCTTTTCGTTTCTTCTCGGCCAATGCTTCATACTCAAGGCGCTCGAATTGCCTCTCTGGGGAGCTTAGGCTCGCCGATCTGGCCTGAGGCCGGCGAGCTCCAACGTCACTGATCGCTGGAGCTGAGCACGTGTGAAATGATAGATGGACGGTGATGATGGTAAATAGCCGGATAATTCTCGCATTCCGCAAGCGGTGGGGTCCGAAGGCAATTTTAGCCCAAAAGAAACGGTGGGGTGGGGCCCACTTGATTTAAATCAGCATCTTCAAGGTCAAAGCAAGCGCATCCCTAACACTTGAATATAAATAATCATGTGACTAGCATTTGAGGATTATCGTGCATGTGATATCTTGCCGTTGGCCATAGGGATTAATATCGATATTAACAATCAGTAAATCAGTTATGCAGATTGAGGGGAATTGCAAATTAGTTGTTGATATACAATGACAAATAGCTAGTAACTATTGCTATGGGTACTAATGAGCAAAAGACAGCAAGCCATAAAACTTTTTGTAGGCATGAAAAACATAGGAACATATTTGTAAATTCAAGACCGCAAGGGAGGTCGACGTCGGCAAGGAGGTGGAGTCGCAGCGGTGGAGGGACTCAGCAGCACCCTCTCTTCTCTCTATTCTCAATTCTCTCTCCCGTTGCCGAGAAGAGAGTCTTCTCTTTTTCCTACATTTCGTGGCCGTGTGATCAATGTGTGGCCTCCCCTCTTCACCGAGAGCTCTCCCCCCTTTCATATGCAAGACAACACGGGGCCCTCAAGAAAAGAAGGTGATCTGCTTTTCTACCGTGGATGCACTGAAATATATCATTCTTATTCTATTCCTTCAAAACTCGTGCCCTTCGGATTTGTTTCTTTGTGACTCACCAGATCCGCCGATTTTGGACGCACTGAAATATATCATTCTTATTCTATTCCTTCAAAACTCGTGCCCTTCGGATTTGTTTCTTTGTGACTCACCAGATCCGCCGATTTTTCCTTTATTTCATTCTATTTGTGACCATGCAAATATATTTCTCTTTGAAATATATTTTTCCTTTGGGCCCAACCTCGTCCTTTCCTTTTCTTGATCCTTCTATCAATTCTATTTCTTTTCTTTCCCGCAAACAAGAGAATTGGCTGCCACAAATACTCGAAGGATTATGCTCGTATTGAAATATTCTGCCAGTTTCCTATTTCTTTTGATCGATCCAATATTGCCACATACAAGATCCCTTTTATTTGCTCAATATATCATTCGAAACCTTCTTTTTTGTCAAGAAAAATATCACACGGTGCATTTATTGCATGAATATATGAAAGTTTTATTGAATATTGGGAGCATAATGCAAATTTTATACGAAATATTCTCATCTTCAAGCTCGTCACTCTTTAACGGGCTTGACTAAATTCTCTCATTGTGGGCTCATTATATTAAAGCTCAGAACCATTAATTCATCAGTCGAATGCAATTAAGCAAAGTTTTGAAAGGGGACTTACCAAACTGATACAACAGTGCAGAGAGACTGGAGCAACTGGGGCCGCCGGACAACCACAGCCGCACATCATTTGTGTTTAGAGGTAAACCCTAAATTGTGATTGAAATGATGAAGTCGGTTCTTGTTTTCTATTCATTATAGATTTTGATTGAACATTGACTATAATATCCATTGATAGTGACAAGATGGTGCTAACAATTTTTAACATATCTGATGAGAAGTCAATGTGACTTCCCTTGCATTTTAATGCATATCGAATGTATTTCTAGGCCAACTTTGAAGTATACTTTTGATATATATGAATTGCATTAAAAGTCATTCACGTTAATATCGGATTTATCCCACAGCTACGTGCAATCATGCTTCGAAACATATGAATCACATTAGAAGTTAGTCATTTTCAGATCAGGTTTATCCTGAATGCACGTCAGCTAATCATATTCCCTCGTTTCTGAATAATATAGATGTTGTATGCACTACATCCTTACTAGAAAAGGCTTTACTACAGCATTCTTTGTTCTTGCATCTTGAACCCACCGAATTCCTTGGGCTATAGTTTCCTCACTTCGAAGCCAGTGAATCTGCCTCAAGAGCCAATCATCAATAGCATCTTCCATTGCCAACTGTAGAATCTGCTTTGAAATCCAAAATACCTGTCCCCTGCATCCAAGAGTTTCGATGATCAACTGTTAAGGAGCAGTGGTAATTTTGGTTTAAGGGGTTTAATTAAGTTGTATTAGCCTTAAGATAGGTGGTTAAGATTAGTTTAGCTTAATCTTGCTTAATTATGCTTAATTATTGCTTAATTGTGTTTCATGTTTAATTAAGCATATTTTGCCTTAATTGTTTGATTAATTGTTTTAATTAATGATAAAAAAGACCTGAAAGCGCCTTCCTGGGCCGAGCTTTGTCTTCGGAGCCCAACCCAAGTAAACCGGGCCCCACTATCGAGCAAAATACGATTTTCATGAAATTAATGTTTATTCCTCCCTCAAAGGGTCTCGTTCAGGCCAATCTTTCTAGCCGGCGGTGAAGCTAGAGAGGAAAGTAAATGCTACGGACGCGAGGCAAAATCGAGAACTTCCTCGTCAAGTGATGAAGGCCAGAAATTCATTTCATTCTTCTCTCATCAAATGATGAAAGTGCCCTGCTTTAAAACGATGAAAATTTCCTTCCGCTTATTGCTATCGTAACCAAATTCAAGAGAGAAGGAAAAAACTTATTTTGATCTTTTTTACAAGACGAACAATTGGATGATATTATTAAAAGCGCAATTTTAATAGGGTATGAGATAAGGGAGGTAGAGTAAGGAAAATATTTTATCGCTATTTCAGAAGACTTTTTGTTTTATGGAAAATATCTTCCCCGACTGGTTCATTTTATGTGAAACAAACATTGGAGATTCTAGAAAACATTTTGTTGGAAGTTATTTTTCATGAAACAAACCTAAATTTAAGCTTTGTTGACTGATTCCGGTTGCAAAATAACCGTTAGCTATTTCTCCCGAATGGTTCTCCACCAAGCAAAGAGCATTCAGACTTTATTTCATAAAAATTACCTGAATCTTGATATGCATGACAAAGCGATTTCCAATCTATACTAAGTCTTTTCATAGTTAGTCAATTAAAGAAATCTTCACACCAATGTCTGCTAACTTCCTCATTGTTTAATTCGGGAAAAAGGATATCTGCTCCCCTGCCTTACCACTCGGCCATGCCGCCAAGATGATACGGTATCACCGATTGGGGAGTCGATGTAACCGTGTTATCTGCTCCAAATAACCAAAGAGATGAACCGTAACCGTACATTCTTTCTCTTGTGTAGAGAGGCTTCTCAGTCAGCCCCAAATGGAGGCCAAAAGGCAGACTTGTGACCTTGCCGCCATTTTTTTCGACCACTAGGCAGACTTAACTTTTAAAAAAAATTTCAATTAAGTGCTGTAACTCAATCACTTAAGTATCAATTTTTTTAAGAAAATTCACTTAATTACAGGAAACCCAACATGGCATAGCACTTGTGTAAACATTTTTAAAAATTTATGGTTTCCAAATGGTCAATTGAAAAGTTATTTGACAATTCAAGTAATCAGGGAAAAAAATTTGGCATTTAAGTGAGCATAAGTTAAAAAATAATACATGAACTTGACAAACCAACTTCGTAGCTGGAATAAATTTGGGACGAAACTTGCCTAAATATAATGTAATAAAATAATACCCAAAGGTTTAAGCCTTAAAGTGAAGGGAGATTACAGGAAATAAGGTCCGTCGAAATCTAATAGACAAGGAGGTCAATACTTTAACTGAGGAAAACATGGCCTTATGCAAAATGGTTTGAGCTATCCTCATGTGACTTTGTGGACTCGACTAGAGCGTCTTGAGGCCAAAATATTAAAATTTAGTGGATTAATTAGCCATTTTAGCTGGGGGTCACGATAAATTACATGTCTGATGGACATGATTTGAATTATTGCTTTCGGTGAATTTAATTAGCCATTTTTGTCTAGGGATCATGCAATGTATGCCAAGTTTAGAAAGTGCCAGTTTTGATTATCTCACGTGGCATTTCTAGGTCATGTAATTTCAGGTGAAGGGATCTCTGTTGACATGATGTTATAATCCCAAGAAATTTCAATTGGCTGGGTATTACAGACGTTTCGTGAAGAAATTTTCCACGATAGCCATGCCATTGATGTTGTTGTTAGAGAACATATCAATGCCCTGTTTAGAACATAGAGATTCTGCAAGGATACATTCCCATTTTCATGAGGTCCTAGAGCCCAGTGCCAAAAGCCTAGTTCTGAGAAAAACTAAAATGTCATATTGAGAAACCAGATACAGCACTTGATCTTAGCCAAAAGGCCGAGAAAGGTGCTCATGTCGCTTTAGTTACTCTCAACCATACATGAGTGTTCAGTACTTTAAACTTCCACAGCAGCATCATCGGAAATCAAGAGATTGCGGAGCTATAGACAACGATCCGTGACAAATAAACACTAACTGTACTACAATAGAACATGAAGTCAGTATGTGTTAAGTCAATACACATTTGAAATGTACCTGAAAATTGTTTATCTATTGCAGTAAACTTCGTAGCGACCATATTGTTAGAAAAATCCCTTATGATATTTTGAAGATGACAAAATAAATCAAAGGCTACTAACGTATGCTTTTGAGTCTGGATGAAGCAGACGCAGGAACTTCAGTTTGGCAGATTCTAAGTCTGTCCGTACCAGACGCAAATTTGAGTCTGACCGTACCATACGAAAAACTTAAGCAGACTCAGAACTTGAGTTTGTCAGACTCAGAATGAAACTACATGATAAAATCACCAACGGTCAAGTATTTCACTTACTTTATTTATATTGATTCTGTTGTATCAAACTGATTGGCAGGATCAATCAACGGACAACTTCCAAAGAAGAATAGAACACTTATGGAAGCCCGGATTCTAATTGTATGGGCGAACAGAATCCAAGGGGATCCAATCTATCTCCAACGGTCAAAAAGACTTGCCTTATAAAGTTTGTCCAGGAAAGGGAATACGAAACTCTCAAGGAAAGAGCCAACAGTCGAGTGTGGCTTGGAGAGTATATAAGGATAGGATGAGACCTAGGAGACTAGAGTGGATAAATATATTCCAAGGCTGATTCAATTTTTCACTAGTTGTCTGAAAAAGAGCGAAACCGAGTGATCCTAGTGAATTACCAAGAAGAGTGACTTTGTGAGACATATCATCACCAAGTGCTAACACTCAAGAGTGTGTAATCACCTTTGATCATATAGTGAAATCCAGCCTATTGGCTGATCGCCTGGAGAGTGGACGTAGGCTTGTCTAAAGCCGAACCACTATAAATTGTGTTTGCAATCTAAAGTTTTGTTTTAATTGTGCATAAAATTCCTTTACACTTATTCACCCCCCTCTAGGTGTTAATACTAGTTTACAACACATATCGCATATGAAACATCGTCTTTAGCATACTCTTCTTTTAATCATCAGCCAATCATAGCCCATCCTTGGTTCCTCATCCAACATATTAACTTCGGTCGCTTAGTTAACTTTGGCAACCCACATCGAAATAACTCAGTTACTTGAGGTGACAAAATCAATTGCATCGAGAATCCTCCACGATTTCCATTTTTATTATTAAAATAACGTTACATCGGATTTTCGGCTAATCTCACCAGTGTTGATACTTAAGTATTCAATTTTCAAAATTGAAATTCAAACCTTGAACTCTTTCGAGTAGGAACCATTCTTGAACCATTATTTGCGCAATCAATAACTTTCGACTAAGCGCATTTGTTACCTTGTTAGTCTTACAACGTAGTCCAATTCCTTATACGACGCATCACTATTGAAATTTCCCAATCTCCGAATCCAAATATTATCGTCAAAACTAATGCAGTAATCAGCTTATACTTAAACTCTTGAAAACTACGTTTACACTTATCTATCCATTCATCTATACCTCCTTCTTTAACAGTTCTCTCAAAGACGTAACTATCATAGAAAACCTTTCTACACATCATCTATAGCAACCTGCCAAATAGAAGGACGTATAGATGAATGGATAGATAAGTGCGAATGTAGTTTTCAAGAGTTTAAGTATAAGCTGACTACCGCATTAGTTTTGATGATACTATTTGGATTTTGACATTGGGAAATTTCAATAGCGATGCATCGTATAAGGAATTGGATTGCATTGTAAGACTAACAAGGTAACAAATGTGTAACCACGAGTTTATCTATGGTCCTTTTGTGTCTTGTTTTAGTCTACTTAAAATTTTAGCTTAGGTTACCAAGTCTTGGATATACCCACTGCGTTCAACTTCTTGTTTGGTCGTCCATAGATACATGCAGCAGGTGCAGTTCCTTCAAGCCTTCACCAGAAAGTGAAGTTTGTGGCGCAAGGGAAACTAGAAAGCTTAATGTTCACATGGAGAAGGGTGCTAGTGAGGCTAGCGATGGCCGTGGTGGCGTTGCTAGTTACACTAGTGGCAGTAGCTACACAGGTGCTTTAATTCATGTAGAAGCTAGTCGAATTGGCCATTGAACTCACCGTCAAGGAGTGGAACCTCCTCTCTATGGCTTGCAAGGATGTAATCAACCGCCGGCCCACCCCCGTCCTTGTCGTCTTCCTCCTGCAAAGTACGCAATAGATAAACAATTTTCCGACCCCTACAATATGTGGTGCTGCCATGGAGGTGTTGTGAGGAAAGTTGGCCAAGTGTGGAATTTTCGAGTGTTGAAAAGTGTTAGAGAGTGTCAGACACGTGTTAAGAGTGTCTAACACAAAACAAAGGCCCCCGGAGACTTGAACATTGTATGCAATAAAGAAATGGTTTTCATGAATGAAATCGGGACCACATGACCAATTTTTTTCAAGCAATCCTAGTCACTTAGATGACTCATTTTACACATACCAGGCGTACATTCTTTGCGTGTATTTCTTTTTGAGGATGCCGAAATATTTTTTTATAGAAGAAAGTCAATGAAGGGTACTCTTCGAGCTTTGAGGCTAGAAAATGAGGTGAAACTGAGCAATCTCTACGCTAGCTTAGAAATGGCTAAAGGTGGTGGCGATGACTAGGTCTTCTTCGGAGGGATTTCTTTTGTTGTCATCGCCACCATCCTGCAATAAACAAAAGGGACGAACCACTCATGATGTGCCCAACCGTTGGAAGAATCCCCTCCCTCTCTCTTGCGCTGTCTCGCCCGCCATTTCCCTGTTATGGCCATCATTTCTCACCCTCGTCACACCACCCGACCCAGGACTTGCTCGTTGCTATGGAACAAGGCGACGTGGACGAATTCATCCGAATCATAGAACATTATGGTTCCGAGGGCGACTGACATCTGTATCTAGGTCACTCGGAGCCCCTCCCGAAATTCATTGCTCCATATGGCCGCAGGCCTCAAGAGAGATGAGTTCGCGAGAGCCGTTGTCCACCACTTTCCCGGCTAAGATTCAGTTGTTGGAATCTTTCTGTTGAGTGGTCGACATTCCCACATAATTCTTTCTGTTGGGTGAGATGGGATTCCTTCTCCCATCATCAGTCCTGTCAATTTGTGCAAGTAGCGCAATTCATGTCTACGATTTGGTCTTTTTGTCTGTCTAAGCTGCTTGAAATGGCCTTCTTTAATTTGTTGCTGACTTTTTAGCAAAAAAGAGAATTTGTTGCTGACTATAATAAGCCTTTTCACGAAGGGACCTATCTTACAACAAAGGTCTGATTGGATCTCTTCCTAAAGAAATTGGAAGCTTGATGAAGCTCACACACTTGTAACCTAAATATCATCCGCATTTCTAGAGGAGACGCTGAAGATCAACGTGAAACCAGGATGGAAGAAAGGGACGAAGATATCGTTCGAGGGCAAAGGCAACGAGCGGCCCGGGTACCTGTCAACCGACCTCGTCTTCTCCATCGAGGAGAAGAAGCACCGGCTGTTCAAGAGGCGGGCAGCCAATTTCTAGCAATTTACTAGTTTCCGTAGGATTGACCTTGAAAAGGTCTCGCTTAAGAATCAAACGAAGAATGACCCCAAAAGGATGCTAGACAAAAAATTTACACTACCCTGAAGTTTTACTCATTCAAAAATCTTTCAAAATGGCGATACTTGCCAAATTGACCCATTTGCACTATTTACTAGATATTTGCTGGTTCACTCTATAAGGTAAAGCATGAGGTGCTTTACTATTGATCTACCATCGATATGTGGTTGCATGTTTAGTTACCTTGAGACAAGTTGATTTTCTAACCGAGGCTTAGGGCGTTAACTTGCTAAGATTTATATCTCATTTGTGGTTGTTAAATATTTTCGGGTCCCTAGTTATGGCTCACCACCGCCTTGCACATTTTAGACTCCCCCTTGCTACTAAGCTGCTCATAGCAGTGTTTTTTGCAAATGAGAGTGAGGTAGTCTTCTTAAAATTCACCACCACTGTTTGGGTTGGGTAGGATGGGGTGAACTAGTTCCACATCTTTATGTGATCTGGTTCATCTAGTTTGATGGTGACCTATTAGGACCTTACCAAGGACTCATGGGGTCACACACCAAGTGAACGCCGGATGACCTTCGCCTTTTGACTGATCCCAGCTTTTGACAAAGTAGAATAATCCTCAGCCCCTTATACCCTTTTGTAGGGTGTGTTGTTATAGTTGTCAGTCTTCCTGCTATCCCTACTATTATTATTTGATTGGGTGGTTTCGATACGCTTCCACATGCGTTTAACTGAAAAATAAAAAGAATGGTTAGCGATGTGTCCTAAAATGTTGCATTCAAATGATCGCGATCAAGGCATGATAGCTAGATTACCCAATCGAAGGTAGGGAGTGTTTCCTCAATTTCTACAATACTAGAACCCATGAGTTTGGGAACTTGGGTTGCACTAATATTTCTATTAACGTCCTTTTACTAACTAATGGTATGGTTGTTATCTAAGGTGATCATGTATTTGATCTTTTGTTTTTTTGCAAATTTATTTTGAGGCATTGCAAGGTGATTAGGTGTGGATGGTTTGTTCTACGATTCTAAACTAACTAGCAAGAATCACCAAAGAAAAAAAAAACTAACTAGCAAGATAAATGAAAGCAATCAATTAATTGAAAGTACATTGCAAGAAGTAAACCTCAAGCAATATAAAAATGAGCTATATTCCAAGTGCTTGAAAAGTAAAACTCGCAACTTGTCGGGCATTTATTACAACACGAAATGGAAAACCCGAGGCATGGTTGGGATCAAATGGTACAACAAAGTGGATAGGATTAGATATCAGTCAAACCTCCATTGCTGGGACCTTTGGACACTTCATCTTTATCACATGAATGTGTCGATCACCACATTCTTGGTTGATGAAGACCCTCATCTGGACTTAAATTATTCAAGATACTAACATACAATGCATACATCACATTTTATGAAGAATCATCATAATTATGATGCAAACAAGGTCATTTAATTGACAAAAGTGGCCTCGGGGGCAGCCTTTGTTTTGAGCATGCACCGTCCCATCCTAGGATTACTAATCAATTGATTTATGACCAATGATAATTGGCCATCCCTTGTGTTTACAAGCAATGGCCGATACCATTTAGTCCTAAGTAAGGTCTAAGCGTTTCCCAAGGGTTTTCCATGAACATGCATCGGCCTTAAAACATACATCTAACATTCACATGAAACAAAGCATGCACTCAGGCTAAAAAACCTTATTTGTCAAACAAGTAAGCAATGGGAGTGAACCCCATATAAGGGTCACTTATTCATTTGTTTTGACGATTCGGGTCATTTAAGTTTGAAAACATATAACCAATCAAATGATGTGGTTTACATGTAATTGGAAAGCTAGTGAAGTTTACAATAAATGTTCAGAAGGCTCTTTACACCAACTTTGCACCAATTGACATGAAATGAGTATTTCATCCCAAAGAGTTCAGGACTCGATCCCATTTGGGTCTGGACATAAAAAAATTCAAGAAAAAAATACCAAATGAATTTGGAAATACATAAAAAATTATATAGAACTAGAACAAGATCTCTCAAACAAGTTTCAAGTTGAGTTTCATGAAATGAGAAACATATCTGTGAAGAAAATTTGATTTTCATTCAATAGCCAGAACAAGATCAATTTTAAACACAGGGCAGACCTCCTTCAAATGGTAGGCAATTAAAGCCATCAAATCAAGGAATTAAATTCTAAAAATTTGCATGCATTTAATTGAAGCATCAATGAACAAGTTTGATGGTTGGAAATTTTGTAAATTAAGATTTTAGTTTCACTAAAATAATGAAATAATTCCATATGTCCCAAGAAGACAAGCTTCAGGGTCTAGGCATGATCAGGCGCATTGATCAAACCTCAAGGATGATCAAACAAATTCCAATTTTTTTGAAATTAGTGTCAAATGAAAGATCAAAGTGTTAGCTCTAACTTTTGTTAAAAGAAAATTCTGAAATCTTGAATGTAGAAATTTGTAAAATCAAAGAATGACCAAAGGTTAGCTCCGGAAGTCAATTTTCAGAATGTTACTGCAAATTTGTGAAGCCAATTAAAAATAGCAAATGACCTTTTTATTTTCTGAAAAATTTGTCAAGCTAGATCCGAATGTGACGAACATTTTTCGTGCAGATACTTTTCTAGAATCAATTCACAAAAATATTATAAAAAATTGACAAAGCATAAAGGCTCATCAGAACAGAGCATGCTCTTTTCAGCCTACATCATGATTTCGAATACACATTTTATCAGGCCAAGTTCACAGAGCAAATGACATCATATAACACATAATATGTCAAAACGAAGCTTGTGATATCTACTTGCATTCACTAATTGAACATTTCTCAAAATTTTGACATCTTCAATGTCATATCATCGACATAAAAAAAGCGGTCTAGAGTCAACATACGAATTTTATAGACACCAAACCACAACTATTAACCATGTAATCATCTAGCAATCAACTCAGCATATACGATCATCATTCCTGCGCAATTATAAGCATCCAAAATATAAGTTCTTGCCCCAACAACTAAATATTGATCCGAGAATCAACATTAGTGACCTCGCTTCATCAGACTTCGAGATTAAGTCTAGTATTGTTTACGTCAAGAAAATGGCTCCCTTTGCATTAAACTACTTCCACTATAGTCTTGACATTTCTTTTGCTGGTGAATTATGGATTATATGACTATGTCCACGTTTCTACACTTTACAAACATTCCCTTGTGAATAAAACGTGAGAGAACATATAAATTAAATCCCAACAGTACACATTATCATCAGACGTGTATTAGATGAAGATTTCTCACCCCAATCGAGGATAAAGAGGATGTCCCCATCACCCACCACTTTGACTAGTGTCCTCTTTGAGACAAGACAAATCTTTGTTTATTCTACCTTTTCTCATATTTTACATAGGTAGCTCCCATATCTGAAGCTTTAGATTCTGATAACAATCTTGATTGTGTGGTTTGAGAACACCTATTCATGTGTTCTATCATAACCTAATTGTTGACTGGTGGATGCTTCACTTTCATAGCCCTATATTTGAATTGAGTGAAATATAAAAGTATCTCTAATGGAAGCAATCACGAATAATTTCAACATTTCGGAAGCACATACCGCACATGTTACCCACCATCCACTACCCTCAAAAAGCACATGCCCTGGCCACTAAATATTGATCCAAGAATAAACATTGGCGACCTTGCTTCATCAGACTTCGAGATTAGTTTCAGTATTGTTTGTGTCAATTAAATGGCTTCCTTTGCATTATTAAACTACTCCACTATAGTCTTGTCGTTTCTTTTGCTGGTGAATTATGGATTATATGACCAGTCCACGTTTCTACACTTTACAAATATTCCCTCGCAAATAAAACGTGAGAGAACATATAAATTAAATCTCTACAGTAGACATTATCAAACGTGTATTAGATGAAGATTTCTCACCCCAATCGAGGATAAAGAAGACGTCCCCATTAGGGGTGTCAAAAAGACCCAAGCCGACCCAACCCGGCCCGACCCGACCCGACCTGACCCTAAACTTAGAGTATTTTCCGATACCGGCTCCATACTCGAACCCGACCCGAAAATACCCTAAATTTAGGGTCGGGTCGGGTCAAAACGGGTCGCACGCAAGCCTTTTTGACATTGGTACCGTCTGTGCGTTTTGGTCCTCATCCGTTGAGGGAAAATGGTAAAGTAGGATAAAATAAACAAAAGAAAAGAAGTTTTTATCTCTCTCTATACATTTTGGCTCTCAACTCTCTAGAGTTTTTGAGCTAAACAAGAAATTAAAACCAAACTTGTAAAGGGTCACGCTTTGGCCCGACCCGACCTGACCCTTTTGTTTGGGTCTAATGCGTTTCGGGTCGGGTCGGGTCGGGCCAAAGCATGACCCTGTAGGATTAGGGTCGGGTCGGGTAACATCAAAACCCGACCCGACCCGACCCGTTGACACCCCTAGTCCCCATCACTCACCACTTTGACTAGTGTCCTCTTTGAGACAAGACAAATCTTTGTTTATTCTACCTTTTCTCATATTTTACATAGGCAACTCCCATATCTGAAGCTTTAGATTTTAATCATAATCTTGATTGTGTGGTTTGAGAACACCTACGCATGTGTTCTATCATAACCTAATTGTTGACTGGTGGATGCTTCACTTTCATAGCCCTATATTTGAATTGAGTGAAATATAAAGATATCTCTAATTGAAGCAATCACAAATAATTTCCAACCTCTCAAAAGCACATGCCACACGTGCTGCCCACCATTCACTACCATTAAATTCCTCAATTTCTTTATATTTCCAGCTTTTACCTTGTGAATAAACAATTACAGCACTATTTCTTTTTTCTTTCTTTTCTTGGATAAAGAATGATTTGTGGGCTGTTAATTCATAAATAATAAATATGGCACATGCATCACGGCATTGACCAAAGAGGAAAGGGAAGAAAAGGTATAATTTGCAGCTAATTGACACATAACCCATACACTTAAGCTATTAAGTGAATGTAGGTCTACTCAAATATGTTGATGATCTCAAACTTAAGACTTCCTCTTGGTGAAGTCCCATGAGAGAGGTATTAGAACCAATTTTTGTCTGGAAATTCTGCTATTACAATTATATATAGAGCGAAGGTAGAAAGTAGAAAGTTCAACAAGAAGAATAAATTTGGGTTGGGAATGTCAAGCTTTGGCAAAGGTGCTAGATAGCAAGGCTAAGTTATGAAGTAAGAGACTTAATGCATATGGCCAATTATTAGATGCATTGAAACTTGATAAATAGCACAATAAGTACTCATGAAAAGTTGTGAATTAAGAGACTTAGTGCATGTGACAAATTATTAGATGCATTGAAACTTGATAAGACTCTAAATTCATGCATTAGTCTTGGAAGTCGAACAATTATCATAGAAGGTCATCAATTAGTAGTAGAAATCAATCAAAACAGCTTTTGATTGTTAGGTAATGGATTAGTAGCCTAAGAATTGACAAGAAGCCTGTAAATTGGCAATGATGTAATTGATTGATGCCCACAAAATCGATATCTTATCCATTGAATCGATAACCTCTCTGCATATTCAGCAACTTCAACCTTGAACCCAACTTATTAAATTGTAGCCAAAATTTCTTATTGATTGCATAATAACAAGCTAGTTGGTTCGATCGACGAGAAACGAGTGGAGCTTGAAGACTGATCAAGGGAACCCGATACTCCCGCATCAAATAAGAAGTTACAACCTTTAAAAACAACTCCTAGTATTTAGCTTAGCAATAATTATCTACAAGAAGTCTCATATCCCGAGACCATTCGCAAAAGGATTTAACAGTATGCCCTTTTGTTGATCCACCATTTCTGTCTTCAGCTGATTTGTTGATAACACTTCTTCAAATAATCGCTTGCTATGGATGACTATGTTGATCAGTTTTTACTAAATTTTGATGTCATGGTCCATTATGTTTGTTGATTTCCTACGCTGTTGACAAGTTAGTAGTTTCTCAATTGTCTTGCATAATTGTGACTTCTATTTGACCAGATTTTTTTTTTGTCAACTGAGCTCATTGCTTGCTGATGATAACCCAAAAATCGATCATTTTTTTTTTTTGTCAACGATGAGAATGAGGAAAGCAGGGTTGACTTAGGGACTAAGGATTATATAATTTTGTTCCTTCATCCTAAGTCGGAGAGAGCTTCCTCCAATCAATCTTTTTATTAATGGGTTTTGTGCATCGTCTATGGTTTCCTTTGTATTTAACTACTTTCACTGTAGTCCTAACATGTTTTAATGCTGGTAAGCGATCAATTAATTGACTGAGTCCATGTCACTATACTTTACTAAAATTCCCTCATGAAGAAAACGTGAGAGAGCATGTAATTTAATCCCTTGAAAAGACAAAATTCTTGTTAGAAATGTGAATTAGATGAGGACGAGACATTTCTCACGCCTATCGAGGATGAAGAGGATGTCCCCATCGCCCACCACTTTTACTAGTTCGTTCGCCTTGGTCGCCAATGACATTCGATTCCATGAGAGAAAGTTTTATTTCAAAAAGAGCTTGATAAATAAAGAGGCGTTTTTCACCTGCAGATAGGACATATCGCTGTTAAATTTACTTTTTACCAAATTTTACATGCGCACCTCTCATATCTAAAGCTTTAAATTCTGGTGATAATCTTGATTGTGTAAATTGAAAACATTTGTGCATGCTATTCATAGTCTAATTGGTGATTAGTGAAGTCACTTTCAAAACCCTCAAAACTCTAAATTCAAATTAGTGCAAATCCAAGAGATCTCTAATCAAAACAATCACTAATATGTTCTGACCTTTTGAACGTGCCACCCGCCCTCCACCAGCCTTCGATTCCTCAGTTTTTTTTTTTATATTTCCCATCTTTTACTTTGGAAAAAAAACAATTATGGGCCATTTTTCTTCTTTCTTTTCTGGAATAAACAACGATTAGTAGGTTGTTAATTGACAAGTGATAGTGACCGTATTGCAGATGCGCTGATGCATCCACTGACCAAAGAGGAAAGGGAAGAACGAGATCAATTTGCATGTAGTCTTTCCTGTCTAGGAGCAAAACAAAAGTGTGACGTGCACTTAGAGATAACATCAAATGAAAAAAATCCATTCGTTGCCCTGATGATTAAGAAGGGGATTTTTTATTTACAAATGACGGTACAAAATAGACTTACATGTGTTTCATTCTCTATGCCATCAAGTGTTGATAATTTCATATATGAATGTTGTCAATTCAAGTTTCGCCTTCAGTTTTATCTGGTCAATGGAGCTAATAAGATACTTGATGAGCATCGACTTTAATTATCTAAAGTGGACATTCTCGTCATATAAAAATCAAGACTTCTCACTTTTCTTAAGAAACAAATAACAGGAGAAGCGCATGCTAAATTGACAATCATATGATAAAACAATCGAAACTGTTGGTCCCACTGTCCCTATGTTTGTCTTTGCTCATCCCGCGGAGACCCCCCTTGCCTCCCACTATCTGCCACTTGTGTGTGCCTTTATCTTCGACCGCCACCCCTTGTTGCTTTTAGCTTCAAGGTTGTGCCTCTTCAACAGCTAAGACCGAGGTCGTTTGAGGTGGTCAATATCGGAGCGACCTCAAGCCAAAGTCCTCGTGCACCAACCCCAATCCAAAGTCCTTTATCCAATGCTGCACCGACCGCGATCGTAGCCTCCACCGCCAGCTCAGCCATCTTCCTCGCATAAAACCGTTGTCAAGGCTGTGGCTACCATTGTGGCCTGCCGCTAGTCGTCGCCTCAATCTTCTGCTTCACGGTCCAAAGGCAGGGCCAACATGTCGGCTCACAAGAAGTAAGAGGTTTTGCGCCAATGTCCCACGTTTATATTTTCGAAGCTGGGAATTGAATTTCATGAGATGAAGCTAAATGCATATGGATCAACCCAAAAGCATAAATTAAGGCCTGGGGTGAAAAGATACTTGTAACGATCTAGTATCCACTACATCGAAACTTTTGCTCATGTCACTCGTCTCGACACTATTAGGCTACGTTTAGTAATTTGGATTTCTAATCAGGATAGGACTATATAAGATAAGATATGAAATCCATGGATTTTGCCATATCTTATTCATTGTTTTGTGAATTGCAGTAATAAATTTAAATATATTCACATCATCTCATGTACATTTTTTTATAAAAACAACATATCAATGTAAATGAACCTAAAAGTTCACAAATAGATATAGCAAAAATTTCGCACAACACTCTTGCCTATTTTATTTTTATATAATTTCAATTTATATTTTCTACTCTTTTTGTAATTGATTTTCTTTTTTATTTCTTTTTCCCCATTCCCTCATTCTCTAATAAAATTCTATCAATAACAAACTGTACTAATGTACCTAAAATATGTAATAAATATAAATATATTCTTATATTTTATATTTAATTTATGTTATAATATAGAATTAAAGTCGAATATATCAATAAAAATAAGTTAAAAAAACTGAATTGTTATTTTTTTATTTGAATTTTCTATTTTAGTATTCAAATATTATTTATATATAAATATAATTTCAATTTTTTAATTAAGAAGATTGTTATTTAAGAAAAATGACTTTCCTATTATGAATATTAGAAATCCTATCTATTTTTATTCTACCTCCCATGAGATAATTTTATTCAGTCTATATTCATCTGTTATCCAACTTTGTCCTGTATTAAGCCGGCACCAAACGTAGAATTGGATAGATTTTATCTTATTTAAAATTTTATCCTGATTGCTAAATGTAGCTAGTGCTTTCATAATCTTAGCAACGCAAGAGAAATGAAAGATCTATTACCTAGATGAAAAGTTGGTATTTCTAAATGGATATCTTTAAATAAATAAATAAATAAGTGGATACCTTCAAGAAGAAATATATGTGGAACAACCATAAGGCTTTATTACCAAAGGAGATGGACAAAAGGTCCTAAGACTCCAGAACACTCTAAAATATTTACAAGGAACAAAGAATATTGCATTTGTTTATCGCCCAAGTGTACAAGCTAAGCTCCATAGTTACAATGACAATGACTAGGCAGACTTAGCTGATAGTAGGAGGAGACTACTAGTTACGCGTTCTCAATAGGTTACGTGATATTCTCATGGGCATCCAAGAAGCAAGACTCCATGGCATAGTTGTGACGTCCTGAAATTCGAGCCCTTTTAGGGATGAGTGAACATGAATTTCGCCAATGCATTGTTGGTTGATTCCGCTCGGACCCAATCATTTCCGAGATACTAACCTTGAGGGGAAAGGCTACTGAGGACAGAACTCGTGCGACTAAAAAACTCGACCTGGGAAAATGACTCGACCGTGAGACTTGCGTAAGGACGATCCTATAGTCATGCAGGCCGATTTTAGGGACGAATAGAAGTCGATTCGCGGACAGAAATAATGGGACGACGGGTGATTCCGTCTACTATTATCGAACCCGTGAACGATCCTATGTCAATCCTTGATAATCGTGTACTTTGAAATAAGAATCTATCCTTCGCAATTTCATGTCGTCAAGGACGTCCATGTGTCGAGAAGTCTTGAACGTAGTTTGGCACGAGTCGGTTATGTGTGAATCCTCGAAGCCGCCTGTCAGTCTGAATTATACCAAAATGACATTTGGGCAAAATTGACAAGGCATGAGAATCCAAGATTGGACTTCGAATTTTCGGGAACGTCCGGGACGGACTTTTGGACGATGCTTCCTTGATAGTCGATGGTGTCGGTTGAGCTGAATTTTTGGGAAAGGGATTTTCGGACCGAGGAAACGAGCCTACGAGGACGTGGGTTGGGCGAGAACAGTGAGGGCCTCACGCCCAAGGTGGGACAGCCACCGTGAAAGACCGAGACAAATGGGCGAGCCCGTTGGACCCAACCGACCCCTCACCTTTCCTAGCCGTTATCCAACCTTGAGCCGATTCGATCCCAAGAAATTCCCGAGCCCATTCCTATTCATTTTCTAGCCCATTTCCTAGGCCCGCCCTCCATTTTCAGCCCAACGACAAATTGGGAAATGTGCAAGGTGGAAATGACCAAAATGCCCTTGGATATTTTGAAGAAAAGTCAAAGAAGAAAGAGAGGATGAGGTCATTGTTTGGCAAGTGGGGCAAGCATTGATGGCCTTGATAAGGCTTATCCTTCAGCCTTCACTTCACTCTCTCTCTCCTCTTCATCTTCTCCAAAATCGCAGCCCTCTTCCCCTTGCTTCTCCTTGCAATTTCTGCAGTTTCTGTTTTGGACCTCTCACCGAAATCTGAGTTGTTCATTGCCTTCCCGATGGAATCTCGGGCCGTGCCACCCACCTTTACGTTCGGGAGAGAGAATCCGTACAGATAGCGTCGGCCGTTCATCGAACGGAGCCGCTGTCCGATCCGTACAGCGGCCGGAAACCGACTGCTCGCCGGACCGTCACTGTAGCGACCAGTTCTGCTGTGTTCCGCCTTTTGACCTATTTTCCTCCATTTCCGACCCAATCACCGCCCATACCAGCCACAAGTGGTTCCCCCTCGACCCCCAGGTGCCATTGATCGCTGGCCCGCCACTCGTCGGAGCTCCGGCCAAGCTGTTTTCCTACGGTCAGCCCTTGTCCTCCTCCTGCAGTGCTATTTTCTGAAGTTCAGTGGGGAATCCGAGTTGTTGCTGTTGTGTTGAGCCCGGGACTGCCTTGGAGTGTCGGGAGAGATGTCCCAGGGTGTCGGGTTCATCGCCGCCGCCGTATCCGCGTCTCCGGCCCTCTTAACGGGTGAGTTTAGCCCCTAATCCTTATTTAGTGCCTAAACTTGCTTAGGGTTGGGTTAATTAGTGTTAATGCTGGTTTAGGAGGGTTAATTAAATTATATTAGCCCTAAGATAGGTGGTTAGATATGTGGTTAAGATTAGATTAGCTTAATCTTGCTTAATTATGCTTGATTATGCTTATTTGTGGATTATGTGATAATTAAGCTTGTTTAGCTTAATTGAATGATTCATTTGTGTTTAATCAGTGTTTTGTTTAATTTCTGAATTTAATTTATTATTAATTGAATTTTGGAAATTACTGTTCACGGATTATTGTTCATGATTACTGTTCACGGCACTGTTCATCCGGAAGTGAAATTATGCATAATTTCATGTGTCTTGATCATATGAAGTGAAATTGATGTGTCGTGGCATGAACATTTGCATGAATCGTGTGAATTTCACAAAAAGGAAAAAATGGTTTGTCTGAGGAACACCGAAAATGGATCGCTTTTATGAGAAAGGTGGGAGAAATGGTTTGTCCGAGGGACACCGGATACGAACCACTTTTGTGAGAAATGATTTGAGGTTTCATATGGAAGTATGTGTGCATTGGCTAATGCTCAAAGATAATAAGTGGGTTGTGATGGTGTGCTTGCGTGATTACTAAGGTGAAACCGCCGTCTCAGGAGAGTATCCCTTGACGTTTGTTGGGCATGCAGTCTCGGGAGAGTATCCCTTGACGTTCTGTGGGCATGCGGTCTCGGGAGAGTATCCCTTGACGTTCTGTGGGCATGCGGTCTCGGGAGAGTATCCCTTGACGTATTTTGGGCACGGAAGGGCACGGTTGCGCCTCTGCGAAGGAAAGGCGCCGTAACGCCGTTACGCCTCAATTATAGCCTAGTGGGGCAGTAATAATCGGAACACGTGTGAATACGAGAGTGCATGAGAAAACATGGCATCATTGGTTCCGATTATGCATGAGGTGATCATATCATTTATGGCAAGCACGCATGAATTGATAACGTGCAGGGGTGGCAATGGCTAGGTGAGATCGCTTGTGACGCGACTCGCATGTGATTGATGAACTGCATCATCTAACGGCCATTTGCATTGCGTGTATTGTGCTGACTTATAACGTGCAGGGTATGGCATACCGGGTAAGATTGCATGCGAACCGACTATTCGATTGTTGGTTGCATTGCTTGCATTGAATGAGATTTAACATGCAGGGTATGGCATACCGGGTAAGGTTGCATTCGAACCGACCTCTGATTGTTGGTTGAACCTGTCTGTGGTTTAATTGCTGATTGCTGGGTGTTTGTGGTCGGGTTGAGTGAGGGGTGGTTCTGGAGAGATACCCCGAGTTGAGTTGGTGTACTAACCGGGGCTTAGGGGAAGAACTCGCTGAGATTTTATCTCAACCCGTCATGGTTAACCTTTTTTAGGTCTTTAGAATGGTGCATCCGCTGTGGAGAATCCTGCCCCCCGTTTCTCCAGTGATCGACTTGACGGAGTCGAGTTCGATGGGTTCGAGTGACCGTGGTGTTGAACCCAAGGGTATATTCTGTATAGCTGGATTAGCCTAGTTTCTTTTTGGCCTGGCTTAGAGGATGAATCAGCCCCTTTTGTCGGGCTTGTTATCCAAAAGACGATCCTCCGTTGGTTAATCCAGTAAATTGTGTAAATGAGTAGTGATGGTTGCTCTTGTTATTCATCCCTCTATCCTTGATTGATTGATTGATTGATTGATTGTTGGACTGGGGATGGTTCGTCTTCCGCTTGCGCATAACAAAAGATTAAAATGAATGGTCATCGACGAGTCCTGGGACGTCGCTTTCAATCGACCAAGAGAAGGGGTTGTCGCGTGCTCGGGGTTCAGGGCATGACAATAGTCTACTATAGAAGCTGAATAGTCAAGTATTATGGCTTTGAAAAATACTAGAAAACATCGAAGAAGCATTGACCCAACCTAGTATGATGCAACAACAAATTTGTGATCGCTATATCTAAAAATCAAGTATTTCATGAAAGAACTAAACTTATCACTCTCAAGTTGTTGACATATTTATTAAAGCGTTGCCACAAGCCAAGATATTGCAAAGCCTGCTTGGAGTATCATAAAAATTGATTAAGGAGGAATGTTGAAATCATAATCTAGAAAGCCCGGATCTACTAAAATCTAATCTAATAGTTGTTGAAGTCTGTGATGACTCCAAATACTAGTAATAACTGAATTGTGTGAACGTGGTTGTAGCAAAAGAAAAATCTCTGCCCAATGTAGAGATGTTATGCATGTGTTGAGTCGGTTACCAAGCTATAAGTAAGGGATGATGTTCAGACGAGGAAGTAGTAGATCAAACAACTAAGAAAAGCTCATCCACTTATGTCATTGCATAAGCAAGTAATCGAACAATAAAATAAAAAAATAAATTAGACACAAAATTTACGTGATTGGTCAAAGTGGCTTACATTCATGAGAAAAGTAACAATAAATTCCACTATAAATTAAGCAATATAACGTAAATTATAGTTACACTCAAGTTACTTGAATTATACCCAATACTTTGTGGAGTGTTTACCTCAATTATTTCATCTTATAAAAGAATTAAATATAAATTTTTATAAAACTTGTGTCTTCACTGGGATGTAATCGCCGCAAAACTCATGATGAAAACCGCCTCTGCACATCAACAATGCGCCCACAAGTCATAAAATGGTGATTCTTTCCTTTCCTTCCTTATCAGAGAGGCGCCCCTTAGGGAGCGGGGCTTCTTTGTTGAAAAAAGGGTACGTGAGGGGGGAAGGAAGAATGGAAAACGTGAGGGGGGAAGGAAGAATGGAAAGGGAGATGGGGAATGTCCAGAAAGCCCTCACTTTATTGATGGGACATTTTGAGACCCCACCCCCCGGTTCTGGTTCAGGAAAGTATCATTCATATATCTCCACATAAATGTCTCAAAAAGTTGAGATAGAAAGCTCTGATATGATTGTTTTGTTGTAGATCTTGGAGCCAGTACCAAAGCGTATGCTCAAATACTGCTTTGTCAAACCGTGTTCCAAGATCAGAGAGATTCAATCTATTTAAAAAATCCGTAGTGAATTCCAGAGCCTTCGTCCTTATCGGACGCTCTGGGAAGGGTGACTCCATAACTTTTGTCCACCCGAAGAAGTGTAACTTTTGTCCACTCAAAGAAGTGTAACATTTGATCGTTAAAGATAATCACGTCCTTAAAAAAAGGAAACAAAATCAAAGTGGGATTCGGTCGGTGAAATCCAATCCTGGACTTTGCTCTACTTTTCCTTTAGCTGACTCCAGCACTAACACGATTTCCATGTATCCCTCGTTCAATAGATTAATTTTATTTATTAATTTACAAAATTTAAAATTTCACTTTGAACTCAAATTCTAGACATAATTTTAACACATATAATAAACAAACAATCCACCACAATTTTCCTTTCCCTACCCATCGTTGCTCTTAGAATAGTCACATAACCTTGCCCGAAGGTCAATTGGGAGCAATCTTGGAATTTTTTCTTACCATAGGATTAGCAATTAGCTCTATGAATGTTCAGGTCATCGCTTGGGCAACAATCACAAATAGCTTTCTACTCCTAAACAATGACTTGGGAGCTTCCCTGACCTGCCGCATATTTTCGAGCAGCTCCAGTCTGAAATCTTGCTCCCACGGAGAGTAGGCAGGAGAATTCCAATTTTTGGAAAGACTAGTCACAACTTAAGTTTTTGATGAAGTGTATTTGATAAGGCTAGAGGTCCTCCAGGCAGCTGGACTAGATGAGATTAGAGGTCTTTCAAAGATCAGTTGATTCGTGATGGTTTATTATTATTTTATTTTGTGATGGTTTAGTTACTTAAAGTGAAAATCACGTTTTTAACCTATGAACAACGAAAAAACTGTGCGGTACTATGATTTGAAATGGAAGGACTCTTTTTAGACTATATAAAATCGTTTCCTCCAATCCCAGATACTTTATAGTAGAACATTCTGGTTCGCTCTCCTTACAGAAATTTCCCCATTAGGGTTTGCCAAATTCAATTTCTGTTTTCTCCGATCTCAAGTTCACAGAGAGAGAAAGAGAGATGGGGAGTTTGGTAGCGATTTTGAAGCATCCGGATGATCTCTACCCGCTGCTGAAGCTGAAGATGGAGGCGAGGAATGCCGAGAAGCAGATCCCTCAGCAACCTCATTGGCGATTCTGCTACTCCATGCTCCGCAAGTTCTCCAAGACCTTCGCTTTCGTTATCGAACAACTCCCCACCGAGCTTCGCGATGCGGTGAGCATGGTTTTTGATTTTAAAGTTCTTGTTGTAATATTTAAATATTAAACTATAAATTTATATAACAAGTTAAGTTTTTAAAATAATTAACGGTGGTTTTATAAAATCTCACATACTAAGTTTCAAGCCCAAAACTTTTACTCCATTTAGTTGCTTAACAAAAAGAGAAATGATTTAGTGACAATTTATAATCTAATGTGAGAATAATAGTTTATTTTAGACTACCAAAAATCAAATAAAAATAATTATCAATTGTTGTGGGTCCACTCCTTCAAGAATTTCTGACTCACAATTACAGAAGTTAAAAAATTGTTATGCTAGCAAAACCCATCTAGATACAAAATCATTTTCCCAAACTTTTTCAAACATACCAAGTTGTGCCTGACAACAACTTAGATAAAGCCAGGGATCAATGTATTATGCAAAGATTAATTCATTACTCTCACCACGTTACCTGAAAACTTTCCCCATAATTTACTTAAAAAGACTAGACCACGGAATCAAACAAATTAAAACATCATTCTTGTTTAGGTTGCATGCAAGTAGCTTGATATTTTATAGGAGACGACCTAGAGGAGATTAATTATAGTAATGATGACGTAAAGCCATTAAGCTCTCAGTGGCTTTATGCGTAGCCTCGAAAAATGATCGCCGTGCTTCGATACGCGTCCCAATTCCAGGCTTCTAGCAACCCCTCATTTTTGTGATTCTTGCTCCACCATCATTTTCGTGGAGAATTATGATGAGTTTATAAACGTGTCAGCTCAATACATATCAATAATTTTTTTGGAAGTTCCTTCACGAGTCTAGATCTCTTTGCCGTAATATCCACCATGCTCTTGCGGTTAAGCTGCCACAAATTTATGGCGGAATGTATATATATATATTATTTTTTTATAGATTAATCTATTAGAATTGTGTCAATTCAGTTTTAATTTTTTTTTTCCAATTGAATGTTAAACAGTTTTGCATTTGTACTAATTTAGTTAATTTGATCAATTTTGGCCAGCCAATGCTAACATGAATGTTGGCTGTCCTATTTGACAGGGCAATATTGATGTGAATGATTTTAAATAACATTTTTCAATTTGTTTCTTTTCTTTATTTTTTTTCCGTCGCTTCTTCTTCCTCTGGTCAGTCGCTGACCCTTAGTGACCGGGCAGAGGCAAGGCCAATGACCTCGCCAGTCATCGAGCAAGCCTTGCCCAGCCCTCTAGCGAGGGAATGTTCTTCTTTGGAGTCTTCTTGCTCGGACTGGCTTTAGTCATACCATTTGATACGAAACCTGGAGATCCGACTCTTTTGGACTAGATATGACAACAATCTGGGTATATAGCCATGAAGATGGCACGTGTATTGGTGAACAAGCCCTAGGGATTGACTTCTTTCCCTTCTTGGAAGTACATATTATTTGTAACCCATTTAAATTGTCATTTGACAGCCAATTAATTTTTTAATACAACTGATAAATCTTAAATGTCAAAGAAAAGAGCTATAGGCTCCTGACATGAACCCCATCTAGGTATGATCTCAAATGGAGCTGCGTGATATTACTACTGATGTAGATGCGGTCCTCATCCATAAATTTATGTGGTGACTTCTTGCTTTCTTTTGACACATTTTCCTATCTCACTTCTGTTGTCTGCTAATCCAAATGCAAAAATATAATGAACTTTAGATTAGTTAGTGCAAATGCCACTCGTAGCCAATGTAAATTTCAGGACAATTGTTAGATAAGTTTCTCTCAATGTGCTTTTTATCTCCTAAACTTTTCTTTTGCATTTTTGCAGGTGTGCATACTTTATTTGGTCCTGCGAGCACTCGATACAGTTGGTTCGTCCCATAACACTGCATTAGTTTTTAGTCTTTCATTTGAAAGATATTATGCTGTCTATCAAACACTGTGCATCTGTCCTAAATTACCCTCAATCCATTTTTAATTCTGATTGATTAATCCGAACCATCTATCCCTTGTCTGTCGAAGGTTTACTACAACGCAAACCCAGCGGAGTTTCCTTTTTACGTAGATAATATTTATGGAAATATCTGTGCAGCTCAGAGCTAGTTCTTCACTAAACATGAGTGTCTTTGTCACCATTAATCATCATAAGTGGAAGTGGAGTAGGCTAAGCTATACTTATTAAGGCCCCTGATGATTTATGCGATGATAATGTTTTGGCTTATATTTAATCAGTTGAAGAATCCATGAAAAGGAACCCGCTTCCAGATTAGGCCTTAGTTCCGCTGCCTAGTTCTTGTTAGTATCACGTTGAATTCCAGCTCCATAATGACATTAGTATGTGATTTTGTGGTGGAATCTTATTTCTGTTAATGCTCCCTTTCCAGAGGATGACACAAGCATACCTATTGATGTCAAAGTGCCGATCCTGAAAGCTTTTCTTCAGCACGTGTTTGATAAGGAGGGGCATTTTTCATGTGAGTTAAACATGTTATTATGCTACACTTTCTTTCCAGTTAAAGCTTTTGGTGATCTAAGACTGGTTTTCCTTGCATTTAAATTCTTGGTTCAGTATTTTTGTCCTTTCGTGGTCTTTACATAAATTCAGGAAGCGTGACTTAGATGTTTTGTCAAAAAAATTTGTGGGACAGTTTCTCTTAATGTAACCTCATAGAAATATGTTTGTGTATATGTGTAAATAATTGATGTCCTCCACATTTTGCATTAAGAATGATCGTCAAAGCTACATGGAGATTCTATCTTTAACCATAATCTTGTAGCAATTATCCATTATTTGAAACTCACTTCAAATTGACTGAAATAATTTTCTATAACACTGCTATTCAAAGAACAAGATATATCAACAATATTTTGCCTTTACTTTATGATTCTACAAGAGAACCTCTACAAATAGTCTCATCTACATTTCTTATTTGTGCATTCTTTTACTGACTTCTTTAAGAACCAGCACTAGAGTACGATAAACACTCTCTTCCTGTGAGAAATTCTGGTGTTATTTCCAGCATAAGAAGAAACGACCAGGCATAGGGTAAATGATTGTCAAAATATTTCTGATGTCAAGGTGGGAAATAAGGTGTTTGTTGGTTATTTATCTTCCATCAAGCCACTGATTTTCTTCAACTAGCTACATCTGGGGCATGCACGACTTGGTTGGGAAAGCTGCTTTAATTTGCAACTGCTGTTACCTTGTAATTTTTATTATTGTTTATTTATATTGCCGTTTTAGTTTACAGAAAATCTGTAAATGGTGCTACTCTAGAAGTCTGTGTTGGCTATACGAAGAATTTGCAACAGACTTGATTATTTTATTGTCATATTAAGGTGGTACAAAGGAGTGCAAGGTTCTAATAGACCAATTTCATCATGTTTCCACGGCTTTCCTGGAGCTTAGGAAAAGGTTAGTAACTTCTTATTTTTCTTTTTAATTATGATGTGAACACCTTTTGTGAGATCAGGATACTCTCTTCTTCAGCCTCTCAACTTAACCATGTGTGTTTCCCTTACCAACATACCTAACCATCATAGTTCCGCAACCATGCCATCGTTGTCTACCAGATGTTCTTTCCAACCCATTTTTCACTTTCATTGAGAATAAAAACTCAAAACCAAAACTTTGTACTACAATTAACCCAAAAATTGTTTAACTGTTTCTATTGATTGATGTGTTATCTGCTTTTCCTTTATAAACTGTAGCTTTTGTCGATACTTGCAGGTATCAAGAGGTAATTGAGGATATTACTAAACGTATGGGAGCAGGAATGGCAAAATTTATTTGCAAAGAGGTTTGTGATTTGACATGTGACACTTCTGATATTTTCCAACACCCTACCTTGATAAATAGCCAAGCAGAAGGAACTCTTACACAAATTATAGTATTTGGTTGTGTTTGGACAAGGTCAGTATATAGCTGGTGCAAAAGCTATGACCATGGCGGAGTTAGCTGTTTGGTTCTACTCCGTAAAGTATTCACTCGCTTATAAAAAAATGAATACGTCTAGAAGTGTATCATTTGGCCTTAATGACCGTTCTTCCATCTTCCAAGGTTCACACGCTTGTGAACTAACTATTGACTTTACTATGTGCCTTGTTTATGGTAACTAACCTAGCTGGATTGGAACGGGTTTGACCAAATACTATCATCAAGAGGAATTAAGAGCTGGCAATATTCTTTTGCACAAAGCATTTCAAGGCTCGCTGTAGTCTTGCACCTTTTGGAAGAATTCTTTGTAGTGAAGATTAATGTGTTTAATAGATCATTTCTACAAAGGGTTCACTAATTTATTCCTCATTGCAGGTGGAAACAGTTGATGATTACAATGAATATTGTCACTATGTGTCAGGACTTATAGGTTTAGGTCTGTCAAAGCTTTTCCATGCTTCTGGAGCTGAAAATCTGGCACCAGATTCCCTATCCAATTCAATGGCTTTGATTCTACAGGTACTTTTAAAAAACTTAGTTTCATCTACATGACCACATATTTTGGATTTCTAACATTGTATTTATGGATGTGAATATCAGAAACAAGACATTATTCGAGATTATTTTGAAGATATCAACGAGATTCCAAAATCACGCATGTTTTGGCCTCGTCAAATTTGGGGTAAATATATAAACAAACTTGAGGTAAGCCTCTTCAACATGATTCAGAACTAGTAAAGGCTTAGATAGATTGCACTTTAGCCCTTTTAAAATTTAAAATTGATTTTCCATCACTTACTTCATAGATGAAATGTTAAGATATTATGCACCTATAATGCCGAATTTCAGGCTGCATGCACCTCCTTATTTTCTCTTTTCTGTAATTGGTCCTATCTATGTAGGACTTGAAGTATGAGGAGAACTCAGTGAAGGCAGTACAATGTTTGAATGAGATGGTCACAAATGCTTTGACTCATGTTGAAGACAGTTTAACATACATGTCTGCTTTAAGGGATCCTGCTATATTCCGGTTTTGGGCTATTTTTCAGGTACGTTATCAATTCTTCAAGACAATATTGTTTCTTATATGTGAACAAGAGTTGTTGCCTTACATTTCTCCTATTTATTAAAAATATTGAAGGTAGTTTCGATCTCAAAATTTTTCCTAAAAAAAGTTTCCTTTAGAATTTTTCTCATGAACATACTACAAGCCCAATCTCTGCATTTTCTCTCACACACATTTGTGCGCGTTTAGAGCCGGTGCACAGACACACAAGTTGTCCCTTTCTCTCTCCTTTGGCAAACGGGTGTTCATCCTTAACGAGATTCGGTTTCACACAATGACTTTTCAAAACTTCCCCACTATAATCAGTTTTTTATATTCTAAACTTACTTTTCATAATCTTTCGACTTTATATACGTGGTTCATTTGCCTTCATGACGTTTAATGTTGATATTTTTATATTAACGCCATTAATCTTCTGATTATATGGGAGAAGCTCCTTTGCCAACATTTTCTATTTTTTCCTAGATAATGGCGATTGGAAATTTAGCTTTATCCTACAACAATATTGAAGTTTTCAGAGGTGAAGTAAAGATCAGGCCGGGTAAGAAATGATTTGCTGATATTTTCTTTCATCACTGAAATTATAGCTATCCTAGACATGATGAAATCATGAGGCGTACTGAAGAACTTGAATGGAGGCATTCAAAAGAAAGTTTTAGATGATGAAATCATGAGGCATACAGAAGAACTTGAATGGAGGCATTCAAAAGAAAGTTTTACATGATGAAATAATGAGGCATAACAAAGAACTAGATCGAGGAATGATAGAAATATAGCTTGTAAGACTATTGCCAACCATTCATCATTTGTTAAGGCTGTGTCTATCCATGAACTTTTGTACTTCTGTGTATGTTCTACAGTGGCTCTGAGATAACGATTGCTCGGTTGTTCCATTTGTCTACTTATACTTTTCAGGTCTTGCTGCTAAAGTTAGGGATCGCACAAGGACAATGGCCAACGTTTATGGTGCTTTCTATGATTTTTCTTGTATACTGAAGTCCAAGGTATGAACGTCAAAAACTAGAATGCACTGTCTTTTATACATGCATTTTAATTATTTCTTACTTGAAAATGTACTAGACCTTATAACCCACAAAACCTTCAGTGGTCTAAATGGAATGTAGCAAACTTGATTGTATGTAAAGGCTAGCTATCTTGAATCCGAAATAGACGAGACGGTGCTCCATTATCCCTATGAAGTGAAAAAAAATGAAGTTTTGCCTTCTACAAAGATATTTTTGTATGGGGAACCACTTCTCCTTTAGTGGTAGCTTCAATAGCAGAAGGGATTATAACTTAAGTCTTAGAAGCGTTGTGAAATTTCTCCCTTCTACTTCCTGACTGTGGGGCAAAGTATTCTTGATGATCTGTTATTCCAACTTTTGGCTGCAATAATAGTTGATGCTTTCATTTGTT
Organism: Corymbia citriodora subsp. variegata; assembly: GCA_014858505.1. Taxonomy (NCBI): domain Eukaryota; kingdom Viridiplantae; phylum Streptophyta; class Magnoliopsida; order Myrtales; family Myrtaceae; genus Corymbia; species Corymbia citriodora. Next base: position 13,505,550 of record CM026416.1, read on the forward strand.
ACCCTGCTTTTCCATCTCCATGCTTTTCACACTATGATTTTAAACGTACACACTTTTGGCTCCTGTAGGTTGACGAGAATGATCCTAATGCTACAAAAACATTAAGCATAATCGAGGGTATACAGAAGGCTTGCAGAGATTCTGGCCTCCTAAACAAAAGGTTTCTCTCTCTCTCTCTCATAGATATTGATTATGTCGTTCTAATTATATAAACTTTCTTTTGTGAATTTTGACAGGAAATCTTACATCCTTGCGACTGAACCCACAGCATATAGCCCTGTCCTCGTGAGTTTACAACCGTTTGTCTCGCAATATTTGGCTGGTCTTAGAACAACGTTGTGAATAGTAACCCAAACAAAAGAGAGAACAATAGCTTATCATGATCTACATTGCAGGTTGTCGTTTTGCTCATTATACTGGTAATAGTCGTGGCTCATCTCTCTGCAACCCAATCGAGTAACTAATGTGAGTTCTATTAGCATAATACGCTCAACCTAAAATTGCTCCAAACTTGTCTTCTCATCCTCCAATAACTTTTCTCCGTTGTTTTTTCCTGTGCAGATGGCTTTGTGGTAACACCAACAAGTGATGGAGATAGTGTCGCTGTCTCTATTGTAGAATTATGCTTTTATTTATGTTTGTATCTTGCTTTTTGATGTGTGGTATTTATATATGTTTGAAGCATCTGAACATAATTGACGAACTACTATTGTCAATGAGGAAAGCTCAACCCTATATGGTTGACTTAGGGACGAAAGAATATGTGATTTTTTCTTCATCCCTATTCAGAGGAAACTTTCTATTTCACTGAAAACAGGAATTAACCCAAGTAGTGAAAAAGTCTTTTAGACAAAAACTGATCTTTAATTTTTTTTTATTTTTTTTAGATGAGTTTAGTGGTGATTTCGGACAGGTAGTGCAAGCAAGAATAAGAAAGACAAATTTAAAAGAAAAGGATTGTAATAGTGGAAATTGAAAAGACATTAACATTAATCAATTGAAAAAGTAGATCGGGAATGGATCTTGAAAATAATTACAAGTAGCCATATATATATATATAACTCCTATTCATAATTGCTCATTAACAAATATATTGCTAAATACAGTTGTAACCACACTTTCAAAATTCTAGGCCTCCTATGCAAATGCCAAATTTATCCGCTTACAATTCTTGAGGCCACTGTGTTAGTTAACCTTTGCTTGGTATCCGTCTTCAATCATCTTCACTTTGCCTCGTTTTTTTCTTATCCTTATGTCTAACACTTAGCCAAATTATATTCGCCCAGTAATTGCCATCATGTGTTGGCATCTTTATTTTATGGTTGTCGATAATCATTGCTCACGGTCATCGTTAAGTTCTACCATCATCGACAACTATATTATATACCTATTGGTAACTATTACATAACTTGCCGATAGCCATATTGATATCATCACGGAACTCTATATCTGACCAAATCGACTCTATGTTAATAATATCTAATCAAATCAACTCCTTGTCAATAATGAAGAATTTGTTTTATTTCTTTTGTAAACACTTTCTCTAACCAATCTCTTAATTGATAGATTACGAAGTCAACATTCTCTTCCTCCTGAAGAGCTCTCTCTACCTCTTGTGGTAGCCTCCCCAAATCCAAAACCCTAAGATCTTCTTCAACCCCATACAGCAATGGAGGTATCTACCTCCTCCACAACCCATCCCCATTTCCCCCCTTAGATTCAAGCCCTTTCACCCCATGCCCCGATTCTCCTTCTACTCTCGTCAATCCCACCCAGCATTGACGACACCATCTCCCCTCTTGTCAATCCCACCCAGCATTGACGGCACCATCTCCCCTCTTGTCAATCCCACCTAGCATTGAAGGCACCCAACTCCTCTCCCCTCTAAGACCAAACCCAGTCAACCCCAGACTCGAGTCTTCCTCCATCGGCATTCTATTTCCCTCCCCAGCTCCACAAGATTCCATTTGCCCAGGGGGCAACCACCCATAACCCTGTCTGCATAAATCCGACACAAACGACCTTCATACTCACACTACAGACCTTGGCCAGCTTCAACTCAGTTTCACGAATCAGCTGCAATGGAGTCCACAGAAGAGGAGGAAGTCAGACTTGCAATACTCTGCAAAAGGCTCGGGAAATTGTGGTCGAATCAAACAATAACAGCAGTGGATGATGTAATCTCAGCAAGTAAGGTAAGAGAATGTCAACAAACTCTCATAGGGCACCTATACTAGAACCCTAAAATTAATTTCCAAGCTTTTCAAAATACAATGAGAAGGGTTTGGAAGCTTGAAAATGTTGACATTAACCTGTTAGCCCCTGGAATATTTGCTGTGAGATTCGCATCAGAGAAGGATAAGGAAAGAATAGTTACAACGGGACCATGGTCTTTTGCAAATCACCTCCTGCTATTGAAGCCGTGGCAACCAAATACTCCCCCAGCTTGTTATAGATTTGAAACATGCAGTTTCTGGGTCCATATACATGGTTTGCTTGCTGAATGGATATCGGAAGAAGTCTTAGCACGTATTGCAGAGGATATAGGGCAAGTGAATGAGGTCAAAATTGAGACTAAAGGGTATATACCCTATAAAATAGGAAAGGCGAGAGTCGAAATGAATCTGAACATGCCCTTGAAACCAGGAGCGCTATTCAGCAATAAGGGCAAGAAAATCTGGCTGGATTTTCGATATGAACGCCTCCCACACTATTGCTACTCATGTGGAAGGTTAGGACACTATGCTCAGAACTGTGGGGAAATTCCATATCAGGAAGAAAGGTTCATGGATAAAAAAGACATGCTGTTCGGGTCATGGTTGAAGGTAGAAGCAAATGAGTACAGCCCTTTCTGGGATGTTTACTATGGGACATCAATGAAGGAACTAATAGAGGAAATGAACCCCCACGACACGCCCACTAATATGGGCGAGTTGGTGGTATATGAAACACAACAAGAGATCTGTTCAGTCCCAACAACTCATAGGGACAAAGGTAAGAGAAAGGAAGTAGCTCAAGAAGATATGCAATGGACCAAAACAGCGGGAGTGGCATTTGATCTAGAAAGCGACACCCCACCAAAAGAACATCCAAGGAGTATCACTATTGCTGAAAAAAGAGGAAAGGGTCCAAAGCATGTTGCTCAGAAAAAATTAAAGAGATACTCCCCTTATGTACCGCAAGGGATGAGTAAGCCAGGCTTTGATGATACTACACTATTAGAAACCCCCGTACTTATGGAGGAAGAAACAAGAGGATGGGCTTTGGTGGCTAGCCCTAATAAGCCACCAATTCACAAATGAAGTTCCTAAGCTGGAATTGTCAGGGGCTGGGCTCCCCCCTGACAATCCAGGCCATTAGAGCCCTGGTGGCTCAAGAGAAGCCCGCTGTTTTATTTCTAATGGAAACCAAGAACAAGGAGGAAGTTAGTAAGAGATTACAACGCAGACTAAAGTTTCAACATAGCTTCATAGTTAACCCAAGAGGCATTGCTGGGGGATTAGCTATCTTTTGGAACGATCAGGTAACACTCTCACTTAAATCAAGCTCTATGCACTATATACACCTAATTTGCACAAATAGGGAGACGAACAAAACAATGAGAGTGTCCTGCGTTTATGCACCTACTGATTTCCAAGATCGAATAAAATTATGGGCTGATATATCCACCACTCAAACTCCCTTCCATGGTCCCTGGGTATGTCTAGGGGATTTTAATGAGGTGCTGTACGTATGGGAAAAAGTGAGCAAAAAAGTTGCTGAAAACTATAGAATGAAAGCTTTCCAAGACTTCCTAGATACAAGTGGCCTAATGAATATTGAAAGCAAGGGCTGTGCTTTCACCTAGACAAATAATAGAGAGGGGGAGGAGCATGTAAAGGAAAAACTGGATAGAGTCCTAAGCAATATAGAGTGGAGAGTCGAGTTTCCTGAGGCTGAGGTGTTTGCTTTACCCGTGGTGGGCTCAGATCACAGCCCACTATTACTGGATTTGAATCCTCAGGTGGAAAAAAGAAGGAAAGAGTTCAAATTTGAAGCGTACTAGATAGATGATGAGGAGTATGAGCTAGTTATGAAGGAATCCTGGCTGGAACAAGATGCAGAAGGGGGAGGTCTCATCCATAAACTTAAAAAAGTCGCCACAAAGCTCCATAATTGGAGCAAAAGAAAAATTTCCAACGCCCGCAACTCCATTCAGTCCTTAAAGGAAGAACTGCAACAGTTAGTAAATGATCCAGAAGTGAACCACGACAAAAAGAGGGCCCAAGAGCTGAAAAGTGAGATTGAAAGACTATGGTGTCAGGAGGAGATTTTCTGGGGAATGCGGTCCCGTATTCAATGGTTAAAATGGGGAGACAAAAATACGAAATTTTTCCATGCTACCACGGTACAAAGAAGACAGAGGAATCGTATAAATATGCTCAGAAACACAAATGGTGAGTGGACACGTGACCAAAACCAGATTAAACAAATGGCAACCATGTTTTTCAAGGAGCTATATACCTCAGTGGGGAATCGAAACATCCAACCGGTATTAGATCAACTTCTGTGTCTAGTGTCAGAGGAAATGAACCGAGCACTGATAAGGGATGTTACTATTGAGGAAATAAAAACGGCTACTTTCCAACTGGGAGCACTCAAAGCCCCTGGACCAGACGGGCTGAATGGACTCTTTTTTCAGCATCATTGGAATGACATCAGCCAAGATGTTTATATTGAAATTGTGAAGTTTTGGAGGTCTGGCACTCTAAATCCAGAACTAAACAAGACAATTATCACCCTTATACCAAAAGTCCAGAGTCCAGAACAGGTGGATCAGTTTCGCCCCATCAGTTTGTGTAATTTTATTTACAAGATCATCTCGAAGGTGCTGGCAAACAGACTAAAGCCATATCTGCCCCAATTGATAACTATGGAACAAAGTGCGTTCGTACAAGGGAGATTGATTCAGGACAACATATTGCTAGTACAAGAGGTGCTACACCAGCTACAAACAAGAAAGAGAAAACGGAAATTCCAGGCAATCCTAAAATTGGATATGAAAAAGGCCTATGACAGAGTAGAGTGGGATTTCTTGGAGGCTAGTATGAACAAGATGGGATTTAGTGATACCTGGGTGGCGATGGTAATGCAATGTGTAACTACTGTTTCTTATCGCGTGAAAATTAACGGGCAGCTCCTACCGATCTTTAACCCATCTCAAGGAATTCGCCAAGGGGACCTATTATCCCCCTATCTTTTCATACTAACAGCAAACTCTCTATCCCATCTACTGAATAAAGCAGTGAAAGAAGGCAGCATAACTGGAATCAGACTAAATAGGGAATGTCCCACCCTATCCCATCTCATGTTTGTGGATGACCTCATCCTATTTATGGATGGGAAAATCACAGAATGTCAGAACTTTGCTGCTGTATTACATCAATACTGTTATGCATCAGGGCAAACCATTAATCTAAACAAATCAGGTATGTTTTTTAGCAAAGACTACCCATAGACCCTGAAGCAAAACTTGACGCATGAGATGAGAGTTTCAGAGCTTGAAAAATCAGGGAAGTACCTGGGTATTCCATCGGACTGGGGGAGATCAAAAAAGGAAATGTTCGCTTGGATCAATGCTAGAGTGAACAAAAAACTAGAGGGTTGGAAATAAAACCTCATGTCGAGGGCAGGGAAAGAAGTATTGATAAAAGCAGTAGTACAAGCGATATCGCAGTATGTCATGTCAGTTTTTAAAATCCCGCTATCAATATGTCGGGCCATTGAGAGGAAAATTGCTGATTTCTAGTGGAAGACAAATGACCACCACAAAGGAGTACATTGGAAACGATGGGAACTATTAAAAGAGAGAAAAGCACTGGGGGGACTCGGCTTTCGAGACCTCATCGCATTTAATGAAGCAATGTTGGGAAAACAAGCATGGAGATTGATCCAACAGCCGGATTCCCTCTGGAGTAAGGTTGTTTAAGGCCTCTACTACTCACATAAAAATATATTACAGACTGGTCAAGGAAGCAACCCCTCTTGGGGATGGCTTAGCATATTAAAAGGAAGGAATAATATCCTACCTTCCCTACGGTGGATTATTGGTAATGGCGAGAAAGTGAATATTCGAGAGGATCATTGGCTACCTAGAGGAAGACTAAGCGGCCCAGCAAATAGAGGGGATCCAAAGATGGTATCGGAATTGATAGATGCGGAGAACATGACATGGAAGGCAGATAGAATCAGAAATTTATTTGATCAGGAAATAGCCACATAAATGCTTTCAATCCCACTATGCACAAACAGGACAGATGATTACATAGTGTGGACACCTAATAAGACAGGGGTTTACTTAGTAAAAAGTGCGTATCAGTGCACACAATCAAAACAGAGCAGCCCTAAACAATCAGAAGCTTCTTCCTCATATCAGACACCAAAAACACTATGGTGACGCATTTGGCAAGCTCAAACACAGCCGAAGCTCAAACATTTTCTATGGCAATTATGTCATAATGCACTACCAACAAGGGAGAATCTTCGGAAAAGGAATATTATACCTTAGAATAGGTGCGCAATGTGCCATAGCCAACCCGAAACAAGTGAGCATATGTTTCTTCTTTTCCCCTGGTCAGAACAAGTCTGGAAACACCCTGCAATTAACATTGAAGTAAATCAGCAGCAAGTAACCCGCATTGAAGAGTGGCTAGACAAGTTTCAGCACAAAACCGTTCCGTTTGAACTCCTAATGCAGCTCTTGTGGCAGATCTGGAGAGGGAGGAACGCCCTCATCTTCCGAGGACAGCAAATCCAGCTGGCCCACCTAATCGACACAGCAATTGCCCAACACAGCAACCTCAGTACATGGACAGCCCGAAAAACCAGATACACAGCACCAAAACCGGACTTACCTGTCAAATGGCGACCTCCAGCAAGCGGTTCCATCAAGTGGAACGTAGATGGGTCATTCTGCAGAGAAACCGGAGAGGCCGCAGCAGCGGGGATATGCTGAGACCACCGAGGAAAGCTACTGGCCGGCTTCGCACGAACTGTTGCGGTGGAATCACCCCTTCAAGCAGAAGCGGAAGCTGTTTTGGAAACCCTAAGATGGGCGACAACAAAATGAAACCCAGAAGATGAAGTCCTTAGCTGGGAGGTTGAGTCCGACAATCTTGATTTGGTAAAGGAGATAAGCACGTTGGCAGATCAACAGCAACACTCCCTCACAGCTCAAGCGTGCGCAAGTGAAGACAGTTTCAGCTGGGAAGTTCAAGCCCATCTCCGTGAAGCCCAGTCTCTTTTAGCAACTCTGAAGCCCATTAAGTTCACTTACTGCAGAAGAGAAGCGAACAAAGCAGCGGATTGGGCTGCCAAGGCCCAACGAAACAAGGAACTACCGGCCAACTGGGCCCAATACCCCCCGTCAAGCCTCATTGAAATTTTATGTTCAGATGTACCTAACTTCTTGCTTTAGTAATGAATGCCTCAAATTTACGACCAAAAAAAAAACAAAAAAAAAAATCTCTTAATTGATGAGCTCCTTTTATCGTCTGTTGGCATCAAATAGATGGCTTCCTTTGCATTTAACTACTTCGACTATAGTCTTGACATTTTATTTTGGTAGTGAACAATGAATTATATGACCAAGTTCACGTTTCTACACTTTACTAACATACCCTCGTGAAAAAAACGTGAGAGTACACATAAACTAAATCCCAATGGTCGACATAATCATCAGACAAGTGTATTAGATGACTAAAGCATATCGTGAACGATACACGAGAATACACAAAGCCCAGTAAAAGGAGCAAAAGGAACAACAAATAACTCTTCAACACAATTCCCACTACTACCACATAGACCGAGCAATCCTCTGAAAGATACAACTGAAGGACCGCGAAGAAATAGCACTACTGCCAAAGGCAAACAACCAAACACAAACTGAGTACGGAACACTCTAGACACCATAACCAAGGCATTAACAGCATTAGCGGGTTGAGGCATCTATCTAGAGAGAATCAAATCCTAACCAACCAAATTGTTCTAAATCCATGGATAATTGCTATTTAGGAATGTAGGCAACCTGACGAACCCAGGTTGCATAACCTAATTTTCCATGAATACAAGACCCAGACCACACAGAACCAAAAAGGAAAGGGGGAAGGAAAAACCCTACCGAGGGTCGCAGGAGATGGTGGCTGAGTGACGACGATGATGGCTAGGCTTTGATGGCTACGGTGGTTGCTAAGTAGTGATGGTGATAGTCACCGATTCTGACCTTATCTAGTGGTGACGGTGGTGGGTGGTTGGAGACGGTGACAATGGTGGCTAGGTTCCAATGGTGACGGTGGTGGTTGAGCGGCGTCGACGACCATGGGCGATAGGGTGAGAGTGGTTGTGTTGGACTTCGGTGGAAGAGACAATGTTCTCACACAAAGAGAGTAAGGAAAATGGGAGAGGGGAGGGAGATGGGTCAAAAAGGCCTTTGTGATACTAGTGCCAAAAAGCCCACGCCAACCTGTTCCGGTCCAACCCCAACCAAACCCTACTGGTATCAGCTCTGTACCTGAAAAAGAGTTTAGCCCAACCCCAAGATACCCTAAATTTAGGGTCGGATTGGGTTGGGTTGAGTCGGGTTGAGCCGACATGAGTATTTTTTGACACCTCTATCAGAAACCCAAAAAGTCAAACAGTTTATTTTCGAGTTGACTCTTTTTAGTCAATCTTGTGTAAAACTTTGGCTTTTTGCACCAAAATGTTATGTTTGAGTCTCACTTTAAAAGTAGAGATTTTGGAAAAATTCAAAATTTTGACCATAAAATCAAACTCTTAGTGAAAGTCAACTAGGGTTTGACTTTTGGTCAAACTTTTGACCAAAAAGATTGAAATATACAAAAATCATAAAATCACTTCATTTTAGCTTCAATATGGCTTTAGCATCAAGAATTTTGCGAAAATCGATCAAGAACCTCATTTTTTTGGTTTAGGTTCAAAATCAACCAAAAATGAAATTACTTTCATTCTAATCATAATTAGGCTTAGTTGCTTTTACAACGTTTGATCTAGAGACATTTACCCATTCAATCGTTCAAGCAATTTTCGGATTGGGCAAAGCGAAATGTCAATTGACACTTTTACCCCTAATTAGGGGTCCGAATTGATTCTTAATGATTTGTGAGGTAACACCTCCATTCTACTCAATTTTTTTGAGCTAAGTCCAAATTTTGGGTCGATCTTAGCAAATTCACTTACCAACTTATTGATTTGGGAAATTTAACTTACTAGGCCTTAAGAAAATAGGATTATTGAGCTCTAATTTAAAAAATTCGAGTTGACCCATTTATGACTAGGGTTTAATTTGATGAATTGAGGTTTAATTTGGATATTGGCCCTCAATTAAATTTTGATGAAAATGTCGTGTCATCGACTAATGGTCAATTTGGATATAATAAGTTTCTCTAAGCATGGACAATTAAACTAATAGGTGTCTTGCAACTTTAATTGAGTTCAATTTCAATTAATTTGCGAATTGAGACCAATAATTAGGTGGAATTGTCCAAATTAAGGTCTAGAAAGTCCAATTTGATGTACCCATGGTATAGGGCCAATGATTTTCATAGCAATTAGACAATTAGATTAATAGAAAATCATGAAATTTAATTTTGGTGGTTCAATTAGCCTAATTTGTTTGAAATTGTTTGAAATTGGCGCGTTTCTTTTCAAAAGTGGATTGTTTTCTTTCCAATAAAATAAGTTTTCTTTTCAATTTAGTGCATTAGGGACCAAATTGCACAAACCAAGAAAAATCAGACCAAAAGCTCCCCAAGAACTAGTCATTCAGTCAGACCCGTACAAGACTAGTCCGATCAGTTACCGGCAAAGAAGGTTGGTTAGGCCACCCTCTGGCTTGTTTTCGGTCATTGACCACCATCTTGTGGTAGCCCAGTTCAAATATGACTCCTTCATGTCCTTAAACTTCCTGTATTTGCAAATTGACCCATAGGTTTTAATGAAATTATAAAATTCCCTAATTAGGTCCTTAATCTCAGAAATTTTGTGAACCATTGATTACAGTAAGTCTTAGTCCTTCAAATTAACACATGTTAAATGTGTTAATCATGATTAGAAATTCAAAAGAGTTAGTTAGGCACATAGGTTACTCCCTAACCGTCGGATTAATTTGACGGCTAGGATTTGAGATTAGGATGGGGTATATATACCATTTTCCCTCCAAAAGTTTGGAGGAGGGGGCCATTTTCAAATCTACTTTCTCTCTCTAAACCTCAGATTCTCTCTAATCTCTCTAAATCCTCCACTCTCCCACCTCTTTCTCTCTCTCTAAACCGCTCGACGGTCCAGCCTTCAAGCTGCCGGCTGGACCCTCACTAGTGACTTGGCTGCCACTGCCCGGTTCTTCGACCTCCCTCAGTCCTTTCCCTCAGTCTTGGTGGTCAAAATCCTCTTCAGCAGCCCCTAAATGGAGTTGTTTAGCTCGATCTTCTCTACATCGCCTGAATTGGTCCAATTTTGGATTGAATCTGTTTAACTCTGATCGGCAATCCTTCGATGCAGACCTGTCCCCTCTGACGAGCTATAACTCGACTCTAGGTTTGATTCTGTGATTGATGAGGTCACTGTGATGTTTAATGATGTTCATTGACTGATTTGCCTGAATGAATGTGGTGTGATGAGGAGATTGTTCTTAATCTGTTAAAGTTCTGGTTCCAGATTGATACACCTAGAAAAAACCTCTTCATTTGAGCATGAAAACTTGTTTGAATGAGTTCGAGCCTTCTTTGACTTTTAATATAGACTCAATAAGATTTCTGACGAGCTATAGATAACTTCAATTGGCCTTTGTTTGATGCCTAAAAACTTTCCTCAAAGTCGTAGTTGTGTTTTGTGATGATGTGCTAATGACTGTTGTTTTGTGATGGATCCGACTTTTGCTGTTTTGTAATTATTTTCCGATTTTTGTGATTGAAATTTCAAGATGATTCCTTCATGAAATTTTTTTACAACATGTTAACATAGAACATCTATTTTTGCCAAAAAATTGTAAGATCATCATGATAGAACGAATGGCCCTAACATCACCATTAAATATGCTGATTTCTGGAGTTCCTAATTACATGTATCAGTTTTATGAATTTTTTCTAATTTTTTTGATCATAATATGATCTAGAGTTCTGCATGAAATTTATGTGTATGAATGAGGGTCATAATTTTTTTTTTTGAAATTTTCCAATGAGCACAACTAGGTCAAATCTACTCAAATACGTCCTTTGTTCTACTGATCTATATGTTCTAGAATCCGAAATCCTGACCTTGTTGATTTTATTGTGATTTTTCCCGAACTCTTTTCAGGTTGATTGCTTCTAGAAATTTGTTCAAATAAGTGTTGGTCATAATATATTTTTGTCACGATGTTTAGATGTCATTGACTAAATGAAATCCATTAAAAATCGTTCTGACCCCTGTATTGCCTTGTATAAACTCACGAATGCATTTGTGTGTAATTGTACACTTGATTGTGACTGTTTGTCTATGAATATCCCATGAATGTCATTGCATACCATAATGTCATCTTAGGGACACTTATACCACGTTAATTAAACATCATTTCATCCTGTCGTTGCATGTTTTCATGTAATTAGGTTATGTTAGCATGAACATGTTTAATGTATGTTCCGTCATTAATATTTTCATATCATGCTTACTGATTGCATTAGGGTCTCGACCACTTAATGAAATTGTTTGTGGTTTGATGCTTGATTTATATGATTTATCTCATACTTTTACCTTGTCATATAGGAAAGTTAAACCATACAATTTGTTCATGTGCTTGCTACTCTGAATCGAATTGATTCGCATGTTCATGAAAATGTCCATAATTGAATGAGTAAACAACCTTAATTGATCATGTCATCTCTTAGAAAGTCTTATAAAATTCATTAATTTTTCTAATGACATCAAAATCATGCCATTTCCATGTCAATTGACCCATTTTTCCATATTCACAAAGTTGCCTGGTAATCTGGAAAATCCTAAATTCGGAATACCTACATAGTCATTTGCATGTCTGTATTTTGTCATTTTTGATGAAATTATTCTGTTGTGATTTGATGCTTGGACCCTTCATAAACTTTGTTTGGCATCCTCAGGACTATCTTTTGATAATATTTCATGAATTTTCGAGATCGTTAACCTATTCATATTCTCATAAGATTGCATCTATCTACTGCTGACCTGTTCTGTTCTGATGCGTGTTGTCGCATTCTTGGATTTTTATAAATTCACACGTAGCTTATTCTGAGGAGTTGTCTCATGAAAAATGTTCTTCGTTGGGTGCTTTATGTACTATAATTTTTGTGAAGCAGATTGCTCAATGGGTCATGTTCAATTACTTGTTCCTTTTCAAGGTGTTTTGGATCCCTTGTTCTGTTTGATTGTGACATATACGCATTCCGTGATTTTTAGGAAATAATGCATGTAGAAATAATTCTTGATGTCTTCACCACTTTTGATTGTCTTTTCATGAACTTTAAATAAAAAAATTCTCAACAAACAAAAAGGCCGATGAATATATGTTTGACGCTTGAAATTGTGACCAATGCGTGCATAGTGAGTAAAGTGAACCGGTGCTGGTACACTAATTGCTTGATTGATTGGGAAATAAAGTCCTAGGACCTACTCATGTGTTTTTTTTTAAGTTCAATGCATTTGATTGGTAGATACTCGCATTAATCGATGCATGTTCTCGGGTGAATTTGGGGTTACACGTTAGAATGCAACCTTGGGGGGTATGGTGTTAATCACGGCAAGCAAATACTTGTGATGTTTACTAATCATGACCCATGTCTAATAATGAATGGGGATAGCATTTGGGACACGTTGTGCAAAAAAGTCCAAAGGCCAACCTCGATACTATTTCTAATCTGTTGATTGGATGATTATTGTTTGTTTACTTGCCATGTTTGGTGTGCTTTTGTGTGAATCAATGTTTGTTTTCATTGTAAACCATTCTTTTAGAATTAGTTAGGAATTAGGGTATGTGAAGAAGGCGGCCCCGAAGATGGAGATGGTTGATATCCTTTTCGACCCTTACCTTGTACTATTCATTTGACACCCAACATATGTTTCAGGTTTTCTATTGCGTTATATAAAACCCTAGCGAGTTGCAGGTTCATTTCCTTCTCTCTCTCCTTCCCTTTACATGTACCTTTTTTGTTAGGATTGCATGTGTAGATTTACCACCTTCCTTGGTTGTTTACTTTATGCACTGCAATTTCAATTAAAATTGTTTGCCCTTCTTTTTTTTTCTTCCATTTTTTAGAATGAGAATGGCAAGAGATTGGCATCCACGCATGATCACATTCTTAGATTAAAAATGGCATGAAAAAGTAACAGGACGCGCATGGACATCTTAGGTAAAACACAATAACTATTAGGTACCGAAAAGGCACTAATAGAAACAATTAGCATAACCCAAGTCCTAGAACCCTAGAGCTCTCATTGAGTAGAAATTGAGGGAACCTCTCTCAACTCTCAATTGGGCTTTCTAGCCGGCCCCCAAATGAAGGCTAGTGGCGACTCCCGGCCCTTTATCTTAGGTTGTTAAAGAACTTAAATAAGTAAAATGAATCTTTTTGCTATTGCATGGGGTATGGATTTGGGAGAATCCATACTCGCGATCGATGGACCTCTTGGTGGACATGATCATCATTTGTGATGTGTTTGAGCCATCTTTGATGACTTGCCCTTTGAGGTATCATGAGTAAATACCTTAAACTCCATCCCTCTGGACACTGATCGTTGCCGAGGGTTGGTTGCAACAGGCTTGGTGACTCCACTGGGAACTGGTCACTAAACTAAGTGGACTTGAAGCCATAAAAAAAAGGTTGTCGTGTTTTCACTAACATGTCTTGCGTAGGATCACCTACGTGTCAAAGTCACGTGGATAAAAAGGTACGCCACCAACAATGTGTTAAATAGTCTTGTAGGTATGAGATATAAGGGGTGCTGTGATTGTAAACCCCTTATCTTGCGGGTGGTGTCAGGATGAATGAATGAATGAGGGGTTTATATTGAAGTGTTGTTTGTTTAAAGTTTAAAACTGTTGTTTGTTTAAAGTTTAAAACGCATGTTTAAAAGCTTTAGCACTATACTGCACACATAACCGTAGTCTAAAACCGCAATCGCACAAATTAGAGCCATTAGGAGGGTTAATAGGTGGAATCCGTGAGTGAAGACTCGTGGTAGTCCTATTTCCATTCAACCCACTCATTTCCTTAATGGAAGGTGCACTGACTGACGATAGTAGCGGTTAGTAAGCTCCTTCCATTAATTGAGATGGAGACCTTGAGCCTTTAGCATCCTACCCTTAGGCATCAAAACCTCACCATCTTCATGCGATGTGTAATTTGTGCTTGCCATGGTTCAGTTGGTAAAAATCATTCCTTTTTGTTGGATGCTATCTTTCTTTATGTTTGGATTTCCATTATGTATTTTACTTTCATAAACAATGACAAATTTTTAATCTTGAACACCTCTCTAGGTTAGGATCTAAATGGAAGAACTTGAAATTAATATTATTCCAATTCCAAGGGGACTCAAAGATATCTGGGAAGGCCTTAGTCTTAGAAACCAAGACTATGTAACCAAATGGATCGGTTACCTTCTAACACTATGAGAGGTTGAAACCCGAATTGCCATGATTAAGGCATTAGTTCACTTTTGGAATCCTTTCACCTCAACTTTTGTGTTTAACGGGCGTGAATTGTCCCTTACAATTGAGGAACTCGAAATTGCCATTGGGTTAACTCCCACCTCCCTTGATTTTGTGATACCACCGATTAATCAAGATCCAATTGCTATCATGAGCCAATTCTTACATATTCCTTCTGATCAAGTGAAATCCGTCCTAAAAGGAAATTATAATTTCATGCCGTATACTTTCCTTAGGAAGTATATCTCCAACCTTAAAATAAATTTTGGGAATCAAATTCCCTGCACATTCCTTCTCATGTTCTTCGTTTTTGTCATATTCCCTCACACCCGAAGAACAATGGATCCTTTAGTCACCTATGTTGTAAAGTAAGTTTGCGCTTTCAAATGTTTCATTTACATGATCCTTGCCAAAACCTTTGCGTCTCTCACTCGATTCAAAGAGAACCAATGTGGAATCCTTAGAGCTCCATTAGGACTTTTCCAAATTTGGCTTGTTTCTCATCTTAAGGAATTCGCCCCTTATATGAGAATTGTCAACATTTCAAAATATCATCACCCTATTCTCATGTTTCACCACCAAATTGATTTCTTTCCTTATTGGACCTTTTCCCTTTAGTTCCACTACCTAGAAAGACTTACCCCAAGTTAAATTCAATGGCATGCTCGATGGTTAAAGATCACCAAGGTGCACCCTATTGGCGAGGTTGACGAACCGCTCCCTCTTGTAGAGTTGACGGGTTCAATGTCGTATTACCCTTTGAGGGTATTTCACTCTTACTATGCGCTTCAAATGATCTTGCCAATCTTCAACTAGGGACATATCATCTTGATTATCACAAAAGGGTTATAGAAGATAACCAAAGTGACCATACCATGGAGGCGATTCTTCATGCCATCAGAGTTTGGTATGAGCCTCCTACATTGTGGATCGATGTTGTCGATGAATCCGAGTTGGAAAGAAAGATGAAAGTTTACCATGCAACAACAAAGTACATTCGTCGCCATGTAAAATCCAAACTTGAAGTCAAACTCCCAAACATTCCTGAACCTCAACAACTCAAACCAATGTAACATATTGAGGAGGATCAAACTCTAGCCAATGAAGAGCATTTGACCCATGATAAAAAAACGTCGTCGTGTGACTTCTAGTTCTTAGATTTTCCATGTATTTTTCCTTCATGTCACATAAAGAGGGAAATTCTTTGTACTTTTCTCATTTCTTTGTAATCGAAATTTCCCTGTATTCACTTTCTCATTACATGTAATCAAATTTTCTTTTTTGCATAATCATTTCATTCAATCAATGAAATTTCCTTGTACATTTTGATGTAATTTTTAGAAAGGGGCATTCGGATTAAACGTTTGTTGTTGTCCTTGTCAATTGTATAATTTCTTTTGAAGAAATTTTAATAAGAAGATGTTATATGATACTGGGGTCATATACACTTCTTATTATTATTTCATCTCAAGAAAATATAGAATTGATAAGGTCTGTATTTTCTTGATTTCTTTTGATCACATTCTAATTTGAATTCTCTTTTCTTTTGAAGGTACTAAATCACGACTGAGGCACGCTTATTATCCATACCCATCGTCACTGCTCCTACCGATGCGCCTGTGGCAGATTCTACCAACAAAGAGCCTAATGAAGAGATCCCTACTACTTCTCCTACCATTATAGACCCAGAAGCACCATCCAAGTAAACCTCGACTGTTCATCTAGATGAGGAGAGCGCAAGATATCTTGCAAAAATGAAAGAACGACTTCGCATGCTGCAAGGCTAGTAACTCCAAGGGTTCAACAAATTGTCGCCCTTTATTAAGGTGTAAGTCCTAGATTTCTATAAAGAGCTGGAGTTTTCAAGGAAGTATTACGGAATTTGGTGTCCATAAAAACCCATCTCAAGTATTACTTGGGCAAGATGGCCCGATATTCCAACAACACTTCATTGTTGATCAACATATTTCAAGATAGCTTGACTGATACTGCTCTTACTTGGTTTATTGATCTCAATCTTGAGAAAATTCACACTTGGGAGGATCTCACTGACGAATTCCTTCAACAATATAAGTTCAACTCGGAGATCACACCAACTCGTAAAGAATTGGTTCAGGTCGATAAGAGAAGAAATGAAACTTTCCGAGCTTACACCCAAAGATGGAGGGCTAAGGCATCTTAAGTCAAATCTCCCTGATTGAGAAGGAGGTCATGCAGTTATTTCTTTGACCTTTACTCAAAGAGTACTTTGACAAGATGTCCAATAACACTTGTCTCAACTTCTCCTCCAAGGTTGAATTAGGGGAATGCATCGAAGGAATCATGCGAGATGGTAGGCTGACCGACACATCGACTTGCAAATTCACCCCAAAGAAGGACAAGGAATCCGTAGTGGAAGTGTCCTATGTCCAAAATGTTGTCACTCAAATACCTTATACTCCTCCCGCCCAAAAGTCTACAACAGAGGTAGGGAATTCTTCCTAAAGTTTTAACCACAAAGGAAAGGCACTATGAAGACAATTCAGGCCTCTTCCAAGGCTTTGTCCCAATTGCTCCCCATGCTGATCGAGAGAAGGCTTGTTGCTAAAGAGATCTCGAGAGATAATCTTCCCATGTTTGCCGGCTTTGACATTACAAAGACATGTGATTATCACATGGGTGAAAAGGGTCATAATGTGGACAACTACTATGTCCTCAAGACAAAGGTTCAAAATTTATTAGACAAACGATTCTCTCTTTCAAAGACGCTATCCTGAATGTCCAACAAAGTCCTCTTCCAAATCATTTCGAAATTGTCAACATGATCTTTCGAGACGAGAATGAAAAGCTGTTCATGGTGGATATTCTGAAGTTGAATGAGGCGCTAGTCTTGGCTAGATGCCAAGAAAAGGAGGTAATATCTCCCATGAAGAGAAGATCCAATACCTTGCCAAGTTAGCTAACTTGGGAATCATCAAACCCATTGGTGAATTAGAATGGCGATGAAACCAACATCCGCACATGGTTGCATTCTTAGATTAAAAATAGCATGAAAAAGTAACAAAACATGCAGGACACCTTAAGTAAAACACAATGGCTATAAGGTACCAAAAGGGCACTAATAGAAACAATTAGTGTAACCCAAGTCCCCGAACCCTAGAGCTCTGATTGCATAGAAATCGAGGGAACCTCTCTAGATCATCGATTGGTATTTCTAGCCGGGCCCTGAATCAAGGTTAGTGGTGACTTCTAACCCTTTGTCTTAGGTTATTAATCAACTTAGATAAATAAAATGAATCTTCCCATTATTGCTTGGGGTATGGATTTGGGAGAATCCACTCTCGCAATGGATGGACCTCTTGGTGGATATGTTTATCATTCATGATGTGTTCAAGCCATCTTTGATGACTTGCCCTTTGAGGACCATCTCGTGAGTAAATACCCCTAAATTTTGTCCCTCTCGATACTGACCGTCACTAAGGGTGGGTCACAATAGGCCTAATCAAGTGCACTTTTGGGTTGCTCACCCTTGTGGCCACCCACCTTGGGCGTGGGGCCCAATGGATCCTACTACCCTGGCCCACTTCCTCATGGGTCCCAATTTCAATCTATTAAATCCTTTTTTTGATATTTCCGAGCCAATTGACAAATTTTGGGAATTAATGAGCCAATATCCAACATTTAAGTCTTGATGTCCCTAAAAGTTTGATATCTGATATCGAATTAAAGTTCATGGCTAAATTTGATCAATTGTAGTTTTAGTACATTTTAGATTAATGGTGGCTTTTAGAAGGGACGCGTATTCGACCTATGGTTGAAATAATATCAATCCACCTTTAAGTCTTTTCAATTTATGGATGATCTCGGTTGTCATATAATTGCAAGGGATCAATTGCTTATTCCAATATACATGATCGTTAGGAATTGATTTAGGGTCATTTGCAATCCATATAATGGTAATATGAAATCACTCATAATCCAATTATATTTTCTCTGCAAATCAACATGTAATTGCTCCTTGATCGGCATGTATTAGCACAAAATCGTCCTTTGGTCGAATTGTCAATCCATAGTGAAGTTCTCTGATTGTGCATACCGGAATCCTTAATAGCCTTTCCTCTTTGGTTAGTATTTCATAAGTGGTCAATTCATAGTAAATGTAACTAATAGCGCATTGATAAAGTAACTATTTGATATTTTGAAATGGGTTAAAATTTAGGACATCACACTTAAGACTCCCTCTTAGTGAACTCCCATGAGGGAGGTATTAGAACCAATAGAAAGGATTTTTTTGATTTTTGATTTAAGGTTCTTGCATGACTGATATTTGTTTGGAAATTCTGCTATTACAAATCATATTTAGAGCAAAAGTAGAAAGTTCAAAGGAAAGAATAACTTTGGGTTGGGAGCACCAAGATTCTTACACTATTGACAACCCAAGGTTTGGCAAAGGCATTGAATAGCATGGCTAAGTTATGAATTAAAAGACTTAATGCGTATAACTAATTATTAGATGCATTGAAACTTGATCAATACCACAATAAATACTCATAAAGTTATGAATTAAGAGACTTAATGCATGTGACTAATTATCAGATGCATTGAAACATGATAAGACTCTAAATTCGTGCATCAATCTTGGAAGCCAAACAATTATTGTGGAAGGTCATCAAATAGTAGTAGAAATTGACCAAAACAGCCTTTGGTTGTTAGTTAATGGATTAGTAGCCTCATAATCGACAACAAGCTTGTAAATTGGCAACAATGTAATCGATTAATGCCACGAAATCAATATCGTATCCATTAAATCAAGAACCTCTACGTATATTCAGCAACTTCAACCTTAAACTCAACTTATTAAATTGAAGCCAAAATTGGTTTTTGATTACATAAATAACAAGCTAGTTGGTTCAATCAACGAGACACGAGTGAAGCTTGAAGGCTAATCAATGGAGCCCGATACTCCCGCATCAAATAAGACGTTACAACCTTTAAACACAACTCCTAATATTTAGCAATAATTATCTACAAGAAGTTTCATATCCCGAGACCATTCTTACAACGATTCAACAATATGCCCTTTTGTTGATCCACCATTTCTGTCTTCAACTGATTTGTTGGTAGACCTCTACTTTGTTTGTTAATAGCACTTCTTCAAATGGATAACCGAAATATGAGAATCGCTTGCTATCGATGACTTTGTTGATCAGTTTTTATTAAATTTTGATGACTTGGTCCATGACTTCTAACATTGTGTTTGTTGATTTCCTACGCTGTTGACAAGTTAGTAGTTTGTGACTTCTATTTGACCAGATTTGTTTTTTCAACTGAGCTCATTACATACTGATTGAACCAAAATTCTGACATTTTTTTGTGTCAACATTGAGAATGAGGAAAGCTCAACTCTACAGGGTTGACTTAGGGACTAAGGATTATATAATTGTTTTTTCCTTCATCCTATGTCGTGGAGAACTTCCTCCGATCAATCTTTTTATTGATGGGTTCTGTGCGTTGTCTATGATTTCCTTCGCATTTTAACTACTTTCGCAATAACCCTAACATGTTTTTATGCTGGTAAGTGATCAATTAATTGACTGAGACCATGTCGCTGTACTTTAATAAAATTCCCTCGTGAAGAAAAACGTGAGAGAGCATGTAATTTAATCCCTAGAAAAGACGAAATTATCGTTAGAAATGTGAATTAGATGAAGATGAGACATTCCTCACATCAATCGAGGATGAAGAGGATGTCTCCATTGCCGACCACTCTGACTAGTTCGTTTGCCATAGTCGCCAATAGCATTCGATTCCATGAGGGGTGAGGGAAAGTTTCATAAAAAAAAAAATTGATAAATAAAGAGGCATTTTTCACTTGCAAGATAGGACATATCTTTGTTAAATTTACTTTTTACCAAATTTTACGTGCGCACCTCTCGTATCTGAAGCTTCAAATTCTAGTGATAATCTTGATTGTGTAAATTGAAAACATTTGCACATGCTAATCATAGTCTAATTGGTGACTAGTGAATCCTCAAAACTCTATGTTCAAATTAGTGCAAATCTAAGAAATCTTCAATCAAAGCAATCATTAATATGTTCCAACGTTTTGAACGTGCCGCCGGCCCTCCACTGGCCTTCGATTCCTCAGTGTGTTTATATTTTCCATCTTTTACTTTGGGAACAAGCAATTATGGGTTTTCTTCTTTCTTTTCTGGAATAAACAACGATTAGTAGGTTGTTTGTTAAGTCGTGACTGATAGTGACCGTATAGCAGATGCGCTGATGCATGCACTGACCAAAGAGGAAAGGGAAGAACGGGATCAATTTGCACGTGATCTTTCCTGTCTAGGAGCAAAACAAAAGTGTCCAGGTAGATTCTAGTTTGCATCTCATTCGAGTTTTTTTCCCCCTCCATCATAGTGTAAATAGTATTCCAAGTCAAAGATATTGACGAAACATTCGCATCGCACTGAATTTTTTGTTGAAATTCTCTTGTGCGACGTGCACTTATAGATAACATCAAATGAAAAAATCCACGAGTTGCCCTGATGGTTAAGAAGTGGATTTTTTATCTTTAAATGAAGGTGCAAAATAGACTTGTGTGTGACTACACATGGGACAAGTGTTTCATTCTCTGTGCCATCAAGTGCTGGTAATTTTATATATGAACGTCATCAATTCGAGTTTTGCCTTAAGTATTATCTAGTCAATGGAGCTGATGAGATACTTGATGAGCACTGACTTTAATTATCTAAAGTGGATACTCTCGTCATATAAAAATCAAGACTTCTCACTTTTCTTAAGAAACAAATAATGGGATAAGCGCAAGCTAAAATAACAACCATATTGGCTCCATTAACACCAAAATCAAGATGATAATACGATCGAAAGTGCGGCTCACCTGTCCCTCCCTCTTCAACTGCTAAGACCGAGGTCGTTTGAGGTGGTCAATATCGGAGCGACCTCAAGCCAAAGTCCTCGTGTACCAACCGCGATCGTAGCCTCCACCGCCAACTCAGCCATCTTCCTCGCATAAGACCGTTGTCAAGGCTGTGGCTACCATTGTGGCCAGCCGCTTGTCGTCGCCACAATCTTCTTCTTCACGATCCAAAGGCAGGGACGGTGTCTCGGCTCACCAGAAGCAAGAGGTTCTGCCCTAATGTCCCACGTTTATATTTTTGAAGCTTGGAAATTGAACTTCACAAGATGAAGCTAAATGCAGATGGGTCGCTCATGTCGCTCATCTCGACACTATTAGGCTAAGATTAGTTGTTTGGATTTCTAATTAGGATATGACTGTATAAGATAAGATATGAAATCCATGGATGCAGTAATAAATTTAAATATATTCACATCATCTCATGTATATTTTTTTTTATAAAAACAACATATCAATGTAAATGAACCTAAAAGTTCACAAACAGATATGGCAAAAATTTTGCACAACACTCTTGCCTATTTTATTTTTATATATTTTTAATTTATATTTTCTACTCTTTTTGTAATTGATTTTCTTTTTTATTTCTTTTTCCCCATTCCCTCATTCTCTAATAAAATTTTATCAATAATAAACTGTACTAATGTACCTAAAATATGTAATAAATATAAATATATTCTTATATTTTGTATTGAATTTATATTATAATATAGAATCAAAGTCGAATATATCAATAAAAATAAGTTAAAAAAACGGAATTGTTATTTTTTATTTGAATTTCCTATTTTAGTATTCAAATATTATTTATATATAAATATAATTTCAATTTTTTAATTAAGAAGATTGTTATTTAAGAGAAATGACTTTCCTATTATAAATATTAGAAATCCTATCTACTTTTATTCTACCTCCCCATGAGATAATTTTATTCAGTCTATATCCATCTTTTATCTGACTTTGTCTTGTATTAAGCCGGCACCAAATGTAGAATTGGATAGATTTTATCTTATCCAAAATTTTATCCTGATTGCTAAATGTAGTTAGTGCTTTCATAATCTTAGCAACGCAAGAGAAATGGAAGATCTATCACCTAGATGAAAACTCAATAATTCTAAAGGATATCTTTAAATAAATAAATAAGTGGATACCAAGAAGAAATATATGTGGAACAACCATAAGGCTTTATTGCCAAAGGAGATGGACAAAAGGTCCCAAGATTCCAAAATACTCTAAAATATTTACAAGGAACAAAAAATATCGCATTTGCTTATCACCCAAGTGTACAAGCTAAGCTCTATATAGTTACAATGATGATGACTAGGCAGACTTAGCTAACAGTAGGAGGAGACTACTAGCTACGCGTTCTCAATAGGTTATGCGATATTCACATGGGCATCCAAGAAGCAAGACTCCATGGCATAGTCTACTATAGAAGCTGAATAGTCAAGCATTATGACTTTGAAAAATACTAGAAAACATCGATGAAGCATTGACCCAACCTAGTATGATGCAACAACAAATTTGTGATCGCTATATCTAAAAATCAAGTTTTCATAAAAGAACTAAACTTATCACTCTCAAGTTGTTGACATATTTAATAAAGCGTTGCCACAAGCCAAGATATTGCAAAGCCTGCTTGGAGTATCATAAAAATTGATTAAGGAGGAATGTTAAAATCATAATCTAGAAAGCTTGGATCTACTAAAATCTAATCTAATAGTTGTTGAAGTCTGTGATGACTCCAAATACTAGTAATAACTGAATTGTGTGGACGTAAATGTAGCAAAAGAAAAATCTTTGCCCCCATGTAGAGATGTTATGCATGTGTTGTGTCAGTTACCAAGCTATAAGTAAGTGTCACGGGAGCAGAGGTTTCCATGGTTAATGGGTCATTCGTGATCGAGGAAGAACAACCAAAATGCCCTTCAAGAGATCCAAACACTTCCGGAACATTCTCAGGGACGGGCGATCTTGTAATTGCGCCGTGGTCTAAAATCTATAGATGGTAGATGGGGTGGTACGATCTTGTCCGCCGGATTGAAACTCGATCAATGGTTGTAATCTAAGGGCCTCAAGTATAAGAATGGATGCCCTCTCCCTCATTTGTATCCATCCAACCATTAGCAATTTAAGCTCATTTCTTTTGTCTAGAGCTTCTCTCTAGTTTCTCTCTATGATCTAGGTGAGTGATCAGATGATTTGAAGAAAGTTTGGCTTAGATCCCAATGACCCCAAGCGATCCGAAATAGCCTAAGTCGCATGATCGCGATCCCAAATGATCAGCCCATGACATAAGGGATGATGTTCGGACGAGGAAGTAGTAGATCGAACAACTAAGAAAAGCTCATCCACTTATGTCATTGCGTAAGCAAGTGATCGAACAATAAAATAAAAAAATAAATTAGACACAAGATTTACATGATTGGTCAAAGTGGTTTACATTCATGAGAAGAGTAGCAATGAATTCCACTATAAATTAAGCAATATAACATAAATTATAGTTACACTCGAGTTACTTGAATTACACCCAATAATTTGTGGAGTGTTTACCTCCATTATTTCATCAATCTTATAAAAGAATTAAATATAATTTTTTATAAAACTTGTGCGTCTTCACTGGGATGTAATCGCCTCAAAACTCACGATGAAAACCGCCTCTGCACATCAACAATGCGCCCACAAGAACCATAATATTATATATATCATTTGTCCACCTGAAGAAGTGTAAATAGCCACATGCACTTCAAAAAAGGAAACAAAATCAAAGTGGGATTCGGTCGGTGAAATCCAATCCTGGATCTTGCTCCACTTTTCCTTTAGCCGACTCCAGCACTAACACGATTTTTGTATATCCCTCGTTCAATAGATTAATTTTATTTATTAATTTACAAAATTTAAATTTTTGGCTCAAATTCTAGACATAATTTTAACACATATAATAAACAAACAATCTACCACAATTTTCCTTTCCTTACCCATCGTTGCTCTTACAATAGCCACATAATCTTGCCCGAAGGTCAATTGGGAGCAATCTTGGAATTTTTTCTTACCATAGGATTAGCAATTAGCTTTATGAATGTTCAGGTCATTGCTGGGGCAATCACAAATAGCTTTCTACTCCTAAACAATGACTGGGGAGCTTCCTGACCTGCCGTATACAAATTTTCGAGCAGCTCCATTCTGGAATCTTGCTCCCATGGAGAGTAGGCAGGAGAATTCCAGTTTTTTAAAAGACGAGTCACAACTTAAGTTTTTGATGAAGTGTACTTGATAAGGCTAGAGGTCCTCGAGGCAGCTGGACTATATGAGATTAGAGGTCTTTCAAAGATCAGTTGATCCGTGATGGTTTTTTATTATTTTATTTTGTGATGGTTTAGTTACTTAAAATGAAAATCACGTTTTTAACCCATGAACAACGAAAAAACTGTGCGGTACTATGATTTTATTATTTTACTTTGTGATATGGAAGGACACTTTTTTAGACTATATAAAATCGTTTACTCCAATCCCAGATACATTATAGTAGACCATTCTGGTTCGGTCTCCTTACAGAAATTTCCCCATTAGCTCTTGCCAAATTCAATTTCTGTTTTCTCCGATCTCAAGTTCAGAGAGAGAGAGAGATGGGGAGTTTGGGAGTGATTTTGAAGCATCCAGATGAACTCTACCCTCTGCTGAAGCTGAAGATGGAGGCGAGGAATGCCAAGAAGCAGATCCCTCAGCAACCTCATTGGCGATTCTGCTACTCCCTTCTCCGCAAGTTCTCCAAGACCTTCGCTTTCGTTATCGAACAACTCCCCACCGAGCTTCGCGATGCGGTGAGCATAGGTTTTTGATTTCAAAGTTCGTTGTAATATTTACATATTAAACTACATTTTATATAACAAGTTTTTAAAATAATTGACGGTGTTTTATAAAATCTCACATACTACCAAAGTGTTTTAAGTTTCAAGCCCAAAACTTTTACTCCATTTAGTTGCTTAACAAAAAGAGAAATGATTTGGTGACAATTTACATAGTTTATTTTGGACTACAAAAAATCAAATAAAAATAATTATCGATTGTTGTGGGTCCACTCTTTCAAGAATTTCTGACTCACAATAAACTGTTACTCTTACAGAAGTCCAAAAATTATTATGCTAGCAAAACCCATTTAGATACAAAATCATTTTTCCAAACTTTTTCAAACGCACCAAGTTGTGCGTGACAACAACTTAGATAAAGCTAGGGATCAATGTATTATGCAAAGATTAATTCATTACTCTCACCACGTTACCTGACAACTTTCCCCATAATTTACTTAAAAAGACTAGACCACGCAATCAAACAAATTAAAACATCATTCTTGTTTAGGTTGCATGCAAATAGCTTGATATTTTATAGGAGACGACCTAGAGGAGATTAATTATACTAATGATGACGTAAAGCCATTAAGCTCTCGGTGGCTTTGTGCGTAGCCTCGAAAAAAAATCGCCATGCTTTGATACGCGTCCCAATTCCAAGAAGGGAAAGAAGTCAATCCCTAGGGCTTGCTCACCAATACACGTGTCATCTTCATGGCTATATACCCATTTAAATTGTCATTTGACAGCCAATTAATTTTTTAATACAACTGATAAATCTTAAATGTCAAAGAAAAGAGCTATAGGCTCCTGACATGAACCCCATCTAGGTATGATCTCAAATGGAGCTGCGTGATATTACTACTGATGTCAATGCGGTCCTCATCCATAGATTTATGTGGTTACTTCTTGCTTTCTTTTGACACATTTTCCTATCTCACTCCTGTTGTCTGCTAATCCAAATGCAAAAATATAATGAACTTTAGATTAGTTAGTGCAAATGCCACTCGTTGCCAATGTAAATTTCAGGACAATTGTTAGATAAGTTTCTCTCAATGTGCTTTTTATCTCCTAAACTTTTCTTTTGCATTTTTGCAGGTGTGCATACTTTATTTGGTCCTGTGAGCACTTGATACAGTTGGTTCGTCCCATAACACTGCATTAGTTTTTAGTCTTTCATTTGAAAGATATTATGCTGTTTATCAAACACTGTGCATCTGTCCTAAATTACCCTCACTCCATTTTTAATTCTGATTGATTAATCTGAACCATCTATCCCTTGTCTGTTGAAGGTTTACTACGACGCAAACCCAGCGGAGTTTCCTTTTTACGTAGATAATATTTATGGAAATATCTGTGTAGCTCGGAGCGAGTTCTTCACAAAACATGAGTGTCTTTGTCACCATTAATCATCATAAATGGAAGTGGAGTAGGCTAAGCTATACTTATTAAGGCCCCTGATGATTTATGCGATGATACTGTTTTGGCTTATATTTAATCAGTTGAAGAATCCATGAAAAGGAACCCGCTTCCAGATTAGGCCTTAGTTCCGCTGCCTAGTTCTTGTTAGTATCACGTTGAATTCCAGCTCCATAGTGACATTACTATGTGATTTTGTGGTGGAATCTTATTTCTGTTAATGCTCCCTTTCCAGAGGATGACGCAAGCATACCTATTGATGTCAAAGTGCCTATCCTGAAAGCTTTTCTTCAGCACGTGTTTGATAAGGAGGGGCATTTTTCATGTGAGTTAAACATGTTATTATGCTACCCTTTCTTTCCAGTTAAAGCTTTTGGTGATCTAAGACTGGTTTTCCTTGCATTAAATTCTTGGTTCAGTATTTTTGTCCTTTCCTGGTCTTTACATAAATTCAGGAAGCGTGACTTAGATGTTTTGTCAAAAAAATTTGTTGGACAGTTTCTCTTAATGTAACCTCATAGAAATATGTTTGTGTATATGTGTAAATAATTGATGTCCTCCACATTTTGCATTAAGAAATATCGTCAAAGCTACATGGAGATTCTATCTTTAACCATAATCTTGTGGCAATTATCCATTATTTGAAACTCACTTCAAATTGACTGAAATAATTTTCTATAACACTGCTATTCAAAGAACAAGATATATCAACAATATTTTTCCTTTACTTTATGATTCTACAAGATAACCTCTACAAATAGTCTCATCTACATTTCTTATTTAAGCATTCTTTTACTGACTTCTTTAAGAACCAGCACTAAAGTACGATAAACACTCTTTAAGCATTCTTTTACTGACTTCTTTAAGAACCAGCACTAAAGTACGATAAACACTCTCTTGCTGTGAGAAATTCTGGTGTCAAGGTGGGAAATAAGGTGTTTCTTGGTTATTTATCTTCCACCATGCCACTGATTTTCTTCAACTAGCAACATCTGGGGCATGCACGACTTGGATGGGAAAGCTGCTTTAATTTGCAACTGTTGTTACCTTGTAATTTTTATTATTGTTTATTTATATTGCCGTTTTAGTTTACAGACAATCTGTAAATGGTGCTACTCTAGAAGTCTGTGTTGGCTATACGAAGAATTTGCAACTGACTTGATTTTTTTATTGTCATATTAAGGTGGTACAAAGGAGTGCAAGGTTCTAATAGACCAATTTCATCATGTTTCTATGGCTTTCCTGGAGCTTGGGAAAAGGTTAGTAACTTATTATTTTTCTTTGTAATTATGATGTGAACACCTTTTGTGAGATCAGGATACTCTCTTCTTCAGCCTCTCAACTTAACCATGTGTGTTTCCCTTACCAACATACCTAACCATCATAGTTCCGCAACCATTCCATCATTGTCTACCAGATGTTCTTTCCAACCCATTTTTCACTTTCATTAAGAATAAAAACTCAAAACCAAAACTTTGTCCTACAATTAACCCAAAAATTGTTTAACTGTTTCTATTGATTGATGTGTTGTCTGCTTTTCCTTTATAAACTGTAGCTTTTGTCGATACTTGCAGGTATCAAGAGGTAATTGAGGATATTACTAAACGTATGGGAGCAGGAATGGCAAAATTTATTTGCAAAGAGGTTTGTGATTTGACATGTGACACTTCTGATATTTTCCAAGACCCTACCTTGATAAATAGCCGAGCAGGAACTCTTACACAGATTATAGTATTTGGTTGTGTTTGGACTAGGTCAGTATATAGCTAGTGGATAAGCTATGACCATGGTGGAGTTAGCTGTTTGGTTCTACTCCTTAAAGTATTCACTCGCTTACAAAAAAATGAATACGTCTAGAAGTGTATCATTTGGCCTTAATGACCGTTCTTCCATCTCCCAAGGTTCACACGCTTGTGAACTAACTATTGACTCGACCAAATACTATCATCAAGAGGAA
This sequence comes from Corymbia citriodora subsp. variegata, assembly GCA_014858505.1. Lineage (NCBI taxonomy): Eukaryota > Viridiplantae > Streptophyta > Magnoliopsida > Myrtales > Myrtaceae > Corymbia > Corymbia citriodora. The sequence continues at coordinate 13,534,394 of CM026416.1, forward strand.
TTAAGAGCTGGCAATATTCTTTTGCACAAAGCATTTCAAGGCTCGTTGTAGTCTTGTACCTTTTGGAAGAATTGTTTGTAGTGGAGATTAATGTGTTTAATAGATCATTTCTACAAAGGCTTCACTAATTTCTTCCTCATTGCAGGTGGAAACAATTGATGATTACAATGAATATTGCCACTATGTGTCGGGACTTATAGGTTTAGGTCTGTCAAAGCTTTTCCATGCTTCTGGAGCTGAAAATCTGGCACCAGATTCTCTATCCAATTCAATGGCTTTGATTCTACAGGTATTTTAAAAAAACTTAGTTTCATCTACATGACCTTATAGTTTGGATTTCTAACATTGTATTTATGGATGTGAATATCAGAAACAAGACATTATTCGAGATTATTTTGAAGATATCAACGAGATTCCAAAATCATGAATGTTTTGGCCTCGTCAGATTTGGGGTAAATATATAAACAAACTTGAGGTATGCCTCTTCAACATTCAGAACTAGTAAAGGCTTACATAGATTACACTTTAGCCATTTTAAAATTTAAAATTGATTTTCCATCACTTACTTCATAGATGAAATGTTAAGATATTATGCACCTATAATGCTGAATTTCGGGCTGCATGCACCTCCTTATTTTCTCTTTTCTGTAATTGGTCCTATCTATGTAGGACTTGAAGTATGAGGAGAACTCAGTGAAGGCAGTACAATGTTTGAATGAGATGGTCACAAATGCTTTGACTCATGTTGAAGACAGTTTAACATACATGTCTGCTTTAAGGGATCCTGCTATATTCCGTTTTGGGCTATTTTTCAGGTACATTATCAATTCTTCAAGACAATATTGTTTCTTATTGTGAACAAGAGTTGTTGCCTTACATTTCTCCTATTTATTAAAAATATTGAAGGTAGCTATCGATCTCCAAATTTTCCTAAATAAAGTTTCCTTTAGAATTTTTCTCATGAACATACTACAAGCCTAGTCTCTGCATTTCCTCCCCCCCTCCCCACCCCCCCCCCCCCCCCCCTTCTATCTCTCTCACACACATTTGTGCGCGTTTAGAGCCGGTGCACAGACACACAAGTTGTCCCTTTCTCTCTCCTTTGGCAAACGGGTGTGCATCCTTAACGAGATTCGGTTTCACACATTGACTTTACAAAATTTCCCCACTATAATCAGTTGTTTATATTCTAAACTTACTTTTCATAATCTTTCGACTTTATGCACGTGGTTCATTTGCCTTCATGACGTTTAATGTTGATATTTTATATTAACGCCATTAATCTTCTGATTATATGGAGAAGCTCCTTTGCCAACATTTTCTATTTTTTCTAGATAATGGCGATTGGAAATTTAGCTTTATCCTACAACAATATTGAAGTTTTCAGAGGCGAAGTAAAGATCAGGCCAGGTAAGAAATGATTTGCTGATATTTTCTTTCATCACTGAAATTATAGCTATCCTAGACATGATGAAATATGAGGCATACTGAAGAACTTGAATGGAGGCATTCAAACGAAAGTTTTACACGATGAAATAATGAGGCATAACAAAGAACTAGATCGAGGCGTGATAGAAATATAGCTTGTAAGACTATCGCCAACCATTCATCATTTGTTAAGGCTATGTCTATCCATGAACCTTTGTACTTCTGTGTTTGTTCTATAGTAGCTCTGAGATAACGATTGCTCAGTTGTTCCATTTGTCTACTTATACTTTTCAGGTCTTGCTGCTAAAGTTAGTGATCGAACAAGGACAATGGCTGACGTTTATGGTGCTTTCTATGATTTTTCTTGTATACTGAAGTCTAAGGTATGAATGTCAAAAACTAGAATGCACTGTCTTTTATACATGTATTTTAATTATTTCTTACTTGAAAATGTACTAGACCTTATAACCTGCAAAACCTTCGGTGATCTAAACGGAATGCAGCAAACCCGGTTGTATGTAAAGGCTAGCTATCTTGAATCCGAAATAGACGAGACAGTGCTCCATTATCCCTATGAAGTGAAAAAAATGAAGTTTTGCCTTCTGCAAAGGTATTTTTGTATGGGGAACCACTTCTCCTTTAGTGGCAGCTCCAATAGCAGAAGGGATTATAACTTAAGTCGTAGAAGCGTTGTGAAATTTCTCCCTTCTACTTCCTGACTGTGGGGCAAAGTATTCTTGATGATCTGTTATTCCAACTTTTGGCTGTAATAATAGTAATGCTTTCATTTGTTACCTTGCTTTTCCATCCCCATGCTTTTCACACTATGATTTTTTAAACGTACACGCTTTTGGCTCCTGTAGGTTGACGAGAATGATCCTAATGCTACAAAAACAATAAGCATAATCAAGGGTATACAGAAGGCTTGCAGAGATTCTCGCCTCCTAAACAAAAGGTTCCTCTCTCTCTCTCTCTCATAGATATTGATTATGTCGTTCTAATTATATAAACTTCCTTTTGTGAATTTTGACAGGAAATCTTACATCCTTGCAACTGAACCCACAACATATAGCCGTGTCCTCGTGAGTTTACAACCGTTCATCTTGCAATATTTGGCTGGTCTTAGAACAATGTTGTGAATAGTAACCCAAACAAAAGAGAGAACAATAGCTTATCATGATCTGAATTGCAGGTTGTCGTTTTGCTCATTATACTGGTAATAGTCGTGGCTCATTTCTCTGCAAACCAATCGAGTAACTAATGTGAGTTCTATTAGCATAATACGCTCAACCTAAAATTGCTCCAAACTTATCTTATCATTGTCCAATAACTTTTCTCCGTTGTTTTTTCTTGTGCAGATGGCTTTGTGGTAACACCAGCAAGTGATGGAGATAGTGTCGCTGCCTCTATTGTAGAATTATGCTTTTATATATGTTTGTATCTTACTTTTCGATGTGCGGTATTTATATATGTTCTAAGCATCCGAACATAATTGACGAACTACTATTTTCAATGAGGAAAGCTCAACCCTATATGGTTGACTTAGGGACGAAAGAATATGTGATTTTTTCTTCATCCCTATTTAGAGGAAACTTTGTATTTCACTGAAAACGGGAATTAACCCAAGTAGTGAAAAGGTCTTTTAGACAAAAACTGATCTTTATTTGTTTTTTCTTTTTTTAGATGAGTTTAGTGGTGATTTCGGACAGGTAGTGCAAGCAAGAATAAGATAGATAGATTTAAAAGAAAAGGATTGTAATAGTGGAAATTGAAAAGACATTAACATTAATCAATTGAAAAAGTAGATCGGGAATGGATCTTGAAAATAATTACAAGTAGCCATATATATAACTCCTATTCATAATTGCTCATTAACAAATATATTGCTAAATACAGTTGTAACCACACTTTCAAAATTCTAGGCCTCCTATGCACATGCCATATTATCCGCTTACAATTCTTGAGGCCACCGTGTTAGTTAACCTTTGCTTGGTATCCGTCTTCAATCATCTTCACTTTGCCTCCTTTTGCTCTTATCCCTGTGTCTAACACTTAGCCAAATTTATAACAAGATATTTGCCCAGTAATTACCATCTTGTATCGGCATTTATATTTTATGGTTATCGATAATCATTGCTCACAGTCATCATTAAGTTCTACCAGCATCAACAACTATATTATATATCTATCGGTAATTGTTACATAACTTATCGATAGCTATATTGATATCATCATGGAACTCTATATCTGACCAAATCGACTCTATGTTAATGATATCTAATCAAATCAACTCCTTGTCAATTATGAAGAACTTTTTTTTTTGTGTAAACACTTTCTCCAACCAATCTCTTTATTGATGAGCTCCTTTTATCTTCTATTGGCATCAAATAGATGGCTTCCTATGCATTTAACTACTTCGACTATAGTCTTGACATTTTATTTTGGTAGTGAACAATGAATTATATGACCAAGTTCACATTTCTACACTTTACTAACATACCCTCGTGAACAAAACGTGAGAGTGCACATAAACTAAATCCCAGTGGTAGACATATGTTGGATGTATGCCCTAAAGCTACTATGTAATAGTTACACATTAAGGATTTCGGTTGTACTATCATCATTATTATTTAATGAATGGCAATGACGTATTCATTCATTTGTCCAATTATTTTATATTTATGAATGATTCCATAAGATCAGTTGCAACTAGACCTATTCTTGAGACGTTAAGAATATATGTGACAGGTTCGTAGTTAGATTGAATCTTTAAACCGTTCCTGGTTAATGGATTATTGAGTGGATATTTATAATCCTGTTGAGACCAGTGTGTTCTTAACTTTACCATTAAGTATTGGATACTTAAGGGAATGATGAGTCGCAAGTCATTGGGTATTGTGATGCCTGAGTTAGAACACATGTGTTTAAATTAGACAAATTCACTAAACGTGACGCATATAGAACGATTAGCAACATGGAAGCTTTTAGCATGGTCAATGTCTAATTGTTCATGCTTTGGTCTTGTGTAAATAATCCTTAGACCTAAGGTATAGTGCTAACTTGTGTATCGAATAACTATGATTCACGGGTGCACATATAATGCCGGGTCGTTGATCCGTTTTTATACCTGATGGTCACGGTTTGTACATATACGAAGTTGTACATGTACGCAATATGGAATCTGTCTCCTTGTTATATACAAGGTATCATAATAATGTCCTATGCAATCTGATTATGACAATGTATTGAAATCCTCGGCTGGGGTTGTAACTGAGAATAAATTGTTTATGTTTCGAATAAAATACATGTCAATTAGATTTGTGCATATGATCAAATTGGTGACTTGACAAATATTCCATGGTCTTTGTTCGATCGGGGCATAGTAAGATAGAGGGATTAAATTACACTATAGCCAAAACTGACAGGTTCATTATGTTCTTAAAGCATTCACACTATCTGAGTAGCCATGACATATTGCTAGATGTCAATCATGACTTATAAGATCCAAAGATTAATCGGGACAATTAATTATTTTGGGAGTACTAATGTGTCAGTACAAGTCTTACTACCAACTTAGTGATGAACTTAGGGATGTCACACACCATAACCAATTAGGATAACGTGGAATAAGAAAGAAATAATTTTGCAAATGTGTTTGCAATTACTACAGCCGCATTGAGTTGACATCAAATTAAATTAAATGTGATTTAGTTTAATTTGTATTATAGTCACAAGCCTACGTGCATATGATGCACACGCATGCCCAAAGTGGATACATGTTAATGTACCCTAAATGTGCACACAAAGATTATGTCTTTTTATTTATTTTTGGAATTGATTAATTTATTAATCAATTAAATTATGCACACGGTCAGCAACAATTACTAACCGCGTGCATTGCACTCATGTGGACGTTTTAATTGTGGGGCATGATGGTCAGCAACCGTTGCTGACCATCATGCATGATCTTCATGCATGAATCCACGACCAGCTACGGTTGCTGGTTGTGGGATCATGCATGACCCACGATCAGCGACGGTTGCTGGTCGTGGGATCGTGGGATGGTTTCCCACGATCGGTAACCGTTGCAGATCGTAACCGCATGTGGAATAGTTCTTATAAAAAACGTAAATGTGCGTTTTTGTGCACGTACGTATGAAAACAAAAAAGAGAACATAAGGATTTTCTCATTTTGGGCTGTGGCTGAAAATACCAAGGATACGAAGGATTATCTCCACGAAGTTGTTAGTACAATCGTAGTGGTGATTATCCGAAAGTTCTCTCTTCATTCAACGTCCATTGGTGGTGTGTCTGAACTAGAGGTCCGACGTTTGTAGGACTCGAACTGAAGAACATTTAAACCAGTTCGTTTAAAGCACGCTTCGAGAGATAATTCGTTTAACTTCCTTTTATATACAGATTTTTGATTGAAACGTACGAACAACGCCTTTGGAAATACATGTATAGAAATATTTCATTTTGTTTCCACTGCGTTTATGTTAAATTGTCAATACATGATTTATGAAACCCCAATGACATAATCATCAGACAAGTGTATTAGATGAAGACGAGGCATTTCTCTCCCCAATCAAGGATGAAGAGGATGCCCCCATCAGCCACTACTTTGACTAGTGTCCTCGAGACAAGACAAATCTTTGTTTATTCTACCTTTCCCCATATTTTACATACGCACCTCCCATATCTAAAGCTTCAGATTCTGATCATAATCTTGATTGTGTAATTTTAGATCATTTCGCATTTGTTCTAATCATAACTTAATTGAAGTAATCACGATTAATTTCCAACCTAAGCACTTGCTGCCTGCCGTCCACTACCCTTTGATTAATCAATTTCTTATGTTCCGTCCTTTACTTTGAGAATAAACAATTAAGAGGCCATTTCTTTTTTCTTTCTTTTCTTGGATAAAGAAAGATTGGTGGGTTGTTGATTCATAAGTGATAGATCAGTGTGGCACATGCATCACGCATGAACTGAACGAAGAGGAAAGTGGAAAACAGGTATAATTTGCATATAATTCATGTATGAGTTATATTAGAAAATGTTCCTTATCGGAGAGTTGATGTAATTTGCAGCCAATCAACCCATAACTCGTTCACTTAAGCCTTTGAGGGAAGCTAAGTCCACCTGAATGTATTGATGGGCTCAAACTTAAGATTCCCTCTTGGTGAACTCTCCTGGTGGAGGTATTAGAACCAAGAGAAAACATTTTCCGAATTTTAATTCGGAGTTTTTACTATCTAATTTCTGTCTAGAAATTCTGCTATTGCAATAATGTTTAGAGCTAAAGTAGAAAGAGGAGAGTTCAATGGGAAGAACAACTTTGGGGTGGGGAGCATCAAGACTTGTACACTATTAATAACCCAAGATTTGGCAAAAGCATTGGATGGCAAGGCTAAGTTCAGACACGGTGGCATTCAAATTTGAAACTGTTTGTGGATAAGATAAATGAGCACAACTGATTGTGAAGGCAAATTTGAAGGAGTTGACGATTAATTGGAGAATCAAGACGCGACTTTGAAGGAGTAATTGGATATAAGATCTCATGCCAACGTGAAGATATGGAGCCAAAAGTCTTGGAAATGTGAAGACATGTTGGAATTGCTGAAGAACTGTTGATTGGCACATACATTATAAATATTAGTACTTGAGTATCGTAGAACCCCTCCTCCCACGAGAACAAACAAACAAACAAAATAAGTTATTTTTCGATTTTTATATCATAGATGTGACTTCTACCTATCCCATTGTCAATTAAATTTCAACACGTATATAGTTGCAGCTTTCAAACCACCATCAATTCCGACATATCTATCTATCATCTTGCTTTTTCATTGACTAAATTCTAGCAAAGTATAGAGTAGTTTAATGATGGTTATATTCTATTGGAATATGTCTATTGCTCCAAACTTGTCTTATAGTTGTCCAATAACTTTTATTCCATTGTTTTTTCTTGTGCAGATGGCTTTGTGGTAACACCAGAATATGATGGAGACAGTGTCGTTGCGGATGCATCTATTACAGAATTATACTTTTATATATGTTTGTGTCTAGCTTTCCGATGTGTGCCAGAAGCATCCGAACATAATTGACGAACTACTATTTTCAATGAGGAAAGCTCAAACCTATAAGGTTGACTTAGGGAGTAAAGAATATGTGATTTTTGTTTCTTCATCCCTATTCAGAGGAAACTTTCTATTTCATCAAAAAGGGGAATTGACCTGAGTAGTGAAAAACAAATTTAGAAACTAAACTGACCTTTGATTTTCCTTTTAGATGAATTTAGTGGTGATTTCGGACAGGTAGTGCAAGCAAGAATTGACCCAAATCTTTGCTTGTTCTACCTTTCCCCATATTTACATATGCATCTCCCATATCTAAAGCTTCAGATTCTGATCATAATCTTGATTGGTGATTGGTGGATACTTCACTTTCAAAACCCTACATTTAAATTAGTGCAAATATATAATATCTCTAATCGAAGTAATCACGATTGATTTCCAACCTTTTGAAAGCACTTGCCGCCTGCCGTCCACTACCCTTTGATTAATCAATTTCTTATGTTCCATCCTTTACTTTGAGAATAAACAATTAGGAGTCCATTTCTTTTTTCTTTCTTTCCTTGGATAAAGAAAGATTGGTGGGTTGTTGATTCATAAGTGATAGATCAGTATGGCACATGCATCACGCATGAACTGAACGAAGAGGACAGGGGAAAACAGGTATAATTTGCATATAATTTATGTATGAGTTATATTAGAAAAATTTCCTTATCGGAGAGTCAATGTAATTTGCAGCTAATCGATCCATAACTCGTTCACTTAATCTTTTGAGCGAAGGTGAGTCCACTTGAATATATTGACGGGCTCAAACTTAAGATTCCCTCTTGGTGACCTCCCCTAGTGGAGGCATTAGAGCCAAGAGAAAACATTTTCAGAAAACAACATATAAATTAAGTCCCAATAAAGATATAATATGCATCAGACATGTGAATTAGATGAAAACAAGACATTTCTCACATTGATCGAGGAAGTTTTGCTCCCCAAGAAAATGCGATTCCATAAGAAGAGGTTTAAAAAAATGATAAATCAGGAGACGTTTTTCACATGCAAGACAAGAAAAATCTTTATTTATTCTACATTTTCCCAAATTTTACTTATCTTAATTTTCAGATTCTGATCGTAAGCTTGATTGCGCAATTTAAAAACATTTGCGCATGCATTCTAGTCATAGTGTAATTGGTGACTAGTGAATACGTGACTTTCAAATATACTGGTGCAAATCTAAGAAATCTCTAATTGAAGTAATCATAGACATCTTCCAAACTCCCGAAAAAGCATGTGACGCTGCCCTCCTCCGGCCTTCTATACCTTCGTTTAATTTTCAATCTTTTACTTTGGAAATATAAACACTTCTAATTTGATTCACACACTCCCTTTTCCATAGTGTTCTGATCATTTTATCCTTTGCTTTATTCATTGCATGCTGACTTAAATGTGGGACGCATTTAAGATTGTAATAAAATCAATCAGAAAACTGTACAACAGGGGGGGAGAACACGGTACCAACAACCACTCAGCAAGACAACATGTCACTGGAGTAAAAGGGTACCCCGGTCACCAAAAGAAAAACCAAACCTAAGGACAAAAACAATTGGTTACAAGAGAACCCAGTTCATCCTACATTAAGCCTAAGGCGGCTCCACTACAAAAACCCAAGGGCATATTCCCCAGTTCCGCTGCAACCTTCTGTTTCTGGGGTTATCTTCCACCGACTTGAAGATAAGGCATTTATCCTTAACCATCTTAATGAGATATAGCTTCATCGAAGGAGCGTAGAGGTTTTGGCCACGAAAGAGAATATCATTCTTGGTCTTCCAAATAATATAGCACAATGCACCGACTTGAAGATAAGACCTTTATCTTTAACCATCTTAATGAGATATAGCTTCATGGAAGGAGCATAGAGGTTTTGGCCGCGGAAGAGAATATCATTCTTGGTCTTCCAAATAATATAGCACAATGCACCAAAAGAAAATCAAGCTATCTCTCTGTAAAATCCTTTTCTAGATATAGAATTTATAACCCAGTGAATATTATCCGACCAAGAGGAGTTGGTCCATGGAAGATTACACTTAGCAGCCCAAAAATTTGACAGAGTATTAGAGATACAATAGTCAAAGAAGATGTGATTAACAGAATTAGGCCTAGAGTTGCATAAGGCACAGACAGAATTAGGAATCCTACTAAATGTCATGAGATAGACCTGTGTGGGTAGGTGATTCTTGGTTATGAGCTAGAGGAGGAATTGATGTCTAGGGGCCAGTACCTTGTCCCAGACAAAAGAGGACCAGTGAACTAGGTTTGATTTGCGCCAAATTATGGTCCATGCCGAAGCCATTGAAAAATTTCCAGCTGAATCATGTACCCATGTACAGGTGTCCTAACCATCTGAGAGATGGGGAATCGGTATTTGCCACATTAACAGCTCCTAGCGTATCTAGGACCCATCAGAGGAGTATAGGTCCTTTGCCTTTGTTTGTCTAACAAGGTTTGATTGGTAAATATCACTGTTTGAAAATATTGAGTTTAGAGGACCAATGTCAAGCCATGGATCAAACCAAAGCGATGTAAATTCCCCATCTCCTATCTTCCATCTGAAATGGGGTTGAGAGTCATCTCTTAAAGGATCTTCCACCAAGCTCAAGAGCAAAGGGTAGGGATTGAAGAAATCTAAAAGTTCTTCCTTTTGATATATGTAACATGGATCAATTTGCACCATAGTGATTCTTTATCAGTGAATAGCAACCATATATGTTTAGCCATGGTTGCTTTGTTGCTATCCCTGATTCTTCTTATTCTAAGGCCACCTTCCGAAGCAAGAAGGCAAACATCATCCCATGACACCTTAGCACCTCCCAGACCCATGGTTGGGCCCTTCCAGAGTAATTGTCTACAAGTTTGCTCTATCTTATCCACTACCGAGGAGGGGAGCCAAAATATGGAGGCCCAATAAGCTTGGATGGCATGTAGCATTGATTTAATAAGTTGTAATCAGCCTGCAAAAGAGAAAAAATGGTGAGTCCAAGATTGGACTCTAGCGGTAAGATGGCATACTAAAGCATTGCAATCCACTTTGCTCAGGCGCGATGTAATGATGGGTACTCCCAAGTAGTGTGACGGCCCGGGCGATGGTGCGCGAGGAGGAGGGATGGCGGTGTGTCCGCGCCTCGGTCCTCGGACGTGTGCAAAGGAGGGGGGTCACATGTCTCTTGCCTAGGGGGGAGTCCCACATCGCCTAGGGGGGGAGTCTTGGGATGGTTTATAAGGCTGGGATCCCTCTTCCCTGAGTAACGCATTTTAAAGCAGTGCAGGCCTCGGCCCAAAGCGGACAATATTACTCAGCGAACCCCAGGTCCTTACAAGTAGCGCACAGGAAGAGAACCAAGATTGAAGCCAAGAGTTTGTAATATCTAGTGCTTAGTAGTTTCAGAGCCACCCGATATATAGACTTCACTTTTGCTAGCATTAGGGACCAGGCCACTCCAAGAGGAGAATAGCGTGAGCCCTCCATGGATGCAAGAGATAGATGTGAGACTTGCTTTACTAAAAAGAAGAACATCATCCGCAAAAAATAAATGGGATAGCCATGTAACCTTGCACCTCCAATGGTAGCGAAAATCTAGATGCCGGGTATGAAAGTTAAGGTTTCCTGAGAAAACCTCCATAATCAAGGTGAAGAGGTAAGGAGACATAGGGTCACCTTGTCTTATACCCCGACCACTTGCAAAGAAACCATGAAGTTCGCCATTTATGGATAAAGAAAATTTTGGAGTTCGAATGCACACCATAATGAGCATTGAGAGATGGCCGGGAAATCCAAAAGCTAGAAGAGTTGACTCTAAGAAACCCCAGTCAAGGGTGTCATAGGCTTTCCTGAAGTCCACCTTAATGGCACACTTTGGAACATTAGGCTTGTTGTGAAACCCACTAAAAAGTTCTTGAGCAAGAAGGATATTGTCACTGATTCTTCTTCCTTTGACAAATGCCGTTTGAGCCGGACTTATCAAAAATGGGAGAACCGCAACAATTCTAGAAGAGAAAATCTTAGTGATACACTTGTAAATTGTATTACAACATGCAATAGGACGAAAATTGGACATCGATGTTGTATTGGAGATTTTTGGTATCAGGGCAATGATAGTATTGTCGACTTCCTTAAGCAAACATCCAGATTCAAGGAAATCCAAAACCGCTTCAGTAACTGATGGGCCAACCTTATCCCATTAGTGACCAATGGGACGCATTTGTTGTACCCATTTTTTAAATTTGTTTCTTCTGTTTTTCTTCCACTGCTATAGTCCGAAACTGTGTTCCTGTGCTTCTCATCTTCTCTTCTTCGTCCTTACAAATACAAATCCAAAACTTCCTTCACGAACTCTGGTCCTCAATCCTCTTTTTATGCTTAACGACGAGACACCATGGTTCTTGATGCTCCAAGGCTCATGATGTCTCCAATGCTGAGCCAAGTCCTACTCTTGGGTTTTATGATCAACTCCACTCTCCGTTGCAGGACCCATGTCACGCCCCGACCCTCAAGCACACGACGATCCCATTTTTCTCTTTTGGTCATTCGAATGCGATGTCCCAGGACACATCGCCAACCATTATTTTTATCTTTTCATTAAACACATGCGGAAGCAATAAATAATCCCCGTACCACATAATAATCGGGATAGTCAAGAAAGTCAATCAAAAAACACCATCAACAGTACATCTTTATTGATCTAATGATTAGCCCTATGAAGTTTACAAGTACAAGCCCTTATCACAGGCATCTCCCTATCGAGCCAATGACACCAACAAGGTCAGGGTTAATCTACTTCTTTCAGCCAAAGCCCACGAATCGCAACACATGCCGATTCTTCATCCAACGGACCTGAAAATGGTTATACAATAACTAGTGAGATAAAATCTCAGTAAGTTCGGGCGCTAAGCCTCGGCTAGGGCACCAATCCACCTCAGGGGTACCTAACAGGTATGGCTCTCATAATGACATTCAATAATTAACCATTCAATCACAAACCAAATCACAAATAGCCTTACCTCGCGGCTGCACCTACCCTGCACGATAATAACCACACGTGTCAAATATAGGACAAACATATAATCGCATAATCAGAACACAATAGATGCATTCCATGCATACAACAATTAAGCATGTTCTAATCATTACGACCCCTCGAGTCACGGCACAACCCAAAGGTTGGCAGTCTACCAGATATAACCGGGCATTGTGTACCTGGCAGACACGTTCCTCACGAGAACAAATGATAATCAAATCGTTTCACATACCATGCACAGTACACAACACACGTGTACAGGCTACCACACAGTCAGAACACAACACATGCATTTCATGCACCCAACAGTCAGGCGTGTTCCAATTATGCACCTATTCACGTAAACACGCATCAAGGCACAATCATCTCTGCCTCCCCGTGTAAACACACCTCAGGGCACAATCACTCTATCTCCCCGTGTAAACACACCTCAGGGCTCTACCTTTTCCCCGCATAAACATGCATCAGGGCACAATCACTCTGCCTCCCCGTGCAAATAGATACACCTCAGGGCTCTACCTCTTCCCCGTGTAAACACACCTCAGGGCACAATCTCCTCTGCCTCCCCGTGCAAACAAATACACCTCAGGGCTCAAGTGGACTTATAAGCACACGTCATAAACCGCACAAGACACATATAAAGTCCACATACGAAGCAGCAAGTATTCCACATTTATCCATGAATCGCCACATTGTGATAATCCAATAATCAATCAGTTTCATAAGGAAATACCACGTAATTCCCCGAATAAACATGCTTCGATCAATAAGCAAGCAATCAGCAAATCAATCAATTATCGTCTCAGACAATATTTGTCTCACAATAATGCAATGATTGATAATTCCCATAAATCACTAATTACCACTATTACTTATCGAAAAGTAATTAATCCAAACCCGGGGAATTATCCTAATCAATCATCACTAAGCACAACAATTGCCAACAATATAATTTATTATTATCAAAATAATAATAAAATAATATTATATTAATTTCGGAATAAATAAATATAAATAATAAAATAAACACATAATTAACTAAAATTACCATTAGTCACTAATTAACCCCTATTAGCCAAAATAACCATAACTAACCACCTAATTCCGATTAGTCCTAACCAAACTAACCCTAAACGAGATTAACACGCTAAACAAGGGTTTAGAGCTGAAACTTACCGTTTAACGACGGCGAAGGTGCGGTTGCGATGGGGACGACGAGGCGGTCGCACGGGTACCTCCGAGTGTCGGGACGGACAACGCGACGGCCGGATCTTGGCCGGAGACCTGCTATGTAGGCGGTCAAGGGGAAAACCAAGGAAGGAGAAGGCATCCAATAGCCCGAGGCCAGCTGGGGGCGGCTCTCCGGCGATGCCTGGACGGTGACCAACAGCTCCGACGATCGGCGAGGAGCTCCGGCAACGTGAAAACAGAACCGAGGGGGGGCAAGTGCCGACTGAAGGGAGAGGAGAACGACTGGTTCGGGCGGCTGAGGGGTGGTTCTCCAGCAGCGAGGGAGGACCGAACGGCGGTCAAGGCGGCAGCCGAAAGCTGGGACAGCAACAACAACAACTAGTTCGGTCGAAACCATAACCAAGCGAGGGAGAGACGAGAAGGGGAGGACGATGGCTGACTCGGATAGGAACGGGCGGCCAAGTGGCGACCTCCGGTGTCGGCTAACGTGATTAGACGACAAGGAGAGCAGGGGGCAACCGGCAAGTAGTGACGGCGCGGCCTGACGCGGAACCAGGGAGACGGAGGAAAATGGAGGGGGGAGAGGTTGGCGTCGGGGGTGGCTCGGCTGCGGCGGGTCAAGCTCGCGACCGGAGGACGGCGGCCGACTGGTGGTCCGGCAACAAGCAGGGGTGGTGGCGGAGCTGCGGTGGCGACGGCGGTGGTGGAACAGCAGCACAGCAACGGCGGCTCCGTTTCCAGTCGCAAGGAGAAGCCGAAGAAGAAGAACAGTAGGAGGGGGGCTGCAGTGGTCGACGCAGCAAGAGAGAGAAAGAGAGAGAGAGAGAGAGAGAGAGAGAGAGAGAAGGGCCATTTGAAAAGTCAAACGGGCAGAAAAAGGGGGAGGAAAGTGTCACGGCTCGGAAACACGAACGGTCCGAGAGGGTTTTGATCGATGCCGTGACTGATCCTTGTTACGAGAAATTCTCAACCGTTGACCCCAAGTTCTAGGGCTTTCTTGAGTCTTCTAGAACATTCCAGAATATTCTTAGAATATTCCCAGAATATTCCTAGAATATTCCTAGGGGCAGGATTTACTTGAATCTTCTAGAACATTCCTAGAATATTCCTAGGGATGTAAGATATAGTAATTAAGGTAGTTGGGGAGATATGATCTCCACCGTTAGATCGAGTAGAGATCTACGGATACGATTTTGCCTGTATTAGTATAAATAGGGGTCCCTTCCCCTCATTGTAATCATCCCAATCTACACAAGTAATAGAATACATAGCTTCTCTCTCTAGAGTTCTCTCTCTAAATATTTTGTGAGTTTGAGTGGAAAGGCTGCTTGGGAGAAATCCTAAGGCCGCACGGGTTCGAAAGGAACGCTGGATCAATCGGCCCGTGACAAGTGGTATCAGAGCGAGTTCGTTCCTAGGCGCAATAGCTGATTCTCGTCCCGAGGTGTTGGTCGCACTAGAGGCTGATCACGAGGATCGTGGAAGGGCTGCCACAAAAGGCAACAAGGGAAGGAAGAACCGTGCTGGTTCTGGTTCAAGGGATGCGCTAGGGGATCTGGATCGTCGGGTGATGAAGGTGGAACTATTCGCCTCCGAGATCCAAGGATCGGTCGATGACCTGACCTAGACTGTCGAAGGAGTAGAAGCCGGAAAGGAGGAGCTCAAGGCCAAGGTGCAAGAGCTCAAAATCGGCATGGGAGAACTCCGAGGCGAGTTGCTGGGGACCCTGAGGCAAGAACTGGAACAACGGAATGAAGCCTTGGAAGCCCTGATGGCGGCCATGCGCGCGGAGGTAGAAGAACTCAAAGGGAAGCTCGCTGAATCAAAAGCGGCACGCGTGAACGGGGTGGTTATGGTGCATACTAGTCCACGAACGGACACACCCAAGCCGGACAAGTTCAAAGGCTCACGGGTGGCCAAAGACGTTGACAACTTTCTGTGGTACATGGAACGGTACTTCCAAGCCATGGGAATCAACGACGACCTCACACGGGTAAATACTGCATCCATGTATTTAGTTGATAATGCATTGTTGTGGTGGCGTCATCGGTCAGATGATAGGAGTGACGATCCTATCACGACGTGGGATGGATTCGTCAAGGAGTTTCGACGAATGTACTACCCTTCGTATGCGGAGGAGGATGCTCGGAACGAGCTAAAATGGCTCGAGCAAAGAGGTGTGGTGCATGACTACATCAAGCGGTTTTCGAAGTTGCTACTCTAAATACCCTCGATGAGTGATAATGAGGCGTACCACCAGTTCATGAGTGGTCTCAAGCCATGGACCAAGCAGGAACTCAAACGGTGCAACGTGGGAGATCTCACGACGGCCATAACTGTAGCCGAATCGCTGGTGGAATACAAGGCACCTTCTGCATCCAAACCGGACTCTCGTCCGAGGGACAAGACCAACGGTGGGGGAGATCGAGGGAGATTCAATCGCCCGAATGGAGGCAAACCACCGGTGGGTCCTTCTAAGGCTCATGCGGAGTCGAGCAGCGGAGGACAAAGGAAGGTATGCACATATAAATTCTTTTTCTGTGATGGTCCACACATGGCACGAGATTGCCCGAACAAGGCCAAGTTGGCGGCCCTTTGTAAGGAAGAGGAGCCTATGGAGGAATCGCGACTGGGCTCGTTGCGAATCCTCAGTTCCCTCAAGACAAAGAAAACCGAGGAGTCTAAGGGAACGATGTTCGTGGATGTGAAAATTGGCGACACCACGATGAGTGCACTCATGGATACGGGGGCATCTGACCTTTTCATATCCCAAGAGGCCGCGAAGAAACTCAATCTTCGGGTCAAAAAAGGAGCTGGTTGGCTCAAGACGGTGAACTCCAAGGAGGTCCCAACTAGTGGCATGGCTAGGGACGTGGAGCTTCACCTTGGCCCATGGTTGAGTAAAGAAACCATCGAGGTAATTCCCCTAGACGATTATGACTTTGTGCTAGGTCTAGGATTCTTCGATAGAATCAATGCTGGTGTGCTACCATTTGCGGATTGCATTTGTATTCTGGGTAAACGATGCCAATGCATGATTCCGATCCATCACGCATCAGGTCGCGATCGGAAGATGCTGTCGGCCATGCAACTCTCGAGAGGAGTTCGGAAGGGTGAAGTGACCTTCCTTGCCACATTGAAAGTTGAGGAAGATGTGGGTAAGGTGGAGGAGGTTCCCACCGAGGTGACCCAAGTCCTCGACGCATTCGAAGACGTGATGCCATCCAAGCTTCCTAAGAAGCTCCCACCTCGAAGGGAGGTGGATCATCGGATCGAGCTAATGCCTGATGCTCGACCACCTGCCATGGCACCCTATCGCATGGCACCCCCCGAATTGGAAGAATTGAGGAGACAACTCATGGAGCTACTCGATGCGGGGTACATTCAACCGTCCAAGTCTCCGTTCGGTGCGCCGGTCCTGTTCCAAAAGAAGTACGATGGATCACTCCGAATGTGCATCGACTACCAGGCGCTAAACAAACTCACCGTGAAGAACAAGTACCCGATTCCTCTCATTGCGGATTTATTCAATCAACTTGGAGGAGCGCGATGGTTCACCAAGCTGGATCTCCGATCGGGCTACTATCAAGTTCAGATCGTTGAAGGGGACGAGCCGAAAACCGCATGCGTGACGCGATATGGATCGTACGAATTCCTCGTCATGCCGTTCGGTCTCACCAACGCTCCGGCTACTTTATGCACCATGATGAATAAGGTACTCCATCCGTTCCTTGATCGGTTCGTAGTGGTTTACCTAGATGATATTGTGATCTATAGTCGGACACTAGAGGAGCACCTCGAGCACTTGAGGCAGGTCTTTCAAGTCTTGCGCGAGAACGAGTTGTACGTGAAGCGCGAGAAGTGTGCTTTCGCCCAAAGGGAAGTTCCCTTCTTGGAGCACATAGTCGAGGGCGGTCAAGTTCGAATGGATGGGGCTAAGATCCAAGCGATGGTAGAATGGGAGCCGCCGACCAAGGTGACAGAGTTGAGGTCATTCCTTGGCCTCACCAATTACTACCGACGCTTTATTCGGAGCTACTCGAGCATCACGGTACCACTCACGGATATGCTGAAGAAGGAAAAGCTGTGGGAGTGGACCAATCGGTGCCAAGAGGCATTCGATCGATTGAAGCAAGCCATGACCGAGGAGCCGATGTTGGCATTGCCCGATCACACAATACCCTATGAGGTAGAGACTGATGCTTCCGATTATGCTATTGGTGGTGTTCTCATGCAGGATGGCCATCCAGTTGCGTTCGAGTCTCGGAAGTTGAACGATAGCAAGTGTCGGTATACCGTTCAGGAGAAGGAGATGACCGCGGTGGTCCATTGCCTTCGGACATGGAGGCACTATCTCCTAGGAGCAAAGTTCGTCATAAAGACAGACAATGTGGCCACGAGCTACTTTCAGACACAAAAGAAGTTAAGTCCAAAGCAAGCTCAATGGCAAGATTTCTTGGCGGAGTTCGACTACGTGCTGGAGTACAAGCCAGGGAAGGCTAACTCTGTGGCGGACGCACTAAGTCGGAAGGTGGAGTTGGCAAACATCGTGAGTCGGCCAAATTGCCCGTGGATCGACCGTATCAAGGAGGGACTCAAGTACGATCAAAGGGCTCAGGGACTCCTATAGTATGCGCGAGAGGGCAAGACCCGTCAATTCTGGTGTGAAGACAAACTTCTCTACACCAAGGGACGGCGACTGTACATGCCGCTCCATGGGAAGCTGAGGAAGGAAGTGCTACGAGAGTGCCACGACTCGAAATGGGCGGGTCATCCAGGGATCCACCGAACATTGGCGCTCGTCGAGGAACGATACTACTGGCCTCAAATGCAGGACGACATCGAGGCATACGTGAAAACTTGTCTTGTATGCCAACAAGACAAGCTCGAGCAACGATCGTCGCCGGGACTTCTGGAGCCGCTTCCCATTCCCACTCGGCCATGGGAAAGCGTTTCCATGGACTTCATCGTCAACCTACCAAAGTCCGAAGGGTGTTGAACGCTTATGGTGGTAGTTGACCGGTTCTCCAAGTACGCAACTTTTGTGCCTGCGACGAAGGACTGTCCGGCCGAGGAGGCGGCCAAGCTTTTCTTAAAGCATGTGGTCAAGTACTGGGGAGTACCACAAACGATCGTGAGCGATTGTGACCCCCGGTTCACGGGGCGGTTCTAGACGGAGCTCTTCAAGCTGTTAGGGTCGGAGCTGAACTTCTCCACGAGTTTGCATCCCCAAACCGACGGTCAGACGGAGCGGATCAATGCACTCTTGAAAATTTATCTTCGGCACTATGTGAGCACGACGCAAGTGAATTGGGCAAAGTTGATCGACGTGGCCCAATTCTCCTACAACTTGCAACGGAGCGAGTCGACTGGCCAGAGTCCATTCGAGATCGTGACGGGACAACAACCGCAAACCCCAAGTGCAGTTGCATCGGGCTACAAGGGGAGTAGCCCTCCTACCTTCAAGTTCGCGAAAGACTGGCAAGAGCAAGCGGATTTGGCAAGGGCATGCCTACACAAGGCATCGAAGCGCATGAAGAAGTGGGCGGACCAGAAGCGTCGGCACGTAGAGTTCCAAGTTGGAGACCAAGTGTTAGTCAAGCTACATGCGGTTCTTTGTTACAAGGATGTACACAAGGGGTTGATCCGACGCCATGAGGGGCCCTTCCGTGTGCTTCAACGGGTCGGGAAGGTCGCATATAAGCTGGAATTACCACTCAAACTAAAGGTACATCCGGTTTTCCATGTGAGTATGCTCAAACCTTTCCATGTAGATGAGGAAGATCCGGATCGGGGAGAGTCACAACGGGCACCATTGGGAGCGAAGACTTCGTATGATCGGGAAGTGGATTACATCATGGCGAGTCGAGTCATACGAAAGCGGTATGGTGCGCCGAAGCGGGAATATATGGTTCGATGGAAGGGTCTCCCAGAGAGTGAAGCAAGTTGGGAACCCGAGGACGCTCTTTGGCAATTCAAGAAGCAAATTGAAGCATTCCATGCTGAAGACGCGACGAGGACGTCGCCCAATTAGGTGGGGGAGAATGTCACGGCTCGGAAACACGAATGATCCGAGAGGGTTTTGATCGATGCCGTGACTAATCCTTGTTACGAGAAATCCTCAACCGTTGACCCCAAGTTCTAGGGCTTTCTTGAGTTTTCTAGAACATTCCAGAATATTCCTAGAATATTCCCAGAATATTCCTAGAATATTCCCAGAATATTCCTAGTGATGGAAGATACAGTAATTAAGGTAGTTGAGGAGATACGATCTCCACCGTTAGATCAAGTAGAGATCTACGGATACGATTTTGCCTGTATTAGTATAAATAGGGGTCCCTTCCCCTCATTGTAATCATCCCATTCTACACAAGTAATAGAATACATAGCTTCTCTCTCTAGAGTTCTCTCTCTAAATATTTTGTGAGTTTGAGTGGAAAGGCTGCTTGAGAAAAATCCTAAGGCCGCACGGGTTCGAAAGGAACGCTAAATCAATCGGCCCATGACAAAAGGATAGGGAGCAGGTGACAAAGAGAGAGCAAGGAAAGAAGATGGGACGTGAGAGGGAGAGAAAGGAGAGGGGACAGGTGCGCAGAACGGGCGGAAATGAGGGAGAGAGGAGAGAGAAAAAGGAAGAGAGAGAGAGGTACGCACGTGGGAGAGAGAGAGATAAGACAAAAGGAAAAATAGCGGGGTCTCGGGTCCGAAATTTGGCTTGGCGGTCCTACGTCCTATGTTTCCGAGAACCTAAAAATTCGGAAAATAACGAGGCCAAAGTCCAATAATTACTCCCGACGTTCGAAAAGTCCGATATCCGAATTTTGATAGAAATCGTGGCCAAGTCAATCAATCGCAACTCTAGCGTGTCTCAGACTAACGGGTGGCTTTTTCAAGAATCGCGCGTCCGCGAAGTCTTTAGTAGCCTCTCCCTTTCGGTTAGTAGCTCATGAGTGATCAGTTCAGAGCGAGACCGACTAGCAGTGCATCGATGATTACGTACTCATAAAATCCGTCACGGGTCGGAAAATCCAGGATGTCACAACTCTTCCCCCCTTAAAGAAATTTCGTCCTCGAAATTTGCGTTACTACTCAACTCTCCAAACAGGTGGGGGTATTGAGGTCTCATTACTTCCTCGCTTTCCCACGTTACTCCCTCTACTCCGTGATGTTGCCATATCATCTTGACCACTTGTTCTGCAGCACGCGCTCCTTACGGTCCACGATTCACACTAATTTTTCACGTACGACACCCTATTGTCCACGTCTATTTCTCCAAAATTTAGCACTTGGGTCGGATCTAGCTCGTAGTTTCTCAACATTGACACGTGAAAGACAACATGCACTTGTGCTAGTCTTGAAGGCAATGCAAGGCGAAAAACCAAAATCCCAATTCTTTCCAGAATTTCAAAAGGGTCTCATATACCTCATACTCAACTTTCCCATTAATGATTTGAAACATTTTCAGAACAAATGGGTAGTTTAATGATTTAAAACCGTTTCAAATTCAAATGACTAATTAATGTTCTAAAACAGTTTCAAACATAACGGTGACAAATTTAATACCCATAATAATGTCTTGTAATGGTTACATATTAACGCATGGAATAATGCTTTGTAATAGTCACAAAATAAATACTTTAGCTAGTATTTGAAACGGTTTCAGAACTTCAGTTCAGATCCAATGTTTGAAGTGAGCTCAAATATTATGGTCGAATGAAATTCTAAAATGGTTTTGGAGTTAATGAGCCAAATTAATTGTGACATGGGACCTTTTATAAAATGGCAATTGAGAGCAAATTGCAAGATGATTGACAATTAACAATTAAGACTGTTGGTAGTGATTAACCAAGTCATTCGCACCTAAGAGATTGCTAACACAATTATAGTAGTGAGATCTCTCAATTTCTCTCTCTCCTCCTTCAACATGAGATTGGCGATGTGTCTAAATTAGAGGCTCGATGTTTATAGGGCTCTATTGAAGAACATCAAAACCCGTGTTGTGAAAAGATCAGATGTTCATGGATTGAAGAATGTCAGAGCTAGTGTTACTAGAAGACATCAAATGTCTGTGGTCAAAATTCCAAGAACATTAGAATCAGTGTTACTAGGAGGTCGAACATGCATAGTCAGAATTTGAAGAACGTCTGAAGCAAAACTTCTGTGTCATGCCCCAACCCTTGAGCACACGACAACTCCTATTTCCCTTAGGTCATTTGATTGCAATGTCTTAGGATGCGTCGCCAACCCGTTCATTTTTATCTTTCGATTAAATGTATGCATAAATGAATCATAACCATCTAGTCAATCATAATAGTAGGGATAGCTAGAAAACACAACAACAACCTTAGTCATTCATAAAAAATATAAACCAATCTGTCATGCGAACATATTTGTTTCATTAAACAAAAGGGTGGGGTAGCCTAACTCCTTTAAGTAATGAGGGCAATTACAAAAAGAGGTTTCCCACACTAAGCCAAGGCCTTACCCCTTAGAAAGGACCCAAGAGGTCTTCATCAAACCAAATGAACCACAGTATATAGCAGTGGGGAACAAATTGATCTTGTTGTTCATCCACCAATTGGTGTACTTCTGGAAGATGGCTTCACGACTCAGTAAACTCGATCACCTACGACTCAGTGGCAATAGGGAACCCAAAACAAAAGATACGAAAGGCCATGACTAGGTCCTAAAAAGCATTAACAACAAAAAGTGAGATAAAATGTCAGTAACTTAGCAACCTAAGCCTTGATTAAGAAGCTAACTTGCCTAGGGTGCACCTAAACATGCAGCAATATATTAATGGCAAATCAACAACAAAGCGACCCTCACTCTACCTTAACTATATATGCAATCAGGCAACTCAACCTAATAATAATTATTAAAGCCATTGAATAAACTCATAGCCATTCTTACCTTGCCTCGAAACGCACCTTGAATGATATAAATTATCATGTGCCATAGACATTGCAATAATCATGTAATTAGAACACTTATCATACTTTCCCATGCATAATGCATTCATACATATTCCAATTATTACAACCGCTCATAGCCATGGCCATGGCCAACACAAGAGTTGACGGTCTTCCAACATGACTGGGCATCATCCTACCCTATCAGGCATGGCATCATCTTGGACCCCTACCATAAACAACATTTTATAAAGAACATTGGCCTTGCCTCAATCATGACTCGGCATTTGAACGCCCACCGGACATTTGATAAAAATTAAGCATTGTCCTCAAACTATCGTTGGGTGACAGGCTCCTTTAAGTGACTACATGAGCACATTGACCACTTATGTTAATTTCATTTTTCATCATTAGCCAATGCGGACGTGATTTGTGTTCACAATAACAAACTTGCAACTTTCAGACAAGAAAATACAGTAAAATATTTACACATAATCACTTACACACAATTATCCTGTTAAACTTTAAAACGTCATTGCCCCATTTGACGCATAAAACATGGCATTCAAACATGACACCTCGTGAATTTTTATGTCCATAAAACCTTTCTTTTAAATTAGCAATCAAGGTTTCTAATGTGGGCAATCATTTTTCATGGCAATATATGCTCTAAACATCATGAAACATGCATAGAATTACCATACAACTCAAGTATAAACCATAAATAACAACCACTTATCAATCATCAATGATAGCTTATCACCATTTCTTCGATAGTTTATCTCCTATATGGTGATAGCTTATCACCTACTTTCCAATAGCTTATCACCTCTTCAGCGACAACTTATCGTCATTTTTCCTTGATAGGCCATCACTTCCACTTATCATTTCCTTGATAGCCTATCACCACTACCTATCACTTATCGCGATAACCTATCACTTATTACGATAACTTATCGATTAAAGCATCCTTAATTAGCACCGACCATAATTAACTAGAATCTAATACTATCCCTAATTGTGATTAATATGGCTAGTAATAACACCTAAAGGGGGGTGAATAGGTGTAGAGGGATTTTTGCGCAAGTAATGTAAAGCTGTTGCAATCTATAGACAAAAACTAAATAGAGAGAGTAGAGAAGATTGCAAACACAGTTTATAGCGGTTCGGCTTTTGGCAAACCTACATCCACTTTCTAGGTGATCAACCAATAGCCTAGATTTCACTATGTGATCAAAGGTGATTACACACTCTTGAGTGTTAGCACTTGGTAATGATATGTCTCACAAAGTCACTCTTCTTGGTAATACACTAGGATCACTCAGTTTCACTCTTTTTCAGACAACCAATGAAGAATTGAATCAAGCTTTGGAATATATTAATCGACTCTTTCTTCTTAGTTGCATCATCTCCTTATATACTCTCCAAGCCACACTTGACAATTGGCTCTTCTCTTGAGAGATTAGTCTTCCATTTCCTTTCTTGGACAGACTTCATAAGGAAAGTTTTTTTGACCGTTTGAAGGTAGATCGGATCCTCTTGGATTATGTTCGCCCATACAATCAGAATTTGGGCTTTCATAAGTGTTCCATCCTTCTTTGGAAGTTGTCTTGATGATTGATCTTGTTAATCGATTCGATATAACAAAATCAGTATAAATTTGGTAATTGAAAATCATGACCGTTTGGTGATCTGTTTTTGTAAGTTCGTTCTGGGTCTGTCAGACTAAAGTTCTACATCTGCTTGTGTTTTCTGTCTGGTACACATAGACTCAGAGCTTCTACGTCTCCTCGCATTTTCCGTCTGGTACAGGCAGACTCAGAAACATCTTCTGCTTTCCTTCTGCCACATGCAGACTCAGAAGAATACGTCACTTCGTGACTCTTCTTCCTTAGCAAATATATGATTTTCTTTAAGCATAAAATGATTTGTTAACATTAAAACTAAGAGTTTTCTCGACAGTAATTAACACCCTAATCAAGCGATTAGGAGGTTAACTCACTGTGATGGTATGCTTGCATGATCAATAAGTTGAACCCACTGCCCCGACCGTAGTCTGGGGGGAGTGATAGTCCGATTTATCAGAAGCAATGCACAGAAGGGCACGGTTGCGCCTCTGCGGAGGAAGAGCGCCGTAGCGCTGTTGCGCCTCGGTTGTAGCCCTGTGGGACAGTAATAATCAAAACACATGTAGATGCAATAGTGCATGAGAAAACATGGCATCATTGGTTTCAATTATGCATGAGATGATCACATCATTTATGGCACACGCGCACGAATTGATAACGTGCAGGGTGTGGCAATGGCTAGGTGAAATCGCTTGTGATACAACTCACATATGATTAATGAACTGCATCATCTAACGGCTATGTGCATTGCGTGTATTGTGTTGACTTATAACGTGCAAGGTATGGCATACCGGATAAGATTGCATCCGAATCGACAATTTGATTGTTGGTTGCATTGCTTGCATTGAATGAGGTTTAACGTGTAGGGTATGGCACACCAGGTAAGGTTTCATGCGAACCAAATATTGATTGTCGGTTTCCTCTATCTATTGTTTAGTTTGATGTTTGCTGGCTATCTGTCTTTGGGTTGAGTGAGAGGTGGTTCTGGAGAGATACCCCGGGTTAAATTGGTGTACTAATTGGGGCTTAGGGGGAGAACTCGCTGAGATTTTATATCACTGGTTATTGTATAATCACTTTTAGGCCCCTAGAATAGCGCACCCGCAATGAAGAATCCTACCCCTGCTCCACTAGTGATCGACCCAACAGAGCTTGAGTCCGATAGGTCCAAGTGATGATGGTGCTAAACCTGCGGGTTCATTTTGTATACCCGGTTTAGCCTAGTTTCATTTTGGTTTGGCTTAGAGGATTGATCGGCCCCTTTTGTTGGGCCTGTAATTCGAAAAATGATCATCCGTTGGTTAATCCAGTAAGTTATATAAATAAGTAGTGATTGTTGTTATTGCTGTTCATCCCTCTATCCCTGATTAATTGCTTGATTGTTTGTTGGACTGGAGATGGTTCATCTTTCGATTGTGCATAACGAAAGATTAAAATGAATGGTCATCGACGAGTCCTGGAATGTCGCTTTTAATTGATCATGATAAGGGGTTGTCGTGTGCTCGGGGTTCAAGGCGTGACAAATAAACATTCCCTTGTGAATAAAATGTGACAGAACATATAAATTAAATCCCACCAATAGACATTATCATCAGACATGTGTATTAGATGAAGATTTCTCACCCCAATCGAGGATAAAGAGGATGTCCCCATCACCCACCACTTTGACTAGTGTCCTCTTTGAGACAAGACAAATCTTTGTTTATTCTACCTTTCCTCATATTTTACATAGGTAGCTCCCATATCTGAAGCTTTAGATTCTGATCATAATCTTGATTGTGTAGTTTGAGAACACATACACGTGTTCTTATCATTACCTAATTGGTGATTGGTGGATACTTCACTTTCATAACCCTCTATATAAATGAAGTGAACTATAAACATATCTCTAATTTAAGCAATTACAAATAATTTCCAATCTCTCGAAAGCACATGCCGCACGGGCTGCATACCATCCACTACCATTCAATTCCTCAATTTCTTAATATTTTTCAGCTTTTACTTTGCGAATAAATAATTACGGCGCTATTTCTTCTTTCTTTCTTTTCTTGGATAAAGAATGATTCGTGGCCTGTTAATTCATAAATAATAAATATAGCACATGCATCATGGCATTGACCAAAGAGGAAAGGGAAGAAAAAGGTACAATTTGCAGCTAATTGACACATAACCCATACACTTAAGCTTTTAATTGAAGGTAAGTCTACTCAAATATGTTGATGACCTCAAACTTAAAACTCCCCCTTGGTGAACTCCCATGAGAGAGGTATTAGAACCATTTTTGTCTGGAAATTCTGCTATTACAATTATATTTAGAGCAAAAGTAGAAAGTGGAAAGTTCAAGAGGAAGAATAAATTTGGGTTGGGAGTGTCAAGCTTTGGCAAAGGTGTTGGATGGCAAGGCTAAGTTATGAATTAAGAGACTTAATGCATATGACCAATTATTAGATGCATTGAAACTTGATAAATACCACAATAAGTACTCATGAAAAGTTGTGAATTAAGAGACTTAATGCATGCGACAAATTATTAGATGCATTGAAACTTGATAAGACTCTAAATTCGTGCATTAGTCTTGGAAGTTGAACAGTTATCGTAGAAGGTCATCAATCAGTAGTAGAAATTGGTTGAAACAGCTTCTGATTGTTAGGTAATGGATTAGTAGCCTAAGAATTGACAACAAGCTTGTAAATTGGCAATGATGTAATTGATTGATGCCCACAAAATCGATATCTTATCCATTGAATCGATAACCTCTCTGCATATTCAGCAACTTCAACCTTGAACCCAACTTATTAAATTGTAGCCAAAATTGGTTTTTGATTGCATAATAACAAGCTAGTTGGTTCGATCGACGAGACACGAGTGGAGCTTGAAGACTGATCAAGGGAACCCGATACTCCCGCATCAAATAAGAAGTTACAACCTTTAAACACAACTCCTAATATTTAGCAATAATTATCTACAAGAAGTCTCATATCCCGAGACCATTCGCACAACGATTTAGCAGTATGCCCTTTTGTTGATCCACCATTTCTGTCTTCAGCTGATTTGTTGGCAGACGTCTACTTTGTTAATAGCACTTCTTCAAATAATCGCTTGCTATCGATGACTTTGCTGATCAGTTTTTACTAAATTTTGATGTCTTGGTCCATTGTGTTTGTTGATTTCCTACGCTGTTGACAAGTTAGTAGTTTGTCAATTGTCTTGCATAATTGTGACTTCTATTTGAGCAGATTTTTTTTTTGTCAACTGAGCTCATTACTTGCTGACGATAACCCAAAAGTCGATCATTTTTTTTTTGTCAACGATGAAATGAGGAAAGCTGAGTTGACTTGGGGACTAAGGATTATATAATTTTTTTTCCTTCATCCTGAGTTGGAGAGAGCTTCCTCCAATCAATCTTTTTATTGATGGGTTCTGTGCATCGTCTATGGTTTCCTTTGCATTTAACTACTTTCACTGTAGTCCTAACATGTTTTTATGCTGGTAAGCAATCAATTAATTGACTGAGTCCATGTCACTATACTTTATTAAAATTCCCTCATGAAGAAAACGTGAGAGAGCATGTAATTTAAAAAACGTGAGAGAGCATGTAATTTAATCCCTAGGAAAGACAAAATTCTTGTTAGAAATGTGAATTAGATTAATACGAGACATTTCTTACACCTATCAAGGATGGAGAGGATGTTTCCTTTGCATTTAACTACTTTCACTGTAGTCCTAACATGTTTTTATGCTGGTAAGCGATCAATTAATTGACTGAGTCCACGTCACTATACTTTATTAAGATTCCCTCATGAAGAAAACGTGAGAGAGCATGTAATTTAATCCCTTGAAAAGACAAAATGTGAATTAGAAGAATACGAGACATTTCTCACACCTATCGAGGATGATAGGATGAAGAGGATGTCCCCATCGCCCAACACTTTTACTAGTTTGTTTGCCATGGTCGCCCATGACATTCGATTCCATGAGAGAAAGTTTTATTAAAAAAAGAGCTTGATAAATAAAGAGGCATTTTTCACCTGCAGATAGGACATATCTCTGTTAAATTTACTTTTTACCAAATTTTACACGCGCACCTCTCATATCTAAAGCTTTAAATTCTGATGATAATCTTGATTGTGTAAATTGAAAACATTTGTGCATGCTATTCATAGTCTAATTGGTGACTAGTGAATGTGTCACTTTCAAAACCCTCAAAACTCTAAATTCAAATTGGTGCAAATCTAAGAGATCTCTAATCAAAACAATCACTAATATGTTCTGACCTTTTGAACGTGCCACCCGCCCTCCACCGGCCTTCGATTCCTAAGTTTTTTTTTTTTTTATATTTCCCATCTTTTACTTTGGGAAAAAACAATTATAGGCCATTTTTCTTCTTTCTTTTCTGGAATAAACAACGATTAATAGGTTGTTAATTCATGATTGATAGTGACCGTATTGCAGATGCGCTGATGCATCCACTGACCAAAGAGGAAAGGGAAGAACAAGATCAATTTGCATGTAATCTTCCCTGTCTAGGAGCAAAACAAAAGTGTGACGCGCACTTAGAGATAACATCAAATGAAAAAAATCCATGAGTTGCCTTGATGATTAAGAAGGGATTTTTTATTTTCAAATGAAGGTACAAAATAGACTTACATGTGTTTCATTCTCTATGTTGATAATTTCATATATGAATGTCGTCAATTCGAGTTTTGCCTTCAGTTTTATCTGGTCAATGGAGCTAATAAGATACTTGATGAGCATCGACTTTAATTATCTAAAGTGGACATTCTCGTCATATAAAAATCAAGACTTCTCACTTTTCTTAAGAAACAAATAACAGGAGAAGCGCAAGCTAAATGGACAATCATTTGATAAAACAATCGAAAGTGTTGGTCTGTCCCTATGTTTGTCCTTGCTCATCCCGCGGAGATCCCCCATGCCTCCCACTATCTGCCACTTGTGTGTGCCTTTATCTTCGACCGCCACCCCTTGTTGCTTTTAGCGTCAAGGTTGTGCCTCTTCAACAGCTAAGACCGAGGTCGTTTGAGGTGGTCAATATCGGGCGACCTCAAGCCAAAGTCCTCGTGCACCAACCCCAATCCAAAGTCCTTTATCCAATGCTGCACCGACCGCGATCGTAGCCTCCACCGCCAGCTCAGCCATCTTCCTCGCATATGACCGTTGTCAAGGTTGTGACTACCATTGTGGCCAGCCGCTTGTCGTCGCCACATTCTTCTTCTTCACGATCCAAAGGCAGGGACGGTGTCTCGGCTCACCAGAAGCAAGAGGTTCTGCGCTAATGTCCCACGTTTATATTTTTGAAGCTTGGAAATTGAACTTCACAAGATGAAGCTAAATGTAGATGGATCAACTCAAAAGCATAAAGTAAGGCCTGTTGTGAAAAGATACTTGTAACAATTTGATATCAACTACACCGAAACTTTCGCTCATGTCGCTCGTCTTGACACTATTAGTAGTCATTTGGATTTCTAATCAGGATATGACTGTATAAAATAAGATATGAAATCCATGGATTTTACTATATATTATTTATTGTTTTGTGAATTGCAATAATAAATTTGAATATATTCACATCATCTCATGTACATTTTTTTTATATACACAACATATCAATGTAAATGAACCTAAAAGTTCACAAACAGATATGGCAAAAATTTTGCACAACACTCTTGCCTATTTTATTTTTATATATTTTTAATTTATATTTTCTACTCTTTTTGTAATTGATTTTCTTTTTTATTTCTTTTTCCCCATTCCCTCATTCTCTAATAAAATTTTATCAATAATAAAATGTACTAATGTACCTAAAATATGTAATAAATATAAATATATTCTTATATTTTGTATTGAATTTATATTATAATATAGAATTAAAGTCGAATATATCAATAAAAATATGTTATAAAAACCAAATTGTTATTTTTATTTGAATTTCCTATTTTAGTATTCAAATATTATTTATATATAAATATAATTTCAATTTTTTAATTAAGAAGATTGTTATTTAAGAAAAATGACTTTCCTATTATAAATATTAGAAATCCTATCTACTTTTATTCTACCTCTCCATGAGATAATTTTATTCAGTCTATATCCATCTTTTATCCAACTTTGTCCTGTATTAAGCCGGCACTAGACGTAGAATTGGATAGATTTTATCTTATCCAAAATTTTATCTTGATTGCTAAATGTAGTTAGTGCTTTCATAATCTTAGCAACACAAGAGAAATGAAAGATCTATTACCTAGATGAAAAGTTAGTAATTCTAAAGGATATCTTTAAATAAATAAATAAGTGGATACCTTCAAGAAGAAATATATGTGGAACAACCATAAGGCTTTATTACCAAAGGAGATGGACAAAAGGTCCTAAGACTCTAGAACACTCTAAAATATTTACAAGGAACAAAGAATATTACATTTGTTTATCACCCAAGTGTACAAGCTAAGCTCCATAGTTACAATGACAATGACTAGGCAAACTTAGTTGACAGTAGGAGGAGACTACTAGTTACGCATTCTCAATAGATGCGATATTCTCATGGGCATCCAAGAAGCAAGACTCCATGGCATAGTCTACTATAGAAGCTGAATAGTCAAGTATTATGGCTTTGAAAAATACTAGAAAACTTCGAATGTTGAAATCATAATCTAGAAAGCCTGGATCTACTAAATCTAATCTAATAGTTGTTGAAGTCTGTGATGACTCCAAATAAACTTTTCACGCTCAAGTTGTTAACATATTTAATAAAGCATTGCCACAAGCCAAGATATTGCAAAGCCTGTGCATGTGTTGAGTCGGTTACCAAGCTATAAGTAAGGGATGATGTTCAGATGAGGAAGTAGAACAACTAAGAAAAGCTCATCCACTTGTGTCATTGCGTAAGCAAGTGATTGAATAATAAAATAATAAAAATAAATTAGACACAAAATTTACATGATTGGTTAGAGTGACTTACATTCATGAGAAGAGTATCAATGAATTTCACTATAAATTAAATAATATAATGTAAATTATAATCACACTCGAGTTACTTGAATAACACCCAATAATTTGTGAAGTGTTTACCTCCATTATTTCATCAATCTTATAAAAAAATTAAATATTAAATTTTATAAAACTTGTGTGTCTTCACTGGGATGTAATCACCTCAAAACTCACGATGAAAACCGCCTCTGCACATCTACAATGCGCCCACAAGAACCATAATATTATATATATCTTTTGTCCACCTGAAGAAGTGTAAATAGCCACGTGCACTTCAAAAAAGGAAACAAAATCAAAGTGGGATTCGGTCGGTGAAATCCAATCCTGGATCTTGCTCCACTTTTCCTTTAGCCGACTCCAGCACTAACACGATTTCCGTATATCCCTCGTTCAATAGATTAATTTTATTTATTAATTTACAAATTTTAAATTTTCGGCTCAAATTCTAGACATAATATTAACACATATAATAAACAAACAATCTACCACAATTTTCCTTTCCTTACCCATCGTTGCTCTTAGAATAGCCACATAACCTTGCCCGAAGGTCAATTGGGAGCAATCTTGGAATTTTTTCTTACCATAGGATTAGCAATTAGCTCTATGAATGTTCAGGTCATCGCTGGGGCAACAATCACAAATAGCTTTCTACTCCTAAACAATGACTTGGGAGCTTCCCTGACCTGCCGCATACAAATTTTCGAGCAGCTCCAGTCTGAAATCTTGCTCCCACGGGAAAGACGAGTCACAACTTAAGTTTTTGATGAAGTGTACTTGATAAGGCTAGAGGTCCTCGATGAAGTGTACTTGATAAGGCTAGAGGTCCTCGAGGCAGCTGGACTAGATGAGATTAGAGGTCTTTCAAAGATGTGATGACTTAAAATGAAAATCACGTTTTTAACCCATGAACAACGAAAAAACTGTGCGGTACTATGATTTTATTATTTTATTTTGTGATATGGAAGGACACTTTTTTAGACTATATAAAATCGTTTACTCCAATCCCAGATACATTATAGTAGACCATTCTGGTTCGCTCTCCTTACAGAAATTTCCCCATTAGCTCTTGCCAAATTCAATTTCTGTTTTCTCCGATCTCAAGTTCGAAGAGAGAGAGAGATGGGGAGTTTGGGAGCGATTTTGAAACATCCGGATGAACTCTACCCTCTGCTGAAGCTGAAGATGGAGGCGAGGAATGCCGAGAAGCAGATCCCTCAGCAACCTCATTGGCGATTCTGCTACTCCCTTCTCCGCAAGTTCTCCAAGACCTTCGCTTTCGTTATCGAACAACTCCCCACCGAGCTTCGCGATGCGGTGAGCATGGTTTTTGATTTCAAAGTTCGTTGTAATATTTAAATAATAAATTATTTATATATATATATATATAACAAGTTAAGTTTTTAAAATAATTGACAGTGTTTTATAAAATCTCACATACTACCAAAGTGTTTTAAGTTTCAAGCCCAAAATTTTTACTCCATTTAGTTGCTTAACAAAAAGAGAAATGATTTGGGACTACAAAAAATCAAATAAAAATAATTATCGATTGTTGTGGGTCCACTCCTTCAAGAATTTCTGACTCACAATAAGCTGTTACTCTTATAGAAGCCCAAAAATTATTATGCTAGCAAAACCTATTTAGATACAAAATCATTTTCCCAAACTTTTTCAAACGCACCAAGTTGTGCCTGGCAACAACTTAGATAAATCCAGGGATCAATGTATTATGCAAAGATTAATTCATTACTCTCACCACGTTACCTGAAAACTTTCCCCATAATTTACTTAAAAAGACTAGGCCACGCAATCAAAAAAATTAAAACGTCATTCTTGTTTAGGTTGCATGCAAATAGCTTGATATTTTATAGGAGACGACCTAGAGGAGATTAATTATAGTAATGATGACGTAAAGCCATTAAGCTCTCAGTGGCTTTGTGCGTAGCCTCGAAAAACGATCGCCATGCTTTGATACACGTCCCAATTCCAAGAAGCGAAAGAAGTCAATCCCTAGGGCTTGCTCACCAATACACGTGTCATCTTCATGGCTATATACCCATTTAAATTGTCATTTGACAGCCAATTAATTTTTTAATACAACTGATAAATCTTAAATGTCAAAGAAAAGAGCTATAGGCTCCTGACATGAACCCCATCTAGGTATGATCTCAAATGGAGCTGCGTGATATTACTACTTATGTCAATGCGGTCCTCATCCATAGATTTATGTGGTTACTTCTTGCTTTCTTTTGACACATTTTCCTATCTCACTCCTGTTGTCTGCTAATCCAAATGCAAAAATATATCAATGCGGTCCTCATCCATAGATTTATGTGGTTACTTCTTGCTTTCTTTTGACACAATTGTTAGATAAGTTTCTCTCAATGTGCTTTTTATCTCCTAAACTTTTCTTTTGCATTTTTGCAGGTGTGCATACTTTATTTGGTCCTGCGAGCACTTGATACAGTTGGTTCGTCCCATAACACTGCATTAGTTTTTAGTCTTTCATTTGAAAGATATTATGCTGTTTATCAAACACTGCATCTGTCCTAAATTACCCTCACTCCATTTTTAATTCTGATTGATTAATCTGAACCATCTATCCCTTGTCTGTCGAAGGTTTACTACAACGCAAACCCAGCGGAGTTTCCTTTTTACGTAGATAATATTTATGGAAATATCTGTGTAGCTCAGAGCGAGTTCTTCACTAAACTTGAGTGTCTTTGTCACCATTAATCATCATAAATGGAAGTGGAGTAGGCTAAGCTATACTTATTAATGCCCCTGATGATTTATGCGATGATACTGTTTTGGCTTATATTTAATCAGTTGAAGAATCCATGAAAAGGAACCCGCTTCCAGATTAGGCCTTAGTTCCGCTGCCTAGTTCTTGTTAGTATCACGTTGAATTCCAGCTCCATAATGACATTACTATGTGATTTTGTGGTGGAATCTTATTTCTGTTAATGCTCCCTTTCCAGAGGATGACACAAGCATACCTATTGATGTCAAAGGGCCTATACTGAAAGCTTTTCTTCAGCACGTGTTTGATAAGGAGGGGCATTTTTCATGTGAGTTAAACATGTTATTATGCTACCCTTTCTTTCCAGTTAAAGCTTTTGGTGATCTAAGACTGGTTTTCCTTGCATTTAAATTCTTGGTTCAGTATTTTTGTGCTTTCCTGATCTTTACATAAATTCAGGAAGCGTGAGTTAGATGTTTTGTCAAAAAAATTTGTTGGACAGTTTCTCTTAATGTAACCTCATAGAAATATGTTTGTGTATATGTGTAAATAATTGATGTCCTCCACATTTTGCATTAAGAATGATCGTCAAAGCTACGTGGAGATTCTATCTTTAACCATAATCTTGTGGCAATTATCCATTATTTGAAACTCACTTCAAATTGACTGAAATAATTTTCTATAACACTGCTATTCGAAGAACAAGATATATCAACAATATTTTGCCTTTACTTTATGATTCTACAAGAGAACCTCTACAAATAGTCTCATCTACATTTCTTATTTAAGCATTCTTTTACTGACTTCTTTAAGAACCAGCACTAAAGTACGATAAACACTCTCTTGCTCTGAGAAATTCTGGTGTCAAGGTGGGAAATAAGGGTTGGTTATTTATCTTCATGCCACTGATTTTCTTCAACTAGCAACATCTGGGGCATGCATGACTTGGATGGGAAACTGCTTTAATTTGCAACTGTTGTTAGCTTGTAATTTTTATTATTGTTAATTTATATTGCTGTTTTAGTTTACAGACAATCTGTAAATGGTGCTACTCTAGAAGTCTGTGTTGGCTATACGAAGAATTTGCAACTGACTTGATTTTTTTATTGTCATATTAAGGTGGTACAAAGGAGTGCAAGGTTCTAATAGACCAATTTCATCATGTTTCTACGGCTTTCCTGGAGCTTGGGAAAAGGTTAGTAACTTATTATTTTTCTTTGTAATTATGATGTGAACACCTTTTGTGAGATCAGGATACTCTCTTCTTCAGCCTCTCAACTTAACCATGTGTGTTTCCCTTTCCAACATACCTAATCATCATAGTTCCGCAACCATGCCATCATTGTCTACCAGATATTCTTTCCAACCCATTTTTCACTTTCATTGAGAATAAAAACTCAAAACCAAAACTTTGTCCTACGATTAACCCCAAAATTGTTTGACTGTTTCTATTGATTGATGTGTTGTCTGCTTTTCCTTTATAAACTGTAGCTTTTGTCGATACTTGCAGGTATCAAGAGGTAATTGAGGATATTACTAAACGTATGGGAGCAGGAATGGCAAAATTTATTTGCAAAGAGGTTTGTGATTTGACATGTGACACTTCTGATATTTTCCAAGACCCTACCTTGATAAATAGCCAAGTAGAAGGAACTCTTACACAGATTATAGTATTTGGTTGTGTTTGGACTAGGTCAGTATATAGCTAGTGCATAAGCTATGAC